>OZ012736.1:494914155-495601655 GCA_963859935.3 Lathyrus sativus
TGACAATAACATTATAACAAACAGTTTGCGCAAAAATACTCCAGAACCCCAGTTATAAGCCTCTTTAATTGCGTCAATAAACTCTTTGTCATCTTTGCAAAAAGCCCAATGCAAAACATGCCTCTCTAAAACTTTTGTGTTTGAACCCATCAATTGTCTTTAAATCATCATAACTTGTCAGACCTTTCTTCATAGTCAACAACATCCTCATATAATACAATTCTCCAGTTGTTGGCAGGACCCAAATTAGTCGGCCAATTGTGTAACCTCACTTACACGGTTTCCAACACCTTTTCTTCTTTTCATAAACAAACTTGGACACAAATTGACCATATGTTAATAACTTTGCTTCTTCATATTGAGTATTTTCCACAAACCAAGAAGTAAACATTGATTATGTGACACTTGGTTTAAGAAGGAGAGTTCCAATTTGTTCAAAATCTTTGTAGTATACAAAATTCTCTCCTTCCATGTGAAAAAATAACCTTTCAACAACTGGTTTCCTGCCATGAATTGAATAAGAGAAGATTCTCCAGCATGCTTCGCTTGGTGAGACATATCAACAATCAAGGTATTGTTTGATTTCATCATGATTTCCATCGGTTCCAGTGTTGTTTGGAACAATAACAGCCGAGATCATATCAGAACCCTTGTTGATGTACTTGAAGAGATATTTAATTGAAGTACTTTGATTGCACCACTCCATATTAATGTGTGCCTCATATTTCATCAGCAAACTTGGGTTGTGGGGTACAACGTGACCACTATATAGGGTGACTCCTTCTATGAACAGGATATCCATCTCGATCAACAATTGTGACATCTTGGAACTTTTTAGGATAATACTTGGAACACTTACCATCTTTCATACAAGGACATCTAGGATTTGCTAACCCACAGGGACCATGCACCATGTGAGCTTTGACCAGATTATACAGTTTTAGTTGACTCAAAGGATCAGGAACTTCAGCAAAAATGATTTTGTCTATGTCTTCAGGTGTAGGATATTTATTTGATGGATGCAAGAAGATAAGAATGTGCGCATGCGGAAGACCTCTCTTTTGGAACTCAATTGTGTACATATCTGGAAATAAGAAAAATTGTAAGATAAATATGTTGTAACATGTCATGTCTAGCTTGAAATGCCTAGATAGTTTTAAAGGATAGTAAGTTAAAGCAATTGATATGACATAGTAAACTTACATGCAAGAAATTTTCCTAAGACTCCTTTTTTGGTCACATCTGCTAGAAGGTTATCAAACTTCATCTTAAAAACTCTTGCAATGACATCAGGTCTATCTTGTGGCTTCAAATTTAGATGACCAAGCAATCTTTGAATTTCCGGCCAATTTGGGTTGCATGTGAAAGTAATGAAAAGATCCGGAAATCCCACCTTACTACAAATAGCCATGCCATCATAATACAATTGATCCATAAATCTCCGACTTCCAACATAAGATGATGGTAAAACGACTCTTTTCCCTATGCTTGATCCTTGTGTTTGATCTTGCTCTGAATGTAGACTTGTATACTTTGACACTCTTAGCTTGGATTGATTTTTTCTGATCCAATTCAACCTCTTTCCTTTAAGCATTGTGTAACCATCCACCAAAAACTGTTGGAGCAATCTCCTAGATGATAACAAAGTTTTTGCCTCATTACACCTACTTTGTATTCTAAATGCTAGTCATTCTCGAATAGTAAGTCGGTTCCTTTGAGAGTCATCAAAAATATCAAGATCTCTATGTGTAATGTTATCTCTATAACCATCCTCTCCATAAGGAAAAATCTAAGGATACTGGAATGCCAAATAACTTGGATGAAACTCATCAATATGTTGCAGTTGTCCACCTTTGGCCTGCACTATAATGTATCTTTCCTCAGCAGTGTCTATGTCACCAACGATTAAAGCAACCATTTCTGAAACAGTTGGTTGATTATACAATCTTCCATAAGTAGATCTTGTGGATATTAATTTGAGTTTCAAGTTATGAACATTTCTTTGATTAAGCCATTGTCTAGCCATTAAGAAACTTTTGCATGTGTATTATGTCGGTACAACATATCTGACAAGTTTTGGATTATATCGGGATGAATGTTGTTTTTATCTCTACAAAAATATAGTATATAAGTTAGTAATTTGTATGAGAAAAAGAAATGGTTAAATTAAAGAGAACATATGTTATAATACTTGAGAGTGTCCATTCTATTTATAACTTCATTCTCTGTATCATATATGTAAAGCTGGGCAAATTCGGGTGGTTGGCCTTCAGGTGGCAGTAAACTTCCAATGCGGTGGCAAGCTTGGCATTGGATTCTTATTGCCGGTGGACCACGACCATTATTAAATCTATTGTCTAACTTAACTCCCAGTGAAGTGAAAGAAAACATCATATTGTATGTCCTTATGTGTGATTGAAAATTCTTACTATCCCTTGCATTGGCATCAAATAAGAGATGTGCTAAAGGTTGTGGAGGATGCTTTAAGAGAGGAAGTTCAACTTTACCATTTCCACAACATAAAAAAAAATTGGGATTCGCAGAATGTTTAGGTTTGTGTATCCTTTCTTGATACCACATCATGGCCTTACAATACCTACACTCAATCAAAGGGTCTCCCAAATTGCTATATGTTATACATATTGCAAAACTTAGCATTAAAAGTCGTTATGTTTTCAAAAGATGGTATTTCCTATTCAAACTAATAACAAACATAGTCAATATTAAAATCATAGATCGGAAATGATTCTCATAAGACATTAACAAACTAAGTGACTCAAATTCAATTCCAATTCCAAACAAAAACCAATTCCAAACAAATTCAACCCGTAACAACAAACCATTAACAAACTAAGTGACTCAAATTCTAGAGAGTCATCATACCTTAATAATGTATTTCCATTTTCTATTCATTATAAAGCATGTAATTAGAATACTTTTGTAAACATATAAGTCTAGGGCAAAAGAGATTTCAAGCAAATATGTAAGAATATGTGCAAGTTGAATAGCATGACAGAAAACATTTGATAATTTAATATGATCATATTTCAGAATTTCAAATAAAGACATAACTTCTTTGGTTACCTTGGTTATGTAGGTTTGGTTGGTTGGCGGTAGAAAACGGTGGGAAACTTTGTTCATCATCAAGGTTTGAGTCATTATCAGATTGATATGTTGTCATAAAATCAATAACAAACTCATGAATTCTGATTTAGATATCAAAGCATTAAAATCAACACCATGGAAATGGAGATCCAAGTCTGAAAATATAGATTAATGAATGGAAACCAACAGTTGTCGCAGACATATTCAGGAAACAATATAGACATAATCAAAATCAGAAACCTTTAAAGTTAAGGCATAGACCTGTGAACGGATCATTGTCGGAGTCATCTTCAGTATCATCACTATCAAAATCAGCATTAGCTGTAGGTGCAAAGATAATATCTGCAATGTTGCTTCCCTCATCAATTGTATTTGATTCGCCATTAGATTCTTGAAACCGTAAAGGTTGTGTTCCTCTCATTTTATTTCTGTTGCACTCATGGATAAACATATATAAGTGTATAGAATTGTAATATACCACATCATCAAACAACTTCATTCTTAATTTAAAATCAATACACTTATAATTGACTACATGATTGACTGGTGTAGCTATAATGATATGGTTTAGAAATAACACAACTTGTTTGTGAACTTGCAGTGGCTATTATTGGATCTTTGCACCGGTTATGGAGAGTTATGGATGGTGATGCAATTCTTTGAGTACTGTTGGCAAATAATTCAAAGTTAGAAACAATGTAATACACCAGAAAAAGGATAACAGAGTAATACACATGGGGACAAACTTACACAGAATTCTTTGTTGCTTCATTGGTAAATTGAAGTTGTGGCGGTACAAGGTTGGTTATATCGTTCCGTATAAGATTGGACGCCAAATCCGGTATCCCAAGAGCGTTTTTCGGACGACCACGACCACGTTTGACAGGTTGAGGAGTGCATCTTGCATCAATCTTGTAAAGTGTACTTCATTAAAAAAACGTAGCTTTTGCTTGAATAAAATACATAATAATACGTACCTAAAAATATTTGAAGATTTTTGGACTGCTGCATTGGTGTCGACAAATACATTCTCCTTTTGTGACATTACCCCTCCATTAGAAAACCTTGACATAAGGTTTGTACCCATGTTTTGAGCATTAAATACTGTGTGTGGTGTACAACATATATGTGTTGGAGGTGATGGCATAATACCATGTAATATAACATCCATTTTCTTACCATCACTTACAATCTTATCAATTAATTGGCTGTTGGAAACAGGTGGAGTAACATCACAAAGTGGAATTCTATAATTAGGAATGCAACCACTTGTCAAATAAGTTTGCTGGTTAGTATGTGGGTGATCTGTAGTATTAGCTGTTTTCTTTGCCCTTTTAGCTTTTAGCAAAGTAAATCTTTGCATTCTAACTCGTTTGGTGCCACTCTTTCGCTGGGAATAATCATGTACCTTAGACAATGCATAATTGGCCTATAACAGACAAGAATAAGTTAATGTAAAGCTACAAACTATTGTAAATGCGACATTAGTCATTGGAGTATTCGATGGTAATCGACGAATCTAATAATTTCTCTTCTGTAATGCATAATATGTTTCTATTACAGTTAAATAACTATAAGCACAAATCAATCTTATATAAACATTGCACCAGTCATGGTTTCTGATAAACATTAATAAGCTTTCTATTAAACCTTTCACCTTTTCTCTGTCACATAATGTGGGGAAAAAAGGCTAAAGTTTGAAGTAACTTCACTGGCTTCATAAGATAGTATAGTAATTGTGCTAGTATGTATAACACAAAACAACTTCAAGATAATATCAATAAGCCTCATTGGTCAATAAAGTTTGCCAAACTCACATAAAATCCAAGTTATATTCATACTGGTTTTTGCAACCATGGAAGTGAGTATAAAAGTTAGTCATAAATGGCAAACTGGTATTAGTCACAAAATCATGACAGAGTCCTATTCACTTAATACCAATGTAAGTTAGCTAAGTTGTTGTTATTCATAAGTTAGCCAATTGCATAATCATAAGTTAGCCAATTTTTTGTTATTACTCACAATCATATGACCAATTATCCTTCTTTTAAAAAAAAGGTCAAGTTTATAGTAACATCAATGGCTACATAACATAGTAAAGTGATTGTGCCAATTTGTATAGCCCAATACCCTTACAAGATAACCTCGATAAGGGTCATTGGTCAATAAAGTTTACAAAACTCACAAAAAATCTAAGTGCAATTCATACTGCAAATTGCAACCATGGAAGTGAGTATAAAAGTTATTCACAAATGCTAATCTGGTATTACTCACAAAAACATGACAGACTCCTATCAATTAATACCATTGAAATGGAGTTATTCCTAAGCATCTTCATAAAAGTTAGTCACAAATGCAAAATTGGTATTAGTCACAAAATCCATGACAGACTCCTATTCACTTTGCACCAATGTAAGTTAGCCAAGTTGTTTTTATTACTCACATTCATATAACCAATGACCCTTGTTTAACAATGAAAATTCTACAAATACTAATCTCCATATGTAAGAATCTATTGCATCATGAAAAAGAAAGTGCAAACAGAATGGTGGAGATTAATATATGATGCTTGTTCAAGAAATTAATTTACCTTAATGTGGGAATAGTTGTTGTTCTATGTTGCACTCATAGGATGAAGACTAACAATGGCAGGAAAAGTTGACTTTCCTGCAGATAAAAAAGTCAATACCAAACAGACTCTAATATTTTTTTGAATTTCCTCCAAAAAGTAGAAACTGTTGTGTTAACCAATCTAGTTGAGAATGAATTGGTAGTTAGTTTAGTAAAATTCAGATGCAACCATTTGTAAAGCTCTGCTTCAAAACTACACTGCTCCAAAATATTCAACATTGAAAACACGCATAAGATTACTTTACAGGCATGTGTTATGCATAAGATTAGTAAAAATTAGTACAGCAAACCATTGGCTTTATTGTCTTCCATATTGATGTAGCTGAATAAGGTAAGAAGTCAACTCATAGCAGCCAGTCACTGGTTTATCGGGCAGTGTATTGGAGCAGTTCCCAGTGCATTATAGTCTTAAAACCAAAGGTCCTTTTTATTAAAATGTTTCAGACATATAAATGTGCAGGTTGCTATGACATATTATGTTTCATACTATGTTTCAAACATATAAAATGTTTCATAAAATGTTTAAAACCAATGGTCCTTTGTAATCCTATTTTCCATACTATGTTTCAGACATAAAGCTAAAGTAGACCCTTAATCAATAAGTTTTTATGTACAGGTTGTGTAGTTTTTCTGTACAGCTATGATGCCTAATAAAACAAAATACAATCACAGTTTATAAAGACATCATTTTGAAACTAAAAGGATTTCAAAGAGACCATATTTGTATTATTTCATTAGCTAATACTTCTCTTCTTTTATTCTACCAAATTAAATCCATTGCTTTATTGTCTCAACTGTCATGGTTTAAAATGAAAATCACTTATCTTTACCATAGATTCAGGATTACAAAAAAGCCAAACTAAAGCATTTCTCAACTATGGTTGCCTTCACATGTAATTCAAATGGATTGCAATAGTTGAAAACTTATGATACAGACCTGTAAACATACTTCAACTGACCAAAAGTAAATTGGATTACAAAATATAAACTATAATTTTGTGGTGTTTTGCATCAACATTTTAATCACAGTAAAGGGGACCAACTAAAATGAACCAATGTTACTATTTGAAGGTATCTTACTGGATACTTATTGAATATGCTATTTGCTGTAGTCGGATATTAAAGGCAAGCATTCATTAAAAAAGATCATAACAAATTGTCTTATCATAAATAATAGAGTCATACATATAACATGAAGAACCCAATTAGTCTTGAAGTATAAGCTCAACATTAACAAAATAAAAGGACTAATACATATTGATATTGTTTGTTGTCAATAACATTAGGTTAAAAAAAGTAGCAACATAATATCAGGTTGTTGTACCAAAATGAGTTCAGATAAAGCCAAGAGCTCATTCTATCTTTGCATGTTTCCCACTCTTAGTTGCAGATTGCTTGGGTGACAAGAAAGTAGAAGTTCCAAGGTCTTTAATAGAATGTTCTTGTGACAACCTCTTGGAAGAGGTATTGCTTGAATAGGCTTCATCGCTCCAGTTTTATGAAGCAGACATGGTTGGCTGGAAGTTGGAAGTGAAATGTATGAGTTATTTGTGCATTATGACTTGTAAGTTGCAACATATGTTCATCCATATATGACTTATAAATAAACTTATTTATGAAGGGAAGTAGAAGTCAATACTTCATTGTCTGGTATGTGATCGTTAAGAACAACTTCCTTTACTTTTGCGATGGGGGCCTTCATGGCAGCTTTAGAAGTTTCCTATACAAGAGCATGTTGTAGGATCAGTATACTCCTAAACACTTGTCTTGTGCTATTAAAATTTGATGTCTCATATCATGTCATACCTCAATTGGATGAATGGCCTCTTTGATCATCTTGATGACCTCTCTGTCCACAGTAATCTTGACAACAGATGCCTGCTTATAGTTCGGTTGGAACATCACACGAAATGCAAATTCCTTGTCTATTAGTTTGTCCAAGTGTTCAGGGTATATTTGGGGATGATCTTCATTGGACTACGGATATATATATATATATATATATATATATATATATATATATATATATATATATATATATATATATATATATATATATATATATAAAAGGTAAATGTTACATAGTAATATAAATGATTCAAAGAAAATGTATTTCAACATTGAATAATGTAGTGAATTGGTTACGAAAGATATTGTAGCATGACTCTGTAAAAAAAAACAGGCTTTCATCAAGTAGCACCTTATATGAGGTATAAAATATATATAATGCCTCAAACATGTTAAAATACAGAATATGGGTTGTATAGTTTTTCCAAGTACATTGTAGCATCACAATGTAAAAGACAGCAACATTTCAGCAGGTACAGAGGATATGAGGGAAGTGGCATATTTCAAAATAGTTTCATGTGAATATATTCAAAGCAAATATATTTCAACATTGGAAAAATATAGTGTATTGGTTGCCAAAGACATTGTAGCATGCCTCTGTAAAAGACAACAAGCTCTCATCAAGTACAAAGAATATGAGGTATATAATATATATAATGCCTTAAACATATGTTATAATATAGAATAAGTATTGTATAGTTTTTCCAAGTACATTGTAGCATGATTATGTAGAAGACGACAGGATTTCATCAGGTACAGAGGATACGAGGGATTAGCAATATTTCCCAATGATTTCATGTGAATATCTAGTATGTCTCAAGCATATATATAATGGATCAAACATATGTCAAACTATCAAATATGTAGTGTATAGTTTTCCTGTCGTTGTTAGTCTCTATCTTATGAGTACAACATAGAACAACAACTATTCCCACAATGCGGAAAAATATTGTAGCATGACTATGTAAAAGACAACATGTTTTTTCAAGAACAAAGGATATTAGGTATTAGCATGGTTTCATGTGCATATATTGAATGTCTCAAGCCTATATATAATGTATCAAACATATGTTAAACTAGAAAATATGGACATACCTTTTTCATGATTTCTCTTAAATCATGTGCGACATTCCAACGTATTTGATACAATCATTGTCCCAAAACACAAAATAACCACAATTTCCTGCATACTCGACCTCAATTTCGATCTTATACCTAATGAATTGGTTGCAATGCAATAAAATTAACAAACAGATGCATATAAGGTGCTAAGTTTATATATGTATCAAATAAGAATGATGTGCTTGCTTGGTGATAGGTGTTGGTATGTTTTCACAGCAATTACATATGAATGGCTCCCCAGGTGACTTGTTAGTCCTGTTACATGCTGGACATTGTTCATAGTACCAACCAAACTTACTTGACTTAAACCTCTTAGTTGTACCAATAGTATTGCAAAAAGTTTGCTGTAAATATGCACATGGAATGTATCACAACATTTGTAAAGAAGCAAACAAAATAGATATGGGATTTACAATTGAAAACAACTTATGATTGAGACTAAGAAGCTTACATTTTGTAGAATAATGATTTCCCTGATTGTTTTAATGTCATTGGTGTAGGAAAAATACCTATCAACAAAAGACCCTTGAGATGCACAGGGCTGAGATAATGGTTGTGACATCGCCTGGGAAGTCACATTGGCACCCAACCTAAAAACAAGTGCAACATTATATAAAATGCAATACATTAAAAGGACTGCATCATGACATGATTTAAAGGTTATGGCTTACTTAGACTTGAATGAAGTGACTTGAGGATGACCATAATCGAGAAGCATTTTTTTTCCATGCCACACATTGGAGATGTACAATTTTCCGGTTGTTGTGAAAAGTGAATTTTCATATCAGTAACTATTACATGGACAAATTAGTGTGGTATATCAATAGCAAGCATTACTTGAACTTTTTTGGCACATGGCATGAGTGATGACGATAATAGTCGGGCCATGTGCAGTTTTCTCATTTGTGTAGGCCATAAACTAAGTGGCATATGCTTCCCACAGAGTCAGATCAATTTCAGAACCACTAATAACAAACAAAGAGAAGTAATTAATAGACACCGGTCAAATAACAAATAAAAAGATAAATAAGGCATTATATGATATATATATATATATATATATATATATATATATATATATATATATATATATATATATATATATATATATATATATATATATATATATATATATATATATATATATATATATATATACATTTCATCCGATATGATAAGGTTGAGGCAAGCCTTCTTTCCGCCACCCACAACTTGAGTTTTGCCAACTTCGTGGAGCACACCTATCACATCTAAATGAAAGAAATGCCAAATAGTCAGAATAATGATTTCCAATAACAGTGGTAATGTGAGGAAAAAAAACATTGTGAATACCATATAAGCGATTTACTCGAAAATCTCCGTGTAAGAAATCAACAATGGGTTTGAAACAAAACTGGTAAGCAGGTATTTCTGGCATGTCAACCACCGTTACAGTGGTACCACCATTGAAAACAAGCTTCAACGGGTTGTCACATACTTTCAAGGCAAGATCATTGTTTAACGGGTCACCATTATAAACCATGACAGTTTGATGTTCTCGTAGTCTCTGCTTCCATAAATTGAAATCCCTATTGCGAGTCACGACGTGTATTTTGTCACACTATGAATGAAATGAAGTGTTAGGACATCTTGTAAGTTTAATAATAGTAACATGACATATTAACATTCTATAACAATAAACGTATACCTTGCTATCTTGGAGAACACCTTCAAAGTGTTGTTGTCCGTTACGGTCCTTCACGATCCACAAATCAACGACACGAGCTGCGAGCTTCCATACGTTGTTACCTATCTTCAAATCAGCAATCGTAATGGGTGCCCTAGACATATTGATCTGAAAAGTACCAACAACACACAAAAAAGAGTAACCACACCAACCTTTTTCATAGTTATATAACATGCTTTCTAACAATAGCACTTGAACCTGGCTGTCTTGAAACATGAAAAATGTTGAACATAAAACAACAGGATTTCAAAAAAGCATCTCAAAAACATATGTTGAAACGGGTGCATTCACGAGGATTTGAACAAAAAATAGTCTTCCCAAAACCATTAGCAAAACGATTTCAAAGTCGTACAAAATATAAATATGAATGAAAAGAAGGGAAAACTGAAACCTTATGCATAATGAAGAACAATAAGCAAAAATATATAACCATGAACGAACAATGGAAAAATCAGTCGCAATGGAAAAGCATAAGTCGTGGAACAGTGAACGGCAGCATACGCGAGGAAGTGGAAAAGAAGCTGTCGAAGGATGAACGTCTTTGATTTTATGCTTGTGTTGAGTGAAAGACTAGAGGTGCAGGGAGAAAGACGAGAGGAGGCAGGAAAACTTGTTGATTGTATGCTTGTGAAACACAATGAAGTGAGAAAAGAGTGGGAAAACCTTTTTGACATATAGATATTTAATTAGCGCAATAGGTGAAAGACAGGTGGATGGATGTGAAGATTTTCAGCCATGTGAAAGAATAGAATATGTTAATTACATTGATAACCTTGAGTTAAACATACTTATTTTAGGTGTGAAGGGTATAAATGATAGAATGGTAACAATAAACAGTAATGGATAGGTAGTTGAAGGGGTGGCGCATGCTATTGGATGGGGCTCTTTCATTATCATTAGAAACCAATAAAAGAGAAAGAAAAAATGTGTTTCCTAGGTATCTTCATTTCACAGTAATGGCACATACCATCATTTCCTTCACTATATCTCCCCTCACCATAATACCATCATTCTCTCCTACCTCCATTCTTTACACTTCATAAACACTCACAAAATCAAACTCTATAGTCACTACAAGAAAACTTTGATTTTGCCTAGTGATTTAGTGACGTGGTAAACACGTGGGAAAAAAAACAAGTTGCGACGTGTAAACCACGTCACTAACATATTTAATTAATATATCATGTAAACCTAAAATATGCAACGAAAAATTTGAATTTTTCAAAAATTAAGTTGTGGCATGTTAAACACATGGGAACAAAAAAATCAAAAAAGTCTTTGTATTTGTGACGTGGGGAACATGTCACAAAATACCCACATGGGATACACGTCGCAAATTTATAAATAATAAATTGGTCAGCTTTTACTTTTACTTTTCAGACACATTAATGATGGAAATTGACTGTGCAAAAGTTCCCACGTGAAGCTCACGTCACAAATGGGACACATAAATGTTTTAAACTTTATTTTTTTTACCGTCGATTTGCCTTTTAATAATGCAACATTAATATATTAAATGCTGGAAAAGTTCCGACGTGTATCTCACGTGGCAACTTTCCCATGGGACATTCACGTCGCAAATGGGCAAGTCTTTAATGCGTTCCGACGTGGTTTTCACGTGGGTACGTTCCCACATGTCCACCACGTCGCAAGTTTTCCTATATATTAAAAACTCGGAATTTTTTCCACTCATCCTCCTTTCTTCTTCCTTTTCCTTCTTTCTTTCCTTTCCTTCTTCTCCTTCTGCCTGTTACTCCCCCATTTTTGAACGAAACCTTCACACAAAAATTAAGGTAAATGATATTTTTCTTGGTTTTGTTTTTGTTTTACCGTTTATTTTAATTTTTTCTTATTATTAATTATTGATTTTTTTCCAGATCTAAGATTAAGAAGTTGCTCCATTAAGGTATTTATGCAATTAAATTTATTTATTTTTCAGATCTACAGTGATATATGAAATTTTAATTTGGTTATTGATTATAAAACTTTAAATTTGTTGTTGTTAGTGTATGTAAATATGTATTGTTATTGTTGTTGTTGAAAGATAAAATTAAAAATATTATAAGATATATTATATTAGAAACAAAATATATATTTTTAGAATTAAAAACAGAATATATATTAGAAAAATATGTAATAAAATATATTATAGAAACAAAATATGTAATGTTGTATTTAAATATGTATTTAATTTTTTAAAACATAATATATATTATATTAGAGAAAGTAGAATTTTTAAAAATATTTTTAGTAAACAAAATTGTAAATAGAAAAAATTAAAATGTATTTTTAAAAAACATAATGAATATGTATTATATTTAAAATGTGTTATTTTTAAATGGGTTATTTTTTGAAAAAGTATTTTTTATTAAAAAACAATAACTATGTATTATATTTTAAATTTGTTATTTTTAATAAACAAATTATATATTATCTTATAGAATATTATATTATAGAATATTTATTATATTTTAGTTAATATAATATATATTAAAAAGTTTCATTATTTTAGCAAATTATATTTTTTTCTTATTATTAATTGTTTTTTTTCCAGATCTAAGATTAATTAAAAAGTTTCATTGGAAGCTTTGAGAGTTAGCTCTATATTGGGATATTTATGCATTTTAATTTGTTTATTTTTCAGATTTTTGGTGATATATGAAATATTATTTTAGAATATTGATTATAAAATTTTAGATGTGTTGTTGTTAGATGTAAGTATATATATGTATTGTGTTGTTGTTGTTGAAAGCTAAAAATAAAAATAATTTGTTATAGAATAATATGTATTTTTAGAATAATATTATTAGAAACAAAATATAGAATAATATATTAGGAAAATTCATGTGTGTTATAGAATAATATATTAGAAAAATATGTATTTTTAGAAACAAAATATAATTAAATATTTTTAGAAACAAAATATGTATTTTTAGAAACAAAATATAATTAAATATTTTTAGAAATAAAATATAATTAAATATTTTTAGAAACAAAATATGTATTTTTAGAAATAAAATATATATTTGTAGAACCATATTGGTGAGTTTCCACGTGAAAACCAAGTCACAAATTAGTGACGTGGGAATCACATGGGAAACAAATTAATTGGTGTCAGGTATAACGTGCAGAACCATATTGGTATAGGTGGGTTCCCACGTGAAAAACAAATCACTCATTAGTGACGTGATATTCATGTGGGAAAGTTTTGTTTTACTCAGTGAAGTGATTTTTGGGTTAGTGACGTGAAAATCACTTGGGAAAATACAATATTTCTTGTAGTGAGTATACACCCTCACACTATTCAAGCTCGTTTAACTTACTAAATCTACCCGTATATAGTACCCTTCACATCATCAAATTGACCACCGTGTGAAACGCGATAAACATACTCCCACCCCTCCATCATCCACATACCACCATCACACCATTTAAAACCACCATCTTCACATCAACCATAAACAACCATGAACATCAGATACAACACCATAAAACACACCACACACACCATTGCAAAAAAACAAAGGACATTGTGAATAAATTTTTACCGATCTGCACACTTTTACCTTCACAATACATTTGATCCAGTCATAATTCTCATTGACAAAACCTTACACCATAACAAACCATTCATTACCGCCATTAACATTCATATCTTTCTCACCATGCTTCAACCACCAACTAACTATAAAACCTCATTATTTTTCTTCTAAACAAAACAAACACCATGTGATGCGACTTGGCTTCATCACCACCTTAAAGCTTTCCATCATAACATCACCATACATGCTTCTTTCTCTCCAAACAACTTACGACACCGCCGTAACGAACAACTTACGCACCACCACACAGACAAAGACGCTTCCGACTACTTCGTCGCAGTTTTGCGTGCCTCTCTTTCGAATCAGATGCGAGCTGCCATGGAAATTTGAAAATGGTAAGTTTTTTTGTTTTTCTCATGAAGGAAAAAGTGGTCTTCATTTTTTGGTTTAAATGGCCATATTGTTTTTTTAAAAGTTGAAGGTACAGAGATACAACAATAGTTGCAAGGTAGATAATATATATATATATATATATATATATATATATATATATATATATATATATATATATATATATATATATATATATATATATATATATATATATATATATATATATATATATATATATATATATATATATATATATATATATATATATATATATATATATATATATATATATATATATATATATATATATATATATATCATTTGTGTTTTAGTTTTTAAATATATATAACTTTTGTTAGAAAAAAATATTTGTTAATGAATTTATATATATAGTTTAGTTTTTAATGTACATATATATATTATATAATTTTTGTTTTAGTTTTTATACATATATAACTTTTGTTACTGTAGCTTATATATATTGTTTTAGTTTATATATATATATATATATATATATATATATATATATATATATATATATATATATATATATATATATATATATATATATATATATATATATATATATATATATATATATATATATATATATATATATATATATATATATATTCAATGTAATACAAAAGAAGATGATTGATGGAATCTAGCATTCTAGCAGAATTCTCAAATGATCAGTCCCGAGCCTTACGTATTGGGATAGTTGTTCATTCTCCTCTTTCGTCTTTAAAACACTTAATCTCAACTTGGACGAATAAGAGACGTTAAGATCTAGCATCTTGGAACAAGTCTTTGAACAATTGATTATCATCGAGCGTACGTTGTCCATCAAACGATTTTCTCAAGTAACCTTGAACGAATAAGAGTCGTTAAGATCTAGTATCTTGACACAGCTCTTTGAACAATTGATTATCATCAAGTGTTTGTCCTCAATCAAATAACTTTCAGTATTAACTTGGATGAATAAGAGACGTTAAGATCTAGCATCTTGGCACAACTTTTTGAACAATTGATTATCATGAAGCGTCCGTCGTCCATCAAATAATTTTCATAATAACCGTGGACGAATAAGAGACGTTAAGATCTAGCATCTTAACATAACTCATTGAACAATTGATTATCATCAAGTGTTTGTCGTTCATCAAACAACTTTCAGTATTAACTTGGATGAATAGGAGCCGTCGAGATTTAGAATCTTGACACAACTTTTTGAGCAATTGATTATCATCAAGAGCTCATTGTCCAATAAACAATTTTCATAGCAACTTGGATGAATAAGAGCTGTTAAGATCTAGCATCTTGGCACAACTCTTTGAGCAATTGATTATCATCAAGAGCTCGTTGTCCATTGGATAATTTTTATTATCTACTGGAATGAATAAGGGATGTTAGAATCAAGCATTATGGCATAACTCTTTGAACATTTAATCAAATATTCATCATTCGCTTAATATACATCAATCATCAAACTCTATTTCTCTCACCGCCGTGCGATTAAAACATTTTCTCAAAAGAACAATGTTTAGTTCCTTCTAATGCGCCTGTAAACGAAATGCTTAAGCCTTCTTCGAGAGTAGAAAACCTAATGTTACGCCCTTAGAATGTGAAGTAAACATTTTTTTGATAAAAAGAACCAACAACCCCGTAGCCTCAAAACTACAGACGCTTTGATTTCTCATTTATCAATGATAATACATAGGCACAAGGATCCTAATCCTTGGCGAGCCGCCTCTTACCCTTTTCTTTTCAACTCTTTTTTTTCACCGTAGTATCCTCTCAAACTTTGTCCCTTTGTCAAAGTGTCATCTCAAGACTTCTTTCCTTCTTTAAGGATTACTAAAATACTTCAAAGTACATCACGCTCTTTTGAAATAAACTTGAAAGAAAAGGATTGTTGGAATCTAGCATTCTAGCAAAACCCTTGAAAGATTAGTCTCAAGTCTTGCACATTGAGGTAGCCAATTATTTCTTTCTTTCATCTTTAAAACACTTAATAAATAACTTGGACCAAGAGACGTTAGAATCTAGCATTCTAGCACAACGCTTTGACTATTGATTACTATCAATGTTCATGATCCACAAACATATTTTTCAATCAAACTTGAATGATAGAGAGTGTTGGAGTTTAACACTCTAGCATAAACTCTTTGAATGATTGATCATCATCAAATGTTCATCATTCTTAAAACATATCCAAACTATACTTGAAACTCCATTTTCGTGGACATACACCACAAGAAAATTGAAAAATTGTTGCGGTTCATTTTGGTAAGTTACAACAGTTAGAACCGCCATAGCTTGCATGTTCTAATGGTCGTGCATCGAGAGGCTGTATTAAGACGGTTGTCAAAGCCAACCGTCGTTCTCTCTATTATGACGTAAATTGTAAATTGCGGCGGTTACAATCGCCATTAAATAACTTTGTTTTTGTTACTCCTCAATATCCAAAGATAAAACTGCAAGTACTTCCAAAGGTAAGTTCGCAGGAAATGTTTAATCCGCAGGTAATTTCACAACTAATATATATCTAAAATTTAAAAAAAAAATTGTTTCCTAAATTGAGAAAGCATTGTACTTATCAGTAAATTTGCAATAGTTCCTTATAACACTTTAAGATCAATCTAGTATTAAGAAATTTTCAAATTAGAAACACATTCCAATTAAATACTCAAATTTACTTTTTAAATCAACATCTCTTTACATAAAAAACATTTATACTTTAGCAATTGATGTTGTTAAAAAATAATTCACATTTACTAGTAAACATTAAAAATATTCATTAGCTGCACATGCTTGAACTGTTGTTCTTGATTCAATCTTGCTATAAGATTTTCAACATCAACTTTTTCTGTGGCCACTCTCTATTGCGTATTGAGAATTTTGTTTAACTTCTGTCACTGATCCAAAGGAAAAGTCACCAACAAATATGAGTTTCAGAGGGTACATTATTCCTTACAAAACTTAAGTCACTCCCAGTCCCTTCCATTGAATATCTCTTAACATGAGCATTAGTTGGTGCAAAGTCAGCTCCATTTAAACGAAGAGTTATATCATTTTTGTCTTCAGTACTGTGAAAGATGAACCTTGCCAAGTAACAAATGTTGATGGTGTGTATAAATTTTTTTTTGACATTATAATTATTATAATCTATAATGTCAATAATAAATAAAAGTGAATACACAAGGGTATCATAAACTATATTAATTAATCTGACCCTGTTTAAATCTATACACTTTCTAAATAACCAAAGAAAAGTGACACTAATGAACAACAAACACCTAAAAAGAAAACAAAAATGATGCTTAAACAATATTATTTTACCATACAAGCAAGGAAAACAAATGGATAAAGCTAGCCAAAAATATGAACACGTCAAAAAAGCAACCAAACTACAGGAGACGAATTCCAATAGGAAAAGATGTTACCATTTCCAATGCAAAGAGCATACTTTTATTTTTAGCCTTCACAACCTTATGAACATTACAAACGCTGCATTGAAGCAAAAGATAGTGTTGATTGACATTTGGAAAAACCTTTTCATCAAATAACTCAGATGACAATATACAAAATCACAAAGGACCAATTTGCTCTTAAAATACACTCTTAGTTGCTTGCATGAATGATTTAAGAAATAGAATTCTAGACATCCAAAAAATATCTCTAAAAGAATATGAAAGATAAGAATGAAAAATTTCTTAATCCTATATATTGTTCCAACTCAACCAACGGATCTTGTTCTTCCCTTCCTTCTTTCCCCACCAAGCTATCGAAATTATATTGCATTGGATTCAGGTCTTCTCTGTTTTTATGGTTGTAGTAAAATTGTGTAGGAATGTGTCAGGAATTGACTAGTAAGGATGGTATATATAATAATTATAAATCTGTCTGTTTTAGACTCATTGTATGTATAAATAAATGCTAGTGTTTATCTTTTAATTTGATTAGATATGTATTGCATTTTGGGTGATTTCCTTGAAATAAACCATTTAACTTTTATTTATTTTCAAGTGAGGCAGAATAAAGTTTAGACAGACTCATCAATGTGTCGAAAAGGAACTTCATGTATTCCTCAAGGGTGATGGCCCATCTAAATATTTCAATGATTTTCGCACAAAGCTAGCTGGATTGTGAGAAATTATAATATACTTTATACCTGTGATAAAATATTTTATACCCGTGATAATTAAAAGGAAATTTTACCCCATACTCCTACAATTATACCCATACCCCTACATTAAAATTTTTTGGACCAAAGTACCCTCGTATAAAAAAAAATTTGTTTGTTTACCGGAAGACTTTAAGTATGTCTTCCGATTCATATTTTTTTCGTTTGTTCACCAGAAGTCTTTTTGCGAGTCTTCCGGTTCACATTTTTTTTTCGTTTGCTCACCGGAAGACTTTTTGCAAGTCTTCCAGTTCACTTTTTTTTTGTTCACGGGAAGACTTTTTGTAAGTCTTCCGGTTCACATTTTTTTTGTTCACCGAAAGACTTTTTGCAAGTCTTCCGGTTCTTTTTTTTTTTAATTTTTAATTTTTTTTAATATTCAACTACACAGATTTAATGTAAATAAATAAATAATTTATTTTTGTTCTTCTTTCAATGAATGCTTGGTTAACTGAAAACTAGACAAAAGATAATACTAATCAAATAGTTCCGAACTTCTTTAGATTTCTCCTTCTAATTTATTGGAGTGTTAATGCTCTTGCAATTCTACATGTGTAATTGTTTCAATATTTTCCATGCCTACTTATTTTTACATTTTGATCTTGCTTAACTTCCATTTTATTCCTAGATAAAGAATCAAGCGTAGGTCTGCATAGAAGAATTCAGATTTTTGTCTATGGTTAAAGTTTTGTTCATTTAACATGATATTTTTGGAGATGAAAATGTTTTCGACTTTCACTAACAAATAATACATTCTATTCTATGATAAAGTTTCTACTGCAATTGTAGGAGAGACTGTTGTGCAATCTTTAAATTTTGATCTATAAAAAGGAGTTTTTGAAGCTTGTTCAAAAAGCTTTGAGAGATATCAAGGTTGAGGAGATGAGTAATTTTGTGATTAAAGAGAAGCTAAAGCACCTGAATGTTTTTCTCAAGAATTAAACTTTTTATATTTTGGGGAGGAAGAATTTGGAGGTGGAGGAGAGCCTGTATGTTTTTTAAAATAAATAACATATTAAAATATTTGTTAAGTTGAATATTAAAAAAAAAACATGAACCAGAAGATTTGCAAAAAGTCTTCGGTGAACAAACGAAAAAAATATAAACCGGAAGACTTGCAAAAAGACTTCCAGTGAACAAACGAAAAAAATATAAATCGAAAGACTTCCAAAAGGACTTCCGGTGAACAAACGAAAAAAAAAATGAACCGGAAGACATACTTAAAGTCTTCCGGTAAACAAACGAAACAAATTATAATTATTTATACGAGGGTATTTTGGTCCAAAAAACTTTAGCGTAGGGGTATGGGTATAATTGTAGGGGTATGAAGTAAAATTTACTAACTAAAATATGGTGTAATATGCCATATTTGTTTACATTCATATTAAGCACTATTTATTTTACATCCAATTTTTATCAAATGGGGTGTAAATTCGATTGATTTAAATGTATATATGTAACAATTTACACCCGTTTTTTCTTTAAAAAGGTGTAATATACCCTCTATTTACACTCGTTTTAAAACAAGTGTAAATTCGTTAGACATTTCCCACTCTTTGAATTTACACCCTCTAATAAAGGGTGTAAAATGTATAAATCTACAACTCAGAAAAATGAAAAAATGGCAAAAATCCAACATTCTAAAAAATATTGTTCATCTTAACTACCTATCAAACAGATTGTTCAGTTAAATAACCTATATAAACTATTTATTTCACAAACCTAATGTTCAATTTATGCAAATGTATAGAGAAATATTTTCTTTTACCAAATGTGAATTTGATGCTAAGCTTTGATTGATTGGATGTTAAGAATAGAAAGTTAGAAGTGAGTTTAAAGAATTTAATCGAGTAAAAGAGAAATAAGGAAGGAGAAGAATCTGCAATTTTTTTCTTAAAAACCCAATCAAATGTGCATTTCTATATATTATACATAAATGTATTTTTATATTAATTTTTAAGATTAAATTAAGTTTTAACTCATTTACACATGAATTGTGTGTGCGTCCTGAAGTAAATTTTTGAAGAGTAATTTAGGATATGTGGACAAAAAAAATTCCAAAAATGTTTATTCTTATTCGATCTCTTATCCCTAGTTTCTTTGCTTTCGGTTGAGAAACAACTCCATCCATGCAAATCCATCATCCTCATCTAACCACAATACCGTTCTCCCCGTTCACCAAAAAGAGTTATTATCTTCATTGTGTGTTGCTATTTTCTTCACATGGCATACTTTTGGGCCTTCATACAATGAGATCATCCTCATGTGTACTTACACCCATTTATTTAGGTTTATTGATTGGGCTTGATTTAATTGTTTCATTATTTCCTATCCTCATTCGATAAAATGTACCACATTCCCATGAAATGTAATAATGTTATCACTTTCATCTTGACTGTGTGCTTTATTCAATTGTTAATCACTTCATCTATCCCTTTTCAAAAAGAACTAATTCTCGATTTAATGTCGATTCATTTTATACCTTGTAAGTTGATCACTTTTTAAGAACCTCCGTCAACCTCATGGTCACCATGAATAATATTCATAGCTTACTCTTGGGTTTTCTTACAATGAGACTTATTTGATCAATTACTTCCAGTTGGTCATCTAAAAGATTAGCCCATTTTGCTAGTACACACATAATTTAAACTTGATTCAATTATTTTATCGCTTTCTTTTACTTGCTTGTGTATATGATGAATGAAATCAAAACCCTGAAGCATTCTTGATCCAAATATCAAGCTCTACCTCAACTTGTAAGTCGATTTCCTTGTGCATCACCGTCAACCTTAACCTAGCATAATTAGGTCCTCCCTTCCATTCACTTTCAAACCTTACCACCGTTTCGAATGCAAATTTAATCCTCGATCAACATTGAGTATTTTGTCTAAGTCAAATCAATCAACTTAACAATATTTAGACCTTATTTCATTAAAAGATGAAAAGAGAGTTAGTCTCAAGCCTTCTATTCTCCTCCTCATATGTTTGGGTACGAGGAGCCTTCCTTACTATTCGTATCATTTTCATAACAACTCAAATCAAACCTATTTTTCTCAATCCCTTAAATGAAAAAGAGAGAGTCTCGAGCCTTCAGTTTGCTCTCCCGAATACTTGGATACGAGGAGCCTTCCTTGGTCATTCAAGTACTCATCATCTGCTTAAAACACTTTAACTATATCAAAACCATTTCACAATTAAGGTTGGAAAAGAGAGAGTCCCGAGCCTTCGATTTTCTCTCTCGATTATTTGGGTACGAGGAGCCTTCCTTAGGCCTCAGAGTGATTATAACCCAAACAAAACATCAACACGTTAATTCAACTTCTCGCCACCGTGCGATCAAATTTTTTACTCAAATGAATAATGTTTAGTCCCTTCTAATGCGCCTATAAACTAAACGCTTAAGCCTCTCCCTTCCCCACAAGCATACGCTAATGTTTAGCCTTTAGAATATGGTCTAAATGTCTGTTCGATAAAACAAACCAACCAACCATAGTCCCATGAACTACGCACGCTCTGATTCTTCATTTTGTTCAAATGAAAGTACGTAGGCACAAGGGCTCCAATCCATGACGAGCTCCCTAATAAAAAACCACCCATTTCTCCTTAGTAGATAAACCTCTTTACTCATACATTTCACATTATTCGCTTAGAAGAAAACAAACAACATTAGCTAACATTCACTCACAAATCGAGTTATGAGGTTCCCGTTGAGTACAATGGACGTGAGGGGTGCTAATACCTTCCCTTCATGTAATCGACTTTCGAACCTAGAACTTGGTTGGATGACCATGTTCTTTCCTTAAAGGTTTTATCGATATTTTCCTATCCCTTTATTGGAATAAATAAAGTTCGGTTGCGACTCTGTTCGAACTTTTTTCTGCGACCAATCGCGAAGGATCGTACTTTTCAAGGCACGATAACTACAGCCTCGCAATCTTCTAGCAATGTTTGATGCATTTTTAAGCATTACAAAATTTCATTTTAAAGCATCGTGTCAGAAAGTTTGAATATCATAATACATTTGTTTTAAAGAATAAATACACATAAATTTCACCTTCTCGTCTCACACATGTTTGGTAGCATGGTCCACATATAGAGGTGGTGTTGATAAGTCATACGAGCCTCCTTCAAACCCTTCAGGAACGGCTACATCGACATCAGGTGCCTCAACCAGTACCAATGGTGACACATGCCTACTCCAGGAAGACGAAGTCGGAGATGCTTGAACCTTGGAAGATGATGCCTCCATATAAACCGAACTAGAACTACAAGTGGTTGCGAGGGTCAGGCTATTTCCCTGTGAAATTTTGGTATATAGATCTCAGATGTCCCAAGAGATGTCGAGACATTTATCTCTGCTTAACTAAATAAGGATAAAACAAGTGCATTCCGATGTCTCTAAATCATAACAGTTTCATGAAATATGTTTCAACATCTGTTAAGTCATAAATCTTAGAGAAAGAGAATAAACTACAATATACATAGCAGGATGATAAATAACACCAAGATATGATGACCTATTTCAGTATACAATAACACCAACATCTAAGGACTATCAAGCCAGAAATGAAATCACTATCAATAGTATTAATTCAGAGCTAAACAACCTCTGGTTTACAACTCCTCACTTAATCCCTACCCAATGCAACTTATACCTAGAAACTCATCTAGATAAGAGAAACCCATCTTGATTCCTATATCACATCAGTGATATCTAACAGTCACAGCCTCCAGTGACTGTATCAAACTGTTCAATTGAAACACACCCCTTTCAATACAATACTCAGTCAATACTCTTGACTAACACTAATACTTGAATTTGCTTAATAGCTTCATCCAAGAATAATATACAATTCATTACCTACAGATTTCTGAACATGTAAAGCTATGTCTACCACAATGTATCAAACCTGATACAAAGGATGACTTACAATACAAGAAAATCACACGACTCTCAAAACCCTAAACCCTTATTTTTACTTTTCAAAAGTATTAACAAGGAATCGTTATTTGCTCTAGGTCTTGGTCTTCCTTTTATAATCTTCAGCAGTATGTGGGATTCAAAATCTTTGTCTAATCATTTCTTGATCCATGTTCTGATTGCACCTTAAATCTTGGAACATATCTGCAACAAACCTGTTATATCATACCAAGATGTCGAGTTCTCAAGATAGGACATCTTGTCTGACATGTTGTTCTTTACATATTTCTTCATGTTAGAACATCTTGTTTAACATCATGTTTTACCAAAATTTGGTAAAATCTTAGAGCCTTCAATCTCCCCCTTTTGAGACATTTTGGCTAAAGCTCCTTGTGCACAATAAACCTAGAAAATAAAGGAGTAGAAAGTCCTAAAGTCATTTCAACCGGCCTATGACGAGTCTAGTAGAAAATAATGTGACTCCTAGAAGCTTTCATTCTTCCTGTACAACATACACCACCTGTTGTACGACGTGTACCCTGAACCCTGGTGTACATGAGGAAGAAGATACAAGATACTCCCCCTAAAAACCAATCCCAATTTACCATCCTCCATTATCCATATCAGGGCTTAGAGGACCAAACCTCAATTCCGAATAACTTAGAACACAGGACACAACCGTGTTCATAACTCAGATCACAAGACAAAAAAAGAAGACTCAGTACAAAAGGAACTGAGACACAGACAGGATGTTAGAGCATCCTATCTAACATCCTTGCAAAACAACTGCAAGTACAGACTCATACCACAAAATAAGATCAATCATGTGTTGCAAGGAACAACACACAACTGAGATAGACACAAAACCTATCTCCCCCTTTTTAGCCAAAAATTGACAAAGGTATTTAACACAGTTCCATACCCAAATAGTACTCACCCAAACCCAGACAAATGCCATAAAGACTCGACACAACAAAAGAAACACAACCTGAGACAAAAGAAAAAATGACCCCCTTTAAATACCCGAGCAGTTTCCTTAGGAATTAACGAGCCATTGATATAACCGAAGGATAATTAAATTTAAGAGTAAATTGAGTAAGATAACTTCAACATAAATGAGTGTGCACCGGTCTACTCAGTTTTTACTGTTTCTTATTTAATGAAAACTGTCCAAAGACTATGTATATGCCGAACAAACATGTCTTGCACGCCTTCTTTAAGGAACGTTTTCCACCGTCCAAGTAACACCTTCCACATAGAGCCATGAGTCTTAAACAATGTCCTGACACTCAGTCAGTCCTTGTTTACTCTCTCTTGTGAATTTTGAAGCATAATCACAATGCCTTTCAATGAACTCCAAGTATACTTCTTTCATCCATAGTTAAAAGATCCTAACCATGATGTCAAGACAATATGTGTGACATCTCCCATTTATCAACAAAAGCTTCCATGGACCTTATCCCAATCTGAAGAGAAAAATAAATTCTCCCAGACAATATCCAATCCTGTTTCTCAGATCTATTCTAAGAATCATGAACATAGTTGAAATAATTCAATAGCCTTAACAAGTCAAGCTCACAAGTAGAACTTACTAAGCTAAAGTATCAACACACCAAGATGTTAATACATTTAGTCTGACATCACAATCTCACATGAACATCTTCATGCTTATAAGAGAGAGAAAAATTATGATCACAATTCTTATACCATAACCAATAAACTCTTGGATTGAGATCAAATAACACCATTGATCACTCTCCCCCTGAACACATCCACACACTGTGCAAATCCATATTGAACCTTACAACCATAGACAACCTTGTTCTTTGAGAAAAAAATCTAATCAAACCTGGAATGCTCATATCCCCAAAAGAGACATATAAATTCTCTTAACTCATTGGTTAGCCAAGATATCATCCATACTTGGAAGACATCAAACCCCTTAACCATATGAAGAGGGATACATCCTCAACATGCTTCCTTCTCAAGATTCAACCCGATACAATCTTTTCTAGAGATACTTTTAGTAGAACCTACCATATACTCACAGATAATCAGATACAATCTTTTCTAGAGATACTTCTAGTAGAACCTACCATCTACTCACAGATAATCAGAATCCACACAGTCTTAACCATACTCCACAATGAATAGATAATTCAATTTTGATCCAACTGGTGAGTAACAAACTCCACACCATGAACTCCAAATTATCTCCCATGGATAAAAAACTTTCCTTTTTGGAGAGATAATCAACTGCCATGATGTTTCAAGCATTAGTTAAGACATCAGCCTCAATCGTAGAAATGATCTACTTTGGTTATGGAGTCAACATCCATAGGAATGATTATTTGCATGATAATTCATACACTTCCCTTTGCAAGAAACACATGAGGATCCTAATAGATCACATCTGCAGTAGCTCATAGACTATCATAGAAGCCATAATACCACAGAGAGAAATAAAATCTTACAAGCCTCATGAAGCTTCAACTCAGAAGCACAATGTTCAAACATACTGTCTAACATTACAGAGTCAGCACCCATCCTTAAGCATCCAAATAGGAGATTCCATCTAACAGATATTAGTATGACTAACAATAAACACTAAGGTATAGAATGATCATCATACCATAAGAAGACTTCTCAACAAGGTATGCTTCTCTTCATCCCTTTAGTCCTCTATCCTTCAAAACTCCACCTTGCAAGACCACAATAACTCCACAAGATAAAGTACATTAGCATTTACAAAGGCTAATGTTTCTGCAATAAGATCGAGCATGTAGTTCCTTGAGACTCTCACAAATAACTACAGTTATTTGACACATCTTCCTCCAAAGAGACCAATAAGAAATCCTTTCACAGGGTCCTTGATCAAAAGAGAAGCACAACAGGGCTGGAACTTCCAGTGCTAAAACCTTCTTACTCCAGATAGAAATCTGGATTACTCATACCAAACAACTTAGATGAGACTCCAAGAAGAAGATATAAATATACCAAGCAATCAACAACTCCCTTGAGCTTTTGCCATTGCACGATTCACAAAGGTTGAGATAAACTTTAGCACTAGCCATACAGATGAAGAGCATATAAGCCTAAAGAGACCAACCTTTAACAAAAAAGACAGCTTCAGTGCATACTTTCTACCTTTAGCATGAACATTTGGACGTTCAGCACAATGTCAGGATATTTGAATGACATCAATGACTTGGCTAGCCAATTGATGAACCACACTGAGTTCCACCTTATATAATACAATTTTGAGGATCTATCCCTTTTAGGCTTCTAGACATCATCTCACATTAAAGGACTCCTCCACTACAACAGAACAAGAGTTCATAGACATGATGGTAGTCTGCTTCAAGCACGACTATCCAAGAGAATCATCCACACCCGATCAGAGTCCACATCTAACCTTAGAAGAGGTAGTCACAAGATAAATACAACTATCTGTAAAATCACTCAGATCTAGCTTTGAAAGACTAGAAAAGTCTCCAAGATGTCAGGGTGAATGTCCTATACATTTTCCCCTGACTTACATATGCACAGAATCTGGTAGAGATGACTTCAGAGTCTTCCACTAGGAATTAGAACACATAATCCTATAGGAGATACATGAGCATAGCTTCTTCATCCCTATGCGCTTAGATCAAAAATAAACTGACCCAACGAATGTTCATCAAGATGACCATGCGTTAATTTTGACTTCCATCAGCACACCTATCCATAACAAGTTTCTTAGATAGAGACTTTCTAGACTACAAACCAAATGACTCTTCAAGACCAATCTGAAGAAGATTCCCAACACTATTAATAAACACACATTTGTTTATCATCCAGAACATATGCTACATCCCTCCTTTGTCCGAGAAGTTCACTCCTTGGATCAACAAGATTTTGCACACACTCTTCAGAAGTGATGTTTCAACATCTAGTTGAACATTTGTTCCTTTTCCCATGAATAGATCATTGAAATTGGTTCTGAAGTCATTACAAGAGTTACATACCTTGATTACATTTAAGGACAAGATAAGGACCTATTGAGAACTCCATAAATGATATCGATTGTATCCATTCTTTAAGACATATCAGATATATAGAAAAGGTTCTTGAGTTCTTGCAACTGTCTGAAGCTGCACCTTCAGGTGTGACATTTTGACATCATCTTTCTTAAACACCAATGAAAAGGATAATTAATTAATTACTTGCTAAGGCCACAAATAGTAATTTATTTTAAATCCCAATTCTGTATTCTTCAGTCACAAAATTTCATAAGATACCCCTCCTTACCTTAGCAACAACCTAGAAAGAAATCTTCAAGGCATAAATCTTCCTTAGAAGACTATCTTCTCTTCTGAACTCTATTTATCAAACACATTCAAAAGTACCTTTATGAGTGTACTTGAGAGAGAACTTAAGTATCATAGGCTACCTTAAACATGGCATGAAGTGTTTACTAAATCCATAGATCATGAATTTGATAAACAATACCTCAACTCAACATTTTTCCTCCTATTATCCTTCATGGTACCTGGTTGACACCGTCTCCCAAGCAACATAGAAAGATCCTTCAGTGGAAGCATATCCTAATGCTTGCTTCTTTATATAACTCTCAGGTGAGATGTTAGAACATTTTATAATGCACCATGCATAACAATAACATCATTATCAGCAGTAGCGGAATAATCTACACAGAAGTATCAGTCAACCATCAGTAGTTGTCAAGCCGGATTCAAAAAGCTATCCTCCTAGCTTCCAATCCCCTTGAACACAACAATAATGAATGGTCTGATCACACAATCTCCTTCCTTGTTTAAAAGACCAGAAAGTATCTTCCCTAGAACTCATCCAGAAATAGAACAGGATGTCTCCTCTTATACTAATTGAAATTCTGGTATGCAGATCTCAGATGTCCCAAGAGATGTCGAGACGTTGATCTCTGCTTAACTAAACAAGGACAAAACAAGAGTATTCTGATATCTCTAAGTCATAACAGTGTCATGACAGATGTTTCAACATCTGTTAAGTCATAAATTTTAGAGCAAGAGAATAAATTGCAATATACATAACAGAATGATAAATAACACCAAGATATGATGACCCAATTTGACAACGACAACACCTACATCTAGGGGCTACCAAGGCAGGAATTAATTCACTATCAGTAGTATTAATTCAGAGTTAAACAACCGGTGCATGATGTGACACTTTGTCAAGCCTATCCATATGAAACACAATGAAAATAAAGGCAAACAATTCAGACAAACCTATACAGAAATGCATTTTCGAATTTCTAGAAAATCAAATTTTGAACAAATACAGAAGTGCATTTTCGTAATTTCTAGAAAATCAAATTTTGAACAAATACAGAAGTGCATTTTCGTATTAACCTGAAACTCAGAAAAACGAAAAATGGCAAAAATCCAATTCTAAAAAAATATTGTTTATCTAAACTACCTATCAAACTCATTGTTCACTTAAATAACTTATCTAAACTACCTATTACACAACCAAATGCTCAATTTCTACAAATATATAAAAAAAAATTATAAAAAAATTAAAAACTTACTAAATATGAGTTTATCGGTGAGCTCATTGATTGATTGGATGTTGAAAATAGAAATTTAGAAATGAGTTTAAAGTATTTGAAATTTAAGAGAATTCAAGAATTTGAGTAGAAGAGAGATGAAAAAAGAGAAAAATCCAATCTATTTTTTAATTAAAAATCAATTCAAATATGTATTTTGGTGTATCATACAAAGATATATTTGTATATTAATTTTTAACATAAAATTGGAGGTGGAGTCACTCCTACATAAATTGTGTGAATTGTGAAGTAGAGTGCAATGTGAAATACATTTCCAATTTCCATAAGTGGGGCAAGCTTACTTGGAAAAAGCAATTCTCAATTGTTGATTCTTATTCGATCCCTTATCCCTACTTTCTTCGCTTTCGATCGAGAACAACTCCATCCATGCAAATCCATCATCCTCATCTCACCACAAATCCATTATCTCCGCTGACTCCATGCATGGCTTAGCTTGTCTTCCCGTCACACGCACCACCACCACCACCATCCCACAACTTCTTACCCATTCAAAACTACCCCACTCCCCTCCAAAACAACAACACTTCACAAACAACACTTCACTCCATAACCACATCTCATTCCTCTGCAAACATGTTCGAATCCAAGAAGCCGTCGATTCACTTTCCCAATTGCCACAACACGTCCGCATAGGACCCGATATTTACGGTGAACTCCTCCAAGGATGCGTCTATGCAAGAGCCCTCAGTTTAGGTCTTCAAATCCACGCTCACATGATCAAAAAAGGTCCTTCCTTTTCTACAAACGAGTTCATCGAGTCCAAGCTTGTGATTCTCTACGCAAAATGCGGTCGTGCTGATATCGCGGTTCATCTCTTTCGTAACGTTGTTACAAACCAGAATCTATTCTCTTGGGCTGCAATTATAGGCCTGCAAGCCCGAATGGGACTCTCCCAAGAAGCCTTGTTGAGTTATGTGGAAATGATGGAGAAAGGGTTTCTTGCTGATAATTTCGTTGTCCCCAATGCTTTGAAGGCTTGTGGGGCACTCCGATGGGGTGGGTTCGGGAAAGGAATTCATGGGTATGTCGTTAAAATGAATAAGGAATTTGATGGTTGTGTTTATGTTGCAACGAGTCTTGTTGATATGTATGGAAAATGTGGGTTTTTGGAGGATGCGGGGAAGGTGTTTGATGATATGCCTCAGAAGAATGTTATTGCTTGGAACTCCATGATTGCGGTCTTTGCTCAAAGTGGAATGAATATGGAGGCTGTTGGGCTATTTAAGAAGATGAGATTTCAGGGTGTTGAGGTTACTGAGGTTACGTTGTCGGGGTTTTTTTCGGCTTGTGCTAATTTAGAGGCTGTCAAGGAAGGTAAACAAGGGCATGCTCTTGCTCTTGTTATGGGATTTGAGTTAGGTAACATTATAGGTAGCTCTATTATGAATTTTTATTCTAAGGTTGGTTTAATTGAGGAGGTTGAGTTAGTTTTTAGAAATATTACGGTTGTGAAAGATGAGGTGACTTGGAATTTGATGATATCTAGTTATGTGCAGTTTGGAATGTTTGAGAAGGTGCTTGAGATGTGTCATTGGATGAGGGAGGAGGAAAACTTGAGGTTTGATTGTGTCACGCTGTCTTCTTTGTTGACTGTTGCCGCGGATACTAGAGATGTAGAGATGGGTAAGAAGTTGCATGGGTTTTGCCTTAGGAATGAGTTTAACTCTGACGTGGTTGTGTTAAGTGGCATTGTAGATATGTATGCGAAATGCGGGAGAATGGATTGCGCGAGAAGAATATTTTGTTTTGCGGCGAAGAAAGATCTTGTGTTGTGGAATACAATGTTGGCAGCTTTTGCGGAGAATGGTTTGAGTGGGGAAGCTTTGAAATTGTTTTTTCAAATGCAATTGGAGAGTGTTCCTCCAAATGTTGTTTCGTGGAACTCTTTGATATTTGGTTTCTTTAGAAATGGTCTGGCGGTTGAGGCTCAAGACATGTTTTCTGAAATGCAATCATCGGGTGTAACACCTAATTTGATCACATGGACTACTATGATATCTGGCTTGGCTCAAAATGGTTTTTGTTACGAAGCTAATATGGTTTTCCGGCAAATGCAAGATGCAGGGATGAAACCTAATAGCATAAGCATAACTTCCGTACTATCAGCATGCACAGATATGGCATTATTGAACTATGGAAAGGCAATTCATGGGTATGTTATGAGGAATTTCATGTCTTTTACTCTTCAAATTACAACCTCTATTATTGACATGTATGCTAAATGTGGAAATTTGGACCATGCAAAGTGTGTTTTCGTTATGTGTTCAACAAAGGAATTGCCTGTGTACTACAATGCAATGATATCTGCTTATGCTTCACATGGTAAATCTGCAGACGCCCTTGCTCTTTTTAAAGAAATGGTGAAAGAAGGTATAGTCCCGGATCACATCACTTTTACTAGCGCTTTGTCAGCATGTAGCCATGGGGGATTGCTGAAGGAGGGCCTAGAGCTTTTCAAATACATGGTGTGTGAACTCCAAATGAAGCCGAGTAAAGAGCACTATGGTTGCCTAGTGAAACTCCTTGCAATTGATGGCCAATTAGACGAAGCTCTTAGGATTATCTTGACAATGCCAAGTCCTCCAGATGCACACATATTAGGATCTCTGCTTGATGCCTGTGTACAGAACCATGAGACTGAACTTGCAGATTATATAGCAAAATGGTTATTGAAACTGGAGCCAAATAATCCTGGGAATTATGTAGCTCTTTCAAATGTGTATGCAACTCTAGGAAAATGGGATAAAGTATCAAACATAAGGGGCTTCATGAATGAAAAAGGCCTAAAAAAGATTCCTGGATGCAGTTGGATTGAAGTTGGACAAGAACTTCATGTATTTATTGCTACCGACAAATCACATTCTGAAAAAGAGGAGATTTATATGATGCTGGATTTATTGGGATTTTAAATGTATAATGCAAAATATAACCTTTGTACAGTTCCCATTGTAATACAAGAGACCTAAAGGAGTTTCAAATGTGAGTAAAAGATATCATTTAAAGTTCATATAACATTTGTAAATTTCTTTTCAAAAAATATCATTTAATCAACATCTAACTTTGGCTTTATCCTTATTTGTGATTATAGCCACACTACAAACCCTTATTTGGATATATATTTGAAAGATACAAGAAAAAAGATGCGCATTGAAAAAAATTAATAATACTAAAATGAATCAAAGAAAAATGCGTATACTTGTGAAAAGAGAGAAAAAAGTCAAGTTTTTAGAATCTTTGTACCATCCACCAAATGGTTAAAAATAGAATTGAACGATTCAAGGATAGGGTGCATAACTCTAAAGTGTAAAGCCAATTTTTTTTTCAAAATTATCTCACCTGAATCTAAGCCAAGCTATAACTTTAAAAGACCATCTAAACATATGAGCATAATTTTGGGATTGATTGATGTTGTTAATCCATCTAAACACTTGAGAGAGTTTTGTGTGATTGTGTATGGAGAAAATTGGGATTTGAGGAAAAAATATGAAGATATTGAACGAAAGTTTGAGCATTGCTAGATGAAAACAACCTAAGAGATGATGATATATTGTTTCTAATAATGTGTATTGATCTTAAAACCAAGTTGAGTATGAAGGATTCTTTGAGTGTTCTAACTAAAAATAATTGTTGAGGAAATTTCATTTCTTTGAGTATAAGTAATGAATTAAGTTAGAGGTCATGATGACGCCTCATTTGATAATATGTTTTGTATTTTTGTTGTTGTTGTTAATTTTAATATACCTTTATTAGCATAATAATAAATAGGATCTCAATTCAATTATATATTCATAATAGCCGACGATTTGATACTTTGTATTATTTTTTATAAACTAGTCGTTTACTCATGTGATACACCGCTATATTTTATTAATTTATAATATTATTAAAATATATTTTAATTGTTAAAAGTTAAAAAATTAGTTCTCAATGAATTTAAAAAATAAATTATATTTGGTATGCTTTGTTTAAAATATAAACTAATCGGTATTATGTTTTGAAATATTGTTTAACCACTTAAAATAAAATTTACATGAAATTAATAAATAAATAAAATAAATTATATATCACATTCTCAATTGAAAAATAAGTGAAGTAGATGAGAGATAAAATTATTTAATAGAAGAAGAAAATGGTAGAATTGTAAAGTTAAAATAAAATAAAAATCAAATTTTTAAAAATAGATGTTGAGATTTATAGAATTAGAAAAGTAAACTATAAAATCAAGGGTAATGATTGAATCAAAAGTTCAAAGAAAGTAGTTTAAGAGTATTTAGTTAATAATACAAATTAAAAAAAAAAAAATTGAAGTATTTTATTATCAATACATCTCATGTTTCATGTTGCTTTCAAATTTCAATCATATCTTTAAAAGAATATATTATTCTATTTACATATGGTGTCTCATTTCAATACACAGACAAAAGTCAAACAAGTTTCAATTCCAAAAAAAAAAAAGACTTATGACATTATGAGATTTGGGAAGTATGCAGATGATCAACTTGTGATTTCAGAGAAAGAAAATAATATTGTAGGGAATTCTAAGAGAAACAACACAAAATTAGAGGCATAAGTTTAGTAGTATTCCATTTACAATACCGAAAACAATGAGTTTTTACAACATTAACAACGATGCTAATGAAAAATGTATTATGGGTTATAAATACATCACAAATACACTTCTATCTACATCATTGATATATAATTACAAACAATTTAGTAGAAAACATCAACACTTACAAACTGGCTAAATAAATAAATAACATATTTTATCTTGAAAAGATAGATAAATTCATAAATTTTTGAAATAAATAGCAGGGAGAGAAGAAAAAAAGAAGAAGAAAGAAATGGATTGTTTCAATGCGCAGCTCTAAAGTTATTTATAATTAATGTTATGTATCTACAATGAAAGTTACACATAAAAGTTTTATGAATATCTATCTATAAGTTAATAGATTAGTGGATTAGTGGTGTTATAAAGGGAAAGTTTTATGAATAACTATAGTTAATGGATTAGTGGAGTTATAGAACATGACTATCTTCAGGTCTTTAAGCTATTTTGCTATAATTATTGGATTAGTGCAGCTATGACGTGACTATCTTTAGGTCTTTAAGTCATTTTTTAAATTAATTAATTATTGAGTCATTGTGAGTTACAAATGATATTGACTTAATAATAAGAAGAAATAATTACGATAAAACTAATTATAACTATAAAAGACTATATAGAGCGTGACTAATTAAAATTAATTATAACTTACATGTTTTATTTTTTAAATCATTAAAGAAAAAAAACAACATAAAAATGAAGACTTTCATATAAATGAATAATCTAGTGGAGTTTTTCTTTTTAAAACATTGAATTAGTGGAGTTAATTTCTTAAAACTTTTATTTGATTAATTATTATTATTATTATTATTATTATTATTATTATTATTATTATTATTATTATTATTATTATTTGAGCATTGGTAGATGAAAACAACTTAAGAGATGATGATATATTGTTTCTAATATGTGTGTTGATCTTAAAACCAAGTTGAGAATGAAGGATTCTTTGAGTGTTCTAACATTAAAAAATAATTATGGAGTGAATTTCATTTCTTGAGAATAAGTAATGAATTAAGTTAGAAGTCATGATGGCGTCTCATTTGTTAATATGTTTTGTATTTTTTGTTGTTGTTAATTTTATTATACCTTTATTAGTATAATAATAAATAGGATCTCAATTCAATTATATATTCATAATTAGCAGGGGATTTGATACCTTGTATTATTTCTTATAAATTAGACAAATTCTTGTACTATTTCATTATAACAAAAAAACTCTTTTTACTTAGGTTAAAAATAGGGTTAACTTTGATTTCAGATGTGAGGTAACGAAGAGCGACATGAAATATGCACTATTTTTTATCTCGATCTCAGATTCACTGAGAGAAAGGACTTAATGATCATGGGTTCGATCCATAATAACTGCATTTTTATTATTTTCAGATCTGGATGTCGTGCCCCATATTTTATTTTTATTATAAGAAAAAAATAAGGTAATAAAGGTAATATAGCAGTGTTATTTTTTCTATAATTTCGTTTTAACTTGTATTGCAGAACCCTTTTTTTGTGTGCCTATTTCTAAAACAAAAATATTGTACCTTTTGCCCATTTCACAAATAGAAATTCTCAAATAAAAATATTGTATAATATTCATTGTTTACACTAAACGCAAAGCCAAAATGGAACACACCTTATAATGTTACAGCAAAACTAAAACAAACTATTAACCAACAAAAATAATAACCAAAATGCAAATTCTTGTAGGTCATCCAAAATTTATCTTCTGTGATTTGTAATCAGTCGTTGAGAACCTATCATTTGAACAAGATTTGAAACCAATTAAAATAATCCGCAACAACAAAATTATATCTTTAAACAAATTATCTCAACAACAACAACAATAACATTCAAAATTCAATATTTAACAAAAACTTCAAACTTCAATATCAACAGCATGCATCATATAACACTTACTATAGGGGTTTTAAACTTTATGACTTTTACTTCTAAAATCATGCAACATAGGGTATCCTTCGACATCTCTACATGTTGGAAAAAATAAATATTAGTAAAAAGAGTAAATATATATTACTAAGTGAATATAAAACTTTTATTTAGTAGTTTTCTCATATCCCCTCTTGATGATCATGATGAATAACATGCACATCGTCTGAATCATTTTCTTCAGATGAGATATGCACAAGTGTTACGAAAGAATAGGTCTCAAGATTTAAATCTTGATTTTCATCACTATTAAAAATATATTTTCCTTGTAGAATAATTAATCATCTTTGTTGTTAGCTCTAAATTTCGACGCCTGAATTTGATTAAAAGGAAGTAATCGAGTTTCTGAAGAAATTGGAAAACTTCGACCAGAACTATATTTGTGGAGTGTGAGTCGAAGGCGTCCCTTTGCAAGGAGGAACTATTTTATGGACTTAGAAATATTTCCTAACAATTAGGAAATGTGATTCGACAGAGGTGCTACTGAAGGCATTTCAACATGAAGATTTGAATTCAAATAAAGGATGGAATGTTCGTTCTTATCCATTTCTCAAAGAAGACATGTGGAGTGTTTCCAAGAGTCGAAGACATGCAGAACGCCACTTGTCTTGATTTAGTTTGCTAGACGTTGATGACAATTATTTTCGATTAGCAAGTCTTAGTTTAAATACTCAAAGTACCCCGCGTGTAGAGAAACGAGTTCGTGAGAATTTACGTTGATACAACACCATTTTGACATTTCAATGCAACTCAATAAGACATTTTGTTAAGAATTTATCTTTTCCTTGCGCAAGTTACTTTCTATGTTTTTTTACCAGTCTTTCGAATTTAATCTCTTGTGTTCAGTTCTATTTTTTAAATAAGTTATTTTTATCATGAACTTTATCGAAATGTTCATTATTTTTCCAAACTTTGTTTAAGATCAATTAGCACGTGTCTTAAGATTTGTATGATCGATCCTGCGAGTAAAACAAATCTTTTTCGATTTGGAAGACCAATGGTTATTCAGCAATTTTCACGGCGAATAAATCGGCACGCCCAGTGGGACAGTGCTAAGTGATAATAATTTTTTCTTCGAAATTTTGGAAATTCATTAGTTATGCGATCAACTTTCTCTTTGAAAACTTCGTTGCATGTTATTAAGAAGTGGTAAAATAGTCACTGCTAACGAAGATAGAACAAGGAGAAGATAAGGAGGAGAATGTCGGCAAACTCTAACCAGCCAAATATTCCTCAGGATACGCCTATTAACAATGTAAAACCACCCATAGGATCTCCGACAGGAGGACCAACGGTATCAACGCCTGTCTCTGAAGCAATACCATCTATGGGGAGTTCAATACCTACACATTTGATTGCTCATGCACAACTCATTCTGACTTATATTGGGCCAAGGGGTCCTCCACAGACTCCACCACCAATAAGGGCTTCAGCCTTCAGAAGTGTCCCTCCTCCTGGATTTGCAATATCCCTGCCTCGAGACCCACCCTATGGAATGTCAACTTCGATGATGAAAAACTTACAAAATACACCTCCATTATATACAGAACCCGTAATGACTTCGTCATTATAAGGATCAGGCTCTAGGGTAAATATGGGTCGAAATAGTCAAACTTTAAGATTAGGGTATTTCGTCCAAATGCTAAACTTGACAACCAGTTCTGCATCATACTTAAGACAACAGGTAGACGAAAGTAACCTTCAAATGTTCCAAATGATGTCTCAAACTATGGGGGAAATCTTCCAGCCTCTTATTCAGAATACTATCCAAACTAATCAACAATTAGCAATGCAAATGAAGCGCCTTGTAGAATTCTTTGGTTACCAAATCCCCCTCGACAACCACCAAGGGAGTATATGATAGAAAACCAAGGGGTAGTTTTCGATGAAGATACCACCATTAACCAAATTCAACAAAATCCAAGAAATATACCCTAGGCAAATCAAGACAATTAGGTAATGATCGAACGACCTAGAGTCGAACCCCCTAGGAATCAACTACAAATTCCTAGAGAAGAATAATCAATGGTAGTTTTGGTAAATATGAACCAGAATGCTGAAAACATTGTACAACAAGTCTGACTTAACAACGTAGTAGCAGATAATAATTTGGCTGCCATGGTCGAAAGAATCATGACACGTAACAGAGTAAATGTTGGTCTTCGACGGTCAAATTATACATCACCATTATCTGAATATATCCTTCAGCCAGATTTACCCCCAAGAACAAAGGTTCCTAAGTTTGCTAAGTTTTTCGGGGACACTACTAAGTCCACTGTCGAACATGTGGCTAGGTATTTGATAGAAGCCAAAGAAATTTCGAATGATGATAACCTTAGGGTAAAAAAATTCCCAAGTTCTCTTACAAAGAACACTTTCACTTGGTTCACAATCCTACCTCCAAATTCGATTCATAATTGGACCCAATTAGAACGTTTGTTCCATGAGCAGTTCTACATGGGACAAGCAAAGATTAATTTGAAGGAATTGGCTAGTATAAAACAAAAATTTACTGAGCCAAGGTATAACTTTAAAATACCATCTAAACATATGAGCATAATTTTGGGATTGATTGATATTGTTAATCTATCACATTTTAGAGAGTTTTGTGTGATTGTGTATGGAGAAATTTTGGATTTGAGAAAAAAATATGAAGATATTGAATGAAAGTTTGAGCATTGGTAGATGAAAACAACCTAAGAGATGATGATATATTGTTTCTAATAATTTGTGTTGATCTTAAAACCAAGTTGAGCATGAAGGACTCTTTCAGTGTTCTAACATTAAAAATGATTGTTGAGGGAATTTCGTTCTTTGAGTACAAGTAATGAATTAAATTAAAGGTCATGATGACGTCTCATTTGTTAATATGTTTTGCATTATTTTTTGTTGTAAATTTTATTATATCTTTATTAGTGTAATAATAAATTTAAACGAAATCTCAATTTAATTATATTTCATAATTAACATTCGATTTGATACTTTGTATTATTTTTCACAAATTAGACAAATTCTTGTATTATTTCACTATAACAAAAAACTCATTTTACCTCGGTTAAAAATAGGGTTAATCTTGATTTCGGATGCGAGGTAACAAAGAGCGACATGAAATGTACACCATTTTTTACTTCGGTTGAGGATCCACTGAGAGTAAAGACTTAATGGTCATGAGTTTGATCTATATCAACTGCATTTTTATTATTTCTAGAGCTGGATACTGTGCCTCACATTTTATTTCGATTATAAGGAAAAAATTAGGTAATAGAGTAGTATTATTACATCGGTTTATAATGTTAACCAGAGGTAATATAGCAGTATTATTATTTTCTATAATTTTGTTTTAACTTGTATTATAAAACCATTTTTTTTGCCTATTTCTAAAACAGAAATATTGTACCTTTTGCCCATTTCATAAATAGAAAATCTCAAACAGAAATATTGTATAATATTCATTGTTTACACAATTTGTAAAGACAAAGTGGAACACACCTTGTAATATTACAACAAAACTAAAACAAACGATTAACCAACAAAAATAATAACCAAAATGCAAATTCTTGTAGGTCATCCAAAATTTCTCTTCTGTGATTTGTAACCAGTCGTTGAGCACCTATCATTTGAACAAGATTTGAAACCAATGAGGATAATCAACAACAACAATATTATATCTTTAAACCAATTATCTCAACAACAACAATAGCATCAATAACATTCAAAATTCAATATTCAACAAAAACTTCAAACTTCAATATTAACAACATGCATCATATAACACTTACTTTAGGGGTTTTAAACTTTCTGACTTTTACTTCTAAAATCATGCAACATAGGTATCCTTCGACATCTCTACATGTTTGAAAAAATAAATATTAGTAAAAAGAATAAAAAAGTAAAATGAATATATATATATATATATATATATATATATATATATATATATATATATATATATATATATATATATATATATATATATATATATATATATATATATATATATATATATATATATATATATATATATATATATATATATATATATATATATATATATATATATATATATATATATATATTACTAAGTGATATAAAACTTTTATTTAATAGTTTTCTCATTTCCCCTCTTGATGATCATGACGAATAGCATGCACATCGTCATAATCATTTTTTCTTCAGATGAGAGACGTACAAGTGTTGCAAAAGAAGCTGTCTCAAGATTTAAATCTTGATTTTCATCACTATCAAAAATATGTTTTCCTTGTAGAACAATTAATCATCTTGTGTTAGAAGGATTAGTAACATAAAAAACTTGGTTTGCTCAGGACGCTAAAGGTTCCATGGTTTAAGGATTAACAATAATTTTGCTAAAATATGGTTCACAACAGGATATTGTGTGTAATGTTGTAACATGTTGATCAACTCACCTTGAGAGAAGATGTCCTAACAGATGTTGTAACATGTTATACCAAAACATCTGTTTTGACAGTTTTAATTCTTGATTGATTTGTTTTAATTTTGTGATACTTCTTTTAGAATATAACTCAGTAATTTTTGCAGGTCAAGAAGGTTTAATCAGGAACAAGTTTCTGTATCTTCAGCTGTGCACAAATTGTAAAATTTGAAGAATGAGACTTTTTAGGAAACTTAGCCTGTTATTGTGGAGAAGATTTTGTAGAGGGTTTAAAACTGACTAAATGGATATGATTGAAGAGTCCAAACTCATATTGCACGAGACTATATAAAGATACTTGCTAAACCTGAAATGTGTGTGGAATTAATTGAAAAAGAAACCATGTGTGCAAATAAGGCTTTAGGGTTTAAGTTTTCTTTTAGTGTGCTGATGCATTTTGTGTCACTCATGTAACTTTTGATACATTGAGGTAGACTGCTTGTGTGTCATTCATTCATCACCTTGATGCTTGAATTGGACTGATGTTATTGAGTTGTAAGTCTTTTAAAACTGCTAGGCATGTTAAGAATTGCTGAGCACATCTGAAGTCAAAAGAGAAGTCTATTTTGATGATCAGTAATGAAAAGAAACAAAACAAAAGGTCCACCAAGCAGGGTGGTGATTTTTTTACAACAATGTCACTCTTTGAAATAGTAAGTACTGAAATGCCACATATTGAAAAAAAAATACCAAAATGCCACTATTTTAGTATGAGTTCGGTCAATGAAAGGACAAACCATTGAAGTATTTTCTAGCCATGCACGGGCTCGGCCAATGGTTGACCGAACCATTGAATAACTTTTTTTTTATGATTCAATGGTTTGGCTAATCATTGGTCGAGCTCATGCATGGTTAAAAAATATTTCAATAGTTTGTCCTTTAATTGGCCGAACCCATATTAAAATAGTGACATTTTGATATTTTTTCATTATGTGACATTTTAGTACTTACTATTTTAAAAAGTGGCATTGTTGTAAAAAGATTTCATGGTGATAAATGAAAAAGTAAGAAAATTGTCAAACCCAAACATATTGCATTTGCTTTAAAGCCTACCGGAGGTATAGTAAGCTTTAAAGCCTAGGACACTTGTTTTTATTGCAATTAAAGCCTAGGGCACTTGTTTTTATTGCATTAAAGCCTACCGGAGGCATAGTAAGCTTTAAAGCCTAGGGCACTTGTTTTTATTATAATAAGATTGGATACTAAAAGAAAAATTGTTCAGATACATCTCCGTAATATTTTAATGTTCACTTAAATTTTGATACGAAAATATATCTCCGAAATCAATAAATATTTTTAAAATTTCAAATGGTGCAACAAAAATATATTGGCAAAAAAAATCTCTTTATTTTTTTATGAGTAGCATTTTATCCAAAATTAACTTTCATTAGAATTCAAATATCTTAATTTTAATTAAATAAATAAAATTTGAAGTAATCATGGAGGATCGGCTAAGCGAGCCAACCCTATAATCCCCAAAAATAATGTCAGCCATATGTCTTGATTGCCATACAGCACTCACCAATTACAGATGAGAGTGGCATAATTAGCCAACTGACCCTTTTAATTTTTTCCACAAACTTATGCAATATATTTATAAAATCTCTCCATAATCTTTCTACTTTAACATGTCGATGTGGGACTTCAACAAAATACAAGTTTTACTAGTATTTTCTTTAAAATTTATCAACAAAATATAAACACAAACATGATAACAGTAAAGACAGAAAAAAGTTACGAGGTTAATTATCTGTTATCTAGGTTCCGAAACAAGACAAGTTGTGAAGAGGATGAAATTGAACCTTGTTGGAGTAACAGCCACAACCATGGCTGTTCCTTCGTTGATGTTGACAACAACGAGAAGAAAACCTATATGCTTGTGTGTTTCTTCAACCACCATCAACACAGAAGACCTCCGTTCTCAACTTGATCAACTTCATGCGGAAGCACACACCACAAGAACCAAAGGTACCCTTCTCTCTCTCCTCTACTTCAATTCTTTTATCCTCGTTTTCATTCATGCTTAATTTCTTTTGTAAATTAGTTTCTCTCTCAAAACGCCCATGAATTAATGGATTGTGTAAACGCTTTGATTTTGCCTTTTCACTCTAGTTCACACCAACTTAAAGACTGAATTGTAGTTTAAAAAGTATGTAGCTATGAAGGAGAAACACAGACTCGAACACAGGACATGAAACTAACACTGAAGCATCGACACCAATAATAATTTTAAAAAATGAACAAATTGAACTGTGTCGGTGTCGGTGTCAGACACACTGACAATGACATGTACACTGAAACGTCTTTTTTAGAGACGACAGGAGGTATAGGTATAGGTATGTAGTTAGATAGACTTTTTACCAATATGCCTCTCAAGATTATATGGATAAAATTGCACTTTCCATGTGAATATGAATTTATAAAGGTTCATAAGGACAAATGAATTCAAGAAATAATGAAAAGCAAATTTCAAATGGATTCTAAGAGCTGCATTCTTTGCTGTTGTTGTTGCTGCATTCTTTGTGGTTGCTAGCCTTTGCTAGAGTGCGAAGGTTTTAAATAGCGGTCGCAGTCACATTAGGCTTTCGCGATTCCGTTTGGTACTGGCGTTGGGACACTGATTGCAGTCGTCACGGGGTGAATTAACCACAGTTTGTTCTTTATCATGGTAGGGTGAAAAATGGTATCGGTATCAGTATCGACACCTTCTGATACCGTTTTGTCTTGGCCGTTTCGTGGTAACGGACATTTTTTAAAACCTTAGCATGTCCGAAATTAGGCTAAAAGGTTTGTTAAAAGATATGAAAACTTATGTGTGGTGGTTAAATACAGCAAATAGTGCTAGATTGAGGCTATTAAGATTATCAGAATCAGCTGAGAAGCTTCAAAAACAAGCAGCTATAAGTATCCAGAAGGGGGATGAAGATTATGCAAGGGACACGCTTCTTCAGAGGAAACAAGTGTTGCAGGCTTTGGAAAAATCTAAAATCCGCATTGAGTTGCTTGACGAGCTTTCCGCAAAGCTAAGTGAGGTAAAGCAAACTCATCAACAAATACTATCAGATTATCATGATTGTGCGCACGCATGTTTTTATACAGTTACTGAAGTATATATTTTCTGCTTTATTTTGTTTTCAGGCAATATCTTTGAAAGAAAGTCAGCTAATTGGAAATGTGACGATGAACATTGAAGACACAACACAAGATGATTCGAGTCCGGTTCGAATCATTGCTCCAAAGGAGGAAGTTCTAGAAGATTCTCTCAACGATGATTCTGACTCTGGTAAGATGAAGTTCAATGATATCCAAGATGTGAAAATTTCTTTGGAAAGTCAAGAGAATCCACTGGACGATAAGGAGATAGATAATCTTCTTAAATCCCTTAGCACCGATACTGGGAATGAAAACAGCGTATCCAGCAGCTTGTCGAAAATATCCTCTTACGAGGACTTCATTGAACATATAGATCAAAAGCTTAGTGAGATTGAAAGTGAACTAGTTTCTGTTTTGAATGTCTCGATTTTAGTATTGGATAAAGAAGAGAGACCAAAGAATTTCAGGTGGCAACAAACAACGGAACTCCTTGAGAGCATCCATGGCATTAGACTGAGGTATACATCATTTCAGTTCTATCAAAACATAATTCAGACTGTCGCATTTGAAGATTTTGATTTGGTGTTTTCTTTTTTTTTTTAAATTTCCTAACTCGTAGAATCAGAAATGCCAAGGAAGCAAAAGTGAGGATCTGATCAATTTTGCTTTACTCGACGAAGCTTCTGCTGCCAGGTGAAAACTAACTTGAGTCATAAAATAATCTGCCACAATTTTCTCGTTGCACGAAACAACTTTGTGGGAACATGAAAGACACATTTAGTGGCCTAGTCTTTTAAACGTGCAATCATCTGTTTGGTCATACAGGATCAACAAATAATCGATTACTACGATTGTTCCAAGTTAATTTTTCTAGACTGGTTACCAAAAATATGCCTTCATAGAATGAAATGGAAATGTATTCATATTGTTACTAGAATACCTTAATATATCACTATCAGTGAATTGTAACAATATTGTGAACTGTTGCATGGATTCTGACAGCACTTTCATAGAGCTCTTGAATTTGAGATGTCATGTGCATCAATTCTGTGTATGTAGAATAAGGCATGTTATTTCGGGTTTCTTATGAATAAAATGATTGGATTGTTGTTAACTCAGTTACCTAAAAAGTTGTAAGTATCAAAGCTATATATAAAAATATTGAAGGCTAATTTCCCCATCCCCAAAAATCAGTTCGGATATGTGTATCTAGACATACTATCAAATTTTGTATGTCTGGATGCATGCTTCTGGATAATCCATGTTGTTTGTCTGTTTTTTTGTTGGTAAAAACCGGGTATCCTCTACGCGCAAATGCAGAGACTAATCCCTCGAGCCGGGTTGGACCTCAATGGATGACAAAGCTCTCCCTAAAGAGAATTTAACACTGCTGCATGCCCGGGGCCGGTTTGTCTGTGTTTCCGGAAATATGGTTTTTATAGCAGCCAGGGCAGAGATAGCCCCAAGTATTAGACTTAGCACTTGTAAAATCCTAGATTATGGGCTGTGTTACCCTCACAAATTCACCTTTTGACAGATCCACAACGTCCAAGATATAGTCAGGGTCGCCTTTGAGGGTGTGCAAGGCGGCCTACAACACGAGGTCTCGCACTTTTTCATGATTAAGCAATGACAAAAAGGGTCTCTCCATAGACATACTCCACGACTCAACTGAAGCTAACTTCAGCTTTTTACACATGGTCTCTCCGAAGTTTGAGACAACTCTAGATATGGTATTGTGGCCATCATAAGATGAGTCATTCATGTGGATAGAAAATTAGTCTGAGATAATTTAATATATGTGAAACTTATTCAAAATTTATTCAGAAAATTACCGCAAGAATATGAATATTGTGCACTTAATTACATATAAGTATGAAATCACCTCAGCAAACAAATAGAATCATGCCTTTTCAGTTTTCAAGTATTTGGAAAGTGAAACTAGTGTGTCCATTCATTAAACATCCATGTTTGAATAATCATACATTGTTTGCAGATGACAGTAAATGATCAGGAAATAATCATACATTGTTTGAATAAGTTATTAATTGAAGAGGCTTGACTTTAGTTTCCGCGTAGGATACTTCCCTTTGGCTTTCAAAAGAATAAAAGATGATTCAACATTATGGTTAGCTTTATGACTTGTTGATGTGATCACAGGTTTTAGTTGCTGAAAGCCTGAATCTGTTTCGCCACACATGTGACAAGTTAGCAAATATGTCCGATGTCCTGAGTATAACCGGTCTCTTGCACTGGTCTACTCTTTCAGAAGAGACAGTTGAATTACACAGTTTCCATGAGATCAGCTAGGGTGATCTTGCCGTATATGCCATGGTCCAAGGAATCAAATTGTTTGCTGATTTGTAGAATGTCTATCTCAGTAATCTTCCCCATTTGCTTAAGCTTGTATATGACAAAGTCTGATTTACTGCATAAAAGTAAAAGGTTAGCAAAAAAGAAGCAGGTATATGTGATAAAACTCGAAAAATATGAACAAATTTCAGCTACACGAAATATGTTCATGTTATATAATGTTAACAACATTGAGGCGTACCTGATTGATCCATCATTATCAAGATCTGCAGCTGCTAAATCCGACAAAGTTATCTTCTTCTGAAGAACCCTTTTCGCCATGTCGCGGCTTCTCTTTTGCAGACTATAATCAGCAAGGTACAAAAACGCCCTCGCAACTGCCAACGTGCTTACCAAAAGCCACAGAATCGCGAAACATCTTCCAGCTAAAGTTTTGAAAGAAAAATCTCCATAACCAACCGTTGTGACAGAAGTAATTGAAAGATAAAAACTGTCAGCCCAATTCAGATCCTCTACAAAGTGCGCTGTAATCGTTCCAATAGCAATGCAGACGATAACAACAATCGAAGCAACACAAACTTTGGTTCTTATCCTCATTCTTCCTTTCTCTTCATCAACCATGTAAGTCGTCAGAATTTTCTTGTATCTATTCTCATCCATCATGCTCAATAAGAACGCCTCGTGTGTATCACAAATGTACACAACTAACTCATTAAGCATAAAACCGATGAATCCAAAACCAACCAAAATGAAACCACATGTAAACATCTTCGTAAATATGGTATCTGGAACAATATCTCCGTATCCAATAGTGGACAGAGTTACCACTGTAAAATACACAGCATCTACAGGCCTAAATGTAGTAGTTCCCTTGAAACTCCCGCTTATCATGTACACCGTTACACCAACAGCCAAATACAATAAAACGATAACTAAACACAGCCACACGAGTAAAGTCGACGACTTATACGCAGGTCTGTTTTCAAAGGGCTCGTGAAAATCTACCTTCTTGTCAGTGAATAAAATCGACGGAGCAGAACGAGAGCGGTGAATGATCTTCGTTTTCGCGATGCTCAAGTTGGCTATGAGGTTAATAAAAGAAGGGTGTCTGGCTTCATTGATGATATTAGAAGATGATTGATGAAATGATGGGGATGGAGCAAGATCATTGAAAGATTGTTGCTTGAGTAATGTTATACTTGGTGAATGTGTTTCCAGGAGAGGCTCTTGCATTGTGCATTGGTTAGATGTGAAATGGAGACAAATGGTAGCAAGGTGTTGTACCATAGTTTCCTTCAACTACAAGTCAAACTAGAGGAAAGGTGGTTAAGTGTTTGTAGTATATGTATATATACACTAATATAAGATATATTAACAGAGTTTCAATTTTAATGTTTGATGTCTTTAACCGACAAGTTTATTTCTGATTAGGGGAAAATTGAAGTCAATGGGAATTAATAATTTTAATTTGATGCCGTAACCTCAACAAAATTGCCCCTTTAAGAAACAAGTCAAAGTAGATAAAATTGTTAGATATTAGAAATGACAATGCCAACACATGTTCTAAGAGTACTAGTTAAGTAATGTTGTTTTATTTCAAAAATAGAACTTCATGCTCATTCTTATGCTCATGAGTGAAATAGTAGCATGATCCGTGTCGATTCGACTGAAATAAAAGAAAATAAATATGAGTTGAATTTAGAGACACTCATTTAATTTACTTGAGAAAGTATTGGTACACCTACCAAAATGGTCCACTTAGAATTTTCCCTTTGGAAAACATCTAATCACTTGTTAAAACAATAGACCAAAATTCGGAAGTAGAACCAAACAACTGCACTACTAACATCTAAGGATTGAACAATTTTGAAATCATGAAGCGACGATTCACACCATTTGGTGGCCTAACAGCTGCAGTTTGAGGAACATCCTTGTGCGGCACAGTTTTCCTTACTTGCGCGTGAGTTTCCGCTTCGTGTTGGAACATCCTAACCAGCTCTTGAAGCTCGAGTTTTCTCACTGTAACATTTTCTTCCATGATGGGTTTTTTCAGCCCAAGATAAAGCAGTCCAATTCCAATTAGAACTGCTCCCAACACAAATAACACTACGGAGAAAAGAACAAACGCGTACGGAGTTGCTACAGATCCCGGTATTCCATCGACATTTATGCCAAATAGTCCAGTGATGATGGAAAGGACAAGACCACAGCCACCAAACACTCCCAAGTTATGTGTAACCGTGAGGCTTTTGTCCTAAATTAAGAAGCAAGAGTGTGAGTCCAAGCCAAGACCAATCTATGTCCAAAGATGGAATGGAAATTATCGGTAGAGATTATAAAACCTGCAACCATGCACGGACTGCGCTTTGCATTACGTCTTGGATTGTGAAGAGACGACCTCTAACTGCTTCCTGCTCCTCAATCATTTGCCTTGTACTCTTCATTACTCCTGCCAGCAATGATCTTGTTACATTTCCTTTCAACTGTTGAAGAAGTTCAAACACAATTTCCTCTCGTGCATGGAGCGACCATTTCACTCTTATAACCTACTAGGTCATTCAAAAGATAAAAGAACATGTGAAAAAAAACAACGATTTCCTCTCGTGCATGAAATTTTTTTGTAAGATTCTCGACGAGTACAGTATTAGTCATTCCGTGGTGTGGAAATTTACCTGGGTTGATAATCGTCTAATTTCCTGGTTCAATATTATAGTGAACAGATGCAAATCCTTTGGTTTCTCCTAACAAAGATGGAAAAGAACATTGTATGTCCAAGTTATAAACAAAAAGGGATCAAATGATGAAATGAACACCTATGTTACACTCAAGTTATTGTGTTTAATGGTCCAAATCGAATTCAATCACCTGTTCATAAACATCAATTCAACTTCATCAGCAGCCCCAAAGACGTGTTTACGAAACAGCCTGTGATGTTATATACATTAGTAGCAAATAAAAAATGAAAGTGCGACTCAAAAAGTGGTCCAAATTCCATGCCAAGTATGATTTAAGATCACAGTAGAATGTTTACCTATCATCCCATCTTGCAAGACGACAAGCTAGGTGTGCTACAACTTCGTGAATGCTTCGTGGAATGTTAGCTCCTCCACCGGCCAGAAGTTCCTGCGAAACACAATTGAAGGTAACTAAGGATATAAATAAAGAATCATGCTTTCGGCAAAATAAATGTCTCGAACCCTGAGTAAGTTGGAGGGGATAACTAACCTGAACTTCTAAAATACCTAACACATTGATGTTTGACGCAGAGCCCTTAACATGCAAAGCTGTGACCAGAAAGTTCTGTGCTTGCCACGCTCGTAATACAATGGGAATGTCATCTTCCTCAGCAAATGGATTACCTGCAGACTGCCCTAGAAGTTCAAATAGTAACCCACCAGCGACTCGAACAGGAACCTATCAAAACGATAATCGGCAGTTGAATTGAAATTCTCTTGTATGAAAAAAATTAGCAAATTTCACTGTAATATTTATATAACTAGTTAATTTACCTCATACAGAAGGTGTTTCATTCGATCGCTTATTAACCTGCTTTCATCGTGCAAGGCAATGCTAATAGCAGGATGTAACCACTGAGAACTAGCAAGCCATGTAGTAACATATTGATGAGCAGCATCCAAATGACACCACCAGATTGGACCCACGGGCCTTTCCCAATAAGGCGTTGCTACATCCGCAACAGGAACATCACTTTCATCATCGGTGAAATCACGCATCTGTGGTGCCCAGCTAGCATCACTATGCACAGCATGGACAAGTTCAGAAACTCTAGCCCAACCAATTGGTTTCCAGTAACTTCTCGAAAGACCCTCTTTACCAAAACAGTCATTTTTATAGAATTCATCACAATCCAATCCTCCAGACGATTCCTCTACCGGAAAACATGATTCGTGAAAGCTGTTTCCACCAGAACTTTTTTTCAATGTATTAACTTGATTGCCTTGAAAATCTTTTTTCTTGGCCACCTCCCTAACTGCTGCTGAGGAATGAGTCTTTCGCGAGCCCTGGATAAACTCGAAAGCACAAAGAAGTCCATCAGTCCAAAGTTCCCTGGTCTGCAAGTTAACCTTGGAGGAGCAAAAGACTTTATGATTCTCCTTCTCTTTCTGTTCATTACCAAGTGAACCCGAATAATCTTCATTCACAACTTGCATATCATTCTCAAGCAAAGGAACCGAAGCCTCAACTACCATTGAAGCTCAATCACTAATCAACCAAAACACCATAAAATCAATGAACCATCACAAGAAACAAACAACGTATAATCCTCATTTTGTCCCTAATTATATGATGCACTTTCTATAATTGTAATTTCTATGCAAATCTCATGAAACACAAATTTGTATGTATTGAAAAGAGTGTAAAATTATAACATTCTTCAAATATAATGATTTCTGTAGCGAGAAAGAATATGAATGGATGAAAGAATAATAAGGTTGAAGATTACCTTTCAATTTGGAAAAGGACGAGGAGAACCGAAAAGGAACTACGGTGGTGCGCACGTGATGACATACATAGGAGGAATGCCAAACTGATATATTGTGCCACATGAACACAAAAATGTTGAAACATCACATTATTTGTTATTGGGATCAATGTCTCAAAAATAATTGACATCAAAATTCTAAAATGTAAAATAAATTTAAAATGACAAAAATAGGTTATAATAAAGTGTTTTAAATTATACTATATCACAATACTAATACTCGTATTATAATAAATATTTTATATCTAGATGTATTATTTTTATTAATAAAATTAATAGTATTTTTTACAAAAATACTTTTATTTATTATAGTTGATGAATTAGTTGAAAAATGTGAAAGTTAATAAATAAGGGTATACTAGTGGGAAAAAAATGTTGTGTTGGTATTTTAAAAAATATAAATGAGATATTTTTTATGAGACTGATAGAATAGTTAACTATTTCTCTATGTAGATGGTAGGTTTTTTAATTGAATTTACTTAGAAACATTTTTTTTTTAGGGAGAGAATATTTATACTCTCATTAATTTGAAATTTTATAACTCAAAATATTTATAAAAATATTTATAGAATATTTGTGGCATAATTAGTCATCAAATTCTTTAACTTAATTTAATGTTCCGTTTTAGTTCTGTAACTAAAAAATATTATAAGTTAGTTTCTTAACTTCATTTTCATTGCCCTATTTGGTCTCTTCTGTTAATTTGTGACCAAAAAACATAAGTTCTGGTGACGTGGCGTGATAATTGGTACAAATCTGATTCAATATATGTAATTAAAAACTGATACATTATTTAAATCGTAAGGGTTTTGTTTTCGGGGGAACCCGTAGTTTAAATGGTGTATCCGTTCTTAACTATATAAGATAACTCAGATTTGTACCAATGATCATGCCACGTCATCCGAACTTAACGTTTTTTTTTTTTTGCCAAAAATTGATAGAAGTGACCAAATAGAATAACATAAGTGAAATTAAGAGACTAACTTGTAACGTTTTTTAGTTAAAAGACTAAAATAGAATATTAAATTAAATTAAGAGATTAAAACATATATCAAACTAATATTTATTAGAGATATTCTCACATTGCGGATAAAACGGAGTCAACTTTTTACTAATTGAGCTAGCTTTCATTGGTGGACATTTAACATTAATATTTAAAATTATAAAATAAATATAAAAAAAATCAATTTTATTAAAAATTTCACGATAATATATGGTCTGAAGATGTGATTATAAGTGAAAACAATTCTCATCTTACAAGTCTTTTTGTAAGAATGAGTTAAACTTAACCACATTTTTTTATCCGGTATTAAAATCTGGTTTAAGCTTTCATTTTGATCGATACAAAGTTTATTACACTTTTTTATATTTTCTTTTATAAATTCTATCAAGAATCTTAACATGGTATTAATAGTTTCGCTTATAATCCGATGAATTACCTACTATCAGACTTCTGCTATCGAATCACGCATTATTTATTTTCATGCTTCAGATATTCAATCCTGAATATGAGGAAATGTGTTATGAATCTCACATTAGATAATATATGACCTGAAAGACAATCTTCACCCTACAAATCAATTTCGTAAGAATAAATTAGACTCAACCACATTTCTTAATAAAATCTTTCATTTTTTTAACGGTATGATCAAGATCCGATGGCTCAAGTCATCTTGACAGTGTGACTGCAGGTTTCATTTGACTACATGGAATTCGTGTTAATTGCATCCAAATTTAAAACCTCACATTTAGTACTTTCTGATCTTATAGAGTTAAGATATCTGATGTAACACTTATAATCATATCCATTAAGTGTTCCCACCTTTGATAAGTGTTAAACAGAGAAATGGAACTATGAATTAAAAGTTAAAGGCTATGTGTGGAACAGGGTCCTCAGTTCATGCCATTGAGAAACTGGAAGTTGAAACTTGTATCTATATAGTATGGTGAAGACAGTGTAGGTAGGTATGTAGCTAACAATGGAATGGAAATAGTAATAATTATTTTACCATGAGATATCTGCTGGGGAAGGCAATTGATATGAGGCAAAGTTAGTAGGAGTTAGGAAGAATAATGCAAAAAACTGCAATTTATGGTGTAGTTGGTATAACTTAACTTCATCCTAAAATTGTGATCATTCTTTTCTGCTCCTATAATATTTATTCTCATAATGCAACTACTTAAACCTTCAATATTGTAACAGGAAAGATCGATTTACTCTTTGTTACTACTCTTTTATTCCAAAAACTATCTTATGTTTGGTGAAATGGAACACAAGCAAGAACAGGACAGTGGTAACCAGAATAATATGTCTGGTAATGGTATTGATGTTAGTCTTATATCTCCTAAAGTTCCGAAATCGGTTTCACCAGTTTCTTCTGCAGCAGAAGGGGAAATGTTAAAGCGACCTCGTGGTCGGCCGGCTGGATCGAAAAACAAGCCAAAGCCACCCATTATTGTCACGAGAGATAGTGCTAATGCACTGAAAGCTCATGCTATGGAAGTGAGTTCCGGGTGTGATGTGAACGAGAGCTTGTTGAACTTTGCGAGGAGAAAGCAACGCGGTCTTTGTATACTTAATGGCACTGGTTGTGTAACGAATGTAACACTGCGCCAACCAGCTTCTTCTGGTGCCATTGTAACCCTTCATGGTCGATTTGAGATTCTCTCGTTGTTGGGGTCGATTCTTCCCCCACCAGCACCGCCAGGAATCACTGGCTTGACGATTTATTTAGCAGGTGCTCAAGGACAAGTTGTTGGAGGTGCTGTAGTCGGTGCTTTGATTGCTTCAGGACCTGTTGTCATCATGGCTGCATCGTTCATGCATGCTACTTTCGATCGTCTGCCGCTGGAAGACGATGAACTTGCTGCTGCAATGCAGAACCAGCATTACCAAAATGGGCGCACACAGCATCATCTTGATATCTCTGACTTATATGCAATGCCGCAGAACCTCCTCATGAATGGTGCAATGCCTCCTGAGATATACTCTTGGGCGCCAGGACGAAACTTGTCAAAAACCTGAAACTTAGGATAGCTATAATGTCACCATATTCTTGTACAAGCAAGGGTATAAGCAGGTTGACATTGCTAAACAAGATCATGTGCTTATTCTGTTGTATTACTATTATCAATTGATTTAACAAATTAATAAGTGCTATGATTTGAAAAATCTTAATGGTCTATTTTTTAGTTAGATTGGATATCATATATGCAGTATTTGGTGTTAGAAAGTCAAAACAAAACATGCATGCAGCACAGAGTCAGACATTCCTTCTCACTAGGCCATTTGTTAAGCATCCATATTATAGAGAAATGAGTAAAATATAAAACATCATTTATAAGTAAGCAAAACCTACATTCAAGTTTTCGCAACTTGTCTTCAAAGTATATTTCCAAAATGACTAGAATATTTCAGGAAAACATACTTGATCGGTAAGTCAATAATGAAATGGAATTATTTTTTTCAGTCATCATAGAGAATATAGAGAATGACATCAAATCCAAATGCTTATAAGTAACTGTATTAACATGTGAATTCGGGGTTTAGGTTGTGTGATTCTAATCTATTATAAATCTTCTCTATACTATAGATATTACTTCTATTTACAGATTGATGTTTCATAATCTCACCGATAATCAATCTTGAAATGCAAAACTGGGGTCATTTAATAAGTGGTAGATCTCTCGGGTCTTATGATGCAGCCTTCCCCCAGCTAGAAACTCATGAACTTCTCCATATAATTCAATTGAACTGCAACCTGGTTCTTTCTCTGTTGAGTTTTCCTTCATCAAAAGCCTTTGCTCCATTGCCTCTTCGAATTTGTTCGATGCAGCATGAACATTAGACATGAGTACATAACCACTCGCATCATTTGGATTTAACTCGTAAACTCTTTGAGCAGCCCGTTTTGCAATCTGTACATTCTCATGCTTCCTACAAGACGAGAGCAAAGACCCCCATATAATGGCATCTGGTTCTATAGGCATAGCGTTTATAAGTTCCTCTGCTTCTTCTAGGAGTCCGGCTTGACCTAGCACATCAACCATGCAAGTGTAGTGTTTTATCGATGGTTCAATTTTATAACTATTCATCATCAATTCAAAATAGTCTTTTCCTTTGTCAACTGCTCCTAAATGTTTACAAGCAGTTAAAACACCAATGAAACTTACTGAATCCGGCTTCAATAACTTTGAAGATTCAAGCTTAGAGAACAACTCAATCGCTTCTCTTTCACAACCATTCATGGCTAGCCCAATTATAATAGAGTTCCAACATGATAACCCTCTTCTATGGCATTTCTCAAACACTTCAATAGCATTATCAATAGAGCCACACTTGCAGTACATGTCAATTATTGCTGTAACTACAATAACATTCAACTCAAAATAATTCCGTTTTATATAATCATGAACCCATTTCCCATGTTGAAGTGCTCCCAAGTGAGCACAAGCATTTAACAAGCTAACCATTGTAAACTCACTTGGTTCAATCCCCTCCTCTTGCATGTTATAGAAAAGTTCCAACGCCTCAATCAGTTTCCCATTCCTAACATATCCACTAATCATAGAATTCCAAGTAACTGAAGTTCTTCTTATAGACATATTATCAAAAAGCTTCCTAGATTCATCAATCTCACCACACTTAGCATAACCCATAATCATCGAATTGAAAGCCACAACATCATCAAGTTCAATTCTTTCATCAAAAACTCTTTTAGCTTCACCCAAAAGTCCACTATTAGCATACATGTGAATGATAGTATTACGAATAAATTGGTCTTTCTGAAGACCCAATTTCACAACCATACCATGAAGCTGAGATCCATGATGAGCATCACCCAATTGAGCATAAGCTTTGAAAACAGAAGGGTAAGTCAAATGTTGAGGCTGAATTTCAGAATACAACATGTCAACAAAAAGTGATATAGCAAATTGTGGAGTTGAGCTTCTTGAAAAGGCTCTTATAATGGTGTTCCAAGAATAAAGATTTGGGTTTGGCATTCTGATGAACAGTTTGTAGGCATAGTTAATGTTGCCAGATGGAGAGGCACAGAAGGAGAGGACACGTGTGGAAGCAATTGAGTTATGAGTAATGCCGGTTTTGATGATGTGGGGGTATATTTGGTGGAAGTCTTTGATGGTGGTGGAGGGGTTTTGAAGCATGGTGAGACATGGATGGTCAGAGAGAAATTTGGATATTGAAGGTGGTGGTGATTGAGAAAGGGCAGAACAATGAGGTAACATTGTTTTTGTGGTACTTGGTTGGGAAACAGTGAAGCTGCTAACATAAGTGTCAGTGACTAATTGCTTTATCTGCACCCCCACTTTCTGTGGTGGATAATGGAAGTTGTCTGGTTCATTCTAACTTTTCTTTTTTCAGTTTGAGGTGAGGTTTGTGGTGTGTAACGGATTTTAACAGTAATAAAACAATATTGATAATGTTATTCCACGTTATTATATTTAAGAATAAATTGTTTTTAATCAACACTGCCACAATTGAAATCAGTGTCGTGACATTTTATAAATTGAAATTGCGAAAATTTTATAAAACTTTGGTGTGGGTTATTATGGATGTTAACGTGGTAGAAAATGCGTTGATATTCGTCCTTAATTTTTATCATGGAATAATAATTTTTTTCATCCACACTTTACAAATTTTTAAAGAGAATCGTAGATCGAATCTTAAAAAAATTTCGATATTTTTAATCAAAACAAATTTTGTTATTATTATTATTTTTTAAACATATATTTTGTATCTTTCTTTTTAAAAAAAATAAAAACACATCTTTTATCATTAAAAAAAAAGTACAAAAGCACTTTCATTTACGATAACATAATCACTAATTTACTAATTGAATAAAAAACAAGTACTAACTAAAATATAGTAAAGTTGAAGAGTAATTAGCATAATCACAATGAACAAGTGAGTGGTTGTTATGATAATGATGAGAACATACCAGATGAGGAATAGAAGAGGCAAAGAAAATTGAGAGAAAAAGAAGAGATGGCGTATACACCGTGTGTAATGAGTGCATTTTTTATTGTTATATACTTGGATTGTGAAACAATACATTATACAATGAGACAAAAAATAAAATTATCCACTAATGACTTTTAATTTCCTAATATATTAATTATTTTTTATTTAAAAAAATGAAAAATTATATAATTATATAGGCTTAAATAGTGTTTTGGTTCAGGTAAGTTAGCGAGTTTTTGCATTTAGTCCCTAAATCTTTTTTCAGGTTTGAATCCTTATATCTCATGTTTGTGTTGATTTTCGTCTCTGACGTTAATAGTCTGTTAAAAAAATGTTGAATTGGCTAACGCTGCTGACGTGGAATGACATTTTATTTTTCTTTTCTTCAATATTTTGCAGACATGGCCAATGACTTATGTTAACACCAAAATCAACAAAATATTCAGAAAATGATTTTTGGCATCATTCTCTGTAAATTAAGGTTTTTCATATTTGGGAGGAGAAGTGTGGTGATTATTGGAGAACGGCGGAGGCGAATGTGAGACGACAACCATGATACGACGACTGCGTCGTTCCGGTTGACAATATCATATATATGGTATTTAGGATTTATCTTTCAGTCTGTTTTGTTCTTACCCTGTTCGTTGCATTTATCTTTGTTCTCTATTTTGTTTGTTGAAAGTGGTGAGTTTCAATTTGATATTTCATTACGGGGGTCGTTTTTAAAGGGACTATGTAGTATACTACACAGGGGTTATGAGCATTTAGTAGATATTGATACTGATAGATGGAGCTTATTTGAGGCAACTGGTATAGTGAAAGACATTACTCAGCTTAAGCATTCACAATATATGCTATGGTGGTATAACAATGAGAGAGACAAATATAATACAATGGTTACTGATGTTGATTAGGTGTATCGGTATGCCATGAGAATGAAAACTGCAATGCACTTATATGTTGATCCTAAAGGTAACACGTGGGTTCAATTAATGATGTTGGTGGTGTTCAAGTTAATGATGTTGTTGGTGTTCAAGTTAATAAAGTTAATGATGTTCTAGGTAATGAAGCTAGTGATGTTGGTGATGTTCAAGTTAATGAAGCAAATGAAGTTGATGATGTTCAAGGTAATGATGTTGATGGTGTTAGTGGTGTTCAAGCTAATGAAGTAAATGAAGTAGATGATGTTCATATAGATAAAAATGAGGATAATGATGATAGTGAAGATAATGACTTTGAATTTAATGGTTTATTATTTGATGATAGTGAAGATGAGAGTGCGCTTGGGTTGGATGATTGCTTTGATGTTAATGAAAAACAAGATACTCCAAAGAAAATGGTCAAAGTTGCAGCAAGAAAGCACAGAGATACTCAAAAGAAAATTCTAAATGGTGTTGAAAATATAGCTTCATTTATTGGTATGGACAATGAGATGAATATCAATTATGTTAGTGATGAGCTTGGTAGTAGTGGCCCTGATGTTTCTGGTGATGAGAAAGAACAAAAATATCCAAAGTATCCAAGGTGATGAGATAAATATCAATTATGTTAGATTAGGAGTAACTTTTCTAGTGGGATAACTATGAACAGAGCATGGAAGGCCAAACAAATAGCAAAGGCTATAATTGAGGGTGATGTAGTGAAGCAATACAACCTTTTATGGAGGTATTTTGTAGAGTTAATGAGAGTCAATTCAAGGAACACTTGTAAAATCAATTTGACAAGGATTACACCAACAATTCAACCAAGATTTGCATCTTTCTACTATTTCTTTGACGGGCTTAAGAAGGGCTTCACAACATCTTACAAACCTTTCATTGAGGTTGATGGATGTCATCTCAAGACTAGGTATGGAGAGACTCTTCAAATTGCAGTTGGTAGAGATCCAAATGATCAATACTATCCCCTAGCTTTTGGTGTATGTGAAACTGAAACAAAAGAGTCATGAAGGTGGTTTCTTACATTGCTTTTGGAAGACATAGATTAAGAAAGAAGATGGGGTTTTTTTCCTGACATACAAAAGGTATTTTGCATCCCTAATTCTTTTCTGTTTTTTTTTATTTCATCCCTATTTCTTTTCTGGATTTTTGGATTTCATCTCTATTTCTTTTCTAGTTTTTTGGATTTCATCTCTATTTCTTTTCTGATTTTTTTAATGTCATCCCTATTTCTTTTTTTCTTTTTTTTTTTATTTCATCCCTATTTCTTTTCTTGTTTTTTGTATTTCATCCTTAAATTATGGTTATTTGTTTGAAATCGGTTTGCAGGGTTTGATACCTGTGTTTGAAGAAATGTTTGAGAGGCTAGAGCATATACTTTGTCTTAGGCATTTGTATGCCAATTTCAAAAAGAAGTTTGGTGGAGGGACACAAATTAAAGACTTAATGATGGCAGCTACAAAAGCCACATATATTCAAGCTTGGGATGCTAAAATGAAAGAATTGAAGGTGATTAATCTGAAAGTTTGGGAGTGGCTGTCAAAAATACCTACAAAGACATGGTGTAAGCACGTCTTTTCTTTTTATCCCAAATGTGACGTACTTATGAATAATATTTATGAGGCATTTAATAGCACTATATTAGTTTCCAGAGATGACTTATCCTAACTATGTGTGAATGGATAAGAACCTACCTTTTAGCATTATATTTTGTTTTTGCCTTTATGTACTAAAGAATTAGGCAAACTACAAATACAACCCACTAACATAAGTAAGAAATAAGAATTAAATAAGAACATTTCATTAAGATTAAGGGATGACATACAAACAACACAATATGAAATAGGGACGAAATGCAAAATGGCAAAACGATTCAAGGACGAAATTCTTAACTGATAACTAATACAAGGATGAAATTCAACAAATAACCATCTTATAGGGACTAAAACATTAAAAAAATTACAGACGCCATTAACATGGAACTCACTACCATTTCTGGTAAGTAAGGAACAAGACCCATGACAAAATCAACAACACCCTAAACAAACTGACCTTCTTCCTTTCATTTTTTTAATTTCAATTTCATCTTCTCTTTTTTCCTATCTTCAATGTCTTTGATGATGCAACCTAATTCCTGCACAACTTATGAGCAATTGCAACCAATTGAAACTTTTGGCTCAGTTGATATGTTGCGCTCAAGTTCATCATCCCACAAAAATAGCTTGCAACTTAACATTACACCAGAATTTGCATATTTCCATAATCTTCATTCAGGGTTTTCACTTGAATTTGAGATGAACATCCGCATTGCTCTATTGCAACCATAAACTGAGATTTGAGACTCAGGGATATTACCTACAAATGACTTTGCCATGTTATAGAGAAGAAAAATGCAGCACCTCTTATAGAGAAGAGAAGAAAAAGTGCAGAAAAATATTTGAAGAGGAAGAAGATGATGTAAATGGTAATTTTTTTTTGGATTTAATCATCTTTTAAATGCCTTCCAAAGCATTGATTTCACGTCTACAAAATATTAAAGAAAAGAAAAATATCATTCCACGTCAGCGACGTTAGTCAACTCATTGTTTATTTTACATACTACTAACGTCAGAGACGAAAGTCAACAAAAACATGAGATATAAGGTCTCAGGCCTGGAAAAAAAAGATTTATGGACTAAACACAAAAACTCACTAACTTACAAGGACCACAAAACTATTTAAGCCAATGATCATATATTATATTATATAATCAGGATCGAGAAATTTGCGGGGCGGAGGGTACTTCCCCGATCCCCGCCCCGAAGTGTTATCGAAGGAAATTTTCCCTCCTTCCCGTCCCCACGAGAAAAAAAATCTCCGACTTCAAAACTCCGACTAGATAATCTCAATGAGAATACTCGTTAACAGATACAAATTGACATCCTTATAAATTATACTTGTACTTTCTTTTATTGCTACATGTAAGAGAATAATTATAGATAAAACTTGTATAGTTCGTGTGGGATTTTTGGAGAGGAGAGGTAATATTTTAAATAAAAAATGTTTGGTTCAATATTTTAGAAGAGGAGGGAAGAGGATCAGAATCACTCGAGTGATTTTTTGTTATCAAGTTTTTTTTAGGAAAGGAGAAGGGAGAGAAGAAATTCTAAAATACAATTTAATATATTAACGAAATTAACCTCGATTTTTTATAAAAATTATAATTTATCCCTAAAATATTGAAAGTTTAGATTTTCTATCAAATATCTCTTGAAGTTTTTTTATGGTTAAAAATTTATTTATCACTTAAGTCAATCTCATATGTTACAACCATGGATGTTTATATTTTTTTAAATCAACATCATTTTTACTTTTATTTTTTAGATAAATTTTTTTTCACTATACTTACTATTTCTTTTCATGTGTTTTATTTTGTTCTTTTATGATTTTCTTAATATTGTTTTTATGTTATTTTTAAATATTTTAATATTTTTATAATAATTTTTAAAAAAATTATTATATTCTGTTATCTTTTAAAATTATATATTATTATCGTTACGTTTTTATAAAATATTTTATGGAATTATGAGTGGTAAGTATATTATATTTTGTTAATGAATTTGTGTTTGAATTATGAATGACAAATATCATGATTCTTATAACATAATTACAAGGGTAAAAAAAGTAAACTAGTTTTAACATACCACTCATTCCCATGTGAATCAAACACGTACGTGACTAAAATCCCTTATTCTTGAGGTGATGTTATAATTTGATCTAATATTAAAGGTTAATTGTACTTGTGGACAAAACAACTTTTAAACAGTGGAGAAGTTTTCGCATGGAACCCTTTGTTTCTGCCACTTTCATGACTCTGTTGCTAGTCAAACCACCGGATGAACGCGTGTAACACTCTATCCTTGAATACTCTTAATTAAGATAAAAACATGCAATAATCATATTTAACCAACAAGGGTTCCACACATCTCCCTCAAATAACCATACTTTTCAAAAACTTTTTATAACAACACAGTGGAAATCAACTTCAAACATGTTTTATAATATCTCAACAAAATAAAACACTCGATTAATTAAATGAATCTAACAACTCGAAAACATTGAATAAAATGTCCTAACCCAATGTTACAGATCAGAGCACCGAAAAAATTAATTAACGTAAAAAACAACAAATAAGTGAAGAGGTCTTAATGTCCTCCTCCAGCTCACAACAACTACTCGTATACATGATTACTTGTACTCCAAAAGAGTACATAATACCACAAAATAACAAACAAGGGTGTGAATAACTTAACAGATGATAGCGGTGCATTAAACATCAAGGATAGTCATGCATAACATCAATTATAATTCTTACACAATAACTCACAACAACAACAACAAAACCAACAATCACAATGCAAATGTATTAATGCAATGTACTCCTCCTTCAAGATGGATGTGGTACTAAGGTTTAAATTTAAGAGGCACGTTACTGATTTATCCATATCTCTGATCCCTCTCTGGAACACACTGTTCTTCATGAACAATGAAACTGTCATTGACTCTCTTCTGAGCACTTGACCTCATTGGATCGAAGTCCTACCTATCTATAAAATACATGAGACTCAACAACAATTCTCAAAACACGCACTCAACAATTCAACTCGAAATCAAAGAAACAACAATCACATCTCGTATTAAAAAAATGTTATCTCTAAACCACAATTTGCCAACGCAAGGCTAACTAGGTAGTTCTATCTAAACTACTCAACTCGAAAATATGTTATACAATCATAACTCAATCATATAAATATATAATATTCACACATACTCATCAACAGTGCAAAATTATTAACATATTATCTCAATAATATTCACCAATAGATTAATTCACATTATTACTTATGTAAGACTGCCAACAGAGTAAGGTGACAAATATTTAGGGCACACTCTAGATGAATCAAAACAACTCTAAACCTATCAAATCACTCATATCTCGACTCAACTCAATAGTTTTATCATAAATTACTCAACAACTCAAGAGCATCTCTAAAAGCTCTAATGTAACAAATCGGACACATAAACTCATTAAAAATGTAACGAAAAGTCATCAAACTCAAAATTGCTCAAAAGCTCACCGATTGGACAGCGAATCGAAATGCCAAAGCACCAAACAACTAACAACCCGAACCACCACCATTCGCGGCCAAATCGCCGCTGCTCACCGCTGCAGCGTGACCCAAACTTCAGCGGCCTCCACCGTCCTCCGCCACTGGAACTGATTTCCGATGGTTCCGTTGCACGTCGTCGTACGGTTCCCGCGATTCATGGTTGCTGCCGAACATCGACGTGGCCCGCTATTGCGGCTCTTCTGCGCTGCACTAATCTGGCCGTCGTTAATCTCCGATGCAGCTCCACACCCTGAATTTCTAATTTTTTCGATTTTCTAAATTTTTTTTATGAAAAGTGATTTTTCGAGAAAAAATTCATTTGGGATGTTTTTGTAACTTTTATGATTATCACTCAAAAACCAACACCGATCAAACCTTAGACAAGTATATACCATGATCCAATTATTATTAAGAAAATTTGCCCCAAAGGGCACAAAGCAATACTATCATACAACAACAAGGTAAGACAAGAGGCACAAAAAATAAATAGTTATTACTAACCTTATACAAGGTATTGAAGAGCAGAGCAAAAGGGTTCAAGGAAAATCCTTTTGTCCACAAACGCACAAACAACAAAGATAGAAAATTAAGGAGAAAAAGATAAGACGGTTAAAATCCTTCACTATCCTACTGCCTAAACACCCATATGTAAATAGTCTCCCCTTACCTCAAAGTTGTTTGATCGTTAAACTTTCTTGCCCTTAAGATCTACCTTTCTATCCCTTTCTACGATGGCTTAGCTCTCTGCCCTTTTTTTGCATCCTAACCATTTTTTCAACTTTTGTGCATACAAAACAAAAATCCTAACACTTTATCTATTTATTTAACCTAAATTTCTCAGTTACTTTCTTCACCCTGACCCCTAATTTCTCTTCACACCCTCACTAAACTCTATTTTTTATTTTATTTATATTATTCCATTAAATAAATAATACTAAAAATAATTATTTTATTCTAATTCAAATAATTCCCTAATTCTCACCACGCCTGAGCTCTTACTCAGTTCACCATTCACCCTTTAATTTTAAATAAAATTAGATTTTCTCTCAACTCTAAAATATTTTTAATATTTAATTAAATTAATTAAATTACTGAAAAATCAAATAAACCACATATATCACTCAAATAAATAGAATAAATTAATATATTAAATTAAATAACTAAAGTTACGGTGTTACAATACTCCTCCCCGACTTAAAAGGATTTTTGCCCGAAAAAATTACCTGACGCAAATAGCTCCGGATAAAACTCTCTCATCCGGCTCTCCAGCTGTCACGTCACACTACCTCTAGCAGGTCCTCCCCACACTACTTTCACCAAAGTAATATTTTTACCTCTCAAATGCTTCACCTCTCGATCCTCTATCCGCACGGCCGATACCTCAACAGTGACGTTGTATTTCACTTGCACATCATCCATTTGGATAACATGAGACAAATCAAGAATATACTTCTGAAGTTGAGACACATGAAAAACATAATAAAGATTCAAAAGAGACAGTGGTAAGACAACTTGATACGCAACAGCTCCAACTCTCTAGAGAATATGATAAAAACCAATGAAATATGGATTAAGCTTTTGAGACTTCAGCGCATGACCAACTCCAGTCACCAGAGTGACTCTTAAAAACACACGGTCGCCCTATTGAAACTCAAAAGTCTTTCTTTGCTTATCATGATAACTCTTTTGTCTACTCTGCAATGCTTTCATCTTCTCCTGAATTATCTTGATCTTCTCAATAGTCTGTTGAACAATCTATGGCTCATGCACAACACTTTCACCATATTCATACCAACACAAAAGTGTCCTATACCTCTTACTATACAAAGCCTCGATTGGTGCCATCTCAATACTAGAATGGTAATTGTTATTATAAGTAAACTCAATCAACGACAGGAAATCGTCCCAATCACCTTCTTGCTCCAGGACACAAGCTTTCAATAAATCCTCCAAAGACGAAATAGTCTTTTCAGTCTGACTGTCCGTTTGAGGATGATGGGCAGAACTCAACCTCAACTTGGTTCCCAAGGCTTCCTGCAAACTCTCCCAAAATCTTGGCATAAATTTGGAGTCTCTATCAAAAATAATACTCGACAGAATACCATGCAACTTTACGACCATACTGGTGTAGATCTCAACCAACTTCTCTAATAGAAAATTGATCTTTATCAGAATAAACTGAGTTAACTTACTCAGTCTATCCATAACAACCCAAATCGCATCATTCCCCTTCGGGGTCTTCGAAAAACCTGTCATAAAATGCATAGAAATGTATACCACTTCCACTCAGGAATACTCAACGGTTGCATCAATCTGGACGACTTCTGATGCTCAATCTTAGACTTCTTACAAGTCAAACAAGCAAAGACAAAATCTGCAACCTCCTTCTTCATACGTGGCCGCCAAAATATTTTCTTAAGATCTTAATACATTTTAGTGGCTTCGGGATGAATACTCAAACTGCTTTTGAGGCTCTCTTCCAAAATCATCTTCTTAAGTTCTAGCACATCAGGTACACAAACTCTATCTCTAAACTTCAAGATCCAATTCTCATCAACTATAAAGTCCACCTCTTTAGCTTGATTAACTAATATTTGATGATCAACTAATTCCATCCAGCTTCTGATCTTCTTTGATTTCATCGAGAAAATTTGCTGGTCAACTTCAGCATCCTCAACTTCACGCTAACATGAGTTATCTCACACACCAAGCTAAGATCTTGAAACTTCTCGATCAGATCAAATTCTCTAACCATCAATGTCGACATATGCAAGAACTTCTTGCTCAACGCATCTGCTACCACATTAGCCTTTCCAGGATGGAAGCTTAGCTCAAAATTGTAGTCCTTCAAGAATTCTAGCCACCTTCTCTGCCTCAAATTCAATTCTTTATGATCAAACAAGTATTTCAAACTCTTATGATCGTTGAACATTTTAAGCCTTGAACTAAAAAGTTAATGTTTCCACACTTTTAGCACAAAAAATACAACTGTTAACTCTAAGCATATGCTACAACCTTCCGATTATGCATAACACGCCGCCTAAACCCATCTTAGAAGCATCATAATACACAACAAAGGCTTTCTTCGCATCTGGTAAGATCAAAATTGGTGTCATTGTTAACCTCTTCTTAAGCTCTTAAAAACTCTCCTCGCACTGGACATCCCACACATAAGTCTGACCCTTTTAAGTCAACTGAGTCAAAGGCAATGCTAATTTCAAAAAGCCTTTGATAAATCTTTTGTAGTAACCAGTTAAACCCATAAAACTTCTGATCTCTGTAACAGATTTAGGAGCCTCCCATTGTAACACCATGTCTACTTTAGACGGATCAACTAATACACCACCACTGAAGATCACATGGCTAAGAAAACTCACTTGTCGCAACCAAAACTCACACTTAGACAACATGATATACAACCGCTTATCCCATAAAACTTGTTACACAACTCGCAGATGTACCGCATGGTCTTCATATGATTTAGAATACACAAGGATATCATCTACGAACACTAGGGAAAATTGGTCTAAGTAAGGATGGAAGATCCTATTCATGTATTCCATGAACACGTCTGGGGAATTAGACACACCAGGCGACATCCCTGAGTACTCATAGTGACCATATCGAGTCCTAAACACTGTCTTCGGAATATCCTTAGCCTTCACTCAAATCTAACGATAGCCTAATCTCAAATCGATCTTGCTGAACACACAAGCACCAACCAGTTGATCCGTAAGGTCACCAATTATAGAAAGAATGTACTTCTTCTTGATAGTCACCTTATTCAGTTGTGATAATCAACACATAAATTTATGCTACCATCCTTCTTCTTGACCAACAACACCGGTGCTCCACACACTGATACACTTGGTCTAATAAATTTCTTCTCCAGGAGCTCTTATAACTAACTTTTCAGCTTATCCAACTCTAATGCTGACATTCTGTAAGGTGCCATCGGCATATATTTAGTATCAAGTACTAAATCTATGGGGAACTCGATTTCTCTCTGGCGATAAATCACTAATGTCATCTGGAAACACATATGAAAACTCGAATACCACTAGCAGATCAACAATGACAACTTCAGCATCAACTTTCAACGAAGCAAACATAGCAAACACTTGAGCCTCCTATTTCAAGAACTCGTCTACTTGATTAGCCGATATAAACCTCAAATCTTCCTTTTCACCAAATTCAAGAAATAACACTGACTTGTCCAACAACCTATGCTCTTACAATCAGCGACACGTTGAACCAACTCTCTACACCTGAAACATCTCAGAGAAGCATAAGATCCTCCTACTTGTTTCAATCCCGCTCCTTCTAGCAAACGGTTAGGAAATAAAAACGAGTATCGACAATGTTCACACACATGGCATATGCCATGGAAATAAATAAATTTCACAGACCTAGGCCGAATGGACCAACCAGGCTCCGATACCAACTATGTAACATCATATCCCCGAATACTCTTAATTAAAATAAACACATGCAATAATCATACTCCCAAACCTGAATTTGGTTGCGACGACCATTTTCTTTTTCTTTAAGGGTTTTATCTACATTTTCACTTTTCTTTTGAAATAAATAAACTTCGGTGGCGACTTTGATGTATTTCGAGCGTTCGTTACACTTGGGTATTTTTTGCACCGCAACAGTAGCCATGATAAGAAAGCTCCAACCCTATTTCTAACGCCACAAAGTATTCGTTAAAACCAATTTCCATGTCCATAAGGTCCTCAAGAAGCCATACCTAGAAGGAAGGATGGTGTCATGAATGGTACAATTATCAGAGTATGACATCCAATACATCGCTAGTCAGTCGCAAGGTCGGATACCAAGATTTAAAAAAAACATCGCTAGAGAAAGCATCAAACCTCAAGTGCTGACAGATTTTTTGGCAGAATTTAGTTTGCAGGTAGATAAAAAGATGCCCCCTATATGGACGCTATCGATGGATGATGCCTCAAACATCCACGAAGTAACGACGTGATATTATTATAAGGGCCGAGAAACATATTAATTGAACAATCGTTAAAATTTGAATTTAAGACCAGCAATAACTAAGCAAAGTATGAAGCTCACTAAGTATAATTTTACCAAGCTTGAAAGTAAAAAGGTTAGGAAGCGAAATACAAAGCTCACTAAGGATAAGCGAATACAACACACCGCCAAAATTAGGATTCCTAGCTACCCATTGGTCGCAACATGCATCCATTGAATGTGTCACTCGCCTATTGTTCGCATCACTCATCCCCTATCGAGATTAAGTTAAATCGCCTATCACCCACTTACGAAACATGGAATTTAATGTGTCCTTAGATACTACAATATGAAAGCTCAATCAAATGGGAAATCAAGTTTATCCAAAAGAATAATGGGATAAAGATTTTCAAGCTCTTGAAAGGAGCAAAATAACCACTCATTGAGTCCAAGAATCCAGATCCAATAGAGTTCTATGAATATTTCAACTACTGAGTTGAGGGGGGACGTTCAATTTATCCAACAATCAAAGATATAAAATTTATCACCATCTTACGCGAGATTACTCTAACACCAACAACATAAATATTCTCTGACAATCCGACACAATTAAAGATTGTCCCCTCTTTTTAACAAATACATTTTAATATTATATAATGACGAACTAATTCTAAAGATTAAATAACAATAAAATTAAGATCTACTCCTTAATTACTTTTTTCTCCTCTCCCATCTCTCTATGACTTTAAGCTCAATAGAAGAGAGTGTCATTTTTTTAAAGATAATTGTCAAACAAAGCCATGAACATTTTGTTCTCCCATCTTTTGATCGAGTTTAACTTAATCTTTAAGTTTGATTCTCAATAAACCGGTTTAAATTTTACAAAACAGCCAAGTCAACTCTCACTTCAATGCTAGTTTTCATATTAATTCGTTTATTACTTTTAATTTAACACATTTCAACCAATTTTAGTTCAATCACTCAAATAAACCAGTTTTAGTGATTTCATTTTTCATTAATAACTCACATAATTAGCATATATGGATAAAGAGGAAGACTCAGTCAAATCAATTTAGTTTCTATTGTTTTTTAGTCACGTCTTGAATGTTAACTTTTAGTTGTCATAAATTTGTCTGACTGTGTACAACAAAACAAGATAAAATGTCTCATAGTGAAAATAATCTTGGCATAATCTTGTTATCAATCACATGATGAAGTAAGTGATGGTGGGAATTCAATGACTTTGTTACAAATAGTTAAAGAAACTTTGACTTATTATGAATGAACAAACAGTGACATAAGATATGAGCTGGGATGCAACATCATGTGTACTGCTCTTTACAACAGACATGGATCTGTTAAAGTGAATTATTTTCAGAAGTAAAAAAAAAATGATAGTACGATCTAACAGCAGTAATAAAGAATGATACTTTTCCTTCTGCGTGCGTGCACAGAAGTCACAGTCAAGTAACAGATCAATTAACTTTTTTTTTTATTTTAAGAAAATTCAAAAGAAACTTTATGAAATTGAAAAATCTTTGAACAATTTTGATAGAAAGTGTATCTAATGTCAAAATCCAATGTTACTTACAATAGGTGCGCTTCAGTCCGATATATCAACCCGTAGGAATGAATTGAAGTGATCGATCCGAATTTTAATAAGTTGTTGGTTTAAATGTGCTTTTATTTATTAATTCGAACCGTAATTGGTTTCCTTAATACAAAATCAACTGTTTCTGAATTTTTGTGATTCTCTTTCAATTTTGCATACATAGTTTTTTAATTAACATAATTAAAATATTTTAATATTTAATAATGTTTTTAATTAATTTAATATTTAATAATGATTTTAATATATTATATTAATATTTAATATTCTTAATTAAGTTTTTTAATTAATTAAAATATTAAAAAGATACTTTTGTCTCTAAGTCTATTTATTAAGAGTATCACTCTAACATCAATTGACACAATGTGATGTATATATGAACATTAGAAATAATTTTTATATTAGGGAAATCAATTTTAGTCTCTAAAAAAGTATAAACAGTATTAAATTAGTTAAAAACATTATTAAATATTAAAATATTTTAGTCATTATTGTTCGTTAATAAAAAATGATTCTTTTTTATTTTAATCATAATTGTCACGTATGTAAAAGTGAAGGAGGATCACAAAAATCTAAAGACAATCAAAATTAAAGGACCAGAAAAACACCCAAATTAGAGGGGGGAAATGCATTTAAGCCTAAATTATTTTTAATGGTTCAGCCTAAAACCTGCTTGGCCAGCCCGACTCGATCCATAAAAATATAAATTTGGTGGATTGAGCTAAAAAAATAAGGTCGTGTTTTCTTCAACTTTTTGGCAGCCAGATCCACGCTATAATTGTTAGAAGTAGTAATTCATTGTTGTAGTAGACAAATTTGTATTCAACATAGTCGAAGTTAGCTGAGTAATAATTAGTTGTATTTGACACAATCGAATATAATATGTAATTGTTGTTGTCAAAATGTGTTAGCATGTATTCAACATGGTCGAATACATCATGTAATAAGTCAAGTATGTTAGTTGCCTATAAATAGGAATGTTAGGTTGTAGACTTACACTAACTCCTTTCAATATAAAATCGTCTTCACAATACTCTCTCTCTATCTCTATCTCCTTATTCATTCTTGAATAACCTAATTGTTCTAATAAATTGGTATCATCGAGCCGGGTTGCGATTTAGTTAGCAATGGAAAACGGTAACACAACATCAACACAATTTCCTAGAAATTTATCGATTTTCAAAGGTGATAACTATAAGAGGTGGGTTGTACAAATGAATGTCATCTTTAGATTTCAAGATGTGCTTGAAATCGCGAGTGATGGAGTATCTGCGTTGAAAGCGAATGCAAGGGATGTTCAAAAGGTTCGCACAAGGAACAAAGAAAGAAAGATGAAAAGACTATTTTCTTGATCTATCAACGTGTAGGTCCTAATGTGTTAGAGAAGATCATTAAAGAAGAGACGTCAAAGGAAGAGTGGGAAAATTTAAAGAACTTGTATGTTGGAGATGAGAAACTGAAGAGGGTGAAGTTGCAGGTGGTGAGAAAACAGTTTGAGATAACACAAATGAAAGAAGTTGAAACGGTCGCCAATTTCCTTTCAAGATTAGTGTTACTCAACAACCAAATGAAGGCGTATGGTGAATTAATCAATGATTTGCAAAAGATAAAAAAGTGTTGAGATCTTTAACTGAAAATTTTGATTACATTTTCGTGTCTATTGAAGAGTCCAAGAGCCTAGTTGAGATGAAGTTAGAAGAATGAGAAAAGTTAAAGAACTTGTATGTTGGAGATGAGAAACTGAAGAGGGTGAAGTTGCAAGTATTGAGAAAAAAACTTGAGATAACACAAATGAAATAAGATGAAACAATAGCTGATTTCCTTTCAAGATTAATGTTACTCACCAACCAAATGAAGACGTGTGGTGAATCAATCAATAATTTGCAAAAGATCAAAAAAATGTTGAAATCTTTAACTGCAGATTTTGATTACATTGTTGTGTCTATTCAAGAGTCCAAGAACCTAGTTGAGATGAAGTTAGAAGAACTTTAAGTTTCATTAGAGGCTCGTGAGATGAGATTGAAGCAAAGAAACTCGTAAAGGCACAAAGTGGCGGAACAAGCACTACAAGCAAGATTCACCAAGAAGTTTGGAAAAGAAAAGGCAAAACAGAGAAAAAATCCTTCTAATGATGAGAATTCTAGCAAGAATTCAAATAATCATAATGAGTACACCAAGAAAGACATGATCAATAAGTATGCAAGGAAGAAATTTGACACGAAGGAGGTGCAATACTACAACTATCAAGGATTAAGTCATTATGTTCGAGTCATTCGAAGAAAGAAGGAAGCAAAAGTAAAAGATAATGAAGAAGTGCAATATGTAAATATTGGAGAAAGCGACTCTGATGATGTGCTACTTATGGCTAATACTCAGTCAAATGAAGAACAAGCAAATATATAGTATCTAGATTCAGGATGCAACAACCATGTGACTGGGAATAAAAACTAGTTCGTCAAGTTAGATGAATCGATTGCCAAAGTGATCAAATTTGCAAATGGCATGGATGTAACATCAGGTGGAAAAAGAAACATATTTGTGGTTAGAAAGCATGGCCGGAAGGCCAATATCAGTGGTGTATTATATGTACCTTTGATGACAAAGAATTTGATAAGCATAGGTTAACTACTTGCAAAAGGGTACAACATGAAGATGGAAAAGAATCAGATGAATGTGTATAACGGTGAAGGAATGATGATCTTGAAAACACCACTAGCAAATAACAAGACCTTCAAAGTTGAGATCAACACAATTGATCATCAATGTCTGAATTCGACTGTCAACGGAGACAAAAATTAGCTTTGGCATCATATGTATGGACATTTAAACTTTAGAAGTCTAGTTATGCTCAACCTAAAGAATATGGTGTATGGCTTACCACCAGTTAAGGAACCAAGTCAAGTGTGTGAGGAGAACTGCAGAGCAAAGCATGCTAGGAAAACATTCAAACATGAGTTGTACATGAAGTGAACATAAAAGCCAGAGCTTGTTCACTCTGATGTGTGTGGACCTTTTGAAGTAAGATCAAATGGAGGTAATTGTTATTTCTTAACTTTCATGGATGAATTCATCGGATATATTTGGGTTTATCTTATTGAAAGAAAGAGTGAGGTATTTACACAGTTCAATAAGTTTAAATTGCATGTTGAGAAACAAAGTGAATGAAAGTTAAAGAAACTGAGAACTGATGGTGCAGGTGAATACACTTATATGGAATTATCAATATTTTGCAATGAGAAAGGTATAAAGCATGAGGTCATTGCACCACTTACACCACAACACAATGGTATAACTAAGAGGAAAAATAGAAGTATACCTAACATGGCCAAAAGTATGTTGAAAGTTAAATAAATGCCAAAGAGATTATGGGGAGAGGTTGTTTCAACAATAACATACATACTTAATAGATGTCCAACAAAGAAGATAGTCGACATGATACCCTATGATGCTTGGACAGATCTGAAGCCAAATGTTAGTCATCTTAGAGTATTTGGATCAATGTGTTTCAGGCATATACCTGAGCAATAGAGGAAGAAGCTAGAAGATCGAAGTCAGACTATGATGCTCATAGGTTATCATTCAACTGATCCATACAAGTTATATTCCCCAAATAATGATAAAGTAGTGAGCAGTAGGGATGCTCTAGTGGAGGAAAAAAAGGGTGGAATTGGACTTAGGGGCTAGTTTGACATGTGCAAGAGACATTTCCAATTGTGCTTGAAGTAGACCAGTAAAATGAAGCCATAGCCACTCAAAATGAAAAACCACTCGAGCATAATATACAAAAATTGACAATAATAAGAACTGAGTTGACAAGGCTAGTTGGATATGAGAGATTTCCAGATCAAGCAATTGATGTAGATGGTGATCTCATAGAAAAGCGATGATGAATGAATGAATCAAAACTAATTAATTTGGATCAAACCATGAATGATTCAAATTGGTTGGCAACTATGAAATAATAACTCAAGGCAATTTATAAAAATAAGACCAGGGAACTTGTCGAAAGATCAAACAAAAGGCCAATTGATGTGAAATGGATTTTCAAGGTGAAACCGAGGCCAAGGGCTGAAATTTCCATCTATAAGGCAAGACTAGTGGCAAGAGGTTTTCTACAAAATCCTGGTATCTACTTTAACAAAGTCTATGTACCTGTCGCAAGGCTGGAGACAACTATGAAGGTACTTATGCAATACCATACCTAACATTTGCCAAAGTATTGGGATTTCGAGTATGTTTATGGAGAAGTCACAAGAATGTCATCTTATTGCAATCAAGAGAGTGTTTAGATGCATCAAAGGGACAATCGACAATGGTGTGCTGATTCCGAACAAGAAGAACATGAAGAACATTACAGAAGTGTATGGCTATACAAATTTTGATTTAAATGGGGACCAAGATGAAAAGAAAAGACTGCATGCTACATATTCATGATTGGTGTGACACTAATCTTTTGGAACTCGAGAAGCCAAGGCATTGTAGCATTATCCTCATTTGAGTATGAGTATACAGTTCATCTTATGCAGCATTACAAGCATTATGGATAGAGATGTTACTTAAAGATTTCAAGATCATGGAACCTAGAAAGATGAAGTTGTTTGTAGATAATAAGTCAGCTATTAACCTGAAAAATCACCCTATGTGTCATGATAGGAGTAAACACGTAGATAAGAGGAATTATTTTTTAGGAATCAAGTAAATAAAGGAAAACTTGAACTGGAGGATTGCAAGTCAGAACTGCAACTAACTAATATACTCACCAAGCCATTGAAGAAAATCAGGTTCGAAGAGTTGAAGAGAAACATTGGGATAAGAAGTCTAGAAAACATGAATTAGGTGGTGTGTTAGAAGTAGTAATTCACTATTCTAGTAGGCAAGTTTGTGTTCGAGAGAGTCGTACTAAGTTGTATTCGACATAGTCAAAGTTAGCTGAGTAAGAGTTAGTTGTATTCGACACAGCCGAATACAATATGTAGTTGTTGTTGTTGAAATATTTTAGCATGTATTTGACATGGTCGAATACATCATGTAATAAGTCAAGTATGTTAGTTGCCTATAAATAGGCATGTTGGGCTGTAATCTTACACTGGCTCCTTTCAATACACAATCATCTTCATATTACACACACACACACTCTCTCTCTCTAACACACACACACACACACACACACACACACACACACACACACAAAATCACACACACACACACACACACACACACACACACACACACACACACACACACCCACACACACACACACACACACACACACACACACACACACACACACACACACACTCCCGAATAATCTAATTGTTCCAAAAATTATAGACTTGCGGGCCGGTCCGATGGATTAGACCCATTTTAATAGCTTTCGTTGACAAATACTTACAGTGTGACTTACACATGCAATTGTGTTCAATATATATATATATATATATATATATATATATATATATATATATATATATATATATATATATATATATATATATATATATATATATATATATATATATATATATATATATATATATATATATATATATATATATTAGTATCTATATGTTAATGTCATGTCTCTTTATCTATGTCGATATTTCATAGTAAACAATTTTTCATACATGTGCGTAGGTATGACAACGAGGCGGGGCGAGACAATTGTTATCTTCTCCATCACCAAATCCAAATCTTAGATAAATACTTGTTCCACGCCCTAAATCTATAAGGAGATAAACAATTGAACCCACAATCTGTCTCAAATGGGTTTAGGTATTACAGTCGAGTCTTATTCCAGCATCACAATCAATATTTTAAAATTGGAACAATTAATTTTCTCAAATTCATTATATATTTTGATCCGTCCCAAATGAGTTTAGGTATTACAATCGAGTCTTATTCCTGCATTAGAATCAATATTTTAAAATTGAAACAATTAATTTCCTCAAATTTATTATATAATTTGAAATGTAACAACACTACAAATAATAATTTAAAATAATATTAAAAATTTTCAAAATATTTCAAATGATAAATTACAACAAAATATGAATGTATTACTAAATAATTAATATTCTAAATTATCAGAAACTAAATATTTAAAACTATTAACAAAGCAAGTTCATAAACGAGTACTAATATTCCTATTATCGATTTTATATAAGTATTTTAAAATTGAAAAAAATTCAAATTCAAACCCGAATATGATCATAACGGATTTTCTCCATCAATAATGAATTCAAAGACATATCCACAAATAGGGAGTTTTATTGTAGTCTCCATGTGTCCATATGCACCAATTTTAAACCAATTACAAATTGTAAAATAATAAGAGGAGAATAGAAAAAAAGAAAGGAAAAAAATATACAATCATGATTACAAATTTACAATCATGACTTTACTAACCCACAAACCCATTCCTTTACCTTCTTTTTAACCTTCTTCCCCACCTTATTGCTCCTTCACCCTCCAACACTTTCTTCTGCGCCTCCACCTCATTTTTCCTTTCTCAAATCATTTCTACTTTCTCTGTATTAGGCCCACACACACTCCACCACTACCAATATATATACTTTTGCTTAAACTTGAACATTCAACAAAAAGTAAGAGAGGAGAAGAAAGTCTCTCAAAAGAAGAACTACAACATAAAGATTAAACATGGAAAGGATTTTATTTTACTATCTATTATTTCTCTTGCTCAGTCAAATCCTATGTTCAGGTATTTTTCTTCTATGATTTCCCATTTTTCTCTCTCTTTTGAATATGTTTTGAATCTTATTAAGCCACAACTTTGGCTTTGGTATTTCAATTCCTTTACTCTTAGTTATATATGTTGGACTAATTGAATGCAATCTCATTGCAACAAAACTATGTTTCCTTCAAGTTGAACCAATTATAGAGGCTTAGAATATAGAAATTTGAACAAGTCTTTTTCAGTAGAGTTTCTCATAGAGCAGTTGCATATCCAACTTTTTTCCAGTACTTCCACATGCAGTTTCTTGAAAAAATACAAAGGGACCAACTACTTTGACTCATATAGGATATAGGGTACCCTACATGTCTCTATTTTCCATTTTATTAGATGCTCTATAGAAAACTGTTCACATAAAACAATAGACATTAAAGAACTCTAAGATATGAAACACGGAAATCTAAGAGAGGCGTCTCGTCTCTCAGTATTTTCGGTGTCTGACATTTGTATTACAATTATATGTCATGTATCGGAAAAGTCTTTGAGTAATTTCAGTGTCCGACATTTGTATTACATTTATATGTTATGCATCGGAAAAATCTAACAAGTGTCTGAAAACTTGTTCTTTATTAAAAAAAAATCTTTGTTTCTACACTTTTTGAATCGATGTGCTGACACTCGTATGAAACTCACTGATTAGATAGTTCGGACAAAAATATTTTTTCTTTCATCACATGTTTTAGATACAGAAGAGACAAAGTAATTCAATTATGATTTCAAATCCAGGTTCAAGTAGGACAGAAAATGAAGAAACAAGACATATCGACATAAGACAACAAATTACCAGCAAAATTTCCACTGTCCAAAAAGACATCACCACTCCAATAACCACCATACCAACAATTTCAACACCTCCATTTTTCAATCCTAATTCAAATCCAGATACAGTTTCACCAACTTCCACATTTCCATTTACAACTCCAAACACAGTGAATTCTTTTCCAATTTTTTCTGGTTTAAGTTGGTGTGTTGCGAGTCCAAGTGCTTCATTAATTGCTTTACAAGTTGCATTGGATTATGCTTGTGGATACGGCGGCACCGATTGTTCGGCGATTCAACCCGGTGGAAGCTGTTATAATCCGAGTTCTATTCATGATCATGCTTCTTATGCATTCAATAAGTATTATCATAGGAATCCTTTGCCAAATAGCTGCAATTTTGGTGGAACTGCTGTCATTACTAGCACTAATCCAAGTAAGGCTTTTCCTATAATCATTTTCTTTCCAACTTTTTCAGTACTATTAGTGCATGTTTGGATCCGTCGTGAGATTGGCTGAATCGATGCGTATTGTATATATACTGATACCAATACGTATTTGGTACGAGTGCCATACCTATAATAGAATACCCGTATTTCAGGGGATACTACTTATACATGTGACTACGATTAATTATTAAAAAGTAAAGACACTTGAGTGCATCTTTGAATAGAGTTTGTGGTTTGTGGATATAGGAAGCTAGTAAAGCTACTTTTTCTTTTCTTTTTCTACTTTGTTGGAAGTAGTATCTCAAAAGCCTCCTTTTTGTTTTTATCACAAATGTCTTGAAGTATTTCTTTTCATTACATTTTTTCTCTCCATAAATCATGCATAAATAACTAGTATGAATATATATGATTTGACAAGGAAGAAATAACAATTAAATGGTCACTTGAATTCAAAATGGTGTGACATCAACACTAAGGTTGGTTACAAAAAATGCTAGGAAGGGAAAATGTTATGAATAGGTATTTAAAAAAAGAGAGGAAATAAATGAAAATTGATGTGGGACAATATATATCAAAGTTCTCTCTCTTTTAAGTAAAGAAAATACACTATCTTTAAATAAATATTTGATTCTTTCTATTTATTTACTTATACTTATACTAGTGTTAATCTTTAAAAATTTTTTTCACTTTTTATCAAGCATAAAAATGACATTTATGCCAATTATTTATTTATTTAATCTCTTTTTCATTTAAAAAAATAAAAGAAAAATTACTAATTTTCTATCTATTTTTTTATTAGATTCAATCAATATATTAAAATGACTATTTTTTAAATAAATTTTTTCATTTATTTTATGTTGGGTCATGAGAGGAGTAGAAAACAACAAAGATCATGACATCGGGTGAAGACCCAACACAACCCAAGTGAACATTGTATTTTCATTTTAAAATTTTAAGTTATTAAATATACGAGTCCATTAATGTAGAATTATTACTCGCACACTAAGTTACCAACAAGTTATCTCTCATGTGTGGGTTTATATATTTGTTTGAGATTTTTCTGTTGCAAACATTAACTTTTTTTATCCACGTATATTATTTCGGACTGGGCCAAGACCTAATTAGAATGAAATTAGACTGCCTAAGATTAAAGGTGAGAAAAACACGAAAAGAGAGAGAGATTGAATTGTGTTAGTTTTTTTTTAAAGTGGATAAGGAAATTAAAAAAAAAAGAGACACACAAAGTTATCCTGATTCCTCTCACAAACTAATAGTAATCCAGTCTCATTGTACTTACAAGAGATTTTCACTATAATCACACAAGATTACAATTTGCTCGAGGACACAAGTAAGAAACTTTCAATACTCAAACACAAAGTAAGAGACTTTTATGCTCAAACACGCAAGCAAGAGACTTCTAATGCTCAAGCACACATGCAAAAGACTTTAATGCTTAAACACACAAGTAAGAGACTTCAACTATTCAAATACTAAGTAAGAGACTTTTAACAATTACCTAATAGATACAAGATTGTTTGAGATAATACATTTGATATACAATCAGAGGTGTAGACAAAATATAATTCAAGAAGATACTTTAAACTTAGGGATTTCTAGAATATACAAAGATAAGAAATCTTAAGTTAAACTCGTGCTTTTGTTTTGATGAAGTAACTGCTCTTTTAAGGTCAATGGTTCGTTGTAGTTCTTGAAGTCTTCAGCTCCTTAAATAGAGAAGGAAAAAAGTTGTTGGAGAGCTTGGAAAAGAGAGTCTTAACGAAGCTTGAATAGAAACGTTGAAATGTTTCTTCAAATGGTTGATGTTGTTGAAAGCTTGTTTGAAATCCCATTGCTACAAAAGGAATTATCAATTGCATCCTAGTTGACTATATGAGAAAAAGCTTAGGTCTTTACATGACCAGAAGAAGACAAATTAGCCACAGAGTCTGATAGGGACCTATCAGAGTCACCTTGATCTTTGCGCTTTGACTGCTTTTATGTTCTAATCCTTAGAGACATACTTCTTCAAAGTCTGATCTTCAGAGACTGACTTTTTTAGTCTCTGGTCTTCAAACATTGGCCTCTTCATAGTCTGATCTTTAGAAGTCGACTTATAATCATTCAGATTCTCTTTAGATGTTCATTATCATAACCAATACTTAGATTATTCCTGAAATTTTAGTCTATGGTCATGAACACTTGAACAAATATTAGTATTACCCAATTATTCTTTAAATACTTTGTTATCATCAAAACTTAAAAGATATGATACAAATCAATTTTGTTCCAACAAAGACTTATGAAGTAAAATGGACCAAAAAGTGGGCATTTCCTAGAGGCATGCATGATAAAGGAAAATTGCCCCCTAGCGACATCAAATGATGATAATTCAGAAGTTCCTTTTAACATATTCATCTAAGAAAATTATCTTAGAAAAGGTTCTAGGACCCCTAAAAAAGAAGGTGGACATGTCCTAAAAATACACATGATCTGAGTTGGTTAGTCATTCTCAATTATCAAAGGACATAATTTACTAGATATTTAACATATGTCTTCTAAGATAGGTGTCTTTAAGGAAGATTATAATTAGGCCCTAAACCGTTGTTATAAAGTCTAACGAATGGTTTATAACCGATTATACATTATTTTAAACCTTAAACCTCACACACACAACCTCTATTGACTTAATCGTCAAAGTTACCACATTATCTCAAATTTGATGACGAATATGTTATAAACACGAGTTGCACCTCCTACTGCAAAAAACAACTAACCATGACGTGAATGGGCCAATGAGACAGTGAGAAGAATCTCATAGGAATAAGAAGGCTTAATCATTTTGTATTATTCTCTTAAGGTTCATGTCCAACCCTGAAAGGCTTAATCATAGGAACGTGGACGACATTCTCACGTCTAAAAGTGCCAGAGGACTAGTTAAATGTAAGTTGTTCTTCCTTTTTCTAAAGAAAATAACAATGACATAGTTCAAATGCTTGAGACCCGAGGTTATTGTTTCTTAGGGAGAACTCTGAAGATGCTTTACAACTCATTCCATTGCCCCTAAGAGGCAACCGGAATCCATGGAAAATGTTAGAGTCTAAAGGGAAAAAAGAATAACCCTTAAGAACCTACATTGATAGGTTCTATGAGAAGGTTGTCATAGTGAAAGATACAAATGATGAAGTTAAAAGGATTATGTTGAGACATGGGCTCCACAAGGGGATTTTCAAAACTCTGGGAGAGAAATATTAAGAATAGCAACCATATCATATTTATAATCCTTTGACAAATTTGGTGTAATAGACCAATTTATAACACCATAGTGATGCAATAACACCCATGACCACATATAACCACTACGAGAGGTGTCAATTGAAACATGTGGCTTAAGGAAGTTGCACCAAGATGTACACAAGGAATGGGAATCAAGAATGACAAACTCACTGTGAATAATAAACCAATAATCACAAAAAAACTTACTAGTTGAACGAAAGACGAAAGTGTGGAGGAAAGATTGTTGAAAGATGAAATTCCCTAAAAAAATAAGCAATTTCAGTGCAAAATGAGGCTTTAAATAAAGTTCTAGAGAAGAAACCCAAGAAATCAACAAGATGTTAAAAATAAGGGATGATGAAGGCGAGGAAAAAAAGGGAAATATAGAGGGAAAGATCTCTTTTTATGCACCCTCTTAATCAACTTAGGAATAACAATAGCATTGCGATCCAATGCTAGGGAGATTAGGAGTGTAGAAGGCCTCCAATTGGATGATACAAGAATGACATATCACGTTAAAAGCATTTTGTTTTTCATAAAATCTAACATTAAGATTCAACTTTTGTAGAACATAAATGCCTCACCCTAAAGCATCTAGATTTGGGTCTAGGAACAAAGTTGCAAAAAATGCTTTTACAATGAATAAGAACTAGTATGGTAGAAGTAGTCAACGCGACCCCCTATAAATCCTAAGGATTAAGGAGTGTGTGGCGCATGTCACTCAAGTTTCATAATAATAAAAAGTTAACTTAAAAAATATATTGTACTTTTATTGTTTTTTATGACACATGACATATCTTTATATATAGACTGATAATCTATCTTTTAGAGCTTGAAAATAGGATAAACCTTAACAAAATCTAACAAACTAATAACAATCATAACAAACTTTAGCAAACTAATAACAAACTGTTAAATTTATCTCTAATATCCCCCATCAAGTTGGATGGTGATGATTATGAACAATCAACTTGAACATGAGGTATTAAAAAACTTTCACGCCTAAAGACTTAGTAAAAATATTAGCATTTTGTTGTTTGATGGGCAGATAAGTTGTGCTTATGGCACCTGAGTGTATGTGTTTCCTGATAAAATGAAATTCAATTACAATGTGTTTTGTTCTTTCATGGAAGACCAGGTTTGCAGCTAAATGAGGAGATGCTTGATTGTCACAATGCAAAAACATGGGTTTGATGCATGGAATTTGCAAAGTCTCTAACAAATTATTTAGCCATAGTATTTCACTTGTGGCATGTGCCATTGCACGATATTCAACCTCACTTGAGGATCAAGAGTTTGTGGCATATTTCCTTGTTTTCCATTATATTTGAGCATTGCCAAGTTTCATTAGATAACTTGAGATGAACTTTATGATGATGGGACACGATGCCCAATCCGAGTCACAATAGCCAACTATCTGTAGATCATTGTGTTGTGGAAGAATGATACCTTGACCTGGAGAAGATTTGAGATATCGTAAGACTCGCATTGTAGCATCCCAATGGTCTTGGAGTGGAGTTTGCATGAATTTACTTAGAATATGAACTGAGCAGGTTAATTCAGGCATATTGATAGTTAAGTATATCAGATGTTCAACTAATTTCCTATACCTTGATATTTCTAAGAGTGAAGGTCCCTTGGTCAAAGCAAGTTTGTGATTTTGTTCCATTAGAAACAAAGAAGGCTTACAACCAAGCATTTCACATTCATGTAGAAGGTCTAAGGTGTATTTTCTTTGACAAAAGAATATCCCTTCTTACCCTTGTGCTATTTCCGCGCCTAGGAAGTATTTAAGCGAACCAAGATCCTTCATGTGGAAATATTGAATGAGATAATGCTTGAATTGATCACAGGCCTCAAGGTCATTACTAGCAACGATCAAGTCATCAACATAGATCGAAACCTCAAGAAAAATTGATCCATCTGAATAAGTAAATAGACTATGATCAGACTGGTTGTCTTGAAAACCATATTTTATCAAAGGTTGAGATAGCTTGCTATACTAATTCCTAGATGCTTGTTTCAATCCATACAAGACTTCTTTAATATGCATACCAAATCTTTGTTTGGAACTTTATATCCTTGTGGAGGACTCATATATACTTCTTTTGTCAATTCTCATTGCAAGAAGGCATTACTAACATCTTGATGTAATTTCCATCCTTATGTCACTACAACTGTTAATAAGCATCTGATTATGGTCATTTTAGCCACTAGTGCAAAAGTTTCATTGAAGTTCTCACCTTCTATTTGTGTGTAACCTATAACAACTAATATGGCCTTGTACTTTCAATCTCACCTATAACTTTATGTTTGATTTATACACCCATCTACATCCTATCAATTTTCTTCAATGCGGTAATTGAGTTAGTTCCCATGTCTCATTGTCTTATAGAGCCTTAATTTCTTGAGTCGTTGCCTCCCTTCAAACTATGTGATCGACTGCTTGGGTATATGATTGAGGTTTTTCGCCATTAGTGATGGCTGCAATGTAAGCTCTATGTTTTTGTGAAAACTTATCATATTTAAATTTTTTTGAGATGGGATATGTGATACCTGAAGAGGACTTTAGAATTGACGCCATAAACTTGGGGTTTATGTTTAATTTTCCACAATCATAGTCTTTTAAATAATTTGGAGGTTGTCTTATGAGTGACATGTTGTGAGGCTCCCTCTCATTTGAGACTTCTCTTTTACTTTCACTTGATGATTCTTATTTAGAATTATTGGTGACTTCCTCAATCACGTCATCCATGGATACATGTTCTTGCTCTATAGGCTCACTCTCATTTTGACTTGTGTATTCAGACTCTTTAATGAATAAACTTTCTATAGGACTTGATGTTTGGACATTATGAGGAATTTCTCCAAGGCTTGGTACTTCCAATTCTGTATCATTATAGAGTGAAGACTCTTTATTGAGGTTATCACTTGATGGGATATTTCTAAAATTAGTAGACCCATTATTGTCTTGCACATGATAAGGAAATATATGCTCATAAAACATTACATCTCTCGAGTCTGGATAATAAACTTTCCATTCTTTTTGTCCTTATGGATAATCAATAAAAATACACCTTTAAGCTTTGGGATCAAATTTACTAATTTCCTTTGAGTCATTTTTCTTGTAACACAAACAACAAAAAGTTCTCAAGTGCTCATAGTTTGGTGCTCTCTTAAAAAGTAACTTGTATGGAGTGATTTTCTAATTTGCCACGGTAGGGGTTCTATTTATAGAAAAATCAATTCTATTTATAGATGTTTGATGATCGTATTTACATCTTATTTTTAATTTGTAGGTACAGGAACATGTCAATATTCATCCACAAGGTGAATATTCTACCATATCCATATGATATCTGCTTAGTTTCATTCAGTTAAAACTTTATCAATTAATTTGATGTTTAATTAAAATTAAATTTGCAGTACAAGTTCATCAATCTTGAACACAACAAACTCAAGTGGTGCCAATGTCTTTGGTTCTGTCCCAGTGCCCACCAATCCCTCTCCCTCTGCAGCCTCTCACACGTTTAATAGCTTTGCACATTTTTGTATAATTATTTGGATAATATCATTTCTGGAAAATATATTTTCCAAAATAACTAATTTTGAAAAATACATGGATGAGACGATATATAAACAAATTTAATTTTTTATTCATTTAATAATTAATATATCTTGTAAGTTGTATGTATATACTATATTAGATCTATACACCAATTTTTTTTAAAAATATTTTTATTTATAACAATTTAATTTATAATAATGATTGGAGGACTACACAGCTTTGGTATTTATAGATTTTCTCAATAATTCTATTTAAAACCATTAATGTAACTGCATTTTTCTCTAACTTGTTAATTTTAAAAAATTATTCTTCTTATTAATGATTAACTAAATAAATTATCACAATTACAAATGAATAGCAATCAGTTATATTTAAAATTTTATTTAGGTACACAAGAAAATATATTAACAAATAAAAATGTTGATTGATAATATTAAAGAAAACCAATGGGCCATTTACTTCTCTGTTTGGTGGTTGAGAAAGTGGTTTTCTACTGTATGACAGTCTTTTCAAAGTTTAGTGGGCCTTTGATGAGACACAAGTGGGCCTCATTGTTTCATTTAAACTTTGTAAAAAAAAAAAGAGAATTTTTTATAACACTCTATGCATATTTACCACACCATATGAAATTTCACATATATTTTCTAATTTCAGAGATACATCTTCGAACGTACTTAAAGTTCAATAAACGTTAAAATATTTTGAAGATATATTTTCGGAACAATTTGGACCATAAGTTGTGTCAGACTCTTCTCCTTCCTCATTTCATAGTTTACACATACCCTCAAACTCACCAAAAAATCTTCTCAATACACTTCAAATTCACAACATTAAATTTCATCAAACAAGACTCAAAGGAATATCAAGCATCATTAATAATATCATTCAACATCCTCAAAACCATAAATTTCAGGCAAATTTTCGAATTTTCGGTAAATATTCGAGTTTTAGTGTAAATGTATAGAAATCAATTATTAGGGGTAGAAATATGTAGGAATCGCATGTAACATAGTTTAGACTTAGTGTATGACTTGTTTGTGGGCTAAAAATGGCGATCAAATCATTTTTTTCTCCAAATTGCACGAGTAATCATCCAGATAAAGTTAGTGTTGTGGCTGATGCTTTGACTCGAAAGTCTTTACATATGTCGACATTGATGATTAGAGAGTTGAATCTTATTAAACAGTTTAGAGATTTGAGTATGGTTTGTGAACTGACACTAGGAAGTGTGGTGTTGGGTATGTTGAAGATGAATAATCAGTTCTTTAATAAAATTAGGGAGAATCAGAAGCTAGATGTGAAATTGGTAGATTTATTGTCTTCAGTTAACCCAAACGAAGAAAGTTACTTTAAAATGGATGACCATGGAGTGCTGAGATTTCAAAGTTGAATGTGTGTGCCTGACAACTCTAAACTAAAGAGTATGATTTTAGAGGAAAGTCATAGAAGCGATCTGGGTATTCATATTAGGGCTACTAAAATGTATCAGAACCTCAAGAAAATGTTATTGTGGCCAGGAATGAAACAAGATGTGGCATAGTTTGTGTATGCATGTTTGACTTGCCATAAGTAAAAGGTAGAGCACCAGAAATCTTCGGGTTTTATGCAACCATTGGATATTCCAGAGTGAAATATGATAGTACGTAGATGGACTTCGTGACCGAATTATCGAATATTCCAAGAGGGTTTGATGCAATATGGGTGATTGTTGATACACTGACGAAATCAGCCCATTTTATTTCGATTAATACCAATTTCCCGTTACAGAAGTTGGCTAAGATTTATATTAGGGTAATCGTGAAGTTACATGGTGTCTCATCGAGTATAGTTTCTAGAGTCCCACGCTTTACATCCAGATTTTAGGGAAGTTTATAGGAAGCCTTGGGTACTAAGCTGAGATTGAGTTCTGCTTATCATCCACAAACTGATAGTCAGACATAAAAAATTATTCAATCATTGGAAAACTTGTTCAGGGCTTGTGTACTCGAACAATGAGGTCCTTGAGATAGTCATCTACCATTGATCGAGTTCACTAATAATAAATATTTTCATTCTAGCATTGGAATGGCAGCGTTTGAAACATTGTACGGTTGGAGGTGTATGACACTTTTGTGTTGGTGTAAATATGGTGAGATTGTTGTACTTGGACTGGAAATTATCCAGCAGACTACTAAGAAGGTGAAGTTGATCCGAGATAAAATAGAAGCATCATAAAGTAGGAAAAAAGCTACCATGATAAGAAGAGGAAAGATCTGGAACTTAGGAAATGTGACCATATGTTCCTAAAAGTCAATCCATTGACTGGTGTTAGGAATACACTAAAATTAAAGAAGCTTACTTCTAAGTTTATCGGTCTGTATCATATTTCTCAGAGAATTGGAGTTGTGGCTTATAGAGTGGATTTGACATCCAATGTTTCCAATTTGCATGACATGTTCCATGTGTCGCAACTTCGAAAGTATATTCCTGATCCGTCTCATGTGATTCAGATGGATCATGTGCAAGTGAGGGACAAACTTACGATAGAAGCATTGCCTGTGAGGATTGATGACCGAAAGTTGAAGAAGCTTAGGGGAAATGAGACTGCTCTATTGAAAGTTGTCTAGGGAGAAGTTGCTAGAGGAAATATGACTTGGGAGCTGGAGAGTCGGATGTGATAAGTATATCCGAAGTTGTTTGTATCACGTAAATGTTTTAGGACAAAACTATTCTAAGTGAGGAAGAATTGTAACACCCCATTTAAATTATATAATTCTATATAATAATTTAATTGTATTATATGTGTTTTTTATGGTTGAGGTAGTAAGGGAGCCTTGGGTATGGGTAGTGTCCCTAGAATATTAGAATTTTAAGTGATGGGTGTGGTAGTAATTAACAAGATGTAGGGGGTGTTGGATACAATGAGATTAATAGTATTTGAAGGCTCTAAGATTTGACTAAATTTTTGTAAAACATGATGTTGAACAAGATGTTATAATATGAAGAAATCTGTAAAGAACAACATGTCGAGAAAGATGTCCTATCTTGAGGACCCAACATCTTAGTCTGATATAGTAGGTTTGTTGCAGATCTATTCCAAGATTTAAGGCGTAATCAGAACATGGATCAAGGAATGATTAGACAGAGATTTCGAAGCCCATGGACAACTGAAGATTATAAAAGGAAGACCAAGACCTAGGGAAAATCACTAGTCCTTGCTAAGACTTTTGTAAAGCAAAAATAAGGGTTTAGGGTTTTGAGAGTCGTATGTTTTCCTTGTATTGTAAGTCACCATTTGTATCAGTTTGATACATTGTGGTAGAAATAGTTTTTCATATTCAGAAACCTGTAGGTAATGAATTGTATATTGTTCTTAGATGAAACTTTTAAGAAAATTCAAGTATTAATGTTAGTCAAGAGTATTTACTGAATATTGTGTTGAAAAGGTTGTCTTTCAATTGAACAGTTTGATATAATCAGTGGATGTGTTCAGGGGGAGAGTGATCAGTGGATGTGTTCAGGGGGAGAGTGATCAATGGTGTTATTTGGTCTCAATCCAAGATTTTATTGGTTTTGGTACAAGTATTGTGATCCTGGTATTTTCTCACTTATGAGCATGGAGATGTTCATGTGATTCGTGTGAGGTTGTGATGTTATACTAGATACCTTGACATCGTAGCGGTTGATCCTTTAGCTTAGTAAGTTCTTCTTGTGAGTTTGAATTATTAAGGCTTTTGAATCATCTCAACTAAGTTCATGATTCTTAAGAGAAACCTGAGAAATAGGATTTGATATTGTCTGGGAGAATTTATTTTTCTCTGCAGCTTGGGATAAGGTTCATGGGAGATTTTGTTGATAAATGGGAGATGTCACACATAATGCATTGACATCATGGTCAGGTTTTTCTAATTCTGGTTGAAAGGTGTATGCTTGGAGTTCATTGGAAGACACTACGACTATGATTCAAAGTTTACAAGAGAGAGTAGACCAGGTCTGTCTGGGTGTCAGGACATTGTTTAAGTTTAGTGTTTGTTTACAAGTGGCTATATGTGGACAATATTCCTTGGATAGTGGAAAACGTGCCTTAAAGGGGGTGTGCAAAACAAGTTTCTTCCGTACATGCATATTCTTTGGACGGTTCTCATTAAAAAAGAAACATTCAAAACTGAGTTGGTTGGTACACATTCATTTTTGTTGAAGTTATCTTCCTCAATTTACATTCTCATTGAATTGATCTTCAGGAAGCCCATGGACAGTTAAATATTATAAAAGGAAGATCAAGACCTAGGGAAAATAACTAGTCCTTGTTAATACTTCTGTAAAGCAAAAATAAGGGTTTAGGATTTTGAGAGTTGTGTACTTTTCTTATATTGTAAGTCACCCTTTGTATCGATTTGATACATTGTGGTAGACGTAGTTTTTCATAATCAGAAACCTGTAGGTAATGAAATGTATTTTGTTATTTGGTGAAGCTTTTAAGTATATTCAAGTATTAGTGTTAGTCAAGAGTATTGACTGATTATTATGTTGAAAGGGTTCTTTTTTAATTGAACAGTTTGATACAGTCACCGGAGATTGTGACTGTTAGATATCACTAAGGTGATTTAGGAATTGAGATGAGTTTCTCTTATCTAGACGGGTTTCCAGGTAGAAGTTGCACTGGGTAGGGAATTAAGTGATAAGTTATCGGAGGTTGTATACATAGAATTAATACTACTGATAGTGAATTCGTTCCTGGCTTGGTAGCCTCCAGACGTAGGTGTTTTTGTACACCGAACTGGGTCATCATATATTGATGTTATTTATCATTCTGCTATGTATAATTCAGTCTATTCTTATGCTCTAAAATATATGTCTTAACAAATGTTGAAATATTTGTCATGACACTGTTATGACTTTGAGAGATTAGAATGTTCTTGTTAGTAAAGCAGAGGTCAATGTCTCAATATTTCTTGGGACATATGTTATCCGTATACCATAATTTCAGTATTACTATTAGATTTAATTTAATTAATTTAGTAGTAATAGTAAATAAGTTAATGTTTATTTAAAATAACAATAATAATATAGTGATAATATTACTTTTATTATTATTTTATTGGGTAGTTGGCCTAAAGATATGATTTAGAAAATATAACATATATATATATATATATATATATATATATATAAAGATATTAGTATTAGTATTTTATTTTTTTTCAATTTAGTATTATAGAAATAATAAGAATAAAATTTAAAAATAAATTAAAAATCATGGATTTAGTTGGTCTTATAAGAATGTGAGGAGAGAATATAGAGTGGGGAACATATGTGAAATAATTGGAAAAATGAGAGTTAGGAAAAGAGGCAAGGGTAGGAAGAAGAAGAAGGCCACCATTGTATAAAAGCTTGGAGCTTAAAATTCTAAAGTAAAGGGTGAACTATTTTTATAAGGGTGTCTAATCATGAGAGGGTAGTCAAGGGTCCTTACCCCCTTAGGTTGATCTTATACTATGTTATGATTGTTGTTGATTTGTAACTATGATTGTGAGGAATGAATTGTAATTATTGTGGCTATAACAATTGATATTTGATTATGATGAATATTGAATTTTTGCTGAATTTTATGTTTGTTGTATGTTAAGGGTTTCTGATGATGATTATGATGGTGATATGGTATAAAATTGTGAATTTATTGGTGTGATTATATGAACATAAGTGCTTATTGATATTGATATATTTATGATTAAGTTTAAAACCTTGGAATATTTTTGGTGACGTTTTTTGGATTGAAGAAGATGAAAATCGTGCTAGAAATCTCAGAAAAACAATAACTTTTTATTAAGGCCTTCATGCACGATTTTGATCATAATTTTCAACTCGTAAATCATTTTGGGATGGGGTTTTAAGAGTTGGATAACTTAAACAGAGGGATATAACTTTGTTTCAGGGATAAAATATTTTTGGTGATTATTTCATGGACGTTTTTGGGGTTGAAGAAGATGAAAGTCGTGCTGGAAATTTCAGAAAATAACAACGTTTTAGTAGCGCTTTTGTGCATGGTTTATATCATGACTTTCAACTCGTAAATAATTTAGAATGGGATTTGAAGCATTGCGTAGCTGAAACAAAGGTCTATAACTTTGTTTCAAAGATATAATATTTTTGGTGATGATTTCATGGGCGATTTTAGGGTTGAAGAAGATGAAAATCGTGTTGGAAATTTTAGAAAACAACAACTTTTTAGTAACTCATTTGTGCACGGTTATGTCATAAATTTCAATTCATAAATCATTTTGAGATGGAGTTTGAAGCGTTGGGCAAGTTAAATAGAGGGTTATAACTCTGTTTCAGGGATAAAATATTTTTAATAATTTTATCAAGGGTAGTGGCATATGGAAAAGAAGTGTATGCGGTGACGAATATGGACAAGGTCCGCATTGACAATTTGATGTGTTGTGAATGATTGAGAGTGTGTGTTTGATTATATTGGTGGTAGTCCAGAAGGTGAATTACATTAAGCAAGGTTGCAATGGGGAGTTTGGGACCATTGTTAATGTGTTGAAGGAGATAAGTCATAGATCCCAAGGGGGGAGAAAGACTTATCTGAAACTCGGAATGGGGAGTTTGGGATTCCGATGGGGGAATCAGGTTCGTATGATGAACTATTTATGAGAATTAATACCACATGCATCGAGTAATGTTATAGGGTATCATTGCATTGTAATCATGTTGTGCTTGTGCAGTTGTTGTGGTGAGAATGCGATTATGAATGAATGTGATTTGTGTGTATAAATACTACTCTCTTAATTATTATACACTATTAATTATATGAATGAATTTCTCGCCCCTTTTGTGTTTGTTGTGTTTGTGCTCCCTTGGAGTACAGACAATCAGGTACCTGAGTAGTTGGAGATGTACCTCATGTTATTGTCGATCGAGTCTACTAGGGGAGTCACTCTGATATGTAACACCAAGAAACATATTATTTTCTATATGTTATTCTGTTATGTATCTTTTAATTTACAGTAATTATTGAACCACTTTTGGCGTGGACAATTCGTTGAGGCTATGGATATCATACTTTAATTCGCTGTTTGGACTATAATTTTTTATTAAATGAAGTAACATTCAGACTTTTTAGATTGTGAAGTGACATTCAACTCGGATAGAATTATATTTTGTTTATTAATTATTGAGTCGGAAAGTAGGGTGTTACATTTAGGACTAGATATGGCTTATAGAGAACATTATTTTCATCTTACAGTGGAAAGTGACACCAAGATTTTAATTACATGATCTTTGAAAATTATGAATTTAATGAGATTATTCCTATTCTAGTTTTCCAGATTCGAAAAATGTTTAAGTTGAAGTGAAATGTGAAAATCAATCATACTTGGTGTGAAGGAAATAAGAGTGCTAATTAGCTTGAAAACTTATGATTTCTATAAATCATTTGAAGTTTTTAGTTTTAGATTCCGCTACAAAAGATCTCCAAAATACACTCTTTTATGACATACCCAAAATTTACATGCTTAGAAATGTTCGTCTAAATTTGTAGTTTATTTTTTTTCTTGGATGTTGCCCTCTTTTTATAAAAAAAATAGTTTATTGTTTTTAATAAAAACTCAATTAAATATAATTTACTTTTCATTAAACTCAATAAAAATAATAAATTACATAGTATCATACCCTAATGTTTACCCCGAAGATCCCATATCGTTTACATCTTTGCAATGCATCAAAATCACAAACTTGGTTGTCTCCTAACCCTTTCATCTTTGGGTTTGCCTTTGCAAAGATCATCATGCACCTCTTTTTATATCTTTTATATTTTTGTATTTATATGCTTTATAATTCACTAACCATTAATTACAATACAAAAAATATGTCTTGTCCTTTTTCTTTCTTTTGCAAGGTAGGGTTTGGAATCAAGAGCATCAAATGACTGTTTCCTCAGCTAGGGTTTGAGCTTCTCAAGTCAAAGTATGGTCAACCAGTTATTTTTAAAGGCTATTCATCAATGCATGACCTCTAATCTCAAAGCATAAAGTCTCCAGCATCGTTCAACTTCATTTGATCAAGATATTTCAAAGTTTGATAACTTGTTTCTTAAGAGACTTCAAATGTTCATGTGTTTATTTTCATACCTTCATCAACAAGTTTTCTCAAGCCATTGCAAGTTTTATCAAAGAGAAATCAAGAGTACATCATTTTGAGTTCATATGATCATAAATGTACCTTGGAATGCAAGAAAAGTCCAAGGTTGCAAGTTTGTTCAAAGAGGTTTGACCTAAAAAGTCAACATTCCAAGTCCAACTTCCAAATATCATAACTTCTTCATGCTTTAAAATTTTTTGAGTGCTTCTTTGGGAAAATGACTGTTCTTGACATCCTCTACAACTTCTCTTTATAAGTCAAGAGCCAATTATTCTTGGAAGATCATCAAAAGTTTAGAAACATTAGAGGTCACTTTATGGACTTAGTGAAATTTGACCTAAATTCAAGTATTAATTTTCTAACTTTCAAAGATCATAACTCTCTCAATTTTTAACTTTTGTCGGCGATTCTTTTTGCCAATTATCATATTTAATATCTTTTACCAGTATGTTTCAAGGATCAAAGTCCAATTATGCTTGGAAAGCCATGAAAAGTTTGAAGACATTATATGTCATTTTGGACTTAGAATTATTTTGACCTCTAATTACAGGTCATAGTGCCAACTTTACAAGGACATAAATTTTTGCTCAAGCATCCAAATGAGACCTTTCTTTTTTCATTGTACTCTATGTTATGATGTGAAATTTTGCAAAAAGAATGAGCATCAAGGGTCAAGTGTACACAATTTTTAATAGTTTGAAGTTGAACCCATGGAACTGAATTTTGGTCATGACCAGAAATAGAAATCACGAATTTATCCAAATTGAGCCAAGAATTGCATGTGGTTAGCACCTGGAGATGTTAATTGATGTGTGAGGATAAAAAACGACCCAAAATTGGAAGGATTTAGCAGCATTTTGGTGACTTCACAACCAAGAATGATCACACTAATTGCACACTCGATTTCACACGAATTCTGACCAATGTTCACAAGTATAAGCTTCATTCACCTCAGCTATAAATAGAGGAAGCTTCTGAACTTAATTTCAAGTTTGAATAGCCCCTCAAACCTTTGTTTAAACTCAGAACTTTCACTGAAATTTTGAGAGATCGTTTTCAAATCCTAAGCATTCTCAGCTTTGGTTCTTGTTTCCATTAGCATCTTCGGTGTCCTCTAAAGCTATTGCAACATTTTCCAAGCCTTGAGAGCATCTAAGTCGTGCTAACCAAATCCACCTTGCAACACCTTTTGATCGTATTTGGACAAAATAGTTAAAGACTTCATTTTCACTCAAAATTATCTTGCTTACCTTGCTTTGGTTGATCGTATATGGCATTTAATTTTACTTTTCGTGTTTTGCTTTTTTACTGAGTTTTTTCCAAAATTCTCCATGCTCTATTTTAATAAATGAAAATGAAGCATATGGTTGAGATCGCATTGATAAGACGGTCACAATGGTGTAAGTTTCATGATTTAACTTTGCCATTTGTTAAACTTCAGTGAGCAACTAACCTGAGAAGACGAACGGAGGTGCAGAGGCGGTGACCTGAGTTTCTTTTTATTCAAATTTGATCGGATGCGTGTTTTCATTTAAAGTCTACCATATGCCTTAGATTTGAACTTTCTGATGCGCTTACCTGGCATAAGTGACTAAGATCCGATCGTCCACGTTTTTTCTCTTTTCTTTTTTTTTTTTTAAAATTTTTTTAATTTTGTTTTTCTTTTGAAAATTCATTTTAAATCATATTTTAATAATAAAAAATCCCAAAAAATTCACAAAAATTTCTTTTATTATTTTACATTTTGTGTATTTTTTATCACAATTTTATTGTGTTTTAATATTTTCCATTAATTTTCTATTTATTCATGCATTTTAATTGGTTTAAAAATACTTTTATATATTTTAAAAATTTCCAAAAATTATTTTATGATCCTTGACTTATTTCTGACCTATTTTGATTTTATTGAGCCCTTGTTTGATGTTTAGATGCTTCATTTAGATTTTCTCTTTTATTTTCTATTTAAAATCATTTTTAAAAATAATTTAATGCTTTATTTTATTTCATTATACATTTTTAATATCGTTTGATTTTTGTTGACTTGGATTAGGGCTTGATTGATCAAAATCTTCCTCAATCTCAATGGACTTTTGATGTTGATGAGGTTGAATGAATCTTCATCAATTCAAACGAATGAATCTTGATAAATTTTAATCATTTCAAATCTACCTTACAATTGATCATAGATCATTTGAGGTACTTTGAATTGATGCATAAGTTTGTCCTAAGCTGTCATGAAGAATGATTGATGTAATGGATCAATCTCCTTGCCTTAGTGCTTTTAACTTGTGCTACATATTTTAGGAGTGTGGTTTCTACCATATCTCTAACATGTATGGTACATAAATTGTTATTGACCGGTCTCCCATAGTATTATTTTCTTAATAGATTGAGCTACGATTGCTTAACTTATCGCTAAGTTTGTCCGAATCGATTCATTAACTCTAACATCAATACTAACATTATTATTATGCTAACTTTACTTTATGTCATTTAATATTTTTGTCATTTAATTTCTTGCCATTTACTTTTATGCCTTTATTTTTAGCATTACATTTTATATTGTTGATGTTTATGCTTCTTTTTTCTTTTGTCCATTGGGCATTTATTTTGACTTGGAGTTTGATTTTTGGACCTATGGACTTTGGTTACTTTTCCCTATGATATTGGATTCATCTGATGCTTGAGACTTTTTGTTGACTTTTGAATACTTGGCTCTGATAAATAGCTTTGACCTTATAACTTGAGTTCTTCTTTCAACTGATGCATGTCTTATCTCGTGCTTACTTGTTGCTTATGGCCTACTCCAAAGGAATGAAATATTGGTTTTGACTATTGTCAAGTGCTGGATAGACCTGATTAGTTCATAATGCACACACAAATACTTCTTCTTGGGCTATCTTGTAATGAGGCCTTTTATTTCTTACTATTTACTTTATGCATTAGGATAGTCTATTCATCTTCTCCCCTACTTAAATTTTCCAAATCTTCTTCCATTTTCAAAATCTTCTTATTTTCAAACTTGAACCACTTTCTCAATAAACATTGACCTTGTCAAGTGACTTTCAAAACACTTTTTCTTAAATAAATGTTAAGACATCTTAAGCATATCAAAACAATTTCAAAAGACTTAAAAAACACAAAACGCATTCAAATCTTTTGCGCCTTTGTGCACCTTTTCCTTTTAAACCTTTTCTTAAAGATAATAATTAATTGTGCTCTTGTAGTGATACAACTCCTATACTTTCACAATAATGTAGAGAAGTAATGACATTTTTCACTTAGATGTTGAATGATAGACTTGTTGATTTCAATCCAAGCAAAAAAAAAATTCATCTCAAGATGATGCAAATACTCCTTCCTCATTAATTGTGGGTAGTAAGTTGAGTTTCCATCCGAATATGACAAAATATCTATTCATTTAAAATCAATCAAAATAAATATTTTTGCTATTGTTACCACGAAACACAAAAGTTTGATCCTCCATTACATTTTTTTGGTACGTAGGCATGAGGTTCAGAAAGTTTTATTAAATAAAAATTTAAAAAAAAGACGTTTATTTCTCTCATCTCCACAATCTTTTTGAAAACAACTCAGTTTTAAGTTAAACGCAAATTTTCAAAAACTTCTTATAGAATACTATAGATATGAAGGGAGCTAATACATTCATTTTGTATAACCAATTCATGTACTCTTATCTTTTACTTTTATTAATTTTGTTTTAAAATTTTTATAGATTTTATTCGTTTTCTTCTCATTTCTTTGAAAATAATAAAGAGTGGTGGCGATTTTTATTTTTTGAGTTAAGTTAATTTTTTAATTGATGTTAATTTCTTAATTAATGAAGTTCTGATGTAATAATACTATGCTTCTTCATATACATACACATTAATGCTGTGACTGAACCAAATAGTAACTGTGGATCCTAGTTCGAGAAAACTGCATGCCATGGCTTTATTTATTGGTTCTATTAGTCGGTCATACTATATACACTCTCCATAGAGTTTATCTTATTCTTGGTGACTCAATGAGGCCATTGCTGCCAACAACAACAAATGGCAACTTCATTCATCAGAGCCTGTCACGTGCACACTTTTACCATTTCATCATGCAATGCACTTTTGGTGAACGACATAATTATTCTGACTCCATTACTGTAGTATACTAGTACTTCACATTGATATTTATTTGACTGCAATGCAGTTTATGTATATGAACTCTTGAATGCTAGTATTCTTTTAATAGGACAATAAAAAATCCATTAACACACTGAACTGAACCAGCGTTTGCTGCTTTGTTTGGTACATGTGATGAGTCACATTTTGCAGAGAAATACTAAGTGAATCATGCTACTCTCAATCTTATCATATCAAATTTTGTGTCCATGGCTTTCTTAAAGATATTGATAAATGTGATCAGGGTCATGCTTTGCTATTTCCTATGATATGCGAAACTAATTTATTAATCTTAATCATGTCTTTGAATATAAATATGTTAATAGAAAAATAGTTATTGTGTAGTTAATTTTATGTATAAATATATTTAAAATATCAGATGAATATTGTTAGAAATTGGAATTACAATGAATAATTGAGAAATTAAATATAGAGTGAGAGAAAGTGAAAAAGAGAATCGTAATTGGTGGTTGAAATTTGAATTTTTATTAACAATAGACAAGGATGCTCTCTTGACATTTATACACAAAATAGTTAGATTAGGATACAAATACCATAAACTAAAAACAGAAAATAACTATTTGTATCCGATTACACAAAATCCATAATCGGTAACAGATGAAACAAAAACAATTTCATAACAGTGGTAGTCGGTTACTGCAAATGTGTAACTAGTTACAACTTTGAGAATTTATTTTTTAGCTTTTTAGTTACTTTTTTCACACACCAGTAATCGATTACAACACTTGAATTATCAATTTTTACTTAACACATCACCTTAATTCAAGTGCTCCAAGTCTTCCATGTCCATCTTCAACCTCTTGAACACTTCAACTTTGACTCCCCTGGTCAATAAATCAACTACTTGGTCTTCACTTTGACAATATCTCAATCTCAACCTTTCTTCACTAACAAGTTCCCTCAAGTAGTGAAACCTCATCTCAATGCGCTTACTCTTCCCATGTGCGATTGGGTTCTTAGTAAGATTAATAGCAAAAAGGTTATCAACCAGAAGTGCAACATCATCTCCCTCACTGCTGCTCAGTTCCTTCAATAGATTCATTAACTAGACCATTTGACACACACATATAATAAAACGACAATGTACTCGGTCTCACAAGATGAGAATGCAACTACCGATTCTTTCTTCGATCACCATGAGATTGGTGTTCCACCAAACATAAACATGTATCCACTTGTAGACTTCAATCATCTTTTATTTGTAATCATTTATGGTCTCCTTTTCCTCCATTTGGATCAATTCGAGTTGACGTTTGTGAGTTTGTAACCTCAACACCCTTCGTCTTATTAGCCCCTGCGTCTTCCTTCTCTAAGATTTCCCACTCTTGCTTTGATAATACGCAATAACCAACTTTATTAAACTTGTCACCATCCCCACATTGATGGATAAAAAATAATGCCTTTAAATCTTTCTTCTTCTCTTCCTAATGTGTTGCTCGTTGTGCATCCGTTGAACCTTCGACAAGAAGATTCACCATGTTCTTGATCACTTCAAGAACATCTTGGCATCCAACCAACACCTTCATTTGTTTGCACCACTTTTCAAAATTCTTCGCATAAAAAATAAGTAGGTTTGCAGTGATTCTTTCATCGAAGACAGAATTCATGTTGCACACTAGGTGTTTATGGATCAAAATTAGACTCTTGATGCCAAATGTTAGAACTTGGAACCACAACATTAGTGAATAATGGAGAAATTGAATGTGGAGAGAGAGAGAGAGAGAGAGAGAGAGAGAGAGAGAGAGAGAGAGAGAGAGATAAAATCATAATTCGAGAGAGTAATTGAGGGTGAGAATTTGAATTTTCATTAACAATAGATGAGGATGCCTCTTGGGATTTGTTGCGGTTAGAATATGATATCAAATTATTAATTAATTTGAATCGCATCTTTAGTTCACAACCGCTCTTTGATTTATCCGAAGAAAAATGTCAAAAGAGGAAAACCTAATTTTGCATCGTAAAGACAATGCGGGGAGAGATCTAGGTAAGGGGTTGGTTAAGTTTAGGGAAGATACTAGCACCCTAAACTTCTGTAGTACTCTACAGGAACCTTTTGTTTAATGTATGCTTTTTTATTTTATTTATTATCTGCTTTAATATATATTGAGCTAAGGGATAGAGTGACCTAAAGACCTAAGGGTTAGTCCTAAGTTTACTCGGCAAGATTCACATCTTGTGCCTACGTATCCTGGATAGGGAATGAAATCAGAGTAATCGTAGTTCCCCTCGAAAGGGAGGTTAGAAACTTCTTGACTGTGGTCAAGGTTTCAATGGGAGTAAACGTATCTTAAGGAAACGCTTACGTGGAGTCTTGAAACTCCTATTTCTATATTGAAAAATTGAATTAAAATTAGGGTTGAAATTAGGGATTCCACTGCGGGAAACCCTAAAGCAGAGTACGGCGACTCTTTGACCTAAAGGTAGGGTAAAGGGTATTTTCGTCCACGGCGGGACACCTAGGCTATTAGGGTTTAGAAGCTGTTGAAACTGGGGTTATTGACTCGGCGGTCAAACATCTAACCCTAATTCCTTCGGAGGGAAAATAACAGTAAAACATGCAAACATGGCAAGATATTATATGGCAGAAATTAAAATGCAAAAAGTAAAGAAGGCGTCGCGAAGATCACTCGCGTAAATTACAAATCCCAAAAAAAAGAAAGATAAAATAAAACCGCGACCATGGCCTCGCGTAAATTACATACATGGAACAAAATAAATTGAAATAAATATGAATCGGAATCTATGTATAATATTTCAGTTGCTAGTTGGTGATGCTTTCGCTTGTTCTTCGCCGGCGGCAACGGTTATCGACGAACTTCTTTGGATCTCTTTTCCTCTTTCTCAAATGGAGGTGATGATGATGAGCTTCGAAGCTCTTCTTCACCTCCAGATCTTGACGGCCGCCGTTTTTCTTTTTGTCTCCTTCTCCCTCTTTTCTCAAATGCAACTCATGTTTATATAGGTAATAAATTAGGGTTAGCTCTAACCTAATACCCACTTTAAAGCCCAACTTAAAGAATTAGTCAAAACTAAAACAAATTAAAACAAACTTAAAACCCTATTTATTTACTAAACATTAAAAATATTATAAAAAGAATAAAATCTTTTCTAATATTTTTAATTTTATAATTTTTGGATGTTCTTATGAATAATTTGAAAAAAAAAAGTGAAATATAGTTGGATGATTATTACATTGAACTTTGCAAAACATGCCTAACAAGTGTTTGCAATTTTGTTTGGTAGGTAATATAGTTGGATTATGAGGCATTCAAAGATTATTATATTGAAGTTTGTATAATTACATAAAATAAGTTGGACATTACATTTTAACATAAAATCATAAACATCCCCGACTATGTACAGGCGCATGCTACAATACAACATCGGATCTCAAAACTTTGGGGGCCCAAATTTCTTTATTATTATTAAATAGAAAAATATAAAGAAAATAAAAATAAACCATAAAAAATAAAGAGAAGAAGATTTTTATAAGCCACTGATTAATGCTAAGGAAAATGTAGTTGAATTGAATATCACCCCAACATTTACTCAAAGGTGTATAATTAAAAGGAAAAAACAGGTTGACGAGAATTTGAATACCCCAACAGTCAAACTATCTGAAGAGGAATCTTTCAGGATTAGTTATTATTTTTACATTTTTGATCAAGTTGTTGTTTCTCTTAATAAGAGATTTGAACAATACCAAGAGTATGAAAGTATTTTTAGCTTCTTGTTTACTTCTCACAAGTTACAATCATTGGATGATGCAACTTTGAAATCTTGTTATAGTAACTTTGAACGAGTATTGAAACATAATGAGCAATTTGATATTAATGGGAATGAAATTTTTTCAGATTTAAAGTTACTAAGTGAAATGTTGCTCGAAGAAATCATAAGACCTACTAATATATTATTATTTATTATTATTATTGGAAGGTTTCGATTGTTTTCCTAATACAGTTATTACATATAGAATTTTATTGACTATTCATGTGACAGTTGCTTCTGTAGAAAGAAGTTTTTCAAAACTAAAGTTGTTAAAAACTTACTTGCGATCTACCATGTCACAAGAAAGGTTTAGTGGATCGATATTGATATGAGTTGAAAATTATATTTGGAAAAAAATAAACTATGAAGACTTAGCCGGTGAGTTTGCTTCTAAACGTTTTTCAATACTTTGAGTTTTTTGGTATTTCATTTGATTAATATATAATTTTATTTTTAATGTGTTATTTTTAATTATTAAAATTGTATATTTTTTAAAATAAAAAATTAGGCTCATTTATTAAATTAGAACAGGGCCTCCAGACTGATTGGGTTGGCACTGATCTTAAGATATTAGATATGAGTCTTCTCACTGATAAAGTACTAAATATCAATCTTTCTATTCAATTTGAGGCTCATACTCACACTTGATATATCACCCATTTTTCTCTCAAGTATGAGTCAATTTATTCTTATAAGCATGCTCCTCTCAAATGCAAGCTTGTTCATCCACGTCTTCAATGCAATCTGGAGTTACAGAAATGCAACGAGATTTAATGATCAACCTCTTCAATTCCATTCCATCTGCAACTGTATTTTGACTTGGGTTCAATTATATTCCTCTAAAACTAATTGCAATTATAATCATAGTGAATTTTACTTTGCTGTGCTTAAAGCCTTCAAAGATCACATCCATCTCCTGGGAGCCCCTATTATTAAGGAAGTCTTTTGGAATCCTCCCTTCATAATTGGATTAAATGCAATGTTGATGGCTCATTCTCTTCTTCTTCGGGTTTTGCAGGTTGTGAGGGAATTTTTAGATTAATTGTTAGCCTCTTCATTTTGGCCTTTGCAGAACCCCTACCTTGGACAAACTCTTTGCTCCCTGAATTTTTTGGTGTGATTCATAGCATTGAGATCGCTAGAGATAACTGATGGAAGTACCTTTGGGTGGAATCTGATTCTATGATTATGGTTAAATATTTCTGTTAAGGTCAGGAATATATCACTCAGAATAAACAATATCACACTATAAAATTAACAAGTACGACTGGTAGCTATTTTGAGGAATTTAAATACAATATAATGATAGAAAGGTGAATACTACTCAACCATAAACAGAGAGAGAGAGAGAGAGAGAGAGAGAGAGAGAGAGAGAGAGAGAGAGAGAGAGAGAGAGAGAGAGAGAGAGAGAGAGAGAGAGAGAGAGAGAGAGAGAGAAGGAATAAGTTTTCCAGAAATATTTCACACCCCATCCCTAATTATTCCTGCCCTTCTTATGCATATTTTTTGTTTGCCATTCTCTTTCTTGCGCCTCTCCTCAATTACTCTAAATACAGATCAATTGCCACCTGTCCTTGGTAGTTATTTGCATCGAAGTTTGTCATTTTTTCTTTTGCGTCCTCATGATTAATTTCAATCATTACATTACTCCCCCATTGAAATTAACCTTGTCCTCAAGGTTAAGGTTAGGATAGTTGTCTTTGAATTCAGACCAATTTTCCCAAGTTGCAGCAGACACCGGTAAGCCATCCCACTATACCAGAACTTGAGGTGTAGGAACCTGTTGGTGAAGCACAATTCTAGTTTGTATGATGGTGCGAGGCAGCAGAACTGGACCGAATTCGTTATTGGTCAAGGGAAGTCGCATATAGTGCATATCATGATCACCTTGCATGGTTTCAGGGCTGACACGTGAAAGACGGGATGGATTTTGGCCGTAGGTGGAAGCAACAACATATAAGCGACAAAGCCAATCTTCTCAAGGACTTTAAAAGGGCCAAAGTATCGATGACCGAGCATGTGATTATGGCAAAAAGTCATCGAGTGTTGGCGATACGATGAAGTTTAACCAAAACCAAGTCGCCTATCTTAAATTCCAAGAACCTGCGCTTGGTATCAGGAAATATCTTCATGGTGTGTTGTGCTTTAAGCAAGTTAAACTTGAGTGTGGCCAACACAGAATCGCGTTCTTGCAGTAAACTTTGGAGTGAAGGGGGATCTATAGGGCTCATATCATACTTGATGAGCATTCGCCTATCTTAAATTCCAAGAACCTGCGCTTGGTATCAGCAAATTTCTTCATGGTGTGTTGTGCTTTAAGCAAGTTAACCTTGAGTGTGGCCAACACAGAGTCGCGTTCTTGCAGTAAACTTTGGAGTGAAGGGGGATCTATAGGGCTCATATCATACTTGATGAGCACTGAAGGTTCCCTGCCATAGACTGCTTTGAAAGGACACATGCCAATACTGTGATGAAAAGATGTGTTGTACCACAATTCTGCCCAAGGTAGCATTCGTGACCAATCTTTAGGATTTTCCCTTGTGAAACAACACAGATACATCTCTAAGCATTTGTTGACCACTTCCGATTGACCGTCCGTTTGAGGATGGTAAGCCGTGCTCATGGCTAATGTAGTTCCACTCAATTTAAATAGATGCTGCCATAATTGACTTGTGAAAATCTTGTCTTGATCAGAAATAATGGACTTAGGGAAACCATGCAACTTAATAATAGTATTCATAAAAATCTCAGCAACTTTAACAACAGAATAATCACTTTTAAGAACTGTAAAGTGACCATACTTTGAAAGGCGATCAACAACAAAAAACACAGCGGTGTAAGAGTGAGAATTAGGCAAACCAGTGATGAAATTCATGGAAATATCCTCCTAAATTTGTGACGGGACAGGCAATGATTGTAGTAAACCCGCAGGTAGGGCAGTGGAAGCTTTTGCTTGTTGACAAATCAAGCACTTAGTTACAAATTTTTTGATGTCATGGTGCATAGTGGGCCAATAGAATTGGGACGTCAATCTAGCCTTAGTGCGGATGATACCGGCATGGCCACCAAGAGGGGAAGCATGAAACTCTTGTAATAAGGACTCAATAATAGTCTTATCAGTTGGCACAACTAATCTAGATTTCCAGAATAGCATATCATGGCGAACTTGGTAATGTGGATCAGTGCATACACCCATGAGACATTGGTTCCAAATTTCAGCTAAGTGGGGGTCCTTAGTAACAGCATCATGGATCAATTTGATGACAGCAACATACGTGGATGATAGTGCCAAGAAGAAGGAACGTGATAAAGCATCTGCAGTAAGATTTTCACAGCCCGGTTTATACTCAATGGTGAAATAATACCCCAAAAATTTATGCAACCAATGTTGTTGTTCCAGTGTCTGAATAGTTTGATCTGTCAGAGGCTTCAAACTTTTTTGATCCGTCTTGATGATGAATTTGTGCCCAATAAGATAGTGCCGAAATTTATCCAGCGCCTCGGTTATGGCATAGAGCTCGCGTACATATGCCGACTGGTTTTGCATCATTGGAGAAAGCTTTTTGGAAAAGTAAGCAATTGGGTGTTTTGCTTGACTAAGGATAACGCCTATACCGGACCCGAAAACATCAGTTTCGAGAGTGAATTGTTGCTTAAAATCAGGCAGGGCCAAGACCGGTGCTTGCGTGATGGCATCTTTAAGGGCATTAAAGGCTATCGTCGCTTGAGGAAGCCATACAAACGCGTCTTTTTTTAACAGAGCTGTCAGTGGGGCTGCAATGGTAGCTGTTGCGGTTAGAATATGATATCAAATTATTAATTAATTTGAATCGCATCTTTAGTTCACAACCGCTCTTTGATTTATCCGAAGGAAAAGGTCAAAAGAGGAAAACCTAATTTTGCATCGTAAAGACAATGCGGGGAGAGATCTAGGTAAAGGGTTGGTTAAGCTTAGGGAAGGTACTAACACCCTAAACTTCTATAGTACTCTACAAGAACCTTTTGTTTATTGTATGCTTTTTTATTTTATTTTTTTATCTGTTTGAAATATATTGCTAAGGGATAGAGTGACCTAAAGACCTAAGGGTTAGTCCTAAGTTTACTCGGCAAGACGTCGCATCTTGTGCCTACATATCTTGACGGGAATGGAATCAGAGTAATTGTAGTTCCCCTCGAAAGGGAGGTTAGAAACGTCTTGACTGTGGTCAAGGTTTCATTGGGGAGTAAGCGTTCATAGGGAAACGCCTACGTGGAGTCTTGAAACTCCTATTTCTATGTTGAAATTGTTAATTGAAATTAGGGTTAAATTAAATATTCCACGGCGGGAAACCCTAAAATAGAGTACGGCGACTCTTTGACCTAATGCTAGGGTAAAGGGTATTTTCGTCCACGGCGGGACACCTAGGCGATTAGGGTTTTGAAATGGTCAAACGTTAGGGTTATTGACTCGGCGGTCAAACGGCTAAACCTAATCCTTCGGAAGGAACATAACGCTAAATCATGCAAAACATGGCAAAATATTATATGGCAGAAATAAAGTGCGATTAGTAAATAAAGCATCGCGACGATCACTCGTGTAAATTACAAGTCTCCAAAAAATGCGAAATAAAAAATAAACCGCGACCATGGCCTCGCGTAAATTACATCCATGGGACAAAGACGAACAACTAAAATAATAATAAGCTGAAACAAACAAATTAAGGAGTGTTAGACGAAAAAGAAAAAGGACGGGAACGTTAGGAACTTCTTATTTTTTTTATTTTTATTTAAAAGAGAATAATGGATTTCGAATTTTTACTAAAAACAAATGTGTTAATTTCATGGCTATTTTAAGATCTAAATTTAGAAGAGTTCATAACTTTTTGTGAAAAATAGAGTCTTAAATTTTATTATAAAAAAAAAAAAGAGTTTAAATTTTTATTATGAGAACAAATAAAGATTTTTTATTATGAAAACATAGTTTTTATTTTATTATGAGAAAAAATAAAGTTTTTTTTTATAATAAAAAACAGAGTTTTTATTTTAGATTTATTAAAGGAAAAATATTAATTAAGAAAAATGTTATATTAATTATTACTATTATTAAATCATAAACTAATAAAATAATAAAATAATTAATAATTAATAAAAAAAAAGAAAAAAAAAGAAAAGGAACCTAATTAAAAGGGGAGGGGGAAACGAATCATTTGTTATTATAAGAGGTTTCTCATCTTCTTCATTCTCTTTGTCCCACGTGGCGGCCATTAAAGCTCCAAAGAGCTTTTCGCTCCATTTTCCCAAAGCTTCTCTCATCTCTTTCGTGTTGCATGTGCGGTTCCTCTCCAGCTGAATGTGTCCCTGAAAAAAAACCATGAAAATAAAACCATAAATCAATTTTGATAAATTTCTTACGGAATAACGACCGGATTCGAAGCTTCTATCGAACGATGGTGGTGAATCTTTGATCTTGATGATGAAGCCTTGAAGGTTTTTTCAAAAATCTCCCCGCTTCTGATCAATCGTGAGAACGACCGCCGTTTTTTCTTTTGTCTCCTTCTTTTTTCAAATGCAACTCAGGTTTATATAGGTAACAAATTAGGGTTAACTCTAACCTAATGCCTATTTTAAAGCCCAACTTAAATAATTAGTCAAAACTAAAAAAACAAACTAAAACAAACTTAAAAGAATAAAATCTTTTCTAATATTTTTAACTTTATGATTTTTTGATGTTTTTATGAATAATATGGAAAAAAGTGAAAAAATAATATTTTTTAAAAAATAATTTAAATAAAATACGAAAATAATAATTAAATAATAAAAAAAAAAACTATTTTGTTATTTTTTTTTTGAAAATAGAAAAGTTAGAATAAAAATAAAAGAAAAACAAAAAGTGAAGAAGGTGGGATTCGAACTCTCGACCTCTCACACTCATAAAAAAAAAACTATTTTGTTATTTTTTTTTTGAAAATAGAAAAGTTAGAATAAAAATAAAAGAAAAACAAAAAGTGAAGAAGGTGGGATTCGAACTCTCGACCTCTCACACTCATAACTCCTTACACACGGTCTTTTGCCAATTGTGCCATTTTATTCATTCGAAATAAAGTGGCACTAGAAACCATGTAAAGGTAAGACAAATTTGGGGTGCAACAGTAGCGTAGCCTCTGATAAACCGACGATAGTATCCAGACAAACCCAAGAACCCCCAGAGTTGTTTGACGTTGGTTGGAAGAGGCCAATCAATAATAACCTTAATATTAGAATTATCCATTTCCACTCCACGGTTAGAGATTATGTGTCCCAAATAGTCCACCCGAGTCATGCCAAAATAACATTTCGACAATTTAGCAAATAGGGTGTGGTGGTGCAGAAGTTCTAACACGACTTGCAAATGCTCCAGATGTGTTGTCCAAGATGGACTGTAAATCAAAATATCGTAAAAAAAAACTAATACATATTTTCTGAGTTGATTGCGAAAAACCTGATTCATGAAGCCCTGAAATGATGCTGGCGCATTAGATAAACAGAAAGGCATGACCAACCATTCACACAACCCTTGATGAATGCGGAAAGCTATCTTAAGTCGGTCTTCAGACTTCACCAAAATCTGGTGGTAACTGGAACGTAGATCAAGTTTAGAAAAATACATCGCACCAAAGAGTTCATCCAATAATTCCTCTACAGTCGGGATAAGGAAACTATCTTTAACTGTTATAGCATTAAGCGCGCGATAATCAGTAAAAAAACGCCATGTGCCGTATTTTTTCTTCACAAGTAAAATTGGAGACAAGAATGGGCTAGAACTAGTCTGAATAATGCCTTGGTCCAACATGTCCTTGACCATTTTCTCAATTTGTTCCTTTTGGCAATAAGGGTGGCGATAAGGTCGCACCTTAACTGGGTTGCTGCCTTCCAATAGTGGAATCACATGATCCTGATCACGAGGAGGTGGACGACCCACTGGTTCACCAAACACATCCATAAAATTTGAAAGCAGAGCATGTAAGTCAGGTGGTAAGTCATCTGGCAGAGATTGTGTTGGCTGATTTGAAGTTCCCACATTCTGGAAATGTAGCATAAAGGAGGATGCAATGGAATTGGTGTTTTGAAGGCGACGAATATGATGGAATTGGGATTGACCCAAAGTAGGAGCTTGTTCACCATGGAGAGTGATAAACGAATTTTGCAGATAAAATTTAATGGATAGAGCATCGTAATCAGCTATATGTGGCCCCAATGTTTTCAACCAAGGGGCACCCAAAACTAGATCAGCTCTGGTGAAAGATAGTAAGTACACTGGAACATGAAGCATATGAATTTGAACTAAGACCGGTAAATCGGGAATGTAGCCTTTAGAATTTAAATTGCTACCATTACCAACAAGCACTTGGAGTTTACCTGCAGAATGGACTGGAATTTTGAGACAATGAGCAATCCGTGGTTGTAGAAAATTGTCGGAACTTCCACTATCCAAAAGGATTTGAATCTCCATGCCTTAAAGCGCATGGTGTCAGCTCCCATCGAACCATTCAAAGCATTGAATGATAAATGATGCTCTGGTATCTGGTCTTGATCACTGATTTATGGGATGGGGTCGGAAAAATCAATTTGGGGTTCAGTGGTCTCATCATTGTCCACTAGCAACAGGTATAGATGTTTATTAGGGCACTTGTGGGACATGGTGAATTTGGCATCACGATAGTAACAGAGACCTTTGTCTCGTCGAAGTTGAATTTCAGCTGGTGTGATACTTTTTACATTTTGGTTACGAGGTGGGTTGTATGGTGGTGTCGGAAGTAATGGCGGCAAGTTTGTGTTTCTGTGAATGGCGGTAGAGAAAGGTTTGGTGGATTGGGCCGTATAAGTGTTTTTTGACGGGCTGAGTATTTCTCCTCAAATAATTTGGCTAGGGCTAGGGCTTTGGATATGGAATTAGGGGTTAGGGCTACAACATCACCTTTGAGATCTGGTTTCAGCTCACTAATAAAACAATCCAGTGTGGCAGTAGGACTGAGTCCATCGACCCTGTTGGCTAAGGCGGTGAAAGTGGTGTAATATGAAGCAACAATGGTTGTTTGGCAAAGCTTAAAAAGCGACTGACCTGGTGACTCATACGGCGACAGACCGAATTCCAGTTCGAGGGAGCGTGTAAACGCTGACCAGGACTGAAAGGGGTTGTTGCGTGCCATCATCTGAAACCAAGGCACGACTTCTTTGTCCATGTGAACCGCAGAAATGGTGAGGCGTTGTGGATATGGAGTTGCATAATACTTGAAGAATTGCTCTGCTTTGAAAATCCAGTGTAACACATCGGAGCTGTCGAATCGGGGAAAGTCTAATTTCATGTTTTTGACCTGAAAGGGCTGAGATGATGACGACTGAGAAGAGTTCTTCGCACTGGGTATGGAGGAACTGGTGGTATTCAAGAGGCTGAGTTGTTTTTCAACTCGCTCTATACGAACACGATCTTCTGCATGCGCGTGAGCGTTCTCTTCCATGAACTGTGTTAGTGTGGCAGTGAGGTTAGTGATGGAAGTTTCCATGGTTTTCATCCTAGTGTTTATCGCCATGATACGATGGTCAATGAGAGCACCAAATGTTAAGGTCAGGAATATATCACTCAGAATAAACAATATCACACTGTAAAATTAACAAGTACGACTGCTAGCCATTTTGAGGAATTTAAATACAATGTAATGATAGAAAGGTGAGTACTACTCAACCACAAACAGAGAGAAAGAGAGAGAGAGAGAGAGAGAGAGAGAGAGAGAGAGAGAGAGAGAGAGAGAGAGAGAGAGAGAGAGAGAGAGAGAGAGAGAGAGAGAGAGAGAGAGAGAGAGAGAGAAAAAATGAATAAGTTTTCCAAAAATATTTGACACCCCATCCCTAATTATTCCTGCTCTTGTTATGTATATTTTTTGTTTGCCATTCTCTCTCTTGCGCCTCGCCTCAATTGCTCTAAATACGGATCACTTGCCACCTGTCCTTGGTAGTTATTTGCATCCAAGTTTGTCATTTTGTCTTTTGTGTTCTCATGATTAATTTCAATCATTACGATTTCTCTTCTACTGACATTGATTGAGTTCTTTGGCAGTTCTGTAATAGGTGGAGTTCTCGCATCAAGGCTTTATTGGATATGTGTTTCATTATTACTCATACTTTTAGAGAAGGAAATAGTTGTGCGTATTTTTTTGCTAATCTAGGCCACACAACTATGACCTTTATTCTTCTTAACTTTATTCCAGTTGACATTAGAAATGACTATATAAAAAATAGCCTAGGTTTGCCTATTTTTTAGATTTAGGGTCTGTTTGATTCAATCGAGGGGATGGGAGAGGAGATATTTTTATCAAAGGGAGGGAAGGTGAGGGGAACTATTTATTTTTAAAATATGTTTGGTTCATAATAGGGAGAGAAGGTATTTTAAAACTAATTTACTTTTTTATCCTTCTAATTTTACCATAAGACTCGTGATATTTACTGTTTATAATTCAAATACAAATCATTGACAAAAAGTATTCAATCAGAGAACATCATGAAAGATTTTATAAAAACGTAACGATTGTAATATATAATTTTAAAAAGATTATCGAATATAATAAAATCTAACAAAAATTATTATAAACAAAAATATTGATAATTAAAAAGTAACATTAAATTATATAATATAAAATAAAAAAATTTAAACGCATATAATGATAATAAGATGAAGATATACAAATACAAAAAATATAAAAGGAAGATAAAATTTCTTCAAAATATAACTTTTAACATTTTAATAAGTTAGATTTAGATTTAAATAAATAAGAATAATTATGTAAATATAATTATAATAAAACACCTCCCCTCCCCTCAATTCAACCCCAACCAAACAAACCTTTAGGTAGTTTTGAGTGAGTGTTAGTATAGTTCTCCGCCTTTTGTGTATCAATCTTCTTTTTATATATACTAGCGTCTAGATGGGCACTCGCATGTCCGCCGGTCCGCTTTTTTAATGCAAACGTGTAAAAATTTAAATGATATTTTTTATTTAATATTAATTTTAAATGGAAATTAAGTAGGAAGTTAATAGTAGGAAGTTAGGTAGAAAATTATGTAGGAAGTTAATGGAAATTATTGAATAAGTTATATATTAAAAAAAAAGATAAAATTGAAAGAGAAATAGACTACACTAACACACAATATTTTGCCTTTATATATGTTATAGATTATAAATTATAGATTACCCTTTATATATATAAAAAAAAAAAGCATTAGTGATGAGATCTCATATATTGACATTTATTAATGAGAAATATTTGTTTTAAGTTTTTTATAATGAGTTTTTGTTACATATTTGTGAATTTCTATTATATTATTTTTTTAAAAACATTTTATAAAAAATATTCATTGATTATCTTTATTTGTCTCATTTTGATAAATGTACATTTTAACAATTAAATGTGAATAAAATAAATTTATAAAACAAAAATATTATTGATATATAAAATTTCTTATAAAAACAAATTTTTTTCCAACTTTTTCTAACATTCCACTTAAAATTGAGTATTTTAAGTAATATATGTGATGCGGAACAGTTTTTTTTAAGTAATATAATTTCATTAACAATTTTTTAAGATTTATATGATATATAAATATATGATTTTTATTGAATTTATCAATGTATGATTAATATATGATTTTTATCAATGTCAAATATTTATCTCTTATTTTGTTCATCTTTTTAATAATATATATTAGTCACTATTAAAAAATACACATTCGGTAACAATAATACTATTACGGTTAGATTTTTCACCGTTGTAATATCGCAAATTGGATGCGTCTGGTATATATTTTAATTTTTTTAAAATTATTTAATCACGACTGAGGTAAAGAATCGTGATGATAAAGCAAATGTTACAAGCTACAAATCTGAATAACTACATTTTTTCTATTTTTTCTATTTTTTCTATTACTAAAAGCGCGTGCCATTTTGGTTCATAAATAAATAAAAAATTGAAAACTATTTGACCACGATTTTACTATACAACCGTTATTATAAGATTTACATTTCACCGCGGTTGAATGCAACATTTGTGGTCAAAGGTTTTCTGATAAGTTTAAAACAAAACAAATTCATTATTTCCTTCATAACCTTTAGCGAACCAGCGAATCAGAGACGACAGTGATAGCGATCTTCATCTTCATAATCTTCATTCATTTGAATCTTCATTCTTGGTAATATTCACTATCTTCATTTTTGACCTCTTCCTCTTCGAAGTACAGTATGTTTCGTGCAAACTTCACTCTCTTCCTCATCTTTCTAATTCTTGATAATATTCACTATCTTCATTCGTGTTTGATTTTGTGGTATGTTTCGTTCAAAGTTCATATGCTTTATGTTTTGTTGTTGGATTTAGCAATGAACAAAAATATTATAACTTTGCTACAATGGATATCCATATGCTTAAGATTTAGAGTGGTATTATTGTTATGAATATGCTTCAGTTTTTCTATATGTTTTAGGTTTAGATTTTGTTGTGTCGTTCACAATATTGTTTTGATATAAATATCAGAATTTTTTATGGATCGTAATTGGATAAAAGCTTATAGATTAGATTTGATATATAAGAAAGGAGTTCTTGAATTTCTTGAATATGCAGATCAAATATTCTCGACAATAATGGTATTTTTTATTATCCTTGTGTTAATTGCGGGAATATAAATAAAGGTACAAAGGATGAGATATTTCATCACCTATGTTGTTATGGTATATGTCAAAATTATACAATATGGGCGTGGCATGGTGAGGTGGGGAAAAAGCGAAACAGTGCGTCACAGAGTCACAAAGTTGATGAAGATGAATATATGGATGACCGTCTAGAAGATATGTTCCGTGTTATTGGAGAATCTAATTTTAAGAAAGACCATATTTATGATACTTTATATAATGATAATGACACCCCTTTATATAAGAGATGTACAAGTTTTACACGATTATCTAGGGTTTTAAAATTGTTTAATATGAAAGTGAAAAATGGGTGGTTGGGTAAAAGTTTTACAGAATTGCTTTATTTGCTAAAATAAATGCTACCTGAAGATAACAACTTGCCTTGTTGTTGTTATGATGCCTAGAAGATTATGTGTCCAATGGGTTTGGAGTATATCAAAATACATGCATGCCCTAATGACTGCATATTATATAAGAAAGAGTATGAAATTTTGGATCAATGTCCAGAATATGGGTTGATATCCTCTCCATTTCTTTGTCCCTCCATTTTTTCCATTACTATAGTTTTCTGTGTAAATAACACACATTTCTAAGACATGTGACATATAATTAATATTTAATTGATTTTATATACAACAAAACTATAGTAATGGAGAAAATGGAGGGACAAAGAAATAGAGAGGATATCAACCCCCAGAATATGGGGTGTCGCGTTACAAGCTGAAGAGCAACAATGGTGATGACAAAAATGAATTTTGAGGGAATTAGGATTTGTTCCTGTTAGACCGTGAAAAGGGAAGAAATAGAGGCCAAAGCTTAGAGAAAAAAGATTGAGGCAAAAGCTTCGCAAGGTTTTCAGGAATCAAAGAGAAAGGCTTAGAGTCGATAATTAAGGTATGAGGAGTATTGTCTTCATTGTTTTCAATATGTGATTCAATGTATTTAAATCTGATTTAAGGATTTAAAGGGTTTGAGACTGATTTAATATAAAGGAAATTAGGCCTTCATGGCCAAAATCTATTATTGAGATTTAAAATGGGATTTAAACGGATGGTCTGGTAGGTTTGAGGGAAAGTAGGCCTTCATGGACAAAATCTATTATTGAGGTTTTAATCGTATAAGGATTTGAACTGATGGTCTGGTAGGTTTGAGGTTGATTTGAGAGCAAAGGAAATTAGGCATTCGTGGCCAAAATCTGTTGTTGAGATTGTTTAACCCTGTAGGATAAGTGATTTATGATAACTCTAATTACGGTGGAGTATTTTTAAGAAATTATGGGAATTATAAGCGTAAATATGATGCGGGATTGAACTTATATCCCTTAATTTTAAAGGTTTTAGGCATAATCTTAAAACAATGATTAAATGGTTTAATCATGTTAAAATTGTAAATCTACTTGAGATAATTACAGTGTTGAATGAATTGTAATTTTATGAGAGTTTGGGTTTTTACGGAATCGAAATCGGGGGTCCAGAAGGTCTCCAGCGGTGAAAAGCGCAGAAAATTGCATGTTGTCCGTCACGATTGTTCATGTTTTCGGTCAAAATTGTTTTGGACGTAACTTTTGGTCCGTAAGTCCTTTTTGGCCCCCGTTTGAAGCGTTGGAAAGCTAATAAACAGGGATATAACATAGTATAAATAACATAATTTATTGTCTAATATTTTTATGAGATTAAATACGTGATTGTATGATGAATTACCATGAGTATAACTATGATTCCGATGAGATTAATATATGTATATAATGATAATTCCTATGAGTAATGATGATGAGCTATGATGATATTTTCATAAGTTTTTGATGATTCTATGATGACATGATTTATGATGATGATTTTGATGAATGATTATGCACCTATGATGTTATTATGAGGATGATTATTGACGTGTGCATCATGCATTCATGTGCATCCGGACTTTGGTTCAGGACCTTGATTTCTTTGACTTCAGTCCCATTGTGCGAATGTGAGGTATTTTGATGTGCTCCAATTCTTGTATAGAATTGATTCTATTGATGGGGATCTATGGAGGATTGATGGCCTAGTGTCCATCGAGCTGTGATGATTGATACCACATGCATGAGTCAAGATATTATGCCCTTTAATGTTCCTTGATGACCCTACGAGGCAATCTTGAGTAATTTATGATGTTGTGGCCTTTGATACCCATTGATGAATATGATGATGCATAATATGAAAATGACGTTATTTTATATATTGATTCTTATATTGATTATTATGAATCCTTTTACTCACCCTGCCTATTTGAATGTTGCCTCCGCGTGAGTAACGTACAGATGGTCAGGTTTAGCCATGGATGCCATCGAGGATTTTTGAAATTTTTGGGTCGTTGGCCATTGTGGTTGACTTAGAGGGTCTTGCTCTGATAGTGTAACATCGGGTTGGGGTCTTTGAGTCAAACTATTTTATTGAGTTTTTGTTATGTTGATTTCTTGCGGTAAAAGGAAAACTTTGGATATTTGCCTTTTTGAGTTTCGTTGCCATTTGAGCACTTTTGAGTAATTTTGAGAAAAACATGTTTCTTATAGAGCATTGACCTTGATTTGAATTTATTGAGAAATGTATGCCCTTTGAGGTGATTCTTATGGTGTTTAAATTTTTATTTTGATAAATGTGAATATTTTCCCATAATATTTGTGGAGTAGAAAAGGGTGTTACGTTAGTGGTATTAGAGTAGGTCGGTCTGTCCGGCCAAGTTATCTAATGTTATTTGTTCCTTAGTATGCGACATGTGTGTGAAAAAACTGTCGGTACACGTCTGTTTTCTAACCTTTGTCTGCAGAAGTGGGGGAGAGGCTCATGCTTCTCCAGGATGCTTCAAGTGTGGAGTGGTGGCTCAGTGTGTTGATGAACGCTCTTATAGTTTGATAAAGATGCTTTATACCCCATCATGATTTTCGGTTGTTTATTGAAAAATTAAGGAACTGATCACCCTTAATCTCTTGTTTTAATTATTAATTGCTAACTCATTCCTTCTAAAATATAAACAGGTCTATTATAGAAAATGCCTAAACGAGATGATAACTTACACCCACTTATTTTTTAGAATGTGTATTTTAGTAAGGGTAATGTTAACTTGTGCCTTTGGGGCACATGTTAAAAACTAAATTAAGAAATATCATCTTGGAAATTGTGTACAAACTTAAATTAAAGTATAAAATTAATTTTTAAATTGTTTTTTCCAATACAAATTTACTAAAAGTGGTTTTCTTAACATGTACCCAAGGGCACAAGTTAACATTACCCTTTTAACATTACCCTTTTAGTAATACGCACTTAGAGTGCATTTAATCTTTTTTTTAATTAAAACTTATTAAAACACACATTCCTAAAAATAGATTGGTGTATCCTAGCAAAACCATATACTTATTAAATTTATTACAATTTTAAATTTCTATTACATTATAATTGATTATTTATTTTTATATTAATTGAAATTTATTTATTTATTGAAGAAAAAAAATTTATTTAATAATATTTTTGTGATTTTGTATTTAAATATGATCCTTTCTTCACACTTTCTATTCGCTTGCACTCTACCAAATAATAAAGAAAATTCTTTTATTTTTCATTCATGTTCTTTGCATTTTCATTCCTCCCAATTTTTTTCTATCCTGTTTTCTTTCCTTCCTTTCATTTTCTGTTTTCATCCAAATAAAACTTAAAGTTATAAAGTCACTTATTAAAGTCTATCTCAATTTCCAAGAAATTGAGAAGTAATATTGTAGTCAGACTGAGTGGAAGTATAGTCAGACTACGAGGAAAAATGTAGTCAGAACTCTCTGATTGATTAATCTATCTGTTGTAGTCAGATTCTTTTGAGTGTTTCAATATTTTTGGAAATAAGAATAATGCAGTCAGACTGAGTGAAGAAGATGGAGTCAGAGCTAGTAAAGAAAAATATAGATTGAGTGAAGAAGAAAAATCTTTTTGGGAGAATGAGAAGTAACAGATTAGTGTATTTTAGTTAGACTCAGAATTAAAATGAACTGTCAGAGTCAGTATAATTAGTATAATCAGAAGAAGAATGAAGAATGAGAATATTTGATTGGATATGATAGACTAGTATAGTGTAATCATAAAGACCAAAAATACTCTAAGGAGATGTAAATTTTTGAGAAAGGGCTATGATAATTATTTTAGTTTATATTTAGTTTTATGGTTTGAATATTGATATTTATATAAAAGTCATATATATTCTTTTCTTCTCAAAATATAGTAAAAAGATAATTTTTCTAAAATATCAACAATATATTTAATTTACTATTTTTTAAATTTTTTTAACCAATAATAATTAGAACCCTTTTTAAATCTTTTTAAATAATTTATTTCAAAAAAATAAAATAACTAAAAAATCTTATTTTTCTTATATTTTAGGAGAAAATTTTTTTTAATTAAAAAATTAAAAAAAATCCTAATTTTCTTATATTTTAGGAGCAATTTATTTATTTAAAAAATCTTAATTAAATTTTAACAACTAACACTGTATTGAAGTAGTCAAAAAATTATATACATAAATTAAGCCATTAACACATTGGTATTTTCTTGAGTCAATGAGATTAATGTGTCTGCCTACCTATCAACATCACTCACACAAAAATAACATTATGTGAAATAGATTTCACATTTTTATTTATTCCAATTCTCATTTTTGTAAAACTCTACTAGGCCTACCGATTGAGAAAACGTATGATGATGTATTCAATTACTCCATCTTTTATAATCAAATGCATACAAAGAAGTAGTACTATTTTTAAAAAGTGTACACAAAGAAAACAAAACTTTCCTAAAACATATATGCACTTTTAATGTATATAAGCCTTCATACTATTTTAGGTATACATATATTTAGAAATTATGGCAAATTTTATATTATGGTTTTTAGTCAATAATGTAAATTAACATTTTTTCTATTTTAGGTGGATGTATCTAATAGAGTGGTACATGAAGATCTTTAAAGGATATACGAAGAATCATCACCGACCGGAAGCTTCGATTATTGAAAGACACGTCACAAAAGAAACTGTTGAGTTTTGTACAAACTATTTGTCAAAAAAAAGAGTCTATAGGAATTCAAAAGTCTCGTCATGCTGACACTGAAGGTAGATGAATTCAAGGTTTAAATGTTAAGTCAATGACTCAGGATGTATATTTTCAGGCACATTTTTATATATTGAATAATATTGAAGAAGTTCAACTTTACGTGGCTACTCATAATGAAAAGATATCCACGAATGAGTGACAAATTATTGTTGATCGAGCATAACAAGAAATTCCTAGATTGCTTTAATAAAAGGATACCAAAATATCACAGTGCATCCGAGACATTTAAATGGTTGTCGTTCATGTCAAAATTTAATGTGATAACATGGACCGTATATGATATTGGTCATTATACCTTTTATACAAAATCAAAAGATGATCGTAGTACAATGCAAAATAGTGGAGTTATGGTTGAGGTCGTATCCATGTATTTCTCTAGTTCGAAAGATAAGAATCCAATATTGGCATCTAATATGTTCTATGGTGTCATTGAGGAGATTTGAGAGATTGATTATGTTATCTTCAAAGTGCCTTTATTTAAATGCAAGTTGGTTCTCAATAATATTAATGGTATACAAACTCTAATGACTTATGATTCACCCGGGTTGACCTTGGCAAAAAAATTATATGACCAAACCATTCATTATGACTTCACAAGCAAAACAAGTTTTCTATGTGACTGACCCTTTGGACACATCGGAAAAATGGTCAATCGTTCTTCGAGAAAAAGATATTCCTAGTAGTGATGAAAATTTTAATATTCCTTCTCCTCCTTCTTACACAACAAAAGTGCCTACCACGTATGGCGAAGTTGATAGACATGATGTGCATGTTATTCGTATCAATCATAGTGAAGGCATATGGGAAAATTAACAAGTATTTTATTCTTTATTCATAATTTTATGTAAGTTATTATTTATAACTATATTTATTACTAACAAGTATTATTATTTGATATTTTTGCCTTATAGTTGTTTAAAGTCAAGGCACCAAGAGATAAAGAAACCAAAACACTATATAAGATACAATTATGTGATGTTATATAATGTTTGTAGGTTGTTTTGTGTAATTTTTCTTTTTGATGTAATATATATATATATATATATATATATATATATATATATATATATATATATATATATATATATATATATATATATATATATATATATATATATATATATATATATATATATATATATATATATATATATATATATATATATATATATATATATATATATATATATATATATATATATATATATATATATATATATATATATATATATATATATATATATATATATATATATATATATATAATGTTTGGTTCTTAACCCAATGTATGAATTTGATGTAATACATAACAATTATTTGTTATGATACAATAATTTTTGATCTGACCTGATCAGAAGGGGATCACGGGCCGGCCACACTCTATTAGACGGTTGCGTACTCACCGGTGCTGAGGAAGAAAAAGGGGGGTGTACCTGCAAAACACTCTGATGCCAAAGTAAGGAGTTGGGCAGAGTGAGAGCGAAGTACAGAGAAAGGGTAAGAAGTGTGTTACCTGACCCTCTTGTGGAAGAGGGTATTTATAGAGAGACCCCAGCGCTGGGCCAACGGTCATTTGAGGTGGGATGGATGACCAGGCCCAACCCTAATGACTGCTAGGGCTTACGTGGCGTAGTGAAGACCAGGACGTGGTCTTCGCCCTAGTCCAACTGCTCCTTGATCTCCGGAAAATGGATTTGACCTGCTCTTTCGGAGGTGGGCAGTTGGTTGATGACGTGTCCCCGCGGAGGGGAGCACGTGGAGAACGTGCGTCGGACACGTTGTTCTCCCCGCGGAGGGGAGCTCGGGAGGTTCCCCGGAAGCAGGTGGTTCTCCCCGCGGAGGGGAGAAACCAAGGCCTCGTTTCGATGCGCTGGGGCGCGTCCTGCTCGGCTGATAAGAGGGGACGGCGAGAGGCTGTGGGATGCGTCGTCCGTGCCCGGTGGTGCGTTCCGCCCGTCCAGCGGGGCGCGTGTGCCCGACATGGCCAATTCGCTTATTGGGCCGTGCGAGGTATTGGGCTGGACCGAGGTCGGGCCCAGGCTGGAACAGGAGCCCCCCCAAGTCGAAGCTCTAGGGGAAGAGCGAGGACTTAAGGTCGCTATATCGGGGAGAGAGGTAGCGAAACGGGAGGTCGTCGGGATTTGTGCGCGGTGGCGCGGGCGCTAGCGCGGGGATCCCCTGTCGTCGGCGGAGCGGGGTGAAAGCAGGTGAAGGGGCGCGACTGTCAGGTTGCCGCCACGTGTCGTGCGTTAAGCGGTCGCAGGGGCGGCTACCCTATGTCATTAATGAGCCTAGCGTCGCTTCGAATCCCGCACCGGGTTATAAATACGGGGGTCCCCGCTCATTTTCTACTTTTCACTCTGCTGTTTTACCTGTGAAGCTCTGAGATCCTTGCTTGTCCGCCGTTGCCGATAATCGCCGCCGCGCCGTTTGGTTCTTCTTCTCGTTCGCCGCCGTTACAAGTGAGTTCTTCTTTCTCTTTCTTTTTATTTCTGCCGCTTGATTAGAATGCGTGGTTGGGACATGACGAATGCCCCGAGGAGGGACGCAAGATCCGCCGTATCTGGCGATTTTCTGATGAATGTCCCGGGGAGAATTGGTTGTTCCGATGAATGTCCCGAGGACGGGGGCTTTCTCCGATGAATACCCCGGGGACGAGTGCTTTGTACGATGAATGCCCCGAGGATGCGCACTTTTTCCAGTGACCGTCCCGCGGAGGGACAGTGGGTTGGTTTTGGACGCCCTGAGGAGGATCGACGGGGAGCGCCTGTTTGCTCGCCGTTCTCCGGCCTTTGTCGCCCTTTCACTTGACCTGCGGTGGAAGGGTGGATTTGATCTTGGCTATCGAATTCACTGTTTTCCTCTGCTTTTCAGGTGTAGATGTCGGCCTTGGTACCGGGGACGATGGTCGAAGACAACGAACCCGAGGTCCCGGAATTTGACGATGGGCGTATCGCCCCGGCCGAAGAATGGGCGGCTGAAGAGCCGCTGTCTACCCCGTCTTGTTTCGTGGCCGATGCGTCTGACGTGTACGCCACCGTCGAGGATACGCCTATCGGGGAGCCGCAGCATTGGCAGGTGTACCGACCGAAAGAGTATCATCGCATCTGCTCGCGATATGGGCGGCGGATGTTCCCCATGCACGAGTTCTACTTTAAAGAGGCTCGGCTCCGGTTAACGTTCTCCGCCTTTCATCTCGGGCTCTTTGATTGGTTGCGCTTGGCCCCGTCCCAACTGCACCCCAACGCCTTGGCTTTCATCCGCGCCTTCGAGGTGGTGTGCTTCTACCTCGAGGTGGAGCCGACGGTACTGTTGTTTTTCCGTATCTTCCACTTACAGCGCCAGTCGGTGAATGGCCTCCACGGATGGGTCTCATTTAAACAGTCGACCAAGCTCTTCAAGGCGTATAGTGATTTCTTCAAGGATTTCAAAAGCCGGTTCTTCCTCGTTAAACCGATCACACAGCAGGGCTCGGATACTCTCTTCGTCGAGGGCGAGCGAATGGTGGACGACCAGCGGTTCCTCGCGTGGCTTCCCAAGATACATCTGTTGTGGACCGCGAAGCATTTCAACCGAGGTATGGACAGGTATATCATACGAGCGGGGACCCTCGAGGAGAAAGACGTGGCCGCCTATTTGAAAATAGTCGCCTTTGTGCGGGCTCTTCCTCCGTCGAAGCTGGTGACGCCCGACGGTCGGTATATCCTTGACGCGCAGGGGAATGTGCGAACTAAGAAGCGGCTGATTAATACCAAGACCCTTCTCGATTGTGCGACCGAGGCGGCCGCTCTGGATTATCTAGGTAGGAATGTTCATTTTCTCCCCGTGGTCGGGGTTCTGGCTGTCGCTAACTCTTTCTTTATTTTTGCAGCGAACATGTCTTCTGTCGAGGAGCGGGTAAAGCAGTTGCGCGCTACCAGGAATGCCGCTGTCCCGAGGACGTGGGTGAGTCAGCTGGTCGGACAGGAGGTCGCGACACCGGGAGGGCAGAGTTCGTCTTCTTCGCCTCAAGGGAGTCAGTCTCCTACGTCTCAAGGAGCATCGAAAAGGCAGAGGTCCGAGGAGCCCCAAGGTTTGGTAGATCTGACTGTCGGTTCGGCCGAGGAAGGTTATGTCGTCCCGCCCTGCCATCAGCATCCGGGCTATTTTCATGGTGCTCGCTCTCCCACCGTCTCCGCCAGGGAGGTGAAGGCTGTCCGCCAGGCCGATCGAGAGTTTCGTCGACGTGTCCTGGCGGAGGATTTGGCTGCGATGATGCGGACGTTCACGATGGCTCTTGTGCTGAACGAGGAGGGCTGTTCCGCCGCAGAGCTGTCCAAATTGCAGGGGGATCTTACCTTTATGCAGTCGCGGTTGGCCAAGCTTACTGAGGAATTGGAGAAGAGCCAGAAGGATGTTGCTGATCAGCGCAAACCAGCAGAGGGCGCCGAAGGGAAAGTGACCTCGCTGGAGGAGAAGTTGGGGGAGGCAACGGCCGAGGTGCAGGCCCTGAAGGTTCGTATGGAAGTTTTGGACAGCGCACTTCGTCCCGCCGAGGATGAGACAGAGGGGGATCAACGGTTAATCACTCGTGCTGATCTGGTCGCCCGTATCCGGGTGCTGGAAGGTGATTGTTATGAGGTCGTCGAGGTCGGGTTCAAGAATGCCGTCGAGCAGATTCAGGTCGCCAACCCCGGCGTTGCGCTGGTCGTGGATGGGATCGGGCCGTATCACGAGATCGTTGACGGGAAGGTGGTCGATCCCTATCTTGTTGTTCCTGAGGAGGTCCCCGTGGCTGCTGATCAGGCGGATGAGGTAGCATGAGTTGCCGGGCCTGCGCGCTCGTTGTTTTTATGGCCTGCGTGCCGACATTTGTGACTTGTCTTTCTTTGGGTCTGCGTGCCCGTTTTTTGCTTAATATATTTTTGTGAATTTTGCGAATTTTCTAAGTGTGCGCTCGGTATTTGCATGATGTTTATGCTCGTTTTTCGTATTTATTTGTTTACTCGAATGCTTTTGACGTGCATGCCTCGATATGCTCTGGGTCTGTTCGGGTGTTAGCTCGACAAACTTGTTACCGGTGGTGAAGGGAACCGGCTGGTTTGGCCGGCGACGTAGCCGGGCCGTTTCGGGGTAGTTCTCCCCGTGGCGTGGACGTCCCATCGCGAGCTGGGTGTCCTGCCGATTTCGGTACAGCGGCGGGGGATCTCGGTCGAGGTGTTCCTTGCCGAGCAAGGTCGTCTGCCCGCGCACACAAGAGGCAGGGCTTGCTTTTCTTTGATCGCTAGTGGATGCGGGGGTGTGCGGTGGTACCATGTCACCCCCAGTGGTCGGGACGATGGGTCGTCGCGAGCAGTGTTCTAACTGTAGTACCGCTTAAGCTTCGCGGCGTTCCAAGGTCGAGCTAGTTGTTCCCCGTGCAGGTTTTCGAGGTAATAGGCCCCGTGCTCCGTTTTGTCCCGGACTCGGTAAGGGCCTTCCCAATTCGCATCCAGTTTGCCCTCGTGGGAGTCTTTCTGGTTTCTGCGGAGAACTAAGTCGCCTGTTTGAAAGTCGCGTTTTAGGACTTTGTTGTTGTGGCGAAGTGTGACTTGTTGCTTCAGCCGGGCTTCTCGGAGGGCTGCCCCTGACCGGATTTCCTCGACGAGGTCGAGCTCTTCTCGGAGGGCACCGTCGTTATCGTCGGTGCCCAGGGGAGCTTCCGTTCGTCGGGATGGTTCGCGTATTTCGACGGGTATCACGGCCTCGGTTCCGTATGTGAGGCGAAATGGGGTTTCCCCCGTGGTTGAGTGGGGAGTGGTGCGGTATGCCCAGAGGACACTGTGGAGCTCTTAGACCCATGCTCGTTTGGCGTCGCCGAGTCGTCGTCTGAGTCCCCTGAGTATGACTCTGTTCGCCGATTCTGCCTGGCCGTTTGTCTGAGGGTGTTCGACCGAGGCGAAGTGGTGTTTGGTTCCGAGTTTGGTGACGAAGTCGCAGAAGTTTTTGTCTGTGAATTGAGTGCCGTTGTCGGTGACAATGGCGAGTGGGACCCCGAATCTGGCGAGGATGTTGCGTTTGTAGAATCGGAGTATGTTATGGGCGGTGATTTTGGCCAGAGCTTCGGCCTCGATCCATTTGGTGAAGTAGTCAACTCCCACGATGAGGTACTTGTTCTGGTAGGAGCCTAAGGGGAAAGGCCCGAGGATGTCCAGCCCCCACCAGGCGAACGGCCATGGAGATGAGAGGGGCGTGAGGTCGGCTGGGGGGGCGAGGTGCATGTCCCCGTGTTGTTGACATTTGTCACATCGTTTGACGTGCTCCTTCGCGTCGGATTGCATTGATGGCCAGTAATAGCCGGCTCGTAAGGCTTTTCGTGCTAGGGATCTTCCGCCGAGGTGCTGCGCGTTGATGCCTTCGTGGATTTCCTCTAGAACGGCTGCGCTCTGGGACTTATCAATGCATTTGAGGAGTGGGATTGCGAAGCCTCGGCGGTACAGTCGTCCTTCGAGGAGAACGTACGAGCAGGCGCGTCGTCTGGTGGCGCTAGCCTCTCCAGGGTTGGCCGGAAGGTGGCCGGTGCTGAGATAGGTGTGGAGCGGGGTCATCCAGCAGTCAGTATCCCCGACGACGTTGATGTCGAGGGGGGTTGTGGTCGCGCTGGTACTTGGTTGCGACAAAATCTCTTGAATGACCGACTTGTGGCCGCTTCGCTTTTTGGTGCTCGCCAGTTTGGAGAGGATGTCGGCGCGGGTGTTATGCTCGCGAGGGACGTGCCGAATCTCTGTTGTGTCGAAACCTCGCAGTTTTTCGGTGATGAGCGCGAGGTATTCGGCGAGGCTATCGTTCTTTGCTTGGTATTCGCCTCGGACTTGCGAAGCGACTAGCTGAGAATCTGTGTAGATTCGGATGTCCTTGGCTCCCAGGTCGGATGCCAGGCGAAGGCCGGCCAAGAACGCTTCGTACTCGGCCTGGTTGTTGGTCGTCGGGAAGGCCAGCGTGAGGGAGACTTCGATGACTGTACCTTCGTCGTTGTCGAGGACGATGCCGGCGCCGCTCCCCGTGGAGTTGGAGGAGCCATCCACAAAAATGGTCCAGATGGGGTTCCTGGCGGTGAGGTCGGGTGGTGTGGTCATCTCGGCGACGAAATCGGCCAAGGCTTGAGCCTTGATGGCGTACCGGCCCTTGTAGGTGATGTCGAATTCAGAGAGTTCTAGTGACCATTTCAGCATGCGTCCGGCCATGTCGGGGCGACCGAGGAGCTGGCGGATGGGCTGATCGGTGTGGAGCACGATGGCATGTGCGAGAAAATAATGCCGGAGTCGGCGTGCTGCTGTTATGAGGGCTAGGGTGACCTTCTCGATCAGCTGGTATCGGAGTTCAGGGTTGTGGAGAGCCTTGCTAGTAAAGTAGATGGGCTTTTGGCCCTCCCCGGATTCGCTGACGAGGACGGCGCTGACGGCTTCGTCGGCCACGACCAGATATAAGTATAGGGTTTCGCCCGTCGCGGGGCGCGTCAGCACTGGTGGTTCGGATAAAACGCGTTTGAGGTGGCAAAGGGATTTCTCGCATTCGTCCGTCCATTCGAACTTGGTCTCCTTCCTGAGCAGTTTGAAGAATGGGAGGGCGTGCTGGGCCGACTTGGCAATGAATCGTGAAAGGGAGGCAAGCACGCCGTTGAGGGACTGGATGGCCTTCTTCGTGGTAGGCGTGGCGATATTAGAGAAAGCGTGGCATTTGTCCGGATTGGCTTCGATCCCTCGTTCGGTCAAGTAGTAGCCGAGGAATTTACCGGCGCAGACGCCGAAGATGCACTTCTCCAGGTTGAAGCGCATGCGGCACGACCTCGCGGTCTCGAAGACCTTCCGAAGGTGTGCCGTGTGGTCGTCCTCCGTGCCAGATTTGACGATCATGTCGTCCATGTATACTTCGAGCATGTCTCCGATTTCTTCGTGAAAGACACGGTTCATCATCCGCTGGTACGTGGCCCCGGCGTTTTTGAGGCCGAAGGGCATCACGTTATAATAGTAATTGCCCGACGCCATCATGAAGGCCGTGGCTTGTTTATCGTGTTCGGCCATCGGGATCTGATTGTATTCCGAGTACACGTCCGTGAAGGACAAGAGCTTGAAGCCCGCGGAGTTGTCGACGAGCTTGTCGATGTTGGGGAGGGGGTAGGCGTCCTTAGGACATGCCCGATTGAGATCAGTATAATCAACACACATGCGCCATTTTCCGTTATTCTTTTTAACGAGTACAACATTGGACAGCCAGGTTGAATACCGGGCTTCCGAAATAAAGTTTGCCTCTAGGAGGTCTTTTACAGCTTTTTCGGCCGCTGCCGATTTTTCGGGGGATTGGCGACGCCGGCGTTGCACAACGGCCTTTGCGGTCGGGTTGATGGACAGCTGGTGGCAGGAGACCTCGGGGTCGAGTCCTGGCATTTCTGCGACGCTCCAGGCAAAGAGGTCGGCGTTCTCGCGGAGGCAGGCTTGGAGTTGTCATTTCGCGAGGTCTGGGAGTCCGGCGCCTATCCTCACGGTTCTGCTCGTGTCTTCCCCGAGGGAGACGAGTTCGAATTCTCCGTCCGGGATGGGGCGCGCTGGGTGTGAGGGCTGCCCGTCTACTTCGCTGGTCTTCGTTTCATGGTCAAGCTCGCCGATGAAGCGACTGTCGAGTTCAACGAATCCGACCAGCTCCGTTGGTTCGCCCTTTGGCGTTGTGTTTGAAGTTTTCTTCTTGGTCGCTGGAGCGATAGAGTCTAGGCCTTTCAGCGCGACCTCAAAACATCTTCGGGCGGCCTCGATGTCTCCGTTAAGGGTCACCACGGCCCCCCTTCTTGTATAGTATTTCATCTTCAGGTGGACGGTAGAGGGTACCGCGGTGAGTTCTGCTATCGTCGTCCTGCCCAGGATGCAGTTATAGAGGGACGGGCATTCGATGACTAAGAAACAGATGCTGATTTCCCTAGCTGTTTCTTCTTCTCCGAAGGTGACTTTCAATTCTACGTATCCCCAAGGTCTTGTCGTCGTCCCGTTGAACCCCTGAAGGTCGGAGCCTACGTAGGGGGAAAGGTTGGATTCGTCGAGCTGGAGAGTTGTGAACAGGTGCGAGTACATGATGTCAACCGAGCTTCCGCCGTCGACGAGGAGGCGCCTGACGTCGAAGTTTGCCATCCTTGCACGTATGAGCAGGGGTATGTTGGAGTTGGGGGATCCCCCGGGGAGTTCCTCGAGGTAAAACGTGATCGGGTTGGATCGGCCTCGGAATTTCTCGAGCGTGCTCATTTTGCCGGAGTTGTTCGCGATGAGTTCGTCGAATTTTCTCTTCACGGATCCTATGGAGAGGCTCCTCGTGGCTCCATCAGAGATGACCATGGCTCTGGGGAAGTACTCCCACCGGCTGGTTGGTCGGATTGGCTCGTCGACTAGGTTGGGTCCTTCGGGGAGACCGAATTCTCTGCCCGCGAACCAATCCTCGGGTCGGCTGACACACAGCGCGACCTGGAGCCTACTGTTGTCCTCGGGAGAGGGAAGTTCCTCGACTTTCTTGGCTTCTATAGCTTCTTGCCTTGGCGGCTCGCCTCCTCGGGTGTATCTCTTCAGGTGACCGTCTTTGATCAAAATTTCAATCGCGTCTTTGAGATGGATGCAGTCTTCTGTCACATGCTCGTGGCTCCCGTGGAATCGGCAGTATTTCGATTTGTCCACGTTGGGTTTGGGGGGTGTTGGTCGCGGAAAACGGACACCTCCCTGCACGAATTCGGTTTTGGCGCATTCGGCCAGTATGCGCTCGCGTGAAGCGACCAAGGCTGTGTACTTTGTGAATCTGCCGGCCGGGCCGCGCGGTTCGGGTTTTCGCGGGGCTCGCGGGGGCGATCTTCTCGACGGCGGTCTCCTCCTCGTCGATGGCTCGAGGCTCCGTCGTCTCGGTGCCCACAGGGGGCCTCCCTGTCTCGGGTGTCTCGAGCGGAGTTGGCCGCCTGTGTTTCCTTGAATCGGATGTAATGCGCGGCTCTGTCGAGGAAATCTTGGAGGGATGTTGGCTGGTGTATACCTACGGTCTCGTAGAACTTGGAGTCGTGGCGCAGACCTTGTTCCATTAAGTAGCGTTTCATCTCGTCTGACGTCGTCACCTGCACTGCTTCCCGAGTGAACCTTTCAATGTACTTTCGGAGAGGTTCGTCGGGGCCCTGGATGATCGCCCTGAGGACTACTTCCGTCTTCGGGTGGCGTCGGGACGCCGTAAAGTGTTTGGAGAACAGGTCCTTCAAGACCCTCCATGATGTAACTGATTTGGGCTCCATACTTTTATACCAGGTCATAGCGCCTTTCCGCAGAGTCGTCGGGAAGAGTCTGCACTTGATAGCTCCCCGGACGTTTCGGTAGTCGAGCATGGCCTCGATGTCTTCCAGGTGATCGTCCGGGTCGGAGGTGCCGTCGTATGTCGACAGCGTCAGTGGTTTCTCCATCCCTTGGAGTATGGAGGCAGCCATGATTTCTCGGGACAGCGGGGTGTGGTAATCGTCCTCGTCGTTGTGCGCCGGGGATCGATGGGGAGATGAGCCGTTCAAGGTAGGCCCCTGGTTTCGGGTTCTCGACCTCCTGCCTGAGTTCTCGCCTCGGGGGTCTTTGGTCGGGATCGCCGCGGTGTTTTGGTTCCTCCCGCGAACTTGTCTTGCTAGGGACCTGGTGCGTTCTTGCGCTACCTGCGCACGGTGTCTCTCCAGTCGTGGTCGGCGATTTCTGGGTCGAGGTGAGGGACTCCTCGAGCCTCCGTTCTGGTCGTCCCGCGGGGGGTACCTCGGAGGGTCGATACGTTCCAATGCTCCAATTCTCGCGTTTTGCTGGGCCAGCAGCTGGTTCGTCTGGTTGATGGCCGCGAAGAGGGCAGCCACCGTCGGGTCCGCTCCCGCCGGGATGGGGACGGGTTGGAAAGCCGGCGGACCTGGGGGCCGGTGATCGGCCTGAAGGGGCCGTTCTGCGGATGATGGGGAGGCAGTTTGGTCGTCCCTCTCATCGGTTTCCGTCGGACGCGTCGTTTCCATCTGCTTGCTTCCGTTGGTGCCAACGTTGAGCGCGAGGTCGTGCGGAGTGCCGTCGCGGTGTGGGCTAGCCATGATCGTGGTGTATTGGTGAAACTTTGGTTTTCTGCTCGGAGTAACGGGGAAGTTTCTGTTCCCACAGACGGCGCCACTGATCTGACCTGATCAGAAGGGGATCACGGGCCGGCCACACTCTATTAGACGGCTGCGTACTCACCGGTGCTGAGGAAGAAAAAGGGGGGTGTACCTGCAAAACACTCTGATGCCAAAGTAAGGAGTTGGGCAGAGTGAGAGTGAAGTACAGAGAAAGGGTAAGAAGTGTGTTACCTGACCCTCTTGTGGAAGAGGGTATTTATAGAGAGACCCCAGCGCTGGGCCAACGGTCATTTGAGGTGGGATGGATGACCAGGCCCAACCCTAATGACTGTTAGGGCTTACATGGCATAGTGAAGACCAGGACGTGGTCTTCGCCCTAGTCCAACTGCTCCTTGATCTCCGGAAAGTGGATTTGACCTGCTCTTTCGGAGGTGGGCAGTTGGTTGATGACGTGTCCCCGCGGAGGGGAGCACGTGGAGAACGTGCGCCGGGCACGTTGTTCTCCCCGCGGAGGGGAGCTCGGGAGGTTCCCCGGAAGCAGGTGGTTCTCCCCGCGGAGGGGAGAAACCAAGGCCTCGTATCGATGCGCTGGGGCGCGTCCTGCTCGGCTGATAAGAGGGGACGGCGAGAGGCTGTGGGATGCGTCGTCCGTGCCCGGTGGTGCGTTTCGTCCGTCCAGCGGGGCGCGTGTGCTCGGCATGGCCAATTCGCTTATTGGGCCGTGCGAGGTATTGGGCTGGACCGAGGTCGGGCCCAGATTGGAACAATTTTTTTCTAATACATGTTAAAAAAATGGAAAATTTTCATAAAACAGAAAAATATATTTTAAAAAAGCAGATAATTTAACGACGGTTGTTAAATATGACTGCGGTTATATAGAGAACATGTGAGATTTAATATATTACAAAATTTAGTTAAAACAACTGCGATAATATGTCGCGCGGTTTCAGATTTTCTAAAACAGTCATATGTTTGTGATTGCAAATAATGCATATACAACTACACACTACGTAACAACGGTCGGTCCTGCATGATAATATATCTTTTCTAACCGTTAGTTGCAAATGTTTTTAGTAGAAGTGAGTTTACCTTTTTTTTATATTTGTTGATGTTAAATACATTTCATATATATATATATATATATATATATATATATATATATATATATATATATATATATATATATATATATATATATATATGTTTTTCTATGATACATTCACCTATTTTTATGAAATTGTGTTTTAGCAATATGCACATTAGGCTGTATTAAATGAAATTTTAACTATTAATTGCTAACCCATCCCTTCTAAAAAATAAATAGGTATTATAGAAAATGCCTAAACGAGATGGTAACTTACACCAACTTATTTTTTAGAATGTGTGTTTTAGTAATACGCACCTTAGAGTGCATTTAATCCTTTTTCAATTAAAACTTATTAAAACACACATTCTTAAAAATAGATGGGTGTATCCTAGCTAGGGCTGAAAATGAGTCGAGTCGAGTCGAACTCACCAAAGCTCGGCTCGACTCGTTAAGAATTGTTCGAGTTCGAGTACTAGTTCGAGTTCTACACGAACTTTTTTTTAAGCTCACACTCGACTCGTTATAAGTTCATGAACAGTTCGGTTCAACTCGTTAGGTTCATCTCATTAGGTTCAGCTCACATGATTCACGGATTTAAAAACTATTTTTTTAAAAATATATATATTTTTTAGTATATTTGTCATTTTAAATAAATATATTTTTTTAAAATAAAATATTAAAATAAAATAAAAGTTATCGTATTAAAATTTAACTTTATCTTCGAAATCTATTAATTCAAAACCTACACAACTTTCAAGAGATACATTTGAGAGTCTAATTCAAAAACTACTAAATTGAAGATTAAATTTGTCTAAAATTTGAAGTAAATATTTGAACCTAATCTTAAAGACAGTATAATTCTTCTCATATGTTATCGAGTTGACTCATGAACCTAACGAGTCGAACTATGTATAGTTCAAGTTCAGCTCATTTAGTTAACGAACTTAATTTTTCGCTCATACTCAACTCATTTGGTTCATGAATCTAGTTCAACGATTTAATTGTCGAATCGAATTCCGAACTATTTTCGAGTTGGTTAGGAATTTTATTGAGTTTAATGAGAGACAAATTACAATAAATAAATTTTAATGATAGAATATATAGTGTAGTTATATGGAAGAAAAAAAATTTGGAAACGAGAATAAAATAATAATGTAGTCCAACATAGTAAAAAAAAATTGAAAATAAAAAGTCTTTCTGAAAAGTCTGTAACTTACACTATGTTTGTTCTCAGAAAATCTAAAGGAAAGATGAAGGAAAGGGAGATAAATAATCTTTCTTTGTTTAAATTTTTTTATTTTTATAAGATAAAATATAATTAAATTTATTATAATTTTAAATTTCTATTACATTATAATTGATTATTTATTTTTATATTAATTGAAATTTATTTATTCATTGAAAATATTTTTTATTTAATATTTTTGTGATTTTGTATTTAAATATGATTCTTTCTTCACGCTTTCACTTTATCAAATAATAAAGAAATTTCTTTTATTTTCATTCATGTTATTTGCATTTTCATTCCTCCCAATTTTTTTTTCTTTCCTTCCTTTCATTTTCTTTTTTCATCCAAATAAAACTTAAAGTTATAAAGTCACTTGTTAAAGTCTATCTCAATTTTCAAGAAATTGAGAAGTAATATTATAGTCAGACTGAGTGGAAGTATAGTCAGACTATGAGAAAAGATGTAGTCAGAACTCTCTGATTGATCAATCTATCTGTTGTAGTCAGAACTCTCTGATTGATCCATTTATCTGTTGTAGTCAGACCCTTTTGAGTGACCAATCTATTTGTTTCAATATTTTTGGAAATAAGAATAGTGCAGTCAAACTGAGTGAAGAGGATGGAGTCAGAGCTAGTAAAGAAAAATATTTTTTTAAGTGAAAAGTAACCGTGCAGTCAGATTAGTGTAGTTAGATTGAGTGAAGAAGAAAAATCTTTTTGGGAGAATGAGAACAGAATAGTGTATTTTAGTCAGACTCAGAATTAAAATGAACGGTCAGAGTCAGTATAATTAATATAATCAGAAGATGAATGAAGAATGAAGAATGAGAAGAAGAATGAAGAATGAGAATATCTGATTGGATATGATAGACTAGTATAGTGTAATCATAAAGATCAAAAATACTCTAAGGAGGTGTTAATTTTTGAGAAAGGGCTATGATAATTATTTTAGTTTATATTTAGTTTTATGGTTTGAATATTGATATATATATAAAAGTCATATGTATTCTTTTCTTCTCAAAATATAGTAAAAAAATAGTTGTTCTAAATATCAACAATATATTTAATTTACTATTTTTTTTTTATTTTTCTATCCAACAATAATTAGAACCCTTTTTAAATCTTTTTAAATAATTTATTTCAAAAAAAATAAAATAACTAAAAAATCTTATTTTTCTTATATTTTAGGAGAAATTTTTTTTTAATTAAAAAATTAAAAAAAAAATCCTAATTTTCTTAAATTTTGGGAGCAATTTATTTATTAAAAAAAATCTTAATAAAATTTTAACAAGTAACACTGTATTGAAGTATTCAAAAAATTATATACATAAATTAAGCCCAATTCTCATTTTTGTAAAACTCTACTAGGCCTACCGATTGAGAAAACGTATGATGATGTATTCAACTACTCCATCTTTTATAATTAAATGCATACAAAAAAGTAGTACTATTTTTAAAAAGTGTACACAAAGAAAACAAAACTTTCCTAAAAAGTATATGCACTTTTAATGTATATAAGCCTTCATACTATTTTAGGTATGCATATATTTAGAAATTATAGTAAATTTTATATTATGTTTTTTAGTCAATAAATGTAAATTAACATTTTTTCTATTTAAAATGCTTTATAAGTTTTTAAAAAAAAACCATTGAAATGACGAAGACTTTGACTCATGATTCAAACTCTTCAAACCCTTTCAACTCTGACATATCATAGTTGAACTCATCACCAACCACATGATAGATAGATAATGTCAATCGTGATGGTAAAGTAAGTGCTGCAAGCTACAAATCTCAATAACTACATTTTTACTGTTTTTTCTTTTACAAAAAGTGCGGGTCATTTGGTTCATAAATAAATAAAAAATTGAAAACTATTTAATCATGATTTTACTATACAACCGTTATTATAAGATTTATATTTCACTACGGTTGAATGCAACAGTTGTGATCAAAGGTTTTCTGATAAGTTTAAAGCAAAACAGATTCATTATTTCCTTCATAGCCTTAAGCAAAACAGCGAATCATAGACGCCGTAATAGCAATCTTCAACTTCATAATCTTCATTCACTTGAATCTTCATTCTTGATAATATTCACTATCTTCATTCTTGACCCCTTCCTCTTCGAAGTACGGTAGGTTTCGTGTAAATTTCACTCTCTTCCTCATCTTCCTAATTCTTGATAATATTCACTATCTTCATTTTTGTTTGATTTCGTGCTGTGTTTCGTTCAAAGTTGATATGCTTTATGTTTTAATGTTGGATTTAGCAATGAAAAAAATATTATAACTTTGCTACAATGGATATCCATATGCTTAAGATTTATAGTTGTATTATTGTTATGAATATGCTTCAGTTTTTCTATATGTTTTTAGATTTTGTCGTGTCGTTCACAATATTGTTTTGATATAAATATCAGGATTTGTTATGGATCATAATTGGATGAAAGCTTATAGATTAGATATTTGAGAAAGGATTTGTTAAATTTCTTGAATACGCAGATCAAATATTCCCGACAATAATGGTATCTTTTATTGTCCTTGTGTTAATTGCGGGAATATTAATAAAGGTACAAAGGATGAGATATTTCATCAGTTATGTTGTAATGGTATATGTCAAAATTATACAATGTGAACGTGGCATGGTGAGGTGGAGAAAAGCGAAATAGTGCGTCACAGAGTCACAAAGTTTATGAAGATGAATATATGGATGACCGTCTAGAAGATATGTTCCCTGTTATTGGAGAATCTAATTTTAAGAAAGACCATATTTATGATACTTTATGTAATGATAATGACACCCCTTTATATAAGAGATGTACAAGTTTTACACGATTATCTAGGGTTTTAAAATTTTTTAATCTTAAAGTTAAAAATGGGTGGTTGGGTAAAAGTTTTACAGAATTGCTTTATTTTCTAAAATAAATGCTACCTGAAGATAACAACTTGCCTGATTGTTGTTATCTTCTAAACACAATGCGGCGAGAGACCTAGGTAAGGGGTTGGTTAAGCTTAGGGAAGGTACGAGCACCCTAAACTTCTGTAGTACTCTACAGGAACCTTTTGTTTATTGTATGCTTTTTAATTTTTATTTATTATCTGCTTTAATATATATTGAGCTAAGGGATATAGTGACCTAAAGACCTAAGGGTTAGTCCTAAGTTTACTCGGTAAGACATCGCATCTTGTGCCTACGTATCCTGGATAGGGAATGGAATCAGAGTAATCGTAGTTCCCCTCGAAAGGGAGGTTAGAAACTTCTTGACTATGGTCAAGGTTTCAATGGGGAGTCAACGTATCTTAAGGACACACTTACGTGGAGTCTTTGAAACTCCTATTTCTATGTTGAATTTGTTAATTGAAATTTTAGGGTTGAAATTAGGGATTCCACGGCAGGAAACCCTAAAGCAGAGTACGATGACTCTTTGACCTAATTCTAGGGTAAAGGGCGTTTTCGTCCACGGCAAGACACCTAGGCTAATTAGAGTTTGAAACGATCAAATGTTAGGGTTATTGACTCGGCGGTCAAACGACTAGACCTAATTCCTTCGGATGGAACATAACGGTAAAAACATGCAGGCAACAGAACTATTACATGGCAGGCATAAAAAATATGAAAAATAAAGCAAGCAGAAAAGGAAAGCAGCGCGACCACTCGCGTAAAATACAAATTCCCAAAAAACTGCAAAACAAAAATAAACCGCGACCATGGCCTCGCGTAAATTACATCCATGGAACAAAAACCAAACAATAAATACTAATAATCTGAGACAAACTGAGTAGCGAAGGTTAGGCGAAAGTGAAACGGCTAAAACAAACCTTGCATTCTTGCATTCTTATTAAAGGAAAAGTTAATTGAAGAAGAAATTATGTTAACATGATGTTTTTATTTAAAACATGTTCTAATTTAAACAAAGAAGATGTTTTTATCTTAAGGTTTTATTTTAAGAAAAATTATGTGTTAATTTTATTAAGGGAATTGATTTTAATTTTATTGTAACAAAAAATATATTGTAATAAAGATGCAAAAGGTGTTTTAAATTACAAGGTAAACAGTTTTCAAAATTTCTTTAACGGTTTCAAGGAGGCTTTGATAAAAAGAATGTCACTGATTTAAGATTGCTTAAATTTTGCTGCTAACTTAATTACTGACTAGTAATCCTAATCTTAAATTAATTAAATACTACATTAATTAAATACCAAAAGAAAAAAAACAAAATAAACAAGAAGAAATAAAAATGAAAAACAAAAAGGGGACGTGGATTCCGTTGACCCGTCATTCCCAGGTTTCAAAGCCTTCTTCTCCTTTGCTCGCCGGCGGCACTCTCACGGTCTTTGCATGCAGGAGATCTCGTCCTCCCCACCGTCACAAATGCCCGATCCACATACCTTTGGTTGGCTTTCCTCAATCCTATCACCACCTGCGGAAAAGAAATGACAGAGCGATAATAACCAAGTGAGACTTACCCTCTGGCACCGGGAACAATCTTTTGACGTTAATGACCTCCGCCGTTGATCTCAATGGAGAACGATGATGAGGTCCCTGTTCGCCGGAGTCCGATTGAATCTTCGACGGTTAGTTTCTCCTCACTCTTCTTCTTTCTTCAACCGGATGATGATGACGATGAAACTCGAGGAAATCCGCTGACCCTCCCACGATTGGTACCACCGCCGCTTTCCTTCGTAAGAGTCTTCCCTTCTTTAAGGTTCTTTTGGGTCCTTTTATACTAGTCATTGTTGGGCCTGGATTCAATTTGTAGTTACAATTTACTTACGGTGATTTTGATGTTATCTTTCAGGGTTTGGGTTTGACCTTGTTTGGAGCAAAAATCGGAGCTAATTTTATTGTTGTGAACCTTATGGCTGAGGGTTAGGAATAGAGATGCAGAGGGTTTGCCTGCTGCTTCGATTTGGTCTTGGAAGTGGTCCGCAAGGGAATGCATTTCGGGATTTGAGAAACACGTTAAACTTGCTGGAAGCACAATTTCTTCTATGATTGAACCTGATCAGCTCTGCAAAGTTCTGCTCCTGAAGAAAGATGCCAAGAGCATTTTGGTTCTAATGCACAGAAGTTATGCAAGCACATAGACTAATACGCATTGCACTTTTGTCCACACTCTAGTTGTCATCATACTGAGGTATTTGCTTCTCCCTTTTCTGCACTATGCAACTGCTACTTTGAAAAAAAATCAAGACTTTCTTACTCATTCCACTTGTATGGATTGCTATCACTTGAGGTGCTCTGGACTAACAGGAAAGATGTGGCCTCAACAACCTCAAAGGCTCTTACTATGAAATTTTGAAAGGTAAATCCCAATACTCAAATGGAAGTTCCCTCTTGAGATTTGAGAAACAATTTGAACTGAACACTCTTATCGAACTTCTGTCTGATGTTGGATGTTCTGTTTTCACAGCGCGCAGTTTGAACCTGCTTGGCCGATATGGAATTTGTTGATGTGGTTCTCTATTGGTGTTTGAGACATTACCATGTAGTCACAATACTTTAACATTGTACTCGAATTTTGCAGGCTAATTTCTGTCGTTTAGAGGACGGTGGCGGCTCTAACAAAATGGCGACAACAATACCGGTCTTGGCGCGAACCTCAACAACATTACAACAAGCTAGTGTAAAGGTTCGATAATGTATTGCCTGTATCGGCCATAAAGCTAGATACGGGCTCAGTAGCGGAAACCTTAAGTTGGGAAATTTCGAGGAAACGTCAATGAGGTACCGTCTACAGTTAAACGACTCTTTTGATTCAACCATTAATTTTTCTAACAATGACACCGCTTTGGAATTGTAGTCGCGATTGCTCGTATTATTGAAGACACCTTGCCATTCTTAGAGAACAATATAAGGAAGCAAGTGGAGTGAATGACTCGTATGATACTCATCATTTACATTCAAATGAGCAAAGTAGCAAGGTATATAGGGAAAACACGAGTTATTGATTCAGTCGTACCAAATACATGATTTATTATTGAGCACGACCAGAGAAACATATCAAACTTAGAGGCAGCTTAACTAATTTTCAGTACATGAGGATATCACACTACTTCTTCCCGAGTGACTCGTTTTATGGAGCAACTGCTTTCTCTGCTTAATTTTTCCACAAAAATCTTCTGGTTGGTACCATATCGCAGCCAAAGCCATGATATCCTCGCAAATGCGACTTCTCCTACAACTCGCACAGGAAAAACAACGCTCAAATCTGCCCATATTTCACTTGCCATGGTTACTGATTGAGAATTTGGGTTGCATCCTTCAACACCTTTCTCTGTTACCACCACTACAGAATTGACATCAACAGCGCGGCATATCTCCTTTAATGGTGGAGCAAAACAGTAATTTCATAAGGCTCACTCAATGTGATGAACCCACGGACACCCAGATCTTTCAAACGAGGCACATCAGTAGGAAATGTATATTATTTCCAACCTTGTATAATGTAGTTCCATTTTGTATAATGTAATAAGAACATATAGAATAAATAGAATCTATTTTCCTTAATAAATTAAATGCGATTCGGCTCAACTTTCTGCATAAACTCTACCAATTAGAAATTAACTCGACTAAGCTCCTTCCATAAACTCAATTGGATAAACTTCTTCAGTTGAAGATACATCCGAAAAATCTTTCAAATGAATTTAATTGACTAACTTTGATCACAACTATACTAAGGAACTCATTTGCTTCTAATTTTCCCAGTTAAATTCAAATGGAAACCACCTTCCTCCGGTTCATCTTATCCACTTGAACTGATTTAAACTCCGCCCATTAATACCCTCGGCCTTGATTTGTACCAATAAGATTCAAATTATCCAAATTTCCTGACTGCCACTTAGGTTAGTTAAATGCAATGCAAAAGTGAAATGGAATATAAAGTGAAACGACTAATCTTAGGGCAAAATTTGGGGTATTACAATCTAGTTAGAGAAATCAGAATTTGTGGTCCAATTTATTTTAGGTGGATGTATCCAATAGAGTGATACATGAAGACCTTTAAAGGATATACGAAGAATCATCACCGACCGGAAGCTTTGATTATTGAAAGACACATCACAAAAGAAACTGTTGAGTTTTGTACAAACTATTTGTAAAAAAAAAAGAGTCTATAGGAATTCAAAAGTCTCGTCATGCTGACACTGAAGGTAGATGAATTCAAGGTTTAAATGTTAAGTCAATGACTCAAGATGTATATTTTCAGGCACATTTTTATATATTAAATAATATTGAAGAAGTTCAACCTTTTCGTGGCTACTCATAAAAGACTTTTGAAGAAAAGATATCCACGAATGAGTGACAAATTATTGTTGATCGAGCATAACAAGAAATTCCTAGATTGCTTTAATAAAAGGATACCAAAATATCACAGTGCATCCGAGACAATTAAATGGTTGTCGTTCATGTCAAAATTTAATGTGATAACTTGGACCGTATATGATATTGGTCATTATACCTTTTATACAAAATCAAAAGATGATCGTAGTACAATGCAAAATAGTGGAGTTATGGTTGAGGTCGTATCCATGTAATTCTCTAGTTTGAAATATAAGAATCCAATATTGGCATCTAATATGTTCTATGGTGTCATTGAGGAGATTTGAGAGATTGATTATGTTATCTTCAAAGTGCCTTTATTTAAATGCAAGTGGGTTCTCAATAATGTTAATGGTATACAAACTCTAATGACTTATGATTCACCCGGGTTGACCTTGGCAAGAAAAATTATATGACAAAACCATTCATTATGACTTCACAAGCAAAACAAGTTTTCTATGTGACTGACCCTTTGGACACATCGGAAAAATGGTCAATCGTTCTTCGAGAAAAAGATATTCCTAGTAGTAATGAAAGTTTTGATATTCCTTCTACTCCTTCTTACACAACAAAAGTGTCTACCACGTATGGCGAAGTTGATAGAGATGATGTGCATGTTATTCGTATCAATCATAATGAAGGCATATGGGGAAATTAACAAGTATTTTATTTTTTATTCATAATTTTATGTAAGTTATTATTTATAACTATATTTATTACTAACAAGTATGATTATTTGATATTTTTGCCTTATAGTTGTTTAAAGTCAAGACACCAAGAGATAAGAAAGCAAAACACTATATAAGATACAATTATGTGATGTTATATAATGTTTGTAGGTTGTTTCGTGTAATTTTTCTTTTTGATGTAATATATATATATATATATATATATATATATATATATATATATATATATATATATATATATATATATATATATATATATATATATATATATATATTACAATTATTTCTTTTCTAATACAGGTTAAAAAAATGGAAAAATTTCATAAAACAGAAAAATATGTTTTAAAAAAGCAGATAATTTAACGACGGTTGTTAAATATGACTGTGGTTATATAGAGAACATGTGACATTTAATATATTATAAAATTTAGTTAACACAACTGCGATAATATGTCGCGCGGTTTCAGATTTTCTAAAACACTCATATGTTTGTGATTGCAAATAACGCATATACAACTACACACTACGTAACAATTGTCGGTCCTGCATGATAATATATCTTTTCTAACCGTTAGTTGCAAATGTTTTTAGTAGAAATGAGTTTACCTTTTTTTATATTTGTTGATGTTAAATACATTTTTTTATATATAGGTTTTTCTTTGATACATTCACCTATTTTTATGAAATTGTGTTTTAGCAATATGCACATTAGGCTATATTAAATAAATTTTTAATTATTAATTGCTAACCCATCCCTTCTAAAAAATAAATAGGTATTATTGAAAATGTCTAAACGAGATGGTAACTTACACCAACTTATTTTTTTAGAACGTGTGTTTTAGTAATACGCACCTTAGAGTGCATTTAATCCTTTTTCAATTAAAACTTATTGAAACACACATTCTTAAAAATAGATGGGTGTATCCTAGCAAAACCATATATATATATATATATATACATATATATATATATATATATATATATATATATATATATATATATATATATTAAAACTAGATTATTTAAAAAAATATATAACTTAGGAATTTTATTGAGTTTAATGAGAAATAAATTACAATAAATAGATTTTAATGATAGAATATATAGTGTAGTTAGATGGAAGAAAAAAAATTTGGAAACGAGAAATAAAATAATAATGTAGTCAAACATAGTAAAAAAAAATTGAAAACAAAAAGTCTTTTTGAGAAGTATGTAACTTACACTATGTTTGTTCTCAGAGAAAAAGGGAGATAAAATTGTACTCTTTTTGGTTAAAATATAAATAATCTTTCTTTGTTTAAATTTTTTATTTTTTATAAGATAAAATATAATTAAATTTATTACAATTTTAAATTTCTATTACATTATAATTGATTATTTATTTTTATATTAATTGAAATTTATTTATTCATTGAAAATATTTTATATTTAATATTTTTGTGATTTTGTATTTAAATATGATTCTTTCTTCGCGCTTTCACTTTATCAAATAATAAAGAAATTTCTTTTATTTTTCATTCATGTTATTTGCATTTTCATTCCTCCCAATTTTTTTCTATCCTGTTTTCTTTCCTTCTTTTCATTTTCTTTTTTCATCCAAATAAAACTTAAAGTTAGTCACTTAAAGTCTATCTCAATTTTCAAGAAATTGAGAAGTAATATTATAGTCAGACTGAGTGGAAGTATAGTCAGACTATGAGAAAAGATGTACTCAGAACTCTCTGATTGATCAATCTATCTGTTGTAGTCAGAACTCTCTAATTGAGAACTCTCTGATTGATCAATCTATCTGTTGTAGTCAGAACTCTCTAATTGATCAATCTATCTGTTGTATTCAGACCTTTTTGAGTGACCAATCTATTTGTTTCAATATTTTTGGAAATAAGAATAGTGCAGTCAGACTGAGTGAAGAAGATGGAGTCAGAGCTAATAAAAAAAATATTTTTTTTGTAAGTGAAAAGTAATCGTGCAGTCAGATTAGTGTAGTTAGATTGAGTGAATGAGAAGTAACAGAACAGTGTATTTTAGTCAGACTCAGAATTAAAATGAACTGTCAGAGTCAGTATAATTAATATAATCAGAAGAAGAATGAAGAATAAGAAGAAGAATGAGAATATCTGATTGGATATGATAGACTAGTATAGTGTAATCATAAAGATCAAAAATACTCTAAGGAGGTGTTAATTTTTGAGAAAGGGCTATGATAATTATTTTAGTTTATATTTAGTTTTATGGTTTGAATATTGATATTTATATAAAAGTCATATATATTCTTTTCTTCTCAAAATATAGTAAAAAAATAGTTGTTCTAAAATATCAACAATATATTTAATTTACTATTTTTTTAATTTTTTTAACCAACAATAATCAGATCCCTTTTTAAATAATTTATTTCAAAAAAAGTAAAATAACTAAAAAATCTTATTTTTCTTATATTTTAGGAGAAATTTTTTTTAATTAAAAAATTAAAAAAAATCCTAATTTTCTTAAATTTTGGGAGCAATTTATTTATTAAAAAAAATCTTAATAAAATTTTAACAAGTAACACTGTAATGAAGTATTCAAAAAATTATATACATAAATTAAGCCCAATTCTCATTTTTGTAAAACTCTATTAGGCCTACAGATTGAGAAAACTTATGATGATGTATTCAACTACTCCATCTTTTATAATTAAATGCATACAAAAAAGTAGTACTATTTTTAAAAAGTGTACACAAAGAAAACAAAACTTTCCTAAAAAGTATATGCACTTTTAATGTATATAAGCCTTCATACTATTTTAGGTATGCATATATTTAGAAATTATGGTAAATTTTATATTATGTTTTTTAGTCAATAATGTAAATTAACATTTTTTCTATTTAAAATGCTTTATAAGTTTTTTTAAAAAAAATCATTGAAATGACGAAGACTTTGACTCATGATTCAAACTTTTCAAACCCTTTCAACTCTGACATATCATAGTTGAACTCATCACCAACCACATGATAGATAGATAATGTCAATCGTGATGATAAAGTAAGTGCTACAAGCTACAAATCTCAATAACTACATTTTTACTATTTTTTCTTTTACAAAAAGCGCGTGTCAGTTTGGTTCATAAATAAATAAAAAATTGAAAACTATTTAATCATGATTTTACTATACAACCGTTATTATAAGATTTATATTTCACTATGGTTGAATGCAGCAGTTGTGATCAAAGGTTTTCTGATAAGTTTAAAGCAAAACAGATTCATTATTTCCTTCATAGCCTTAAGCGAAACAGCGAATCAGAGACGCCGTAATAGCGATCTTCAACTTCATAATCTTCATTCGCTTGAATCTTCATTCTTGACCCCTTCCTCTTCGAAGTACGGTAGGTTTCGTGTAAATTTCACTCTCTTTCTCATCTTCCTAATTCTTGATAATATTCACTATCTTCATTCTTGTTTGATTTCGTGTTGTGTTTCGTTCAAAGTTGATATGCTTTATGTTTTAATGTTGGATTTAGCAATGAACAAAAATATTATAACTTTTCTGCAATGGATATTCATATGATTAAGATTTAGAGTTGTATTCTTGTTATGAATATGCTTCAGTTTTTCTATATGTTTTTAGATTTTGTTGTGTCGTTCACAATATTGTTTTGAAATAAATATCAGGATTTGTTATAGATCATAATTGGATGAAAGCTTATAGATTAGATATTTGAGAAAGGACTTGTTAAATTTCTTGAATACGCAGATCAAATATTCCCGACAATAATGGTATCTTTTATTGTCCTTGTGTTCATTGCGGGAATATAAATAAAGGGACAAAGAATGAGATATTTCATCAGTTATGTTGTAATGGTATATGTCAAAATTATACAATGTGGACATGGCATGGTGAGGTGGAGAAAAGCGAAATAGTGCGTCACAGAGTCACAAAGTTGATGAAGATGAATATATGGATGACCGTCTAGAAGATATGTTCCCTGTTATTGGAGAATCTAATTTTAAGAAAGACCATATTTATGATACTTTATGTAATGATAATGACACCCCTTTATATATGAGATGTACAAGTTTTACACGATTATCTAGGGTTTTAAAATTTTTTAATCTGAAAGTGAAAAATGGATGGTTGGGTAAAAGTTTTACAGAATTGCTTTATTTGCTAAAACAAATGCTACCTGAAGATAACAGTTTGCCTGATTGTTGTTATGATGCCTAGAAGATATTGTGTCCAATGGGTTTTGAGTATATCAAAATACATGCATGCCCTAATGACTGCATATTATATAAGAAAGAGTATGAAATTTTGGGTCAATATCCAGAATATGGGGTGTCGCGTTACAAGCTGAAGAGCAACAATGGTGATGACAATGACAATGATAATGTTAGTAGGAAGAGACATCCTGCTAAAGTGTTATGATACTTGCCAAAAATAATTTCAAGGATCACGATACTTTTTGCTAATGCAAATGACGCAAAGAGTATTAGATCACATGCACATGAAAGAAAATGTGATGGAAAGATAGGTCGTGTAGTTGATTCTTTGCAATGGAAAAAAATTGATTCGTTGTTTCCAAATTTTGGCACTGAGCCAAGAAACCTTAGGCTTAGGCTCTCCACCGATGGAATGAACCCCTTTGGTAATCTGAGTATAAACCATTCTTTACGGCCTGTTCTTCAGTGTCATATGTAGTAAAGTTATCGATTTTAAAAATTTAGATGTATTGGAAGATGAAGCTTCCATAATCTTGTGTCAATTGGAGATGTATTTTCTTTCACCATTTTTTGACATTATGGTTCCCTTACTTGTTCATATAGTTAGAGAAATCAAAATTTGTGGTCCAATTTATTTTAGGTGGATGTATCCAATAGAGTGATACATGAAGACCTTTAAGGATATACGAAGAATCATCACCGACCGGAAGCTTCGATTATTGAAAGACTTATCACAAAAGAAACTGTTGAGTTTTGTACAAACTATTTGTTAAAAAAAAGAGTCTATAAGAATTCAAAAGTCTCGTCATGCTGACACTGAAGGTGGATGAATTCAAGGTTTAAATGTTAAGTCAATGACTCAGGATGTATATTTTCAGGCACATTTTTATATATTGAATAATATTGAAGAAGTTCAACCTTACGTGGCTACTCATAAAAGACTTTTGAAGAAAAGATATCCGCGAATGAGTGACAAATTATTGTTGATCGAGCATAACAAGAAATTCCTAGATTGCTTTAATAAAAGGATATCAAAATATCACAGTGCATCAGAGACAATTAAATGGTTGTCGTTCATGTCAAAATTTAATGTGGTAACTTGGACCATATATGATATTGGTCATTATACCTTTTATACAAAATCAAAAGATAATCGTAGTACAATGCAAAATAGTGGAGTTGTGGTTGAGATCGTATCCATGTATTTCTCTAGTTCGAAAGATAAGAATCCAATATTGGCATCTAATGTGTTCTATGGTGTCATTGAGGAGATTTGAGAGATTGATTATGTTATCTTCAAAGTGTCTTTATTTAAATGCAAGTGGGTTCTCAATAATGTTAATGGTATACAAACTCTAATGACTTATGATTCACCCGGGTTGACCTTCGCAAGAAAAATTATATGACCAAACCATTCATTATGACTTCACAAGCAAAACAAGTTTTCTATGTGACTGACCCTTTGGACACATCGAAAAAATGGTCAATCGTTCTTCGAGATAAAGATATTCCTAGTAGTGATGAAAGTTTTGATATTCCTTCTACTCCTTCTTACACAACAAAAGTGCCTACCACGTATGGCAAAGTTGATAGAGATGATGTGCATGTTATTCGTATCAATCATAATGAAGGCATATGGGGAAATTAACAAGTATTTTATTCTTTATTCATAATTTTATGTAAGTTATTATTTATAACTAAATTTATTACTAACAAGTATGATTATTTGATATTTTTGCCTTATAGTTGTTTAAAGTCAAGACACCAAGAGATAAGAAACCAAAACACTATATAAGATACAATTATGTGATGTTATATAATGTTTGTAGGTTGTTTTGTGTAATTTTTCTTTTTGATGTAATATATATATATATATATATATATATATATATATATATATATATATATATATATATATATATATATATATATATATATATATATATATATATATATATATATATATAATGTTTGATTCTTAACCCAATGTATGAATTTGATGTAATACATTACAATTATTTGTTATGATACAATTATTTCTTTTCTAATACAGGTTAAAAAAATGGAAAAATTTCATAAAACTGAAAAATATGTTTTAAAAAAGCAGATAATTTAACGACGGTTGTTAAATATGACTGTGGTTATATAGAGAACATGTGACATTTAATATATTACAAAATTCAGTTAAAACAATTGCGATAATATGTCGCACGGTTTCAGATTTTCTAAAACAGTCGTATGTTTGTAATTGCAAATAACGCATATACAACTACACACTACGTAACAACGGTCGGTCCTGCATGATAATATATCTTTTCTAACCGTTAGTTGCAAATGTTTTTAGTAGAAGTGAGTTTACCTTTTTTTTATATTTGTTGATGTTAAATACATTTCATTATATATATATATACTCCCTCCATTCCCATTTATAAGCAAATTATAACATTTTAGATTCATTAACTAATTAATGCATCTAACTTATATATAGTCCAAATACATTATTTATTGAATGAACCTAGGAAGTCAAAATTTGCTTATAAAAGAGAATGGAGGGAGTATATTATAGAAAATGCCTAAACTAGATGGTAACTTACACCAACTTATTTTTTAGAATGTGTGTTTTAGTAATACGCACCTTAGAGTGCATTTAATCCTTTTTCAATTAAAACTTATTAAAACACACATTCTTAAAAATAGATGGGTGTATCCTAGCAAAACCATATATATATATATATATATATATATATATATATATATATATATATATATATATATATATATATATATATATATTAAAACTAGCTTATTATAAAAAATATAACTTAGGAATTTTATTGAGTTTAATGAGAAATAAATTACAATAAATAGATTTTAATGATAGAATATATGTAGTGTAGTTAGATGGAAGAAAAAAATTTGGAAACGAGAAATAAAATAATAATGTAGTCAAACCTAGTAAAAAAAATTGAAAACAAAAATGATGAAGGAAAGGGAGATAAAATTGTACTCTTTTTTTTTTGTTGAAATATAAATAATCTTTCTTTGTTTAAATTTTTTTATTTTTTATAAGATAAAATATAATTAAATTTATTACAATTTTAAATTTCTATTACATTATAATTGATTATTTATTTTTATATTAATTGAAATTTATTTATTCATTGAAAATATTTTTTATTTAATATTTTTGTGATTTTGTATTTAAGTATGATTCTTTCTTCATGCTTTCACTTTATCAAATAATAAAGAATTTTTTTTTATTTTTCATTCATGTTATTTGCATTTTCATTGCTCCCAATTTTTTTCTATCCTGGTTTCTTTCCTTCCTTTCATTTTCTTTTTTCATCCAAATAAAACTTAAAGTTATAAAGTCACTTATTAAAGTCTATTTCAATTTCCAAGAAATTGAGAAGTAATATTATAGTCAGACTGAGTGGAAGTATAGTCAGACTATGAGAAAAGATGTAGTCAGAACTCTCTGATTGATCAATTTATCTGTTGTAGTCAGAACTTTCTGATTGATTCATTTATCTGTTGTAGTCAGACCCTTTTGAGTGACCAATCTATTTGTTTCAATATTTTTGGAAATAAGAATAGTGCAGTCAGACTGAGTTAAGAGGATGGAGTCAGAGCTAGTAAAGAAAAATATTTTTTTTAAGTGAAAAGTAACGGTGCAGTCAGATTAGTGTAGTTAGATTGAGTGAAGAAGAAAAATCTTTTTGGGAGAATGAGAAGTAATAGTGTATTTTAGTCAGACTCAAGAATTAAAATGAATGGTCAGAGTCAGTATAATTAATATAATCAGAAGAAGAATGAAGAATGAGAAGAAGAATGAAGAATGAGAATATCTTATTGGATATGATAGACTAGTATAGTGTAATCATAAAGATCAAAAATACTCTAAGGAGGTGTTAATTTTTGAGAAAGAGCTATGATAATTATTTTAGTTTATATTTAGTATTATGGTTTTAATATTGATATTTATATAAAAGTCATATGTATTCTTTTCTTCTCAAAATATAGTAAAAAAATAGTTGTTCTAAAATATCAACAATATATTTAATTTACAATTTTTTTAATTTTTTTAACCAACAATAATTAGAACCTTTTTAAATCTTTTTAAATAATTTATTTCAAAAAAAATAAAATAACTAAAAAATCTTATTTTTCTTATATTTTAGGACAAATTTTTTTTAATTAAAAAATTAAAAAAAAATCCTAATTTTCTTAAATTTTGGGAGCAATTTATTTATTAAAAAAAATCTTAATAAAATTTTAACAAGTAACACTATATTGAAGTATTTAAAAAATTATATACATAAATTAAGCCCAATTCTCATTTTTGTAAAACTCTACTAGGCCTACCGATTGAGAAAACGTATGATGATATATTCAACTACTCCTCCATCTTTTATAATTAAATGCATACAAAAAAGTAGTACTATTTTTAAAAAGTGTACACAAAGAAAACAAAACTTTCCTAAAAAGTATATGCACTTTTAATGTATATAAGCCTTCATACTATTTTAGGTATGCATATATTTAGAAATTATGGTAAATTTTATATTATGTTTTTTAGTCAATAATGTAAATTAACATTTTTTCTATTTAAAATGCTTTATAAATTTAAAAAAAAAAAACCATTGAAATGACGAAGACTTTGACTCATGATTCAAACTCTTCAAACCCTTTCAACTCTGACATATCATAGTTGAACTCATCACCAACCACATGATAGATAGATAATGTCAATCGTGATGATAAAGTAAGTGCTACAAGCTACAAATCTCAATAACTATATTTTTACTGTTTTTTCTTTTACAAAAAGTGCGGGTCATTTGGTTCATAAATAAATAAAAAATTGAAAACTATTTAATCATGATTTTACTATACAACCGTTATTATAAGATTTATATTTCACTACGGTTGAATGCAACAGTTGTGATCAAAGGTTTTCTGATAAGATTAAAGCAAAATAGATTCATTATTTCCTTCATAGCCTTAAGCAAAACAGCGAATCAGAGACGCCGTAATAGCAATCTTCAACTTCATAATCTTCATTCGCTTGAATCTTCATTCTTGATAATATTCACTATCTTCATTCTTGATCCCTTCCTCTTCGAAGTACGGTAGGTTTCGTGTAAATTTCACTCTCTTCCTCATCTTCCTAATTCTTGATAATATTCACTATCTTCATTCTTGTTTGATTTTGTGTTGTGTTTCGTTCAAAGTTGATATGCTTTATGTTTTAATGTTGGATTTAGCAATGAACAAAAATATTATAACTTTGCTACAATGGATATCCATATGCTTAAGATTTAGAGTTGTATTATTGTTATGAATATGCTTCAGTTTTTCTATATGTTTTTAGATTTTGTCGTGTCGTTCACAATATTGTTTTGATATAAATATCAGGATTTGTTATGGATCATAATTGGATGAAAGCTTATAGATTAGATATTTGAGAAAGGATTTGTTAAATTTCTTGAATACGTAGATCAAATATTCCCGACAATAATGGTATCTTTTATTGTCCTTGTGTTAATTGCGGGAATATAAATAAAGGTACAAAGGATGAGATATTTCATCAGTTATGTTGTAATGGTATATGTCAAAGTTATACAATGTGGACGTGGCATGGTGAGGTGGAGAAAAGCGAAATAGTGCGTCACAAAGTTGATGAAGATGAATATATGGATGACCGTCTAGAAGATATGTTCCCTGTTATTGGAGAATCTAATTTTAAGAAAGACCATATTTATGATACTTTATGTAATGATAATGACACCCTTTTATATAAGAGATGTACAAGTTTTACACGATTATCTAGGGTTTTAAAATTTTTTAATCTGAAAGTGAAAAATGGGTGGTTGGGTATGGGTGGTTGGGTAAAAGTTCTACAGAATTGCTTTATTTGCTAAAATAAATGCTACCTAAAGATAACAGCTTGCCTGATTGTTGTTATGATGCCTATAAGATATTGTGTCCAATGGGTTTTGAGTATATCAAAATACATGCATGCCCTAATGACTGCATATTATATAAGAAAGAGTATGAAATTTTGGATCAATGTCCAGAATATGGGGTGTCGCGTTACAAGCTGAAGAGCAACAATGGTGATGACAATGACAATGATAATGTTAGTAGGAAGAGACATCCTGCTAAAGTGTTATGATACTTGCCAAAAATAATTTCAAGAATCAAGATACTTTTTGCTAATATGAATGACGCAAAGAGTATTAGATCACATGCACATGAAAGAAAATGTGATGGAAAAATAGGTCATCTAGCTGATTCTTTGCAATGGAAAAAAATTGATTCGTTGTTTCCGAATTTTGGCACTGAGCCAAGAAACCATAGGCTTAGGCTCTCCACCGATGGAATGAACCCCTTTGGTAATCTGAGTATAAACCATTCTTTACGGCCTGTTCTTCAGTGTCATATGTAGTAAAGTTATCGATTTTAAAAAATTAGATGTATTGGAAGATGAAGCTTCCATAATCTTGTGTCAATTGGAGATGTATTTTCTTTCACCATTTTTTGACATTATGGTTCCCTTACTTGTTCATCTATGTTGCGGTGGAAATAGGATATCAAACTATTAATTAGTTTGAATCACAATTCTTGATTCACAACCGCTCTTTGATTTATCCGAAGGAAAAGGTCAAAAGAGGAAAAACCTAATTTTGCATCGTAAACACAATGCGGGGAGAGACCTAGGTAAGGGGTTGGTTAAGCTTAGGGAAGGTACGAGCACCCTAAACTTCTGTAGTACTCTACAGGAACCTTTTGTTTATTGTATGCTTTTTTATTTTGATTTATTATCTGCTTTAATATATATTGAGCTAAGGGATATAGTGACCTAAAGACCTAAGGGTTAGTCCTAAGTTTACTCGGTAAGACATCGCATCTTGTGCCTATGTATCCTGGATAGGGAATGGAATCAGAGTAATTGTAGTTCCCCTCGAAAGGGAGGTTAGAAACTTCTTGACTATGGTCAAGGTTTCAATGGGGACTTAGGTGGAGTCTTTGAAACTCCTATTTCTATGTTGAATTTGTTAATTGAAAATTTAGTGTTGGAATTAGGGATTCCACGGCGGGAAACCCTAAAGCAGAGTACGTCGACTCTTTGACCTAATTCTAGGGTAAAGGGTGTTTTCGTCCACGGCGAGACACCTAGGCTAATTAGGGTTTGAAACGATCAAATGTTAGGGTTATTGACTCGGCGGTCAAACGGCTAGACCTAATTCCTTCGGATGGAACATAACGGTAAAAACATGCAGGCAACAGAACTATTACATGGCAGGCATAAAAAATATGAAAAATAAAGCAAGCAGAAAAGGAAAGCAGCGCGACCACTCGCGTAAAATACAAATTCCCAAAAAATTGCAAAACAAAAACAAACCGCGACCATGGCCTCGCGTAAATTACATCCATGGAACAAAAACCAAACAATGAATACTAATAATCTGAGACAAACTGAGTAGCGGAGGTTAGGCGAAAGTGAAACGGCTAAAACAAACCTTGCATTCTTGCATTCTTATTAAAGGAAAAGTTAATTGAAGAAGAAATTATGTTAACATGATGTTTTTATTTAAAACATGTTCTAATTTAAACAAAGAAGATGTTTTTATCTTAAGGTTTTATTTTAAGAAATATTATGTGTTAATTTTATTAAGGGAATTGATTTTAATTTTATTGTAACAAAAAATATATTGTAATAAAGATGCAAAAGGTGTTTTAAATTACAAGGTAAACAGTTTTCAAAATTTCTTTAACGGTTTCAAGGAGGCTTTGATAAAAAGAATGTCACTGATTTAAGATTGCTTTAATTTTGCTGCTAACTTAATTACTGACTAATAATACTAATCTTAAATTAATTAAATACTAAATTAATTAAATACCAAAAGAAAAAAAAACAAAATAAACAAGAAGAAATAAAAATGAAAAACAAAAAGGGGACGTGGATTCCGTTGACCCGTCATTCCCAGGTTTCAAAGCCTTATTCTCCTTTGCTCGCCGGCGGCACTCTCACGGTCTTTGCATGCAGGAGATCTCGTCCTCCCCACCGCCACAAATGCCCGATCCACATACCTTTGGTTTCCTTTCCTCAATCCTATCACCACCTGCGGAAAAGAAATGACAGAGCGATAATAACCAAGTGAGACTTACCCTCCGGCACCGGGAACAATCTTTTGACGTTAATGACCTCCGTCGTTGATCTTAATGGAGAACGATGATGAGGTCCCTGTTCTCCGGAGTCCGATTGAATCTTCGACGGTTAGTTTCTCCTCACTCTTCTTCTTTCTTCAACCGAATGATGATGACGATGAAACTCGAGGAAATCCGCCGACCCTCCCTCGATTGGTACCACCGCCGCTTTCCTTCGTAAGAGTCTTCCCTTCTTTAGGGTTCTTTTGGGTCCTTTTATACTGGTCATTGTTGGGCCTGGATTCAATTTGTAGTTACAATTTACTTACGGTGATTTTAATGCTATCTTTCAGGGTTTGGGTTTGACCTTGTTTGGAGCAAAAATCGGAGCTAATTTTATTGTTGCGAACCTTATGGCTAAGGGTTAGGAATAGAGATGCGGCGGGTTTGCCTGCTGCTTCGATTTGGTCTTGGAAGTGGTCCGCAAGGGAATGCATTTCGGGATTTGAGAAACACGTTAAACTTGCTGGAAGCACAATTTCTTCTATGATTGAACATGATCAGCTCTGCAAAGTTCTGCTCCTGAAGAAAGATGCCAAAAGCATTTTGGTTTTAATGCACAGAAGTTATGCAAGCACATAGACGAATATGCATTGCACTTTTGTCCACACTCTGGTTGTCATCATACTAAGGTATTTGCTTCTCCCTTTTCTGCACTATGCAACTGCTACTTTGAAAAAAAATCAAGACTTTCTTACTCATTCCACTTGTATGGATTGCTATCACTTGAGGTGCTCTGGACTAACAGGAAAGACGTGGCCTCAACAACCTCAAAGGCTCTTACTATGAAACTTTGAAAGGTAAATCCCAATACTCAAATGGAAGTTCCCTCTTGAGATTTGAGAAACAATTTGAACTGAACACTCTTATCAAACTTCTGTCTGATGCTGGATGTTCTGTTTTCACAACGCGCAGTTTGAACCTGCTTGGCCGATATGGAATTTGTTGATGTGATTCTCTATTGGTGTTTGAGACATTACCATGTAGTCACAATACTTTAACATTGTACTCGAATTTTGCAGGCTAACTTCCGTCGTTTAGAGGACGGTGGCGGCTCTAACAAAATGGCAACGACAATACCGGTCTTGGCGCGAACCTCAACAACATTACAACAAGCTAGTGTAAAGGTTCGATAATGTATTGCCTGTATCGGCCATAAAGCTAGATACGGGCTCAGTAGCGGAAACCTTAAGTTGGGAAATTTCGAGGAAACGTCAATGAGGTACCGTCTACAGTTAAACGACTCTTTTGATTCAACCATTAATTTTTCTAACAATGACACCGCTTTGGAATTGTAGTCGCGATTGCCCGTATTATTGAAGACACCTTGCCATTCTTAGAGAACAATATAAGGAAGCAAGTTGAGTGAATGACTCGTATGATACTCATCATTTACATTCAAATGAGCAAAGTAGCAAGGTATACAGGGAAAACACGAGTTATTGATTCAGTCGTACCAAATACATGATTTATTATTGAGCACGACCAGAGAAACATATCAAACTTAGAGGCAGCTTAACTAATTTTCAGTACATGAGGATATCACACTACTTCTTCCCGAGTGACTCGTTTTATGGAGCAACTACTTTCTATGCTTAATTTTTCCGCAGAAATCTTCTGGTTGGTACCATATCGCAGCCAAAGCCATGATATCCTCGCAAATGCGACCTCTCCTACAACTCGCACACGACAAACAACGCTCAAATCTGCCCATATTTCACTTGCCATGGTTACTGATTGAGAATTTGGGTTGCATCCTTCAAGACCTTTCTCTGTTACCACCACTACAGAATTGACATCAACAGCGCGGCATATCTCCTTTAATGGTGGAGCAAAACAGTAATTTCATAAGGCTCACTCAATGTGATGAACCCACGGACACCCAGATCTTTCAAACGAGGCACATCAGTAGGAAATGTATATTATTTCCAACCTTGTATAATGTAGTTCCATTTTGTATAATGTAATAAGAACATATAGAATAAATAGAATCTATTTTCCTTAATAAATTAAATGTGATTCGGCTCAACTTTCTGCATAAACTCTACCAATTAGAAATTAACTCGACTAAGCTCCTTCCATAAACTCAATTGGATAAACTTCTTCAGTTGAAGATACATCCGAAAAACCTTTCAAATGAATTTAATTGACTAACTTTGATCACAACTATACTAAGGAACTCATTTGCTTCTAATTTGCCCAGTTAAATTCAAATGGAAACCACCTTCCTCTGGTTCATCTTATCCACTTGAACTGATTTAAACTCCGCCCATTAATACCCTCGGCCTTGATTTGTACCAATAAGATTCAAATTATCCGAATTCCCTGACTGCCACTTAGGTTAGTTAAATGCAATGCAAAAGTGAAATGGAATATAAAGTGAAACGACTAATCTTAGGGCAAAATTTGTGGTATTACAATCTAGTTAGAGAAATCAAAATTTGTGGTCCAATTTCTTTTAGGTGGATGTATCCAATAGAGTGATACATGAAGACCTTTAAAGGATATACGAAGAATCATCACCGACTGGAAGCTTCGTTTATTTAACGACACATCACAAAAGAAACTGTTGAGTTTTGTACAAACTATTTGTAAAAAAAAAGAGTCTATAGGAATTCAAAAATCTCGTCATGCTGACACTGAAGGTAGATGAATTCAAGTTTTAAATGTTAAGTCAATGACTCAGGATGTATATTTTCAGGCACATTTTTATATATTGAATAATATTGAAGAAGTTCAACCCTTTCGTGGCTACTCATAAAAGACTTTTGAAGAAAAGATATCCACGAATGAGTGACAAATTATTGTTGATCGAGCATAACAAGAAATTCCTAGATTGCTTTAATAAAAGGATACCAAAATATCACAGTGCATCCGAGACAATTAAATGGTTGTCGCTCATGTCAAAATTTAATGTGATAACTTGGACCGTATATGATATTGGTCATTATACCTTTTATACAAAATCAAAAGATGATCGTAGTACAATGTAAAATAGTGGAGTTATGGTTGAGGTCGTATCCATGTAATTCTCTAGTTCGAAATATAAGAATCCAATATTGGCATCTAATGTGTTCTATGGTGTCATTGAGGAGATTTGAGAGATTGATTATGTTATCTTCAAAGTGCCTTTATTTAAATGCAAGTGGGTTCTCAATAATGTTAATGGTATACAAACTCTAATGACTTATGATTCACCCGGGTTGACCTTGGCAAGAAAAATTATATGACCAAACCATTCATCATGACTTCACAAGCAAAACAAGTTTTCAATGTGACTGACCCTTTGGACACATCGAAAAAATGGTCAATCGTTCTTCGAGAAAAAGATATTCCTAGTAGTGATGAAAGTTTTGATATTTCTTCTACTCCTACTTACACAACAAAAGTGCCTACCACGTATGGCGAAGTTGATAGAGATGATATGCATGTTATTCGTATCAATCATAATGAAGGCATATGGGGGAAATTAACAAGTATTTTATTCTTCATTCATAATTTTATGTAAGTTATTATTTATAACTATATTTATTACTAACAAGTATGATTATTTGATATTTTTGCCTTATAGATACAATTATGTGATGTTATATAATGTTTGTAGGTTGTTTTATGTAATTTTTCTTTTTGATGTAATATATATATAATGTTTGGTTTTTAACCCAATGTATGAATTTGATGTAATACATTACAATTATTTGTTATGATACAATTATTTCTTTTCTAATACAGGTTAAAAAATGGAAAATTTTCATTAAAATAGAAAAATATGTTTTAAAAAAGCAGATAATTTAACGACGGTGGTTAAATATGATTGTGGTTATATAGAGAACATGTGACATTTAATATATTACAAAATTTAGTTAAAACAACTGCGATAATATGTCGCGCGGTTTCAGATTTTCTAAAACAGTCATATGTTTGTGATTGCAAATAACGCATATACAACTATACACTACGTAACAACGGTCGGTCCTGCATGATAATATATCTTTTCTAATCGTTAGTTGCAGATGTTTTTAGTAGAAGTGAGTTTACCTTTTTTTTATATTTGTTGATGTTAAATACATTTTATTATATATATATATATATATATATATATATATATATATATATATATATATATATATATATATATATATATATATATATATATATATATATATATATATATATATATATATATATATATATATATATATATATATATATATATATATATATATATATATATATATATATATATATATATATATATATATATATATATATATATATATATATATATATATATATATATATATATATATATATATATATATATATATATATATATATATATATATATATATATATATATATATATATATATAGGTTTTTCTAAAATACATCCACCTATTTTTATGAAATTGTGTTTTAGCAACCTGCACATTAGGGTGTATTTAATAAATTTTTAATTATTAATTGTTAAATCATTCCTTCTAAAAAATAAATAGGTGTATTATAGAAAATGCCTAAACGATATGGTAACTTACACCCACTTATTTTTTAGAATGTGTATTTTTGTAATACACAATTTAGAGTGCATTTAATCCTTTTTTAATTAAAACGTATTAAAACACATATTCCTAAAAATAGATCGGTGTATCCTAGCAAATATATATATATATATATATATATATATATATATATATATATATATATATATATATATATATATATATATATATATATATATATATATATATATATATATATATATATATATATATATATATATATATATATAAAAACTAGATTATTTAAAAAAATATAACTTAGGAATTTTATTGAGTTTAATGGGAAATAAATTACAATAAATAGATTTTAATGATAGAATATATAGTGTAGTGAGATGGAAGAAAAAAAAATTTGAAACAAAAAAAAAATGAAAATAAAAAGTCTTTTTGAGAAGTATGTAACTTACACATGTTCTAAGAGAAAATCTAAAGGAAAGATGAACGAAAGAGAGATAAAATTGTACTCTTTTTTTGTTAAAATATAAATAATCTTTCTTTGTTTAAAATTCTTTATTTTTTGTAGGATAAAATATAATTAAATTTATTATAATTTTAAATTTCTATTACATTATAATTGATTATTTATTTTTATATTAATTGAAATTTATTTGTTCATTGAAAATATTTTTTTATTTAATAATATTTTTGTGATTTTGTATTTAAATATGATTCTTTCTTCATACTTTCTATTCGCTTTCACTCTATCAAATAATATAAAAAATTCTTTTATTTTTCATTCATGTTCTTTGCATTTTCATTCCTCCCAATTTTTTTTTATCCTGTTTTCCTTCCTTCCTTTGATTTTATTTTTTCATCCAAATAAAACTTAAAGTTATAAAGTCACTTATTAAAGTCTATCTCAATTTCCAAGAAATTGAGAAGTAATATTGTAGTCAGACTGAGTGGAAGTATAGTCAGACTATGAGGAAGGATGTAGTCAGAACTCTCTGATTGATCAATCTATCTGTTGTAGTCAGACTCTTTTGAGATTTTTAATATTTTTGGAAATAAAATAGTGCAGTCAGACTGAGTGAAGAAGATGGAGTGAGAGCTAGTAAAGAAAAATATTTTTTGTAAATGAAAAGTAACCGTGTAGTCAGATAAGGGTAGTTAGATTGAGTGAAGAAGAAAAATCTTTTTGGGAGAATGAGAAGTAACAGATTAGTGTATTTTAGTCGGACTCAGAATTAAAATGACCTGTCAGAGTGAGAATATAATCAGAAGAAGAATGAAGAATGAGAATATCTGATTGGATATGATAGACTAGTATAGTGTAATCATAAAGACCAAAAATACTCTAAGGAGATGTAAATTTTTGAGAAAGGGCTATGATAATTATTTTAGTTTATATTTAGTTTTATGGTTTGAATATTGATATTTATAATGAAATGTATTTAACATCAACTGATCTATGCGCATCTGCTCGCTATCACCGCTGCAACAACCGCCGTGAATTCCGCCGTAATCTGTAATCTAGTAAGTTTTCTCCCTCTACCCTTTTATCGTTTTGTACTTTAGAACTGTCGTTGGGGCGTGTTAAATGCCCTGAGGAGGGAGGTTAATCTTCGCGCGCCGTAGGTGGCGTTTTGTAGTTTTTAGATGAATGTGCCGAGGACATGTGAGGGGGTGATTTGAATCCCCCGGGGACAGACGCTAGTTTATGATGAATGCCCCGGGGATAGGTGATAGGATTAGTTTGACGGACCCGGGGATGCATAGTGGGTTATATGAATGCCCGGAGGACAATCTATGAACCTCCTAGGGACGCGTATCTCGAGTACGACGAGGGATGTTGGATAAATTCTCCGAGGAAGGTTGTCCGTATTGCCTCTACTCTCGTCGCAGATATTGTCCCTGTTGCCCTTTCACTTGGGCTTGCGGTGGAAGGGTGAATTTGATCTTGGTCATCGAATTCACCGTCGCCTTCTGCTTTTCAGGTGCAAATAAATTCGTGGGTCCCGGAGACGATGGTCGTAGATGAAGACGCGGAAGCTCCCTCTGTCGATGTGCGTGTCCGCCCAGTTGGTGATTGGATGGCTGAGGAGCCTCTATCCACACCCTCATATTTTGCCAGTGGACCGATCAGTAAGGACGATCCTATAAGCTGGCAGGTGTACCGGCCACGGGAAACTCACCGCATCTGTTCGACTTATGGGAGAATGCGGTTCCCCATGTACGAGTTTTGTTTCCGTGAGGCCTGGCTGAGGTTGTCGTTCTCGGATTTTCAACTAGGGGTCTTTGACTGGCTGCGGTTAGCCCCCTCGCAGCTGCACCCAAACGCCATAGCCTTTATCCGAGCGTTCGAGCTCGTCTGTAGATGTCTGGAGATCGACGCCACGTTGTCGCTGTTCTTTCGCCTCTTTCATCTGCAGCGACAGACGGTGGATGGCCGACACGGATGGGTCTCGCTGAAATGACCAAATAAACTTTTTCGGACGTATATAGATTCTGTCCGAGACTTCAAGGCCCGCTTCTTCGTTGTTAGGCCGGTCACTCAAGAAGCTTGTGCCTCGTTGTACCGGATAGGAGAGCGAGTGGTAAACGGGCGAAGGGAGGTCGTCATGATGCCGAAGGGTCCTGCATGAAATGGACCGAGGAGCACTTCTTGAAGAGTACTGATCGGTATATCGTGCGAGCGGGGACTCTCGACGAGGAAGATCTGGCCGACTATCAAAAGATAGTTGCGTTCGTGGGCATCCTGCCTTCGTCGAACTTAGTGACGCCTGATGGTTGGTACCTCCGCGAGAGTCAGGGACAAGTTCGCCAGAGGAAAAGGCTGGTCAGCACGAAAGCTCTGCTTGAGTGCTCGTCGGAGGCTGAGGCCCTTAGCTATCTAGGCGGTGGTCGTCTTCTTCTTCCCCTGACTTCGCATTTCTCATCTGTTTTACTGACTTGTTCCTTTATTTTTTGCAGGGAGTATGTCTTCCATCGAGGAGAGAGTGAAGAAGCTGGCTACCTCGAGAGCAGCGGCGGCTGTTGGGAAGACGCGACTTGCTCAGGTAGTCGGGCAATCAGCCACTGAGCAAGGAGGTGGGGGTTCTTCATCATCGCCCTAGAGTAGTCAATCGCCCTCGTCTCAAGGGGCTGCATAGCGGGCGAAGATTCAAAAGGCTGAGGGTGTCTTCGATTTGACGGGCGATCTGTCGAAGAAGGTTTCGCAATCCCGCCGTGTCACCAGCATCTCGGCTTCTTCCATGGGGTCAGGTCGCCTACTGTTCCGGTTGGGGAGGCGAAGGTAGTTCTCGGCTCGGACAAGGCTGCTCGCCGACAAGCTCTGGCGGAGGATCTGGCTGCCATGATGCGGGTCTTTTCAACGGCATTGGTCTTGAGAGACGAGAGCTGCTTTCCTGCTGAGCTGTCCAAGTTACAGGGTGACCTCACCTTCGTGCAGTCGAGGTTGACCAAGGTGACTGGGGAGTTGGAGAGGAGTCAGGAAGAAGTTGCCACGCAGTGCAAACGGGGAGATAGTGCCGAGGAGAAGCTGAAGGTCGCGGAAGTGGAGGTGCAGGCGCTAAAGGCTCGCGTGGGGGAGCTGGATAGCTCTTTCTGTCCTGCCGACAACGAAACTAACGAGGATAAACTAATGGTTACCCGTTCTGCTCTTCTCGGTAGGATCCGGGAGTTGGAGAACGATTGCCTAGAGGTAGTCGGGGTTGGTTTTTCTGGCGCGATGGAGCAGCTCAGGGTGGTCAACCTCGACATAAGTCTGGTCGTGGATGGGATTGGACCTTTCCACCAGATCATTGATGGACGAGTGGTCGATCCCAGTGTCGAGGCTGTTGAGAGTTTTGTCCCTGCGGACGAGCCTAAAAAGGAGGTTTTTGGAGATATGTAGATTTTGTTCCGGGCCTGCGTGCCCGTAGTTTTTGGGCCTGCGTGCCAAACTTTTACTTTTTTCTGCTAAGTGTTTTTTGTCGGGCCTGCGTGCCCCCTTTTGATGTTGTAATTTGACTACTGGGTTTGTGCCCGCCCTTTATAAAGGATATTTTGTTTAATTGTGCGCTCGTTTTATTTTGAATGGTGATATGCTTGTTTAATTTCTGCATGTTTGTGTGCTCGAATTGTATGTTTATTTTGCTTTTGCGCTATGTCTGGGGGTAGTAGCTCAACGATACTTGTGTTCGGTAGTGTAGGGAACTTGCCCGGGTGACCGGTGTGGTTACCTGGTCAGTAAAGGGGTGTTTACCCCTGCGGCGTGAACGTCCCATCGAGAGCTGGGTGTTCTGCCGAGCCTGGTATAGCAGCGGGGAATCTCGGTCGAGGTGTTCTCCGTCGTGCAAAGCCTTTTACCTGCACACACAAAGGTAGAGTCTTGTTATCTCGTTGGTCTCACGGATACACGGTGGTACCACGTCGCGCTCCTGTGGTCGCGACGCTTGTCGTCGTGGGCAGTGTTTAACTGTAGTATTTTTTCAGCTTCTCAGCATTCCATGGTCGAGCTAGTTGATCCCCGTGCAAGTTTTCAAGGTAATAGGCCTCGTGCTCTGTCTTATCTCGAACACGATAGGGGCCCTCCCAATTTGCGGCAAGTTTTCCCTCGTGTGAGTCCTTCTGGTTTCTTCGCAAGACCAGGTCTCCGACCTGGAATTCGTGTTTTAAGACTCTGTTGTCGTGGCACAACGCTATCTTTTGTTTTAACCTGGCTTCGCGGAGAGCCGCTCCCGATCAGGTCTCCTCGACTAGATCGAGTTCTTCTCAGAAGGCTTCGTCGTTGGTTTCTGTTTTGAGGGGTGCTTCAGTCCTTCTGGACGATTCTCTGATCTCGACCAGGATCACCACCTCGGTTCCGTAGGTGAGGCGGAATGGGGTTTCTTCTGTGGTCGAGTGAGGCGTTGTATGATACGCCCATAGCACGTTGTGGAGCTCCTCGACCCATCCTCTCTTGGCGTCGCCGAGTCTTCATTTTAATCCTCGAATGATTACTCCATTCGCGAATTCAGCTTGGCCATTTGTCTGAGGATGTTCGACCGAGGTGAAATGATGTTTGGTCTCGAGTTTGGTGGCAAAGTCCCGGAAATTTCTGTCGGTGACTATGGTAAGTGGGACGCCGAATATGGCGAGTATGTTCCTTTTGTAGAACCAGAGTATGTTGTGTGTCGTGATTTTGGCGAGGCCTTCAGCCTCGATCCACTTGGTGAAGTAATCGACGCCCACGATCAGGTATTTATTCTTATACGAGCCTAAGGTGAAGGGACCGAGGATATCCATCCCCACCAGGCGAACGGCCAAGGGGAGGAGATGGATTTAAGCTCGCTCGGTGGGGCAAGGTGCATGTCCCCATGCCGTTGGCACCTGTCGCATTTTCTGACATGTTCTTTGGTGTCCTCCTGTATCGATGGCCAGTAGTATCCTGCCCGTAGAGCTTTTCTCGCCAGGGACCGTCCCCCGAGGTGTTGCGTGTTGATGCCTTCGTGGACCTCTTCCAGAACGGCTGCGGCTTGAGTCTTGTCGATGTATTTGAGGAGGGGGATCGCGAAGCCTCTTCGATATAGTTTATCGTCGAGCAGAACGTACGAGCAAGATCACTGTTTGATCGTGTTGGACTCTTTCGCGTCGATGGGGAGTCGACCTGTGCTGAGGTAGGCGTGTATGGGCGTCATCCAACAGTCCACGTCTCCTATGGTGTTGACATCGAGTAGTGCTTTGGCTCTCTCCGTGCTTGGTTACGCAAGAATCTCCTGGATGACTGATTTGTGCCCACCATTCCTCTTGGTGCTCGCTAGTTTTTAGAGGATATCTGCCCGTGTGTTTTGCTCGCGGGGCACGTGTTGGACTTCCGCGGAGTCGAAACTCTTCATCTTTTCCTTTATGAGAGCTAAGTACTCGGCCAGGTTGTCGTTCTTTGCCTGATATTCTCCCCGTACTTGCGAGGCGACTAGTTGGGAGTCCGTGGAGGTCTTTATCTCCTTGGCTCCGAGGTCCTCTACTAGGCAAAGACCGACCAGAAATGCTTCGTACTCGGCTTGGTTATTTGTCGTCGAGAAGGCTAGTGTCAGAGAGACTTCCACGATGGTGTCTTCCTCGTTTTCCAGGATGATGCTCGCGCCGCTTCCCGAGGAATTTGAGGCGCCATCGAAAAAGATGGTCCACTTTTGATTTCCTGGGATTGATTCTGGCATGGGAGTCATTTCGGCGACGAAGTCGGCCAAAACATGAGCCTTGAGGGCTTTCCTGCCTTCGTAGACAATGTCAAACTCAGACAGTTCCAGCGACCACCTCAGCATTCGGCCGGCCATGTCGGGTCGACCGAGAAGCTGTTTGATGGGTTGCTCGGTTCTGACCACGATGGTGTGGGCCAAGAAATAGTGTCGGAGTCTCGGGAAGCGTTGACGAGGGCCAAGGTGACCTTTTTGATCTGTTGGTACCTCACTTCGGGACCGTGGAGGGCTTTTCTCATGAAGTAGATAGACTTTTTCCCCTCGGGGTTTCCCGGATCAGTATGGTGCTGACGACCTCGTTCGCCACGGCCAGATATAGGTACAAGGTTTCTCCAGCCTCTGGTTTTGTCAACACGGGCGGCTCTGATAGGACGTGTTTGAGGTGGTGGAGAGCTTGCTTGAATTCCTCTGTCCATTCGAACGCGGCCTCTTTTCTAAGTAATTTGAAGAAATGGAGGGCGTACTGTGCGGATTTGGCAATGAAGCGGGAAAGCGACGCGAGCACCCCGTTGAGGGACTGTATGGATTTCTTCGAGATCGGCGTGATGATCTCGAAGAAAGCTCGACACTTGTTTGAATTTGCCTCGATCCCTCGTTCGGTTAGATAGAAGTCGAGGAATTTCCCCGCTCGGACCCCAAAGGTGCATTTCTCCGGGTTAAAACGCATTCTACACTTCCTCGCCGTTTCGAAAACCTTCCTGAGGTGAGACGTGTGGTCGACTTTCATGCGGGATTTGACGATCATGTCGTCCATGTAGACTTCGAGCATGTCGCCAATTTCTCCTCGGAAGACCTTGTTCATCATCTGTTGGTAGGTGGCTCCGACGTTTTTCAGGCCGAAGGGCATTACGTTGTAATAGTAATTGCCCGACTCCGTCATGAAGGTTGTGCTATGTTTGTCGGCCTCAGCCATAGGGATCTGGTTATACCCTGAGTACGTGTCCATGAAGGACAAGAGTTTGAAGCCCGCCGAGTTGTCGACGAGCTTGTCGATATTGGGGAGAGGGTAGGCGTCCTTAGGACATGCCCGGTTGACATCAGTGTAGTCAACACACATTCGCCACTTTCCATTATTTTTTTTGACAAGTAAAATGTTGGACAACATGGTTGAAGACCGGGCCTCCGAAATATAATTTTCCTCTAGGAGGTCTTTTACAGCTTTTTCAGCAGCCGCCGACTTTTCGGGGGACTGCCTACGCCTACGTTGTGTTATGTCCCTAGCTGCCGGGTCGATGGAAAGCTGGTGACAGGCAACCTCAGGGTCGAGTTCGGGCATCTTTGCGGCGCTCCAGACAAAGAGGTCTGCATTCTCGCGGAGGCAGGCTTTCAACTGTTTCCTCACTAGATCGGGGAGTCATGCCCCTATCTTCACGGTCTTCGAAGTGTCGTCCCCTAGGGTTACGATCTCAAATTCCCCGTCTAGAATGGGGTGTGTTAGGTGGATAGGCTGCCCGGTGGAGGATGGAGAAGTGTCGTTGACGTCGTCCTCGCGGTCGGATTCTTCGGCGAATCGGCTGTCGAAGTCAAGGGAGTCGACGTGATCCTTCGGCTCGCTTTTCGGGACGGTGGAAGGCGTCGCTTTTTTGGTCGCTGGACCAATCGTTCTTAGGCCCTTCATTGCCGCTTCAAAACATCGGCGGGCAGCTTCGATGTCACCATTGAGGGTGACGACGACCCCGATTCTGGTATAGTACTTCATTTTTAGATGGACGGTAGAGGGTACCGCGGTGAGGTCCGCCATCGTTGTTCTGCCCAGGATGCAATTGTAGAGTGATGGGCATTCCATGACTAGGAACTTGACGTTGATCTCCCTGGATGTCTCCTTTTTGTCAAAGGTGACCTTCAGTTCCACGTATCCCCGTGGTCTTGTTGTCTCGTTGAAGCCCTGAAGGTTGGAGCCTAGGTAGGGGGACAAGTTGGACTCATCGAGTTGGAGGGCTGTGAAGAGGTAGGTGTACATGATGTCCACTGAGCTCCCTCTGTCGACCAGGATGCGTCTGACGTCGAAGTTTGCCATCCGGGCCCGTATCAGCAAGGGGATGTTCGAGTTGGGGGCACCTCCGGAGAGTTCCTCAAGGTAGAAGGTGATAGGGTTGGACTGACCTCGGAACTTGTTAAGCGTGCTTATCTTCCCGGAACTGTTGATGATGGGTTCCTCGAACTTCCACTTAACTAATCCTATGGATAGTTTGCTCGGGGTCCCGCCAGAGATGACCATTGCTCTCGGGAAGTATTCTCACCGGCTGGTGGGGCGCACCGGTTCCTTGGGTAGCTCAGGTTCAGCGGGGAGGCTGAACTCCCTGGCGGAAAACCAGTCCTCGAGTTGACTGACACTGAGGGCGACCTGAAGGCCTGAATCATTGTCGGGAGTAGGGACATCCTCGACTCTTTTGGCCTCAGGGGCCTCTTGCTGAGGGGGCTCCCACCCCTGGTGTACCTTTTCAGGTGCTCGTCTTTGATCCGTATCTCGATCGCATCCTTCAGATGGATGCCATCCTCGGTTACATGGTCGTGGCTCCGGTGGAAGCGGCAAAACTTCGACTTTTCCATGTTGGGTTTGGCGGGTGTCGGCCTAGGAAAGCAGACACCTCCCTGGACGAACTCTGTTTTGGCGCATTCGACTAGTATGCGCTCGCGGGAAACGACTAGGGCCATGTACTCTGTAAAACGGCCAGTGGGACCTCGCTGTTCGCGGGGCTCCTAGGGGCGGTCATCACGTCGCTGATCTCCTCTGCGTCGGTGATTCGAGGCTCCATCCTCTCGGGACTCGCGGGGGTCTCTCTGTCCTTAGTGTCACAGGCGGAGTTGGTCGTTTGGGTTTCCTCGAACCGGATGTAATGGCGAGCTCGGTCGAGGAAGTCCTAGAGGGATTCTGGCCGATGGATAGCCACTGCCTCGTAGAACTTGGAGTCTCGACGCAGGCCTTGCTCCATAAGGTAACACTTCATTTCATCCGAGGTCGTTACCTGTACGGCCTCCTTAGTGAACCTCTTGATGTAATTTCGGAGAGGCTCGTCGGGGGCCTGGATGATTGCGCCTAATGCGGCCTCCATCTTCGGGTGGCGCCTGGACACCGTGAAGTGGCGTGAAAAGAGGTCCTTCAGGACCTTCCACGAAGTGATGGATTCTGGTTCCAGGCTTTCGTACCACGTCATTGCGCCCTTCCTCAGGGTAGTTAGGAAGAGCCTGCACTTGATGGCTCTTCGGACGTTGCGATAATCGAGCATAGCCTTGATGTCTTCCAGATTGTCGTCTGGGTCCGAGGTGCCGTCGTAGGTCGGGAGCACAGTCGGTTTCTCCATCCCGTGGGGAATGGGCGCTGCCATGATCTCCCGTGACAGTGGGGTCCTGTAGTCGTCCTCGTCGCTCAGGATGGGAGAATGAGGTGGTGAAGGATCGTGCGAGGAGGGGGTTGATTCCTTACCCTTGCCTTCCTGACCGACGGGTCTGCCTTCGTCGTCCTTGACTCTTGAACTCGCTTCTCCTTCCGGGTTGGCGACCTTGTGCGCTTCTTGGAGATCACGGGCTGGGGCATCTCTAGCTGCGGTCGGCGGTTTCTTGGACGGGGAGATGGGCTCCTCGAGTTCCCGTTCCGGTCTTCCTGCGGAGGGGACCGGAATGGGGCTCCGTGCTCCAGTGCGCCAATGCGCTCATTCTGCTGGAACAGTAGTTGATTCGTCTGGTTGATGGCCACAAACAGGGCGACCACCGTTGGGTCTGCTCCGGCCGGAATGGGGATGGGCTAGAAAATTGCTGGGATCGTTGCCTGAGGAACAACCTAGTGTGTTGCGTCATCAGAAGAAGGGGAGGCAGTTCGGCCGTCCCTAGCATCGGTCTCTTGGAGCTGAGATGTCCCCACTTGGTTGCCGCTGTTGGTAGCGGGGACTTGGGTTAGGTCGTGAATGACATCGTCGTGGTGTGGGCTAGACATGATCGTGAAATGTTGAAAGGGAAACTTTGGTTCTCTGCTCGGAGGAACGGGGAAGTTTATTTTCCCACAGACGGCGCCACTGATCTGACCTGATCAGAAAGGGACCACTGACTTGCCACACGCCGTTGATCTGTTGCCTGTTCACCGGTGTTGAGGAAAAGGTGGGGGTGTACTGCAAGACACTCTGATGCCAAAATGCGAGATTGGACAGAGCGATAACAAATACAGAAGAAAGGTAAGAAGTGAGTATCTGACCCTCTTGTGAAAGAGGGTATTTATAGAGAGACCTCGGCGCTGGGCCAATGGTCATTTGAGTTGGGCTGGATGGTCAGACCCAACCCAAGTGACTACTAGGGCTTACGTGGCGTAGTGAAGACCAGGACGTGGTCTTCGCTCTAGTTCAATTGTCCCGTGATCTCCGGGAAGTGGGTTTGACCTGCTCTTTTGGAGGTGGGCAGTTGGCTGATGACGTGTCCCCACAGAGGGGAGCATGCGGAGAACGTGTGTAGAACACATTGTTCTACCCGACGGGGCTACGCTCTGTCGGTCTCGGTTGTGTTTGGTCGATGGGAGCCTTGTGCTCGACATGGTGATGCGCGCCACTTTTGGGCCTTCTCCCAAGTATTATGAGACTGGGCCTTTCCTGTCAGACCGGGGGCCAGGCCAGAATATTTTCCATTCATGTTCTTTGCATTTTCGTTCCTCCCAATTTTCTTTTATCCTGTTTTCTTTCCTTCCTTTCATTTTCTTTTCTCATTAAATCTTAAAGTTATAAAGTCACTTATTAAAGTCCATCCCAATCTTTTCTTTTTGAAAATGAATAGTAACAATGTAGTCAGAGTGAGGAAAGAAGAAAAATCTTTTTCGAGAGAATGAAAAATAACATATTAGTGTAATCAGACTTAATGAATTGTTTTTTTTTGAAAAATGATCAAAAGGACAGCCGGATTCAATAGAGTTAAAATGAACGGTCAGAGTCAGTATAATTAATATAACGGAAGAAGAATGAAGAATGAGAAGATCTGAATGGATATGATAGACTAGTATAGTGTAATCATAAAGACCAAAAATACTCTAAGGAGATGTTAATTTTTGAGAAAGGATTATGATAATTAATTTGGTGTATATTTAGTTTTATGGTTTGAATATAGATATTTATATAAAAGTTATATATATTCTTTTCTTCTCAAAATATAGTAAAAAATAGTTTTTCTAAAATATCAGTAATATATTTAATTTACTATTTTTAAAATTTTTTTAACTAACAATAATTAGAACCTTTTTAAATCTTTTGAAATAATTTATTTCAAAAAAATAAAATAACTAAAAAATCTTTTTTTTCTTATATTTTAGGAGAAATTTATTTATTCTTAAAAAATTTTAAAAAAATCTTAATTTTCTTATATTTTAGGAGCAATTTATTTATTAAAAAAACTATAAAAAAAATCTTAATAAAATTTTAACAAGTAGCACTGTATTGAAGTAGTCAAAAATTATATATATAAATTAAGCCATTAAGATTTAAGACATTAGTATTTTCTTGAATCAATGAGATTATGTGAAGTAGATTTCACATTTTTATTTATTCCAATTCTCATTTTTGTAAAACTCTACTAAGCCTAAAGCTTGAGAAAACGTATGATTATGTATTCAACTACTCCATCTTTTATAATTAAATGCACACAAAAAAGTAGTACTATTTTTAAATAGTGTACACAAAGAAAACAAAACTTTCCTAAAAAGTATATGCACTTTTAATGTATATAAAGTCTTCATACTATTTTAGGTATGGATATAGTTAGAAATTATCACAAATTTTAGATTTTTTTGTCAAATAATGTAAATTAATATTTTTTCCTCATTTAAAATTTTTTAAAAATTATAAATAAATAAAAAAAGAAAATCATAAAAATGACAAAGACTTTGACTCATGATTCAAAGTCTTCAAACCCTCTCTGACATATCATATTTGAACTCATCGACCACATGATTTATAGATAATTTCAACAGATTTTAAGACATTTCAATATCTTAAAAACCAGTTAGCATTTATTAACAACTAGAAGTACATAACACACTACTACATAAACATGCACACACGAACAACATATCCAACAAAATCACACATCACTGCAAACTTATTTAAAAACCAAAAGCAGAAAATTTACAAACATGCACACTAACTTGAAAATACTAGATTATAACTTAAACTTAATAACACTTTTTTCCATCATCTTGTTGAACAATCCCTTCATTCCCAGCCAGCATCAAATACTTATCCCTCCGAGTATAATTCGTACACTCGAATCCCAAAGCTTCCCCCAACTGTTTCTGTATATAATTCGCCACTTCAAAACTCGATTTTCCACCCGCGCATGTAAGTTCTTTAGGCACCTTCTCGAGAATTTGAATATGATAACTCGGCTTCGGATTCATCAGGAAGAAAATCGGATCCAAACACTTCAATCCACTCGCTGTCGTACCATAAAACATGCTCACATTAGTATTCATCGCCACTGGAACTATCTCGTCGGCCAACTCAGCGAACAACGAACTAAATCTTAACAAGTACGGTTCTCTGCAAGTCGTTCCTTCTGGACAAACAACTAAATCGCCTTCTTTTAACAACTTTTGCATGGTTTCTCCGTCTTGTTTTCTGTTTCTTGTTAATCTCACTGTTTTAATCGGCGCTATGAACTCGGAAACCTTGCTTAAACTATAAGTTACGGCCGTTAACGGCTTTGCTAATGACGTGCTTAGGAAAACCGGATCCAACAGTGTCCTATGTGTGCAAACAAACAAAACACCTTTGTTTGGTTTTGTTTTTTCAGGGACAGTTCCTTTGATATTCAGATCTATGCCACTGCAAACTCCGAGTTCGAGTGCTAGTTTGTAAGGAAGCAAAACGCCAAGAAGGATTCTGTAAATTGCTAAGAAAATTCCGATTGGTAGCCACATGAACATGCAGAATGATGCTGACGGTGTTGGCAAGAACGCTAATCTTCCATCATGAAATATCAATGGTTTTGGATATTTGTCCCGTGTCATCGTCGTCGAGTTTGGACTATTCTTGTTTTCTTCGATATCTGTCACATAAGCTTCCTGTCATATTCATGAAGGTGGAATTAGACACAGCACATGAACATGATTAATGCATGTGTACGAAATTTTATGTTGTTTTTTGTGCTATACAATATTAACATACCAAATGAGGAAATAACAATGTTGGTGCAGAAAAACACTGCCAGCACTTTACTTCTTGTTGTGGAAATGGTTTTCTTATGACAATAAATAACACATGCAATGTTTGTATTCAAAATGAGTTTGACATAATCACAGCGTGAATATTTAAGTGTGACGATGAATTTAATGTCACCTAATTTTGGATTGACGATAAATTTGACAGAATCACAGCGGTGTGACGCTATAATTTTGATAACAAATTTGTCATTTAGACACGTAAAAATCAAACACTAGTCCGAAATTCGACTCACATGTACGTGGTTTTAAAACATGAGAGAAAAAACAATAAGAAAAGTCAAAATTTCATGTTAGATATCATGATTCCAAACATCATGCATGTGATTCAAGCAACATTTGGAGCAAAGTTCAAACATACCATGATTTCAAACATGCATGTGGAGCAAAGTTCAAACATACCATGATTTCAAACATGCATGTGATTCAAGCAACATTTGGAGCTAAGTTCTAACATACCTTGCAAGAGGAAATGAAAGCATGATCATTTAAACTCGAAGTTCCGATTCCGATATCAGGTTTTCGATCACCAAAATAGTCTTTAAGAGCTTTAGTCTTCACAACAAAGCCAGAAGAACCAACAAAACCAGTAAAGTAGCCACCAACAGCATGCAACTCAGTCGCTATAACATCTCCGACACTCAAATATTCCTTCAAGAAACCATCAACCATAACTCTAGGAACACTTGTGATAACAACTTTAGAGCCAGTTGAAGCAAGAATCTCACAAACACCAACATCAAGATTCTCTAAATAAAACTTAGGTAAAACAGCTCTAGAAACATTCTCCATGTCCTTGATTTTCAAACCACAAAACGTTATAAAAGTCATAACCCTTATCTTCATCTCATGATCACAAACCATGAGAAAAGGACAAGACATAAGCAAGAGAAAAGCTCTGAAAATGCTGCCACCTTCAAAAGCAACAAGCATGAAAAAAGGAAAAAAGGATTCAGTTTTCAAGATGACTCCTAGAATGTCACAAACAAGTGTTTGTGACATTCTGTTTCTACCTAGTACAACACATTTTGCTATACTAGGAAAAGAACATGTTGGATGAGATGGTTTAAATGAAAGATGCTCAAAGTTAAGACCAAAGGTGTTCATTTTTCTTGCAGCTCTATAGAACGAATTTGCAAGTAGTTGGTATAACACCAAGTCTACAAGGCTTATAAAGGACACCATGGATGATTTCTGAAGAAAACAACAAAAAAAGTAATAGTAAAATGGTTGAAGATTAAGGAGAGGAATCTGAAATGTGTGAGTGTTTGAGAGGTGAAGAGCAAAGTGTACAGATAGTAATATTTATAGAGTCATTAAAGGAGTGATTGAAGATTGAAGCATTTGGTTAACCACACAGTTGGCATTAACTTCACATTACACATTTTTTGGTTTTGAAATTGAAATTCTATTTACATGCTACTGTGCTTCCAACATGTTGCCAGATAGAAGTAATAACGTTTTCTTGAGTAGGTAGGTTAAGATGTTGGTGACCGTCTCCAAGAGTCTATAATATTCTTTCAAATTTTTTTGCCAAAGGGATACACACTATGCCATCAACTTTTAATGTCACATATTTTATTTTTGGTATAGGGTTTGACTTTTTTCTCGAAATTAAGATGAACAGTAATTTTTAGAAAAACGAAAAAAATTTCAATGCGAGTCTTTTAAATTATAGTTTGAATTTTTTGTCGAAATTAAGACGGACAATATTTAGTATTCAGAGCGAGTCTTCTGAAATTAAGATGAACAATAGTTTTTATAAAGTCTGTCAATTTTAAATACACTTTATATATTTATCATCAGAGCAAATTTTTCAAAAATTAAAATAACTAATAGCTTTTGCAAAATGATTCGATTCGACAAATATTTCTTTTTGATGACCTAATTTCATCAAAGATATTCTCTTAATCCACTTTCTCTTGCTACTTTGCATCACATAAGAACCAATGAAAAAGTTAGATTACCAACACTAAAGTATCAATTGACTTTTAAATAAGTCATATTTATAATCATATTTAGTCAAAAAGCACCTTCCATTAACCTACCTTTTGTCCTTGACTCATAGCTACTAGAAGTACTTTTGAATTATAGACTGTCATAGTTTGACTTTTATTTGGTAAAGTACTTTTACACCTTCCCAAGCTATTATTAATCATAGTGAATCGGTTAATAGTTGTGATTTTAATTGCTTAATTAAATGTGTCAGGAGATAATTAATCACATTGTGATAATCTTAATTAGAAATAGATTATTTTGATTATATGAGAACTGTTTGTTTGTGTGATGGTTAGTAGAAGAATTCATGGAAATTTCATTGAATGGGTTGGTGAACATTTAATCATTTGATATTGCTGTTCAAATGCACAGTGTTTGCATGGCCACTGTTAAAGATTCTCCAATCTATATACTTATGTTCTTCTTTTCTTACGTTTATATTGGGTGAGCAAAATATATATACTAAGACCTTTTTAAAAAAAAAATTAAAATAGTATAAATAATAGTAATTCAAGATCCACTGAATAAAGCCGTTGGCACACAAATATTCACAAACTTTGTGTTTTCAGCAATACCAAGACCACTAAATTATTTAATTTAATTGAAAGATTAATTCTAACATTAAGTGATTTCAACTCACTTATAATTATAGATGAATAATTTCTTGAACAAATTCAGCATCTAAACCAACTAAGGATTAATTGGACTAAAATCTTTTTAGTCAAACCTAGAATGCCACTTATTGCATCAATCAAAGTCACAAATTATTTACAAAATAATCCAACAAAACTATGAGAAGAGCATCATGTGCTAGCTTATGCTATATTTAGAATGTTTATTATATATTTTAGTACGGTTATTTCTTTAGTATTATTATTATTATAAAAATGTTTGTTGGATATTTAATTATTTTACAAATATAGGTGACACCAATAAAAATATATGGATAAATGTCATCACAAATTAAAGCTAAAATTATATTTAATAGAAATATATTAATTAATTATATATCTAAAGCTAAAATTATCACAAATAAGTATTTTTATGCAGGGTTAATTAAAAGAGATATATGAAAAATGAGTGTATATTTTTCAGCATTGGATTAGATTATTATATTCGAATATGATAATGGGTTTGAATATGGTCCCAACTTTTTGATCATTTTACCAAAATAAATTTATTTGCTTTATAATGGGTTTGAATATCGATAACATTTAACATTAATTATTAGTTATGAATATGTATTTAATTTTGCTTATTCTTAAAAACACAACTTTTTGTATGTATGGTACTATGGTATAAATTTTTTGTATTGTTCCCCTAAAACTTTGAGGTAGCAGCCATACTGCTACATCATTTAGGATGTACGCCACTACACTCCATCATACACTACTAACTGCATAGTTTTCTTCTCAGCTTGAACTAAGCAAGTTAGTATTAGTTTAATAAATTACCCGTAGTAACAAATAAAAATCACTGACCAATTTATAGTTACTGTGTTTGAATAACATTAGCATAATAGATAAGACCTTTAAAACTTACATATGATAGAACTGAAGCTTTTGACTTAGAAAGATCAAGTCTTTGTACAACCCTAAGAATTTATAAACATTGATAGGTTTATACTTCAAAGAGGTTCAATCATAATTGTCTTTGTATTATTTTCAACACACTAGTACAAAGCAAAATATAAACCATTAAAAGCATGAAGTTTTAGATATGCACTTGTAATTATTGATCATATTCCCTAGTTGTTAAATATAATATCTCAGCCTCAAGCCTATCAATCTTGACATTGGCTTCATCTCTTTCAATCATTACCATATCCAGCTCCTTAGTCACAGTTTCTACATCTTGTGTTCTCTTGTCAAGTTCTTCCCACAAATATCTCTTTTTATCATGCAATACTACTTTTTTCAGTAGCATGCACCTCTTCTTGCTTCAACTTTTCACCTTTATATTGCTTTAATTTGCTTTCTAATTCATTGTTTCTAAACTCGCAATCGGCCAATGTAGAGGTCAATTCTATTTTCGTTTTCAACAAACTTGCAATATTGAAATACAACTTATCTTTCTCCAAAGAAAACTTATCCTGTGAATCAAGCATTTGAGACTTCAACTTTCGCACCTCTTGCTCATATATTAAAACCAACTTTTCCAGTATTTAAATATGCTTTCTCCCTGAAACTAACTCCAAATCTGATTCAGCTATATGTTCTTCTGCCTCTATAAGCTTACCTTGCAATTCATGAGTCTCACGTGACTTACTCTCAACCTCCTTCCTTAAAACTGCATTTTCATCTTCTGATATCTTGAGCTTTTCATCAGCTATCTCTAGCTGTTCCACCAAATTTGAAATCTTGAGTTTTGGAATATGAATATTCAATCTGGCCTCACTTTCCTCAATTTGAGTCGTTAACTTGTAAATCTCTTTATCAGAAAACTCTTCCAAATTATGCAACTCTTTGTCTTTTAGCTTCAATTCTTCCCACAAATCATCAACCTTGTTATCACTATCCTCAACTTGATCCTTCAATTTTATAATCTCCTCTCCTAAATGTGTGATATATAAGTTCATAATTGCCCTAACAATACTTGTTTTATCCATCTCCCACACTAAACCATCATCTGCATCTTCCACCTCGACAAACCGGTTTTGTATCATATCAAGATAGTCTTCTTCTCCTAAGAGGCTGAGACATTTATCACTTTATATTTGGAATCACATGATGATAAAGGTGATTCGCAACCCTCCTTCGGAAAAGAGACAAAGCTTTTGTTACTATCAGACCTAGGAGACGAATGAATGTTGAAAAATTCAAGGCCTGATTTCAACCGCATCTGCTTCTTTTCCATTTGAGATTCCATGAGTAAAGTCAATGATTAGAATTCTGCAGTGATAATAAACAAAAATTGTATATGTCAATCTCTTTCAACAATAAAACTCAAAAGTCAGAATAAACGTACATATTAGTAAAATAAACACACCACAAAGTCGAGTCTCATTCTTCTATTTTCACCTTCTAAAACTGAGTTAACTTTCCTTAAACGGGAATATACGATAATGATACATACCTGACGAAAAGGCGAGTATCTGCAAATTGATTAATGTGTTGTGAGCTGTGTTAGGGTTTGATGGGATTTTGTAGAGTGTTGAGCCGTGTTAGGGCTTGATGGGATTTTATATGGTGTTTTTAGTTTGTTTTAGGGTTTGATGGATATTTGCTGTTTGTTGAGTTTAAATATTTTAGTAAGTGCGTAATTGAATACAGTAGCTTGTTAAAGATATGAATTACATATATCCTACTTGAGAATAGGAATAAACTGAAACCTAGTAACAAACAAATTCCACTTGGATTAAATTATTAATGGTTTTATAATAACAATAAATCATTTATATTACTTTTAAAGTTATATCCATAAATATTTTATCAATATTTTTTGTGTGTTGTTTGAGTTATCTTTTGTTATATTATTATTATTATGGATTTAGATCCTCTCCTTTTTTATATATCATGCGATCTCTCATGTTTCTAATCTAACGGTTCAGAATTTATAATGAATAATTAAATAATAAAAGTCATTTAATAGGAGAGAGAAATTCTAAAAATATTAAATGACTTTTTTTATTTAATTATTCATTATAAATTCTGAACCGTTAGATTAGAAACATGGGAGATGACATGATATATAAAAAAGGAGAGGATCCAAATCCGATTTTAACACATTTCAACATCTTAAAAACCAGTTAGCATTTATTAACAACTAGAAGTACATAACACACTAATACATAAACATGCACACACAAACAACATATTCAACAAAATCACACATCACTACAAACTTATTTAAAAACCAAAAGCAGAAAATTTACAAAATGCACACTAACTTGAAAATACTAGATTGAATCTTAAACTTAATAACACTTTTTTCCATCATCTTGTTGAACAATCCCTTCATTCCCAGCCACTCTACTCTTGTTCACCAACTCAGAAAATCGTCTAATTTCCTGATAACCAACAGCTTGCTTAATTTCAGGCCTCAAACCATTCACAAACTTAAGACACTTGGATCTCTCAGCATTAGCAGTGTTGTAATGAGGACAAAACTTAATCAATTCCTCAAACCTGGCCGCATACTCGGCTATAGTTGAGTTACCCTGCTTCAGCTCAAGGAATTCAATTTCCTTCTTACCACGCACATCTTCTGGAAAATACTTCTCCAGAAATGCCTCTCTAAAAACATCCCAAGTAACCACAATCTCATCTTCTTCAAACCTTTGGCGAGTGTTACCCCACCAGTCCTCAGCTTCCTCTTCGAGCATATGAGTGCCAAAATGCACCCTCTGCGCATCCGAACAGTTCATGACTCGAAAGATTTTCTCAATCGCTTTCAGCCATACTTGTGCTTTGTCAGGTTCATGGGTTCCCTTGAAAATCGGTGGATTTTTCCTTTGGAACCTCCCCAAAGCACGAAACTCATCATCCGTGTTATTTCCAACATTCACATTGGCTTGAGGATTCAGCCCAATCGCTCCAGCCAACATCGCCAAAGCCTCAACAATCGCTTCATCATTCCTGCCTGCAACCATTGTTCTTGATTCCCATAACAAATCCTCGTTAGAATAACCATATGGATAGTGCTACACACACATACCAAATGCATAAGGGAATGAACACATTAACAACTTGGTCAACTGACCGACCTGCTCTGATACCACTAATGTAACACCCCATTTCTATACCCCCAAATAAACAAATAAATCATATAACACATATTAAAATTTCATCAGAGTATAAATAAAACATGGTATAAAAGAGGTAATTCACATCATCACGAAGTTAACAGACAACACTTGCTCGATAAAAGACATGCAACAATGGGGTAGTTTCAACAGAGGAACTTAGTCCCTACACCCACATTTCCATATTTAGAATTAAAAGCGAAAAATCTAAACATTGGATCACTTTAAACATGTTAATCATATAAATATATGTCATTTAGTTTGACTCACCACATCATTCATGTTTACATAAACATTTGTCATCAGATACATATACAAATGTATCTCAAAAGAATGTTATACAATCCTAACTACCCGGTGCTACATATTAGAGCTTAACCGACCAAAAGAATGAAGCTATACTTCACAAAAGACTTCCATCAAAGCTAATTTGCAATGCCTCATAGATCATTATAAAACAACAGAAGGGTGAGAAATATTATCATAATAATCAATGCATATAATCACACATATATATATATATATATATATATATATATATATATATATATATATATATATATATATATATATATATATATATATATATATATATATATATATATATATATATATATATATATATATATATATATATATATATATATATATATATATATATATATATATATACACAAGCATAAAATACCTATATTCCACATTTCTCACCACAATTCATTATCATCATCCTATACGTCACAATATATGTATATATAAACAAATATGGAATGATCATCAAGCATGTTTCATCATGCACACATCCATAATCCTCAATTCAACAATTCACACACAAGCATACTTTCATATAACAAAGACATCTATGCCATGTGACTCATACAAAACTCAATGCAACTCATGCCATGTGGTATCAACACTTGTTATCATTTTTTCGGTTTTTACATTTAGACTGGGTCCGTCTTCTAGACTGATAACAACAAAAGTCCGTCCTCTAAGCTTTCAAACCCACTCTTTTATGTTTGGGACAAGTCACTAGTCTCCACGAAACTAGCAAGCATTGCCTCTTGACTAAATGATGCATATGCAATCAACAATCAAATACACTTAAGACCGTTCTCGCATTTTAATCTCATGCATTCTCAATAATTCATCACATAAGAATTATAACATGATTGCACACACAACATATTTCACATAATCAAAGTATTCACACTTTAAATCATCATTACCCTATGTATCAAGCAATGCCCACATATTCACTAATATATTCTCATGCATTCTTCACATACAATTACAAGCAATGCACACATATTCACAATATGTTCTCATGCATTATTAATAACATCGTGCCAACGGCAACGAACTCAATTACAATCATCATTCACTTTAATCAATTTAAACAATGCATATATTTGTCAAAAGACCACATTTCATAATCAATTCCACAATCTAGGATTCACGCCATACAGCTACCCACAACACATCTTATCACAATAGTACACAAACTATTCATTTCAGATAAGGATTAAATACAATCGAACCAAACAATCAACATTGGATGGAAAACACAAGGAAAATAAGGTGTTGTCACATTCGCTGACCCATTCGCCTGGCGAAGCATTAGCGAATGCTCGCTGCTTCAGTCGCCTGGCAAACTCGCTGGCGAAGGCAGGCAGTAGCTACTGGAAGTGTTCGCTGCCTACTCGCTTGTTCACTCGCCTGGCGAAACCTCTCGCCACCTCCTTCGCCTGGCAAACACGCCAGTGAAGGCTGATCTTGGCTACTGTAATGGTTCGCTTCCCACTCGCTGGGCTTTGCCTGGCGAACCTTCGCTTCTGGTCGCCTAGCGAACGCTAGCGAATCTGCGAAGTCAGAACCCTAAACAGTCTAAAATCACCAAATCATCACAAAATCAACCGATTTAATTCCAATCAGTTCCAATAGTCTTAGTCCAACATTACCGACTAAACTACGCCACTTATTTCAGATTCTAACCGTTCAAAACTCGATTTCTATCGATTAAACCTCTTTCTGCCCTAAAATGGGGAAATGTAGAAAAACATCCAAACAATCCAAACCAATCATATACATTGATAATATAATGATATTCCACACCCTTACCTTGATTAAATCGAAAGCTAGGAGTTGTTCTTGATGATTCCGAGCTTTTCCCTTTCTTCCTTCTCTATTTTCCTCTTCTCCTTTCTTTCTCTCCTCTTTCTCTTATGTCTCTACCTTTTCCTTTTCTTTTCATTTTTCTTTATATTCTTTCCATTCTATTTCCTTCCATATATTCTCCTCTCAAATATCTACCAATAATTAAAATCATCCAAATAAATCAATTAATTAATGTAAATAATTAATTATTGAAAAATTGGGTTGTTACAACCCTCCCCCATTTTAGGAATTTTCGTCCTCGAAAATGTTACCTGATTCGAACAACTCGGGGTAGGACTCCCTCATCTGACTATCAAGTTCCCAATTCACATTTCCACCGGTCGGTCCTCCCCAAGCGACCTTCACCAAAGAAATCTCTTTACCTCGAAGTTACTTCAACTCCCGATCCTCTATCCGCATAGGTGATGTCTCCACAGTCAGGTTATCTCTCACCTACACATCATCTACTTGGACTACATGAGACAGATCCGCAATGTATTTCCTCAACTGAGATACATGGAACACGTCATAGAGATTAGCAAGCGACGGCGGTAAAGCAACTCAATAGGCTACCTCTCCTATCCTCTACAAAATTTGATAGGGACCAATAAAACACGGCGTCAACTTACGCGACTTCAATGCCCTACCAACACCAGTCATAGGAATAACCCGAAGAAACACATGATCTCCCTCCTGAAATTCAAGTGTTTTCCTCCTCTTGTCATGATAACTCTTTTGACGACTCTGAGAAATCCTGATTTTCTCTTGAATCATCTTAATCTTATCGGTAGTCTGCTTGACTATCTCGGGTCCAACCACAGAACTCTCTCCCGACTCATACCAACGCAATGGCGTCCTACACCGTCTACCATGTAATGCCTCAAACGGTGTCATACCAATACTCGAATGAAAATTGTTGTTGTAAGTAAATTCAATCAAAGGTAAGTAGTTATCCCAAGCTCCTCTCTTCTCCAACACACAAGCTCTCAAAAGATCCTCAAGCGATTGAATCGTCCTCTCAGTCTGACCATCGGTCTGCGGATGATAAGCTGAACTCAAACACAACTTCTTACCCAAATTACTTTGCAAACTCTCCCAAAATCTCGAAGTAAACCTCAGATCTCTATCTGACACAATGCTAGACGGAATACCATGCAAACTGACAATCCTCTCAATGTACAGCTTTGCCAATCTCTCTAACGGGTAATCCATTCGCATATGAATAAAGTGAGCAGATTTGGTCAATCTATCCACAATAACCCAAATAGCTTCAAAGTTACTCGGCGTCCTCGGTAAACCAGATACAAAATCCATAGAAATGCTATCCTATTTCCACTCAGGAATAAACAATGGTTGCATCAAACCCGACGATTTATGATGCTCAATCTTTGACTTCTTACAAGTCAAACAAGAATACATAAACTCGACAATATCCTTCTTCATACGAGGCCACCAAAACACTTTCCTCAAATCTTGATACATCTTAGTAGCACTCGGATGAATACTCAATCTGCTACGATGCCCTTCCTCAAGAATGCTCTTTTTCAGCTCAACAACATCAGGAACACAAACTCTATCACGACACCTCATGATACCATTTTCATCAATCCAAAAATCACCACCTTGACCTTGATTGATCAAAGTCAACCGATCAACTAAACTCAAATCAGATTTCTGTCCTTCTCGAATTTCGTCAAGAATACCACTAGTAAGCTTTAACATACCAAGCTTAACTCCGTAAGAAGTCTTCTCACACACTAAGCTCAAATCGCAAAATTGCTCAATCAATTCCAACTTTTTCACCATCATCATCGACATATGCAACGATTTCCTACTCAATGCATCAGCTACCACATTTGCTTTACCCGGATGGTAATTTAAATCAAAATCATAATCCTTCAGAAGCTCTAGCCATCTCCTCTGTCTTGTATTCAATTCTTTCTGATCGAAGAGATACTTCAAACTCTTATGATCACTTAATACCTCAAATCTCGAACCAAACAAATAATGCCTCCAAAGTTTTAGCACAAATACAACGGCGGCCAACTCTAGGTCATGCGTTGGATAATTCTTCTCATGCACTTTGAGTTACCTCGGAGCATAAGCTACCACTTGTTTATCTTGCATCAACACACCTCCCAAACCCATCAAAGAAGCATCACAATACACAACAAACGGTTATGTCGGATTCGGCAAAATCAAAACAGAAGTTGTCGTCAATCTCCTCTTAAGCTCTTGAAAACTTCCCTCACACTTTGCATTCCAAACAAAAGCTTGACTTTTCCTAGTCAACTGCGTCAACGGCAATGATAACTTGACAAATTCTTCAATGAATTTCCGATAATATCCCGCCAAACCAAGAAAACTTCTAATCTCAAAAACTGATTTCGGAGTCTCCCATTGTGATACCGCTTCAACCTTCGACGGATCCACTGCAATACCTTTACTCGAAATCACATGACCAAGAAAACTCACTTCCTTCAACCAAAATTCCTAATGAAGAGAACTCAAAATATTTTCATGATAAAAAGGTTAGAGATTTTTGTAATTGGAATAAATTGCATATCAATTGTCCTTTCAGTGTTCTTATCTTCCCATTTTATTCTTGAACAAGTCACTATCTTGGTTTTAAGAACCAACATTTTTATATGTACCAACACAACAATCCAAATAATAATGTTTGTTTATAATGATGAGTTACTTGGTAAGGATCACCTTTGTGCCATGGCTGCCATTAGGAATGCTCATAACGATTTAGCTCAAATCCATGCAACTCATGACGTCTTTTCTTTCACACTTATTGATATGCTTATCGATGGACTGAATTACAAAAACACATGTAATTGGGGATATACATTAGATGCAAGATGTGTGGCTCTAATTCAAAACTTCTACCCCAAAGTCATATGCAACTGAAGACTCCTTACATTTGCTACATTAACAATAACTATTTGGACTAAACCAGTGTCTAATGTACCAATTTTTTATATATTGTCTAATTAGATAGTTGTTAAATGGGATCTAGGAGGTTATTTTCTTTTCATTAGGAGGATTAACTTGACACGAAAGTTACTTAAAATGATGCTTTTATCTGCATTCTTCTAATTTCAGCCTCGAGGACAAGGTTGATTTTTTTAATGGGGATGGTAATGTTATGATCCAAATTGAAATAAGCATGTCATCAAAGTGAGTCATTAAAATGGTTAGAGAAAAGAAACATTTGTCACTTGATACAACAATTAAGGGAATAAAGTTAACAAGAAATTCTCACTTAACCTTATATAAAAGGGAGTATTGATTGACAATATAAGCATGGAAAGAAAATTAATGAGTCACTTCTTTCTTACCTTAGGTACTCTCATTGAGAATAATTAATTCATATACTTGATCTTCTTCTATCTTGCTACTAGTTCTATAATTTGTCATTTTGCATTGTATTCACTTCATTTCTCTTGTATTGTTTTTAGTAAATGTTATACAAAGAGATATTTCATCTATTGTCTACATTTTATAGGCATTAAACATTTTCAAAAGGCCTAAACACTTACACACTACTTATATAAGTGTTTTGCCCACAACTTGTATTTTGTGTACTATTACTAGTTGTCTATCAAATTTAATTGATTGTATTGAGAGAAAAACCATCAAAATCATTCTTTAGAGAATAAACTTCTAAACAATCACTAATTAATCACCAAAGAATGATGTGATTTTATGACTCTCTCCACCATTCAATTAATAAATAAAAAAAATCAAGATTTCATCATTATGCCAACTTTAAAAAACTCTGGTGAAAATATTTTTGGAATTTCTTATCCCACCCTACAGGGTTGAAAACACCTTCTGGAAAATCCAAAATGTCCCTCATATTTTGGAGATGCATCTTCGGACGCACCTTATCTAAAATCAAAATATTAATTGATCCAAAGATGCATCTTCGTAGTATTTTAAAACATACACCATGCATCCCACTCTGAAGGCATTTTACACGTTTATTATTCTGGAGATGCATCTCTGTTTAGGATTTACGGAGATGCATCTTCGTGCCCTATCAGAATAATGTTGATTATGTTTGTTTTATGGTTTACACAAATGAAAGTGGTAATTTATAAACGTTAAGAACCCTGTTATGTGAGATTACAATCATACAATTGATATGCAGAAAATGACATATATAAATCCATATGGTTCAAAAATAACATATATAAATAAAGTCGAAATACACGATAAAGTAGAATGAAGTAAAAATAAAATACAATCCATAGTGAATCTAAAGTAGAGGTGTTCGCAGGCCGGTTTGGTTCGATTTTGAGTGAATTCAATGCCCAAACCGATAAAAAATATATGAATCGGTTTGGATTGGATTTTCACATTTTTTCTATAAAATCCAAACCGAACCAAATCAAGAAATAACGAGTTGGTTTGAGTTGGATTGATCGGATACATTAGAAACATATATGCGAAAATATTTTAAAATTTTCTAATTTACATCAACTAATTTTCTATAATAATATAATTTTTTATTTAATTTTGGGTTTTCATATAGATTGTGAATGTCACAAATGAGGTTTCATTTTTATTCCTTTTTAAAGTTGACTATCTTATACTAGTTTCTATTATAATGATATAAATTAAAATAATTAATATGGTTGGTCCGGGTAGACAGGCTCGCGAGTAGAATTTTAAAAACCTGTTGCCTGAACCAATTAACATCGAATTTCATTGGTTTGGTTCGGTTTTTTCCCGAACTAAAAAAATGTCTGACCCAAACACCATGGTTTGGTTTGGATTCTGGTTTGATTCAGATTTGGCAATCCCTAATCCAAAGTATAACTACTATATACTACTGCACTACTGCGTATGTCGGATTACATCTCTTCTGACTCCTCGGACTCCTTGACCTTCAAAATCTCCATTCTCCGACGTTGTCTCTGGTACATCAATGTCTCTCGTGCCTCCATCATGATGGCATCGAGGACCTGCCTTACATCAGACCCATCAGGGAAGATACCTCTGTCAATGTCTGCCTGCACAATCTCTATTATGCGGCAACATCTAGGCAAAACATCATGGAGATGATCTAATTATGTATGCTCCTCCTATAGTATCTCCTGATGAGCTGACATCAGTGGATCTCCTGGAGCAGCCTGCACCATATACAGATGCGACACTCTTAAGAACCACTCGATGAACCCGTCGACGTAGCTCCAAACGCTCTCAGCTATGGTATTTCGTGCCTCCTCCGGTACCAAATGACTTAGATAATCATAAAACATGACATCCATTTCTCTACGTGTCATAGCAAGAGGAGCAGAGACACCAAGGTGTTTGAGAATAATTTGAGAGAGTTTGAGAAAATTTTGAATTTTTTTAAAAATGAGAAAAGATAAGTGTTCTCATGCAATTTAAGCTCTAATACCCACCGAAGATACATCTTACAAATAAGTTTGAAGATGCATCTCTAAACTATTTTAACATTAAGTCAAAATTTTATATACTTAAAGTGTGTCTGAAGAAACATCTATAAAATCTAAAGACCTTTTAATATTGTCATACTTTAGAGTGAATCTGGAGTAATATATAATGCGAAAATTTCCAATATTTTTTTCAAGCAAATCAATCATAATACACTAGCCCAAAATGGATTTCGTGTATTACACTTTTTTTTCTTTTCTCAAATAACAAAAAAGAAAAAAAGTTAAAAATTCCTTTATAAAAATATACAAATTATGGGACAAAATTTGCTTTATTTTATTTCTTTGTCATTTTTTCTCAAGAAAATGAATTGACAATAAACTCTTACCCTTTCACAAAATAAAATAACACAAACTATATATTAATTCCATATATCAACTTCAAAAAATAAAAATATCAAAATAGAATCCCATATCAGTATCTAGCAAACAACTATTCTGATTCCAAACAACCTCTTAATTTTTTCCCTTCAGAATTTCTCATCAGCTTCAGTACTCGTTTGCCTCATAATCTGCAACATTCACAAAACGTGCTTTTTGGTAAAAGCTCGTTTGGTACACTGAGAAAGAATATGAGTGACCCTTCATCACAAGGTTGCAGCTTTATCCCTTCAAGATCGTGGGCTGTGACTAATTCTGCAGTTTGGTGCGGCTGGTGTTGGAATTCTAACAAGGGTGCATGTAGGGTTTCCTTTAAATCCTATTTTCCTTGAAGGGTTAATTTGGTAACATTTGATTGTTTGAGTTTTTGTGAAATTGTGCTGAATTTTCTGGACTTGATAAGACTCTTGTGGAGATTTTGTTGTTGTAGGTGCTGGTAAAGAAATGCAGAAAGGAAAGGTTGATTCTTTGTTTTCGTTTTTATCAATTTCAGTTCCAAACCCTATTTAAATTACTCTGATTGCTTGTTAAAAATTCATTCTTTTATGAATTTAGTAAGTACCCTTTTGTGAGAAAGTTAAGTTTAACTAAATGGGTGGTAGGAAAAATGTTGTTTTTGTTTTTCTGTTGTTGGTTGCTTCTGAAATTTTCATTTCTATGAAATGAGTTAGTTTTGTTTTTGTCACGTGGTGTGATTTTGTGTCCCACGTTTTTGTCACTTTTGAAAGATGATAGCAGCATAATTGACATGATCTTGTTTTTTTCAGCATATTTTTAGGGGTTTTGGGTATTCATTTGATGAATTTTGCACGCTTTTTCTTTTGACTTGTTAGGTGCCAATGGCATTTTTTTAGGGTTGTTTAAGTTTATCTTCATTTCAATCTACCCTTGTACTTTTTTTTCTCTTTCTTTTCATCCAACGTCTTCTGTGATGTAATTTGCAAGCATTAGTTAGGTGCATCCTACATGGTTGACTATTTCAGAAACATTTTTTGAGTCGGTGAATTAGAAGGAACTGTGGATTTCAGAAGGTAAAAATAAGGTTTCGGTTTTGAAATGAAGATTGGTTTTTCTTAAGAAATTTGTTATGTTTAATGTTTAATGACCTTTTGAAATGGTAAAACTTCTACTTCATTTAGACGGTAACAGACTTATGATTCTCTAATACTGTTCTATTGTTAGCTCCATAGTGTAAATTCCATCAAACTTGTATGTTTGTACAATTTCTATCAAGTTTATTGCATTTTTGGTGAGTTCTGAGCTATGTAGCACCAACACCTCTGAAAGATGTGTGTTCGTGTTAGTGTCGGACAACGACTTTATTCAGTTTTTCAAATTATTACTAGTGTCTACGTCTTGGTGTTGGTGTCGTGTCTGGTATGTGTCTGTGTCTGTGCTTCATAGATTCTAAGATATCTGCAATATAAATTAATGTTCCTTTCTACTATAGAAACAAAATTTATTAACTGTTTTAAGTTCTATATATTGTGAAAAATTGCTTTCCATTTAGTGCTTTAGCTTGATTTTATTACGTTAAAACGATCTAGTTTAGGCTTGCTTGATTTTACTTTTTGAAAATGATTTTTATTTCTTTACTACAGAAATCATTGGAGATGGATTTTTTCTCGGAATATGGTGATGCCAACAGGTATAAAATTCAAGAAGTAATCGGAAAAGGTAGTTATGGTGTTGTTTGTTCAGCCGTTGACACTCATACGGGTGAAAAGGTTGCAATAAAAAAGGTTCATGGTATCTTTGAGCATATATCCGATGCTGCACGCATTCTTCGTGAGATAAAGCTTCTCAGACTTCTTCGACATCCCGATATTGTTGAAATCAAGCACATTATGTTGCCTCCTTCAAGTAGGGACTTCAAAGATATTTATGTTGTTTTTGAGCTTTTGGAGTCTGATTTGCATCAAGTCATTAGAGCCAATACCGACTTAACAAAAGAGCACTATCAGTTTTTTCTTTATCAATTACTTCGAGCTTTGAAGTATATTCACACCGGTATTCGTCGATATCTAATTGCCATTCATTCACAGTATTTCACCAATTCAGTTTTCCTTTTGTATTCTATTTTACTCGAGTTTTCTTGCATTGATGTCAAAGTCGTTCATGTAATACTTATTGCAGCAAATGTGTATCATCGAGACTTGAAGCCGAAGAATATACTGGCCAATGCAAACTGTAAACTTAAAATCTGTGATTTTGGGTTAGCTAGAGTTGCTTTCAGTGACACTCCAACAACTGTATTTTGGACGGTATTCGATTCATATGTTATCATCCTATCTTTTTCTCCAGCTGTGTGCGTGTGACTCATAGCAAAAGCTTTCGTAATCTAGAAGCTAACGTTTTCTTGCTTATCGAACACGCTTTTATAGGATTATGTTGCTACAAGGTGGTATAGAGCACCCGAGCTCTGCGGATCATTTTACTCAAAGGTATGTCTTTTTCAATATTCTTTCAAAAATCATTAGCTTCCTGCATAGAAATTGCATATCGATCCATAGTACATGCTTTATCATCATCTTTCCCATCAATACTCGTGACCTGTGTTGCGCTAACACTAAGTTTTTTTATTGTAGTATACTCCGGCAATTGATATTTGGAGTATCGGATGCATCTTTGCCGAAGTATTAATCGGAAAACCACTTTTTCCAGGAAAAAGTGTTGTCCATCAGTTGGATCTAATAACGGATTTGCTTGGAACCCCATCACTCGATGCTATTTCTCGGGTAATTTCTTTTTCCTTTATTGAGAGAAAGTTAACTGTTTTGCTTATGTTTTTTCTTGTGTTATAATCTTTGAACTGTATACAGGTACGCAACGATAAAGCAAGGAGATACTTAACAAGTATGAGGAAAAAACAGCCTGTACCATTTGCACAAAAATTTCCCAATGCGGATCCTTTATCACTACGACTACTCGAAAGGTTGCTCGCCTTTGATCCAAAAGACCGGCCTACTGCTGAAGAGGTTTGTTATTTGCGCTCTTTCGTGAAGTATAGTATTAAACCGTTGTTTTAGTCATATAATTAAATGCTCAATGTTGTCAAATAGTGGCTATAGCGTAGCGCAATTTTAACAAACCACTATTGTTCCGCAATACGCGATTTAGTACAAAGTGTTGTCAAATATTGTCTAATGCAGTGCCATAGCACTATAACATAGCGAAATTTGAACAAACCGCTATTTCTGCGATTTGCGAGTGACAACACTGTATATTGATATATGTATATGTTAGCGTCTTGTTCAAGAATTTTATGTGATTTGGTGATGTCAGGCATTAGCTCATCCTTACTTCAACGGACTGGCAAAAATTGAAAGGGAACCATCCTGCCAGCCGATTACACAAATGGAATTTGAATTTGAAAAGAGAAGAGTAACAAAGGGAGAGATTCGAGATTTAATTTTCCATGAGATTCTCGAGTATCATCCTCAACTAAATGGAACGGAGAAGACTAATTTTCTTTATCCAAGGTTTTTGTTTGTTTTTTCTCACAAGATATTTTTTATTCATTGTTCTACTGTCTTACTCTCTCCTTACTTTTCATCGATCATATTCTTTACAGTGCTGTTGATCAATTCGAAAAACAGTTCACTCATCTTGAAGAAACGGGTGGTAAAAGTGATCCAGTTGTGCCACTCGAAAGAAAACACGCATCACTTCCGAGGTAAATTATCAATGCAGCAAATCTCATTGTATTTCATTTGCTGCTCTTTTGATGTCTTGACATGGCCTGAGATGAAATCAACCAAACAAAATACGGTTTGCATTTGTTTCCATGCGTGTTACATCTGTTCAATTCACAAAGGTCATAATAGTATTCTTACGATTGTTTTTTCTTTTAAATTATTGACAGGTCAACGACTGTACATTCAAATACAACATCCGAAAAAGAGCAGTCAAATATTGCTTCCAGCAAAAACCGGCAAACAACCGAGGAGTATAATACTAGTTATCCGGAATCCAGCAACATTCGGGGACTGCAAATAATTCCACTGGGTACATGATCATAATCTTCATCAAAGTTTTGTTTGACTTTTGTGCATTATCAACCATTAGTACTTTTAACACTTCTCTTTTCAGACACACCTGGTAAAGTTGTTAGACCACTTGTTCGGTACGGGCATGAGAGTATTGTCAATGATTCATACGATTCCAGGACGTCAATGAGAGGTTCTGTTCTTCCCTCTCAATCTATCTCCCTTATTCAGCACCAACACTTCTGATTGAAGGCATTTAGTGTCTGACATCAGACACGACACCAACGCATGTGATTATATTCAATTAATCGACAAATGTGTCTTTACAGGCAAAACATATCCTGCAATGTTGAATCAAAACCGGAATAGCATCAGATTTAACCACAAGTATTGATACCAACACAACAATTAACGAGCGAACAAGGATAGAACAAGATGATTGAATAGCTATTGACATTGACACAAACTTGACGCCCAGATTGAAAGGATGGACCTGTTCATGACAAGGATGTTCTAGAAGGTTTTCTTGTGAATAGTTTGGCCAAAATAAAGAAATTCCTATGCAGGAAAAAAAAAGGCTCATTGTAGTGGAGAAGGCGTAGTCTCTGCCATGGATTAGTGCTTCCCCTCATAGAGCCAGTTTTTTCTTTTCATATATTGTAAAACTTTGGTTACATCTATCAATAAATTGTAGTTTAAGTTCAATCCACAGCCGATACGTGACAGTCAGTCACATCTCGGCTGTCTGATCAAGATTGGCCGATTCATATTTCAATGTCGTGATTTGATAGTTTTTTTCAAATATAAAATATAAGTTAAAATCTGACCGCATGCAATCACAAGATTCACAACCCAGATCTGATCTCTCTCCGGCTTTAACATCGAGACAGTTCTTTTCTAGTTTTCAGTATTTCACACCAGGTATTCTGGTGTTCAATAGTAATTTATACAGAAATAGAAGATAAACAAATAACAAACTGCGGTCAATAGTAATTTATGACAAACAAATAACAAACTGTGTTGTTACACTTTTTTAACGACAACAGTAAACCCTAGTTAATGTTTGAAATCTGAGGGACATTTGAGATTGGGATATAATGCATTCGAATAAGGTTGTTTGTTGAAATTTTTGGCATTTACTGCAAATGTAAGCAGCATAGCTGCAAACTGCAGACAGGAGGGGCTCACAGATTAAAGACTTTGGTCAGTTCATGTGCTGATCATTAAGTTAAAACAGTTTGAGAAAATAAAAAAAATAAAAAAACTCTTTTCTTTCATTCATCTACAAGGACAAATATGAATATTCTCCACCTGCAACTTCCATACTCTTTTGTTTTCAAACTTTTTTATTATTTCATTACATACAAATACAATTACAAATACCCCCTTTTCTTAGAGTGTGTGACATGACATAATCCATCAATATCTCTCCTAATTCAATGTTGGGTTGTCATCAATTACTTTGTGATTAAGCAAGTTATGTGTATTATTAATCATAGCTTTAAAAAGTGTTACTAGTTTTGTTTTTTTATATATTCTCTCATGAGGCCTACCATGTGAGATTTTCATATTTTTTGTATGATATCTTCATATGTGGAAACAGATGAAAGAAAATGTGAAGATGCATTATATAATTCGAAAGATCTGTTCACTAATGTCCGATTAAAGTTAGAGTAGAATTGTATATCGACTGATCTAATACAAAAATTGTTTCCACCGACAGCATTCACACTTAAAATTTTAAAATAAACACATTTTCAAATCTCAAACTTTCACTGTCGATGAAACTTTCACCAACAGATATTATTTTTGTACAACTATCAACTGAACTGTTTTATTTAGACTGAAACCGGATAGAATGTAGTAGTACAAGAAAGAAATGGTGGTACGGAATCCAAGAAAAAGAATGGTGATTAATATAAAAAAAAAGTGAGTGTATGTGTGTGAATGTGACAAAAAGAAAGGGAAAGGAGTGGGACTGAGCACATGGAGTCCCATATGCCCAACAGAAGAAAATCTCTGTATACAATCCCAATGACCCAATACGCCGTTTGGTTTCCTTCTTGGAAACACCACCACCACCCCTCTCTGATTATGCACCACATCCTATAAGGGCCACCATCACTAAATGCTTACAATCACAAACTTTCATCCTCACAGTTGTGGTCGAGAAAATTCAAACTCTAAATCTTATATTTTTCTGTTTTAAAACATATTAATTCAAAAAATTAATTTTACCATCCATTTTCTAAATCGAGTAAACTAAAATTTAATTCTCATTATCTATATAATTAACGTTAACTATGTGAAAAATATTATAATATTATTTATTTAATTAATAAAATATTCCAACAACATTAAAGTAATAACATGATATTTGAAAACAGTGAGGTCAAGTTTTGGTTTCTTATAGACAACCATAGTTAAAGTAAAAACTACTCAAATCAACTATAAGATTTTTAAATTCTAAAAAACACTTTAGACCCACAAAAAATATCTTAGTTTACCTATTTAATTTACTCTCATTAAAGATAGCTTTTTAAAAGTGTTTGCCTTATAATTTAAAAGTTTTGACGTTAAAAATCATTTGAAAATGCATAATATGTTGAGACATAGGTAAAATATGTTAACATATGCATATATAAACCATTATAATTTTATATTTAGACATTTACATGTTATTATAAAATATGTTTATTGTTCAAATAAATTTATAATTTAACGTATAAAGGAATGCAAATGTATTAAACTTTTTCTTAATCTTATCCTTATACACAAAAATAAGTTTTATTTTAATAAAATTTATAAATAAATAATATTTTACTTTTTTTTAATATGTAAATTTAAATAAATATCATATGACAAAATATATTTATAGTACTTGTTGATTTTTTTTTAAAAATTTAAAAATATTTAATGATTCTTAAGATTTTATAATATAATGTCATTTGATTTGATCCGCTTTACAAAAATACAAATTGCAAAACAAACTAAATCATTCGGTTTTATTATAAAATCATTCATACACATCCAAATTAAATGTGACTCTATAATTTTAAATTTGGTTTGATTCGGTTATCAGTTTTTTTATTGGGGCTGTTTGATTTGATTTTGAATACCTTTAATTTTTTATTTAAATAAATGGTGTTTTAGTAAATTATTATTTTTTAATTATTTTTATAATAAATAAATTACTCTAAAATGAAAAGTGAGAAAATTCAGAGATATTATTTTAACAAACTTGTAATATAGTATGATGTGTTTATAATATTTAAATAATTTAGAACCTAGTCAATAACCTTCATGAACTTTGTAGCAACACAGTGTCCCAACCTTATGGTTTCCCCTTTGGAAAACTTTAGCTACAGATTGGAACCATTACAACAAAATATTGTGTGGAGCGTGAGGGTTTGATATCAGTGATTTTCTTTTATTACTCTATCTACTTGGGTTTATGAGGTTTTTGTCATCAAATGAATCATGCTTATGACATCATCAAAAGGCTCAAAGATATAGATGAATTTAATCGTCGTATTTAGATGGTTTAAAGATTACATTTCAAAGTTTGTGAAATGTGATTCTCTCCATGTTGTGACGTAGGACATGTACTTAGGCCTAAACATTGTGTGACAACTCGAGAATCACATTCCCTCATATGGATAGTGATTCTAAAGCTCTTCTTGACATAATTACTACTATAAGAAGGTTTGGTATAAATTGATTTATCATATTAATGATTTTTTGAATTTGGATTAGATTCGGTGTTGCCATTTATTGTCGTGATTTGTAGAGAGTCGTTGGATGCATTGGTACTTGAGATCTTTTATGATTATTAGGATGATAATCTTCGTGTATTAGGAATGTTCGAGAAAGAATAGGGTGCCTTCTTGGTGGTTGGTCGGGGTCGATGTGGTCGACATATAACAATTTCCCTCCATGCCCTTGTTGATGTAAAGATATGCGGGGACTTGATATTGAAGTCTAGATGTCGAACACCCTTTAGTCACTTTAAGATGGATGAATAAGAAGCATTTCATTTCTTAAGGAATCCTCCATTTAATGCACCATACTTCAAACTTATTTTTATAGATATCATCGTTGCGACTCTTGAAAACAAAATTTCTTAAGTGTTGTGTGTGAGTAATTAAATGCTTTTGGTGAATCCTCTTTACATACTAGAATATAATCTTTTTTTAAGAAGGATAAGTGTTATCTTCTCATGAGTATTTCTTTGCAACTGTAAAGTTAATGTATTGTGGAAAACGATACCTTAAAACAAAGTATAAAATGTTTCTTTATGATAAAGAAACACACAAGGGTTAGGGTTAACGAAAAAACAAGAAGAAGAACAATAAGGATTTGTTATAACTGGTATTCTTTACTTTCTCTTTAAATCATATTACAAGTATTTAAGAATAACAAATAACTCTCTCACCTTAATTAGGATTTGTCACACTTATAATGAGAGACTAATATACTATTTATAATAAAACCTAATATACTAAACTAATGGGCTTTTTAACAATTACCCATTACAAGCTAACTTAAACAATTGGATCCTTAACACAAGACCCAATTCAACAACTACATACTAGAACACATTTCGACTATAGCATGTAGGTCTTCGACAACAGCATGTGAGCAGACTTCGACGGCATGCTAATGTAAGCATAGGCCACACAACCAAATACTCTAAGTCTGTCGAGGCTAGGTGGATATCTCGACCAAACTTCTTCAGGTGTCTTCATATCTAACGCAGTCGAAGGACATCTGTTTATCAGATACGTTACTGTCAAAACAACCTCATCCCAAAACACCTTCTTTAACCCAACACTATTCTACATTCATCTAACTTTTTCCAAAATAGTTCGATTAAACCTTTTCGCCAAACCATTTTGTTGTAGAGTACCTGCAGTAGTTTTGTACCTTGTAATGCCTGAGGCAACACAAAAGTTGTCGAACGTCTCATTGCAAAATTCAAGACCATTGTCGGTTCTTAACCACTTGACCTTTTTGCCAGTTTGATTTTCGACCAGAGTTTTCCAACTTTTGAAATTCTCAAAAGTTTCATCTTTAGTCTTCTGGATGAATACCCATAACTTATTGGAATAGTCATCAACTATGGATAGAAAATAACTTGCTCCTGAATGTGATATACACCTTGCAGGCCCCCAAAGATCAGCATGGAAGTAATAAAGGGATCCATGCGTTCTTTGTTCGCCTTTTTTGAACTTCACTTCGCAAGTTTTTCCAAGTACACAGGGTTCACAAAATTTTAGCTTTTTGACTTTGTCTCCACTAAGCAGATTTTGTTTCCCCAATTCGACCAAACTCCTTTCACTGACATGGCCTAATCTCATGTGTCAAATTTCTGTCTTCGACAAAGGTTTCGTGGATGCAACATTTGTCGAACCAATTACAACTTTAGCCTCAAGGGTAAGCAAACCTTGTTTCTTCACGCCTCTCAAGAATTCTTTCGACCCTTTCATGACTCTCAGGATACTTTTCTCTCCTTAAAAACATATCCCTTCTTGTCAAACTCACCAAGAGAAATCAAATTTATCTTCAAATCAGGTACATACCTGACTTCAGTCAATAGCCTTATTGACTCGTCATGGAGCTTAAATCTCATAAATCCAATACCTGCAATTTTACAATCTTTGTTGGTTCCCAGTAGCACTGATCCACCATCTTGATCACACAATTCCTCAAACACATCTTTGTTTGGAGTCATGTGCCAAGTGCAACCTAAATCCGTAATCCACTCCTTTCTTGAGTCACTACTTGAAACCACAAGGACATCAGATTAGTTGAAGTCATCTTGAACAATGAATGGACTGTCGTTATCCTTACCTCTATGATCTTTTAGGTGCTCAAGGAACACCTTTCTTGTGTGACCCTCCTTCTCACAGTGATAACATCGAATACCAGATGCCTCACCATTATACGACTTTTGTTGATTTTTACCTTTCTTCTTGTAAAACTTACCATCCTTTCGTAAGAATTTTCCCTTAACAGTCAAACCTTCACCAACTGCCGAAGGTTTATACTCCTTTTGTTTATTCAAGTCCTTAGAATACAAGACTGATTGAACTTCTTCAAAGCTCGGGGACTCTCTTCCATACATGAGAATTTCTTTGAAGTGAGCATGTGTTCTGGGCAAAGCGCACAACATCAATAATGCTTGATCTTTATCATCGATCTTCACATCAATATTTTTAAGATCAAAAATCAGCTTATTAAACATATCCAATTGCTCAGTCAACACTTTGTCTTCACCCGTCTTAAATGAGTACAAAACTTGCTTCAGGTAGAGTCGATTCACTAGAGATTTGGTCATGTACAAACTTTCAAGTTTCAACCATAACCCCGATGTCGTAGTCTCCTTTGATACCTGTCAGAGAACCTTATCACCACGGCTCAACAAGATTGCATTGTGGGATTTCTCTATCATGGTAGTCTTTTCAGTTTTCGTTAACGCAACATTCATGGTTGCCTCTCCCTTTAACGCTTCCATACAACCCCGCTGAACCAGTAGGGCTTTCATCTTCAAGCGCCACATACCAAAATCGTTCACTCCGACGAACTTTTCAATCTCATACTTTGTTGAAGGCATCTTTCTCCACGCTTACCACACCAATTTATTGTGAAAAACGATACCTTAAAACAAAGTATAAACAGTTTCTTTATGATTAAGAAACACACAAGGGTTAAGGTTAACGGAAAAACAAGAAGAAGAACATTAAAGATTGGTTATAAATCTTATTCTTTACTTTCTCTTTAAATTATAATACAAGTACTCAAGAATAACAAATAACTCTATCACCCTAATTAAGATTTTCCACACTTATGATGAGACATTGATATGCTATTTATAATAAAATCTAACATACTAAACTAATGGGCTTTTTAACAATTATCCATTACAAGCTAACTAAGGGTACAAGCTAACTTAAACAATTGGATCCTTAACACAAGTCCTAATTTGACAACTATATACTAGAACACATTTCGACTACAGCATGTAGGTCTTCGACAACAACATGTAAGCAGACTTTGATGGCATGCTAAACCTCTATCGACAATACTAGAGTTTGATCTGATATCTCACATAATGCTATATAAAATATGTTACTCCAATATTAAACTAGTAATAAATAAAGTTACTAACTACTATAATATAATAAACTTATTTCATTACAACAATTTGTACTCCAATGAAACGATTGTCATTCAAGGCAATAAATGCATGTTATCATTATCAATTTTTCTTAACTCCTTTAATGAAATAAAGGCTTAAATAGTCTCGTGGTCCATGTAAGTTAGTGAGTTTTTGAATTTAGTCTATGTATCTTTTTTTTTATTCTAAGTCCTTACAACTCACTTTTGTGTTTCCTTTAGTCTATAACATTAGCTTTCTATTAAAAAAACTGACCGTGCAAACAGTGCATACTTGGAATTGGCTTATGTGTGTTTTTATTTTTTTATCTGATGCACACGTGGAAATCCATGTAGAGTGGTCTTGAAAAGGATGACTAAATCCAAAAAAAATCACCATTTTGAATTTTTCACTTCTTCTTCTCCGTCTCCTCTTCGTTTCTCCTTCCTCTCTCAAGAACTTCAAAACCTAGTCCAGAATCAGTCGTGGAAACATCTTCTGTTGGTAATGTTGGTGAGTCTGATATCCCATTTTGTGGTTGAAATAAAGCTATGAGAATGTTCATTTCAAACTCAACGGAAAACATTAAAAGAAGATTATGGAAGTGTTCAAATTTGGAATTAGGTTGCAAGCTATTCATATGGAATGATGAACTTGAACACAACCCATCAAGTGAACACAAAAACTTAATTAGATGCAATATCTCAAATTAGCTCAGGAGTTCAGGTGCACCATTAAAGATCTTGAAGTTAGGAAAAAAGAGAAGATGAAAATGAAGTTGGAAAATGAAAGGAAGAAGGCCAGAATGTTGAAGCTTTTGTTGACTCTTTCATGGTGTCTCTTCTTTGCCTACCAGAAATGGTAGTGATTCATGAAGCCTATAATTTGTTTTTTTAGCCCCTATTAGAAGATTGATTGTTGAAATGCTTTCTTGTAATGCTACATTATGAAATGTATCAAAAGTGATGTAATTTATTTATTTTCGTCCCTAAGTGTTTGTTACTTAATTTTTTGCACCCCTCTTGGTTAATGAAATGTTTGTATTACATCATAGGTTGTTAATGCTCTAGAATATAAAGGCATAACAAGTGATCTCAAATATAGGAAAGACACACCATACACAAACCAAAATATGTTTTAAAGCCACATATAGCCAAAAGGCATATAAGTTTGTCACATAGTACATCAAATATACACCAAATCATAATGGTGTGATATGTCTCAAAATTAAATAAAGCCAAAGGGCATAGACTTATGTCTAACAATAAACTAAAGACATAACAAACATATATGTTCATACCTAATTAGAAGGAGTCAATGGCCGACCACGCGTCTGAGCTGTCTGACTGCTGGGAGAATGGAGGGGGTGTACCTGAAACACACTCCGATGTCAAAGTAAGGATCGAACAGAGTGATAACAAGTACAGAGAGAGAAGTAAGAATGAGCTTACCTGACCCTCTAGTTAAAGAGGGTATTTATAGTGTACCCCCAACGCAGGGCCAACTATTACTACGTGTTGGGCTGGGTTGCCAGGCCCAACGCTGGTAACTGCTAGGGCTGACGTGGCGTCATGAAGACCAGCACGTGGTTTTCACCCTAGTGTAATTGCTTCGTGTTATCCGAGAGGTGGAGGACCGAATAATCAGGGCACAGGTAGTTACCTGATGACATGTCTCCGTGTAGGGGACACGTTGAAAACGTGCGGGAGGTCAGAGGAGTTCCCCGAGCTGGATGGGTTTTGCCCGACAACGGGGCAGAAGAACGAGCATGCCGGACGGATGTGAGGAGCCTGCTCGACTGCCATGGGTTCGTGCCCGACGAGAGAAGATGTTCTTCCTGACAGGATAAAGGTCTCTTCCCGACGATGAGGTGACTTAGGTCTTATTGGGCCTTCCAACCTGATGGGGCTTGGGCCTTCTCGACTATGGGCCAAGAGTCGGCCCAATCCAGAACAATATCCAAAAGACATCAAATACACCATGACAACATGCTTATGGACCCTTGTCCACATCCATAGGTTGTGATAAATTACTTCCTTCTCTATTCAGTTTTTACATCTAAAGACCCATGTTCTGTCACTTCTCCTCAAATCCAATTTTCTTGGAACTTGTGGTTTGGTTGTCTTCTTCTTCTTCTATAAAATATAGAGTATTAGAGGTGCAATACATTAATAGAATAAAACCAAATAATTAGTAAGTGGTAGAATATAGTCAACTGTTTTAAGAACTTTTGGAGAAGTAGATATATATGCAGCATGCACACTGTCAGATGATGGAACAGGTGCACTCAAAATATAGTCAGGTATATGTCCAGTTTATGAAGTTGCAATAGATTTAGATGATGTAACATGTGCATTATTACTTGGTTCACTTTGTGCAGATGATGCAACAGGTGCAATATTACTTGGTTCACTTTATGCACGTGCAATATTAATTGGTTCAGTAACAACAAGATTCGGTTGTGTTTGAGTTGCCTCAAATGCTGCTGCAAGATTTGCAGCAAGCATTTCAAACTCAGGTCAACTTCCATTTGAGTCTCATTTGCTTATGATTGTTCTTGTCCTGATGCAACTTGAGTTTCATTAGTTTGAGTCTGAATTTGTTCTTGAACTGATGTAAATTACTTTTACTCTAACTTTGTCATTTTTCACATACTTTATCTGTCTACCATTTAATATTGACCATTCTACTATTGCCTCTTTAAATTCTTCAAGTGATACAAAATCCAATCCCATTTTAAACTTGTAATTCTCGTCCAACTGATGCATCTTAAACCTTGAATATTTTGGTTCCTTTTCTCCTTCAGAAGCATCAGGGTCACTACTACCAAGCTCATCACTAACATAGTTGGTGTCCATCTTATTAAGCACACCACTAGCCGACCCTACATTATCAACACCAATTGGTACTTTCTTTGGAGTTTGCTTGCGCTTCCTTGCCGCAATTTTAATTCAATCTCTTTTACCATTATCTTCATCTTAATTTTCAGCAGCATCAAAACAATCATCCAACCCAAGAGCCCTCTTATCCTCACTATCTTCAAATGACAAACCATCAGCTTCAAAGTCACTATCCTCATTTATCTCAACTTGTTCAACACCACCTACACTAGCTTTTTCATCTAGCTCAACTTGTTCCACACCACCAAATTTATCTACTTCAACATTCTCAACACCACAAACATCAGTACTTACTTCATCTTGTTCCACACTACCAACTTTATCTACTTTAACATTCTCAGCACCATCAACATCAGTACCTACTTCATCTTGTTCCACACCACCAACATTATTCACTTTAATATTCTTAACACCACCGACATCATTAACTAGTTCAACTTATTCCAAACCACCAACACTATCTACTTCCACATTCTCAACACCACCAACATCATTACCTAGTTCGACTTGTTCAACATCATCAACAATAGCTTCTTGAAAATCACTTACATCACCTTCTTCTACATTGCATTTACCTTTATGCTCTACATATATGTGCATTGCGCATTTCATTTCCATGGCATATTGATATACATTAGAAGCATCTGTGTCACTAACAATTCTACTATACCTATCAGCGTCATTGTTATGCCACCATAACCAATACTCATTCTACTCAAGATCAAATAACTTTTTCATGATAGATATTGCTTCAAAGAATCTCCACCTATCAGGATCTATTTCTACTACATGCTTGTTTCTCCCTGTGTAATACAATAGACAATCCCTATCAAATCTATCCTCGTAGTGAACAATCAAAGAGAACTCCATTCAAAAATACATAATGAGTGAATATTTGTACCTTCATTTTGAATCTACTACATGTGATACTTGTTGGATGATCTTGATATCATCATTTCGCCATCTTCGTCTTCTTCCCTCACATAGTCAGCTTCAATGTAGTGTTTTTATTTTTTGATTAAAAATCCTAATTTACAGGGACTAAATACAAAATGTATAATATGCACACTATTAGATTTTTGGCGGAAATTTTATAACTATCAACATACATATATTAATAAATGAAAAACACCTAAGTCAATTTTACGTATGCCCCGTTTGCATAGTCAAATTTATTTTAACAGAAAGCTAATATTATGGATTAAAGAAAACACAAAAGCAAATTATAAAGACTCAGATAAAAAAAGTTATAAGGATTAAATTTAAAAATTAGTTAATTTAGAGAGACCAAATAATTATTTAAATCTAAAAGAAATAACATAGCATTGTCCATGTAGACTCATGATGCTTGTTTTTTCACTTTTAATTATGTGAGTAACATATATTTATAAACAACAATTTAAAACGAAACCGCAACTTCCCCATTTATAAAACCAACTTGTCCTAAATTAGTTACACAAAGTATTTGATTTCCTTAAATTCCCAACTTGTTAATTTGTTATAGGTAGGAATTGATATGAATTGTAGCATTTTTACATGATAAATTTAGCCTAAAAAGGTTAGGGAGGGTTTTGTGGGGCTCAAGGTGGGGTCACTAGAAAGTAAACACGTGGCAATCATGCCAAGGATAGTGATACATATCATTTCATCATGTAACTAAGTCTTTTTTTCTCAATAAATTGAATATCATCCTACTACAATTTTAAAAGGGTGTTTCGAGATTTGATTTTTTTGGGGTTAAAATCGATTAAAAATATATGAATTGATTTAAATTAAATTTATATATTTTATAAATTGAATTAATAAATAACAAGTTGGTTTATATTAGATTAATAAGTTATATAAAAATAAATATATAAAAATATTTTATAAAATATTTAATTTACTTCAATTAATTTTAAAATTATATAATTTTTTTTTGTTTTTGCATATTAATTGTGAATATTACAAATGAATTTTTTTAAGTTGAATATATTATTATAATTTTTATAATAATAATTATGATTGATTGGAATAGATGAATTTGGTAATAGAATTTTAGAAATCTATTGTCTAAATAAATTGAAAAATTCTTTTACCCTCTATTTAAATACTCGGAAACGGAAAAAAGAAAGCTTACCATCTGATTTGAATGTTGTCTTGTGAATCCTATTATAAATACTAGAATTAAGAAGTATTTATATAAAATTAAGTTGAAAAAAAAGAAAGAGAAGAAGAGAGTGGAGGAGCACATGGGTGGGTGTTAGGTTCAAGGAATTCATGTGAGCACATGTGCTTTCTCCCTTTTGTTTTGTGGTTTGTGGGACCATTTTTTATGCCTTCATATCTCAACTCCACAGCTCACACCAATTTAATCACTACTAGTACTAACGGGGTTATATTTTTCAGTCACACTTTATTTTTTAATATGCTTTTACTTTTTTATTTTTACCTATTCATATCCACCATTCTTCATGTGTTTTTGCTTCTCATATAACCCCTAATCTATCACCTACATTTATTTCATTTATTCTTACTGGCTAAGGAACCTTACAACCTAATCACAATGCATATTTATGGAGTTTTAATAATATGCATGCGGTTGAATCACCATAAATGTCTCATTTGAGTCACCAATTTAACACAATCAAACAATGTAGAGTTCAAGCATTAGTCATTCAATCTTAATATGATGGTTAAGATCAATTAATATATGGTTTTATTATGTAAATACTCCTCTGTCTCACAATTCTCACATTAAATGATTCATTTGAAATAAAATTGTACTTTAAAATATATGATTCATTTTAATTTTCAATGTAATTTTTTCTATTTTACCGTCTAACTAATATTATTTTCTTCATTTTCAATACATCATAAAGATTTTTAGTAAAAATATCATCATTTCTTTTATTTATTCATTTTTTTTAATTTGTGTAAAAAATTAATTAAATCACTCGTTATAAGACCGAGAGAGTACCAATTATTATCATTTGTCACATTTTTTTTAAAACAACCATCAGAGATATGTCTGTTCCGTTTATAATTTTTTTACAAAAGTTCAAAAAAATGGAATTTAACAAGTACATTTGAGAATTCGGATTTTAAACATTAATTTATTTGTACTAAATATCGGACAGAGCAGGTCTGCGAACACTGCACATTTCAATATTAATTACATAAAATTATGTTAATGTTCGTGTCCTCAAAAACCAACAAAAAAATAAGGCAGAATGAGACGGATATGAGAGCTTAAATCCTTGATCTCTTTCACTCTAAAATACGGATAAAATAGACATATCTAATTAGTCGGGTCTATTTTACCATCCGAATCAGGACGATTATTAATTTGATCAAAATTATAATAAAAAAACCACACATATTCAAAAGTTTCAAAGAATTGTTTTATAATTTTAACGTTATATTATATTTGAATGTGATTTTTCAATTGATTTGATTGTTTAATGTGAATCCAAACGCATACTTAGTATTTTTTTTAGCATAACATTGCATGGACAATTCAATTCAATAATGAGAGAATATTGTCTAATACACATTCATTAAATATTTTGAATATAAGTAAGTGATTTAATAATAAGTGACCAAATGTATTTTGGGTAGATTTTGATTTTAAAAATATCTATTTAGTTCATAAACGGGTGAGTGAATCATGTCAAACTTAGTTGAATATCTTGACGTTTGGATGCTCCCGTACAATAGAAAGTATACATAAACATTCAAATGTTCAACATAAATATAATTTCTTTTTAAATTTAAAATCAAACTTATATAAAAATAGAAATGCGCTATTTTTTATAGCAAAATCAATTATTTTAAAAATTATATTTATATTTTATTATTGTAAAATCAATCATTTTAAAAATTATATTAATAATTCTAGAAGATACAATATTACTACTCATAAATTTCTGAACTTGTGTAAATAATTAATTGATTCTTCTGATATTAATAAAACAAAAATGTTAAAAAAATGATATAAACACATGTTAGATTGTCAAAAACATATTTTTTATATTTAATCACTTTACTTAAAATATTTTTTAAAATTGTTTATTCGTTGAAACTGTTAAGAAATGTGGTTGGACCTAACTCAAAATTACAAAATCGATTTTGTAAGGTTGTGTTAGGCCAAACTCTAATATTGTATCAGAGTCTATCGATCGAACCTTGGGCATTCCATCGTTTAAAATTCACGCACCAAACTCAAAAAAAGTGTTTGGCGTGAGGGGGTGTATTAAGAAGATTCTAAAGTCCCACATTGGTTAGAGATAGAGTATTGAAATAGTTTATATAGAACGACACTCCTCACCTTACTAACCGGTTTTATAAAATTATATTAGATCAAACTCTAATAGAAATTACTTGCCCGTAAAACTATTTTAGGTTGACGTCATCTCATCTCGAACAGATTATGATTACTTTTACTAGAACTTGAAGTTTATCTTATTTCAATCTCTTCAAAAATCAATTTGTAATATACACTTAATATAAAGTAACATCTTTTTGACAGCATCTAAAATAGCTGTTGTCAACAAAACAAAGACCTAGCTAGCTACTACTAGTTTTCCAACCATGTGCTTCAATTACATTGTAATTATCAGAAATAAAAAATTTTACAAATGAAAGGTGAAAATTTTGCATGTGAAAGTACAGAATTGCCCATAAATTTATGATAGTATCACACACTAGACTACACATAAGTCCAATTAATCCAAAAAAACTTGGGTGTTTCTTCTTTGTATTCTCTTGTGTCCAAAATGAGTGGGTCCAGCTTCGTTGGCATTGACATTTCTAGACCTCAACAATAATTTAACATCTTCCTCTTCTCCCTCTCCTTTAACATTTCTCATTCATTCATAATTATTATTACTACTACACAATCTCTCTCTTTTTCTCCCACATATTCAAAACTATTTTACAATTATTTATTTATACACTCATAATCCATGGAAGAAGAAACCATGGAAATGCAAAACATGAACACTACTACCGCTACTACCACCACCACTACCGCTCGTGAAGTTCAAAAGTCTCTGCATGTCTTACGGCGAAGCCGAAGACGGTGCACGGAGGTTGTTGGCGGTAAGGAGAAACTGATTTTGCTAAAGGAAGTTGCTGTGGAGAAGAAAGAAAAGGAGGAAGACGAAGAAAGTGATGATAGAGAAGAGATAGAGAGAAAGATTAATGCATTGCAGAGGATTGTACCTAACGGTGAGTCTTATGGTGTGGACAAGCTTTTTGATGAAACTGCTGGTTATATTCTGGCTTTACAGTATCAAGTCAAAGCTTTGAAAGCTCTTACTGGTTTCTTTCAAAAGATGGAGAAAGATAAGACTAAACTTGGTGGTTAATTTATTCTCATCATTCTTCAACAACTTCTTCATCAATCAAATGGAATTTCTTAGGTTAGAGAGGTTCTTAATTTTTTTTTTTTTATAGGTCTATTAGTTTATTTAGATTTTTTATTGGGTTTTTGTTTTTTAATGTTGTACTTTTGGTTCATTGGGATCAAGGCTCAAGGAAAATATTTCTCATTTTCTTAGATTTTTTTTAATTTAATTTTTTATTTATTTATTTTTCATGGTTTAATAGCAATATGTTTTTGGATAATTTATAATATATTTATGGAAGAAAGAGGTTGGATGAGTTGGTAAATAACATGGTATTGGAAGACATAGTTGATGTTGCAAGATTTGGGAAAAAAGATTAGGAAAAAAATTTGAGATTTTTGGAGTGAAGTTAGAATGGATGAAAGTTTATGATGTGTTGTGTATTGTTGGTGATGTATGTGGGCTTTGGTGGAGTTTTTTTCATTTTGGTATGGTGGGCCAGGCAATTGGATCCAAAAATCTGGATTGAGATCAGACACATTTTCAAAAGTAACATGGCACATACATTGCTCATACATGTTAGTCATTAGTCACTTTCTCTTTATTTTTGTTGTTGTTGTGAACTTTTTTTGTTGTTGTGATTTTGGAATATGATTGTTTGACTTTTTGGATGTTAGCTAATAGTACCACTCTAACCTAGACTTGTGATGCTGCATACTAAAAGAATATAGAAAACATAGGTTTTTTTATATATATTAAAGAATGTAAAAATGTTATTATAAAAAATTATACTTTTATTAAATTATCTCTATAATATTTTGGAATTAGTACAAGAGTAATAATTAAAAAATACAATTGAAAAAATAACAATAATTTTTATATTGAATAGTAATAATGATATTTATTTTAAAACAAATAACGACATTTATTTTAAAATAGATGGATTATTTGTCTAGTATATACTCGTCTGCTACAATTAGACGTGGCAAAACAGATTCGATCGGTTGGACATGTCTATTTTGCCTACGTGACAAAACAGATTCGATTTGTTAGACATGTCTATTTTGCCTGCATTATAGTGTAAGATGGATTAAAAAATTAAATATTAATTCTCTAATGTGTTCACCCTAAATTGCCTATTCTTTTTTGAAACTTTTGTGGGCATGAATATTAATATAATTTTATGTATTTTTAAGTTTAAAATGTACAATAGCCGAGGTCTGTCCTACGTGTACGCACTTTTTTTCCGAATGGATTAAAGTTTTGAGTTTGCACCTTTAAGTATCTACCTGCACTTATTTTTTCACAGTGGATTAAAATTTTTGACCCGCATCTTTAACTTTAACTATATCTACCGCACGCATTTTTCAGAGTAAATTAAAATTTTGAACCTGCATCTTTAACTATATCTACTATGTCTCATATTTTTGAGTTTTTGCGGAACGGCCATGCCTGTTGCAACCCTTAGCTACGACTATACAGCTATTATACTTTTGAATTATTGCTGAATTAAACTTTCATTCTTAAAAATTATTACTTAAATTTTTTTTTTTTGGATTTAGTGGGAGAATTAAGTATTATTGAGGGTATTATGAATAATTCAAAATTGGTAATCCTTATAAGTTGCAGATAATGAAGAGTCAAACACTTGAGAAAACCGCATTTAAACAGTATTCAATTCTCTGCTGACACTGTCACATACTACAAAGTATGATGAATAGCATATAGACAACCTATTCTGCTACAAACAATCTACACTTAATTTATAATCCGAGAAGAATTGAGTCAAAACTGTAAAAAAGCAAAAGAGTAGTACCAAAAGACTTAAATAAAATCAAAAACTAATGAAAGAGATTAATGATAGAACACTGCTAGTAGGTCTGAGACAGTAATGCATTAGTACAACAGTTACTATTATGGAGAATTGAAGAAAGTTTTATAGGCAATACAACACCCTGGCAATCTTATTTCAGCATACTTTGCGGAAAAACATGTCCAAACACAGCTTGCAAAACTTTTTCTACTAGCTGGAATAGTGGCAGTAGCAAGTGTTACTCAGTTTCCATTAATTTTGGAGAATCATAGTTTCTTTGTATAAAGAAATCTCACTGGTCAGAAAACATTAATACTCTTAATGGCTTTATTAAGCATTGATATAAGACAAAATGTAGCTTTAGTGTTCATTCTTATAATTTTGACTAAATAAATATATTCACAGTATTCATGCAAATTACATAATAAAAAATATCAATAAATCTCATATATCTATTTTTTTTAAGAGCAAAGGTAAATGATAATGGTTGGTGCAATACATCAAAATATATTTTATTTAATTATTTTAGTGATACATGTAATTTTTTGTTGTTCTTTTTATTATTTATGTGTCTCTAAATTGTTTTTGACTATAGATATGTATTTTCCCTTTTTTAGTTAGTATTTGGTTAGTTTTTTTTGGTTAGTTACTTAGCTTGGTTAACTTATGAATTGTTCTGGGTTATTGTGATTATGAAATTTTAATTCTTCGCTTTTAAAGTAATTTTTTAATATTAAAATATGTGTTGAATTGATATTTTATTTGATTTTAGAATAATTTTTCACCAAAATTAAAAAAATGGATAGATTTTATAATTAATTTTGTTTTACCATCACGTCAATGATTACCGTTTTGAGTCGATCACAAGGTTTAAGATGTAAAGTTCAAAGACAGGGCGAAAGAAGTGAATGCGGGAAAAAAAGTGTTTCATGCTTCGAACAGAAACTTTTTCATATGAGACATTACCCACCATACAAATCAATCAGACTCTGTTTTCGCTGAACACATTGCATTCGCCGTAGACAGATTTAATCACTCCCACTTATAAGAGAGAAATCGTGACATTCTAATGTATCAAAATTCATTCTCTCACACATTATTCTTTATTTTCTCACTAACTGACATGTTGGAGTGTTAACCTTGTAGGTCATCCTCTATCCATCACGTCAGAAGCACAAGTTCATTGTAGAAACTAAAATCTCATCAACAAAAAACTCAGGGGTGCTGTCACAACCTCCACTAATGTACGACGAAAGCAATCAAAGTCTTACGGCTCTAATGCACAAATAAAGATAACAAACCACAAAGTGTTAATTATAGGTTCACCGCTCTTGGTAGCTAGCCACTCCAAAGATAGTGGTGAGTCCATATTACGTCGACCTCGAACCAGGTTCTGATTCGGATGACATCGACCCTTGGTCGTGCACGATCCCAAAAGACGTATAGTAAGATTTTGAGAACGGTCTTGGAAAACAAATTATCTCTAGAGAATTGAACTCATGACTTAAAGCAATGTCGTGTAGACACGTAAAAATAATGGTAAGTAACTAATACTAAAATACACACTGCAAAGTATGAACTAAGAAATTTTCTTATTCATTTAAGATAGAACAACACTAGGTACTAAAATACCATAAAAAAAATCCATGCATCTGGCTAATCCACAAAGAAGAACGCCATCTTGTACTACAACTCAGCGATAACAAGTAAAATTCGAACAAATTTAAGCATTGCAACTAGTGAAAAGGTTTCATCATAGTCTACCCCATGAATTTATTTATAGCCTTTAGCAACCAGTCTTGCCTTATAGGTATGTACCTTACCATCCTTGTCAGTGTTCTTTTTGAAGACCCATTTGCATCCTATAGGATTAACTCCTACGGAGGCTCTACAAAGGTCCAAACCTGGTTTGTGTACGTGGAATCCATTTCGAATTTCATGGCTTCTAGCCACTTCTCATACTCAGAACCAGTTATGGCCTCTTGGTAGGTTACAGACTCATCTTGATCCATGAGTAATACATCATTTTAATCAGTTACGAAATATCCATATCTCTGTGGTTAGTGACATATCTTGCTTGACTTACGCTAGTCTTGTTCTACTTCAGCAGGTTGCTCTTCCACAACTACTTATGATTCCTGCTCTAATTCCTCCATAGGTGTATCAATGCTTTGTGATTCTTGAGTTTCTTCAAGCTCTACTTTCCTCTCACTTCTTCCTTTGAAAATAAAGTCCTTTTCCAAGAAAACTCCAGTTCGAGCGGCAAACACTTTGCCCTTAGAAGGATTGTAAAAGTTATACCCTATTGTTTCTTTAGGATACCCCACAAATAAGCATTGTCATATTTAGACTCAAACATAGTTGAAATTTGTCATATCACATAAACTTCACAATCCCAAATCTTCATGTAAGACATCTGTGGTTTCTTACCACTCTATATCTCATATGGTGTCTTCTCAACCTTTTTGGATGGAACACGGTTAAGTGTGTAAGCTGCTGTCAGAAGTTCATGTCCCCAAAAAGAGTTTGGAAGATCGAAGTGACTCATCATGGAACATATCATGTCTAACAAGGTTCAATTTCTTCTCTCAGATACACCATTTCATTGTGGTGTTCCAGGAGGAGTGAGTTGGGATAGAATCTCACACTCTTTTAGATGGTCATCAAACTCTAGGCTTAAATACTCACCGCCTCGATCTGATCAAAGAGTTTTAATATTCTTACCTAGTTGGTTTTGTACTTCATTCTTGAACTCCTTGAACTTTTCAAAGAGTTCATATTTGTGTTTCACTAAATACACATAAGCATATCTACTGAAATCTTTAGTAAATGTGATGAAGTATTGAAAACCTCCTCTGGCTGGTATATTTAGTGATCCACACACATCAATATGTATGAGGGCCAAAAGATCATTACCCCTTTCACCTTTTCATATGAATGGAGACTTTGTCATATGTCCAATTAAATAAGATATGCATGTATCATATGATTCGTAATCAAAAGAGTCTAAGAGTTCGTCTTTATGGAGTTTGGAGATGTGCCTCTAATTTATATGGCCTAAGCGATAATGTCAAAGGTAACTTGGGTTTAACTCGTTAGGTTTCATTATTTCATTATTAATTTTATAAATTGGCATTTCAAGATCAAGGACATACAATCCATTGTTCATTTGTGCAGTAGCATAGAATATATCATTCAAATAAATGGAGCAAAAATTATTCTTTATTATGAATGAAAAATCAAACTTGTCCAAACAAGAAACAAAAATAATATACCTGCTAATTGCAGGTATATAATAACAATTCTCTAACTTATTTATTAAACCACGAGGTAAAGTCAATACATAAGTTCCTATAGTTAAAGCAGCAACATTTGCTCCATTGTCAACTCGTAGGTTAACTTCACCTTTTGCCAAATCTCTACTCCTTTTTAGCCCTTGCACATTAGTACAAATGTGAGAACCACATCCAATATCCAATACCCATAAGGAAGAAGTAGATAAATTTATTTCTATAATAAAAATACCTGAAGTCGACGTCTCCATTCCATTCTTCTTATCTTCCAGGTACTTTGGGCAGTTTCTCTTCCAGTGTTTGGTCTTACCGCAATAGAAGCAAGTGCCCTCCTTTGATATGCCTACTTTGGGCTTCAAAGCATGAGCAATAGGTTTGGGTCTGACAAATTCCTTGCCCTTCCCTTTACCACCCTGCTTGGTGGGCCTTTTGTTCTGCTTCTTTCCATTACTGACCATTAGAATAGACTTCCTTTTTTGCTTCATATTCTTCTCAGTAGTTCTTAACATGCTTAGCAGCAATTGAAGACTTTTATCCATATCATTCATGTTAAAATTCAGTTGCAAGCTCCATTTTTATGGGAAAACCCAATCTTTCAAGGTTCTCCACATACCCAATCATCTTGAGTACATGGGGACCTACTGGGGCTCCCTCAGCTAGCTTGCCTTGAAAAAGCGCTTTTGAAACTTCAAATCTCCCATGCCTTGCCTACTCTTGATAGAGCATCTTTAGGTGTTCGATCATATCGAACACTGCCATGTTTTCATGTTGCTTTTGCAATTCAAAAGTCATGGTAGCCAGCATGAGGCAAACATTTTCATTGGCATCATCGACATACTTCTTGTTGCACCCTAAAATTTGCCCTACCCCTGTATATATCCTTCATCTGTCATACCCTAAATTTGTCCTACCCAGTATATAACTTCCATTCTGTACACCCACTCATTAACCGCCAGTCAAAATAAAAAGTATATGTGCAGTCGTTGCTTCGGGTATCACAATGACAAATCAAATTGAACTGAGGTTCACTTGACGCAGTTAGGGGAGTTGTGTGTGTTGACTGAGGTTTGATGGATATAACTAGTCTTGGTCAAGCAGGGATTTAGTTTCATGATTAAGGTCGTGGTGTAGGACTTATATGATGTGCGTCTGAGGCCTTAATTAAGGCACATGCGTAGTTGTAATGCAGTTTTGTGTTGCTTATTCAATTCAAGATTTGGATTGTCAGTGCAAGTAAGATCTCAAAGGAGTTTGAAATAATTGGGAATTCAAGATTAGTCCACCTTACATTCAATTTTTATCATTTTAGTCCAAACTATAATTCCACCGCAGCGCTTCAAGGATCACAAGCATGGTTGAATGTTTTTAAGTGAGTTTTAAAATTTGGATTAAACTTAGTCAAACTTTGAGTTTGTTCTACAAGATTCATGAATTAAATCAAAGGCCCATTAGGAAGCCCATCTTTATTATTAATTTCCATACAAATTTAATTTAGTTGGAAGTTATAATAATCAAATTTGCAACAAAGCCTCATTAATATTGTTCATTGCAGTATATAAATTCACATTTTAAAACATTGCTACACCTATTTCCGAATGAGTTCACCGATGGAAATCCAGAATAGACGGCCATGGGTTACAAAGTTCTACACAAAAGATGAGCCCAATTACAAAGTTCAGGTTGCAAAGGATATCAAGTTATGTTTTTCAAGATACAAGACCAAGGTTTCTTTACATAACCCAAGTTTTAACAACATATAATTTATTGCTGACCCATCGATACCTTCAATTAGGAAAAGTGGCATTTTTGTTTTCCCGAAAGGGTGCACCAGGTCCCACTCCAAGATGATATTGCAGACTCACAACCAGCCCAGCACATGTTGAATACGTACAATACTTTCTCAGCAGAAACCTACAATTCCGGAGCATCAAAACCACGCTCCAGCCGGTGTACAAACTCACCCCCATGCAAAACCTGCAACCTACAATAGCCTTATTTATGACCAGACGCGTGAAAAGTTTCTGCCACTGAGAAAAGGTACAAAAAAACTGAGTCTGCAAATGTTGAAGAGGAGCTTCATAGTGCAAGAGTTACATTTGAGCAAACTCGGTTTAATCTGGTTACTGCCCTGTCAAATGTTGAAGCAAAGAAGGGATTTGAATTTTTGGAAGCAGTCAGTAGGTCATGTGATTAAGTTAACTGCACAAGAAGAGGTTGCGTTGGAACTTCGGGCTAGCCAGGGAGTTCCAGTTGATGTCAATCATGGTTCTAGTGTTGATTTTGTCTGGAAAAGTACTGGCTTTGATAGGATGCAAGGAGCTATGAAAGCTTTTGCTGTTGATGAGACAAGTGTCAACATGTATATATATCACCACTCACAAGGTCATGAAGTTGAGGTTCAGATGGTGCGTACTGCATTGCCTCGCCGGTTTGGTGCTCCGGGGCCTCCAGAACTGAATGCGTCTCAAGTGTTTGCTGTCAAGAGTGTTCTTCAGAGGCCTATTAGTTTGATTCAAGGACCACCTGGAACTGGTAAAACTGTAACATCTGCAGCAACTATACGAAAAAACCGGCACCAACAAGTCCTGTACAAACCACGCACCACTGCTACACTCCTCAACAGACCAAACCCTGCTAAATAAAAAAAAAAACAAATATGTATCAGTCGCAATCGGTTCCACGTCAACCTGCGGAGTTTCGTAAATGACAAATAAAACCGCAGCATTCGTGTAATCGCCAATTTGCGAAACGCAGTAAAAGGGGACCCCACAACTTGAGTCATGCCCTGTGAATTCTTGCACAAAATTCCATTAACTCCACCATCATGAGCAGCACACTCCTAACAGTCTCAGAACCGCAGAACCGTTACCTTGTACATATGGCCGTACACTCACCTGCAAAAGAGAAAGGTCCAAATTACGAGCAAGCAGCTCTCAATGAAAGAATGCTATATTACTACCATAAACAAATCAGCAAATCATCTGGCTCTAGCAGTCAACATTCTGGTCAGAGGAATAGTTCAGAGTTTGGTTCTGGACTTCTAAGTCGATGGCTTTCTTCTCACCATCATCGTCATGGTGGAGTACATGATGAGAAACCCGTTGCTCATCACACTGTGAACCTGCTTACATCGACAATCAAAGTTGATACTGACCAATCAGATTTGAGATTTTGCTTCAGGATTATTTCACCGACAAAGAACTACACTTTGCAGGCAGAGAGTGCACCGGACCAAATGGATTGGATTGAGAAATTACAGGTGTTATTGCCTCATTGCTAAGTTCTTAGATTCCTGAAAAGTTGTTACCGGCAAGTCCAATGGGAAGTGGTCATCATAGGTCTACAAGTGAGAGCAGCTCCTTTGAAAGTTCAGATTTTGATCACTCTGCTGTTGAAGAAAGTGCGGCTGATAGAAGTTTTGCATCTTCACATCTGGAGCGTGCCTCCAGAAATTCAAACCAGCAAGCATGAAGGGGCATTAAATCTCAAGCAATAGTTCTTGCTGCTAACAATGATGATCCTGCAAAAATTACACAAGATATCGGATGAGCGACAAGTGATGATCGACGATAGTGCCGAGTTTGTACATATGATAACAGCATCAAATTACCAAATATCACGTAAGTGCAGTAATAAGCCATGTTTTACACAGTAAAAAAAAACTTAGGAAACCAGATATTTTACCTCACTACAGACAAAAGTGAAGGTTGAGTGAAAATATTTTTGAGGTCCTTTCTCTCCACACGGCCCCACCATGTTTTGAGGTTGTCCTGCCACAAAAGACAACAAATACAGCTAGCAATAAGAAATTGCAGGAAACGGTACTACGAAGCAAAGTTTTACCTCAATCCTTCAGGAATTTGGGGACATATAAAAACATGTGAGGAGACTCCAACCAAAAAAAAAACCCTAGCAGCTTCAGCCTCCAAACCCTAACCCCCCATCTCTTTCAAAAAATCGCCCCAAAAGCTTTTTCAATCTTCCTCTTCTTCATGAACTCTAAAACCTCAATCTTTAGTCCTGCAAACCATTATCAAGGCTCATCTTCACCACTTAGTTTGAACTCCCATTTTTAAACAAACCTTCACAACTTTCAGCAATAACAACACTAAACAACCACCACACTCAACAGAACCAAACATCAAAAACCTTTCAAACTTCCATCTCCAACACCCTTGTTCTTTCAACCTTCACGTCATCGAGAACACAGAAATCTAACCGAAGATATCCCCACCTTCACCAGTTTATCATCCATCTTCAAAATTTTCATCATCATCAGACCATTACTCCATTCTCAATCAGCATCCCCTTCAACCTTCGAAGCTCATTTCCATCTTCGTCCTCCATAATCAACAAGCTCCGAGCTTCACTCCTCTAAACGATATCACAATGAAAATTGCATCATGAATCACGCACAGTGCATTGGATGAAACGCAACAACAAAGCTTCAAACGAAAGCTCGTTTTGCTACGACCCCAACTTCTCTAGTTTTCATAACCTTCACCTTTAAACTGTTAACAACAAACTCAACCTCCTTCAAAGCCTTTTCACAAACAGTTGGCGTGCATTGTTTTCTCAAACTCAAAACTCGCTTCCATAACCTTCAACAAACTTCAGCCACAAAGCCCAGAAACTTCCTCCACTGTTTTTCTTCGAATCACCTTCGAACCCACTCTGCAAATCCACCCACCTCACCTTCCTTCCATCATCTTTAACAAACAACTTCAAAAAATAACCACCTTCGAACGTTCTTCCAACTTGAATCTTCAAACCCAACTTCCAGTGTTGCTAACAAACACTCAGATTCACAATACCAAACTCACTACTCACATCGTAGTTTCGCGCCGCCGCCCCAAAGCTAGCAAGCCAGAATGAGAACCGCCGCCGGAAGGAATCAAAGGTGAAGCGAAGAAGCCGAATCAGACGAAAATCAACACAATACTCGCGAACCCAAAGCGAATATTGAGGAGACTCGGAGACGGGGTGCGTGCGTGTGTTTTTTTCTTGTCTTTGATCTTTCTCCATTTTGATTTGAGTTGATGTTTGTCCGTCCTTGTTGGATTTGGTTTTCCAAAAATATTGGTGATGATTCATTTAACCCAGGCCTGTTGATTCCACACACCCTCCCCTTGTTTCTTTTTTTATTATTTCTTAACTCTTTTTTATTTATGTAGTTATTATTATTATATATTGTTTTTTTTAAATGAACTGTTATTTTGTATATATTATATTATGTATATATATGTTATGAAAAGATTTTATATTAACTTTAATATATTTTATTTATAGTTTTATATTTTATGTTATTTTGAAGTGTTGATTTATTTTATATATATTAGGAATTTGCAATTCTTATTTTCTTTCTTGTTAGAGTTTTTTGACTACATTTCCTTTTAGAGTTGATTTTATTTTTCATTTATTATTGGACCTTTTGCCCCATTTTCATCTGTTTTTGGTCGATGACGAGACCTCCGTAATTCATTACCAGTCAAATTATTGATAAGTAATGTTGGATCTGAGACCACCTCTTTTCTCTCCTTATTTCTTGTCCCAACTCGATTCAAAAACATTGTCAAACAATCTTCAAAATCAAATTATCTTTGTATTGAATTAAAAAGAGGGGATTAAGTGTAGACTTTCTTCCTCTCCGAGTGTTGGGATGCCCACTGTAGTGAGGGTGGTTCCGACACTCGTCTTTCAATACGAAGACGCTTCCCGTCCATTTTCAAATCTCATCTCCTTAAAATTAATTTCTCTTTGTATCGAATTAAAAAGAGAGGATTGGGTGTAGACCTCTTCTTCTTCGAGCGTAGGGATGCCCATTGTAGTGAGGGTGGTCTCGATGCTCGTCTGTCAATACAAAGACGCTTCCAACATTTCCTCATAAAACCTCGGTCTCGTACCGAGCACACTTTCAATAATAAACTAATTTCTCTTTGTATTGAATTAAAAAGAGAGGATTAGGTGTAGACCTCTTCCTCTCCGAATGTTGGGATGCCCACTGTAGTGAGGGTGGTCTTGATATTCGTCTTTCAATACGAAGACGCGACTTTATCCACCACCTCTCCCTTTCACAACTTTCTTCCGCAACCTCTCGTACCTAAAACCTCGGTCCCGCACCGAGTGCATTTTCAATTTCTTTTTCATAACAAAACTTGAATGGTCGTGGAGTGGTTAGGCGTAGGCCTTCTCCTATCCCGAGTGCTGACGTTTACCGTAGGGTTCTCTGTCGCAAAGCACTTACCATTCAAAACCAAAAATATATTTAATAAGAAAACGAAGTTCTCTTTGCATTGAATTAAAGAGAGAGAATTGGGTGTAGACCTCCTCCTCTTCGAGTGTTGGGATGCCCACTGTAGTGCGGGTGGTTTCGACGCTTGTCTTTCAATACGAAGACACCTCGTTCGCCACACATTTTCATAAAACAAAAACTTTGAGATAACGAATTGGGTACTACCTGTAGGGGTTACTATCCGAGGACCTATCTCGCCCCCTAACAAACAATCTCACAAATCAAATGCGACATTTTGCCTCGCATGGCGAAAACCTAATCATTTCAAAAAGGATATGTTACGTCCGTTCTACCGCAAACAGGTAACGCCTAAGTCTCCAAACGAGCGAGCAGCAAAACATCTAAAATGCTAGAACGCGCACGACAACATCATCCATAAAAAACATCAACACACCGTAGGCCGAACTACGGCTGCTCTGATTCTTTACTTCGTTCAAGTAAAGATACGTAGGCACAAGGGCCACAATCCTTGGCGAGCACAATCCCCCCTATCACCCGTAGTTTCCCGAACTACGTCGACTCTGACTTTCTCATATCTGTTGAGAATACGTAGGCCTAGGACCGCGAAGTCCTATCGAGTCCGTTCTCTCCCTTCTTCCCCCCGTTACTTCTCTTTCACCGTTTCTAAACCCTTCTTTCTATCTTTTAGAACACTTCTTATAGCATAATGTTTAAGCAGATAAATTCACATATCGACAAACAAAAGGTTCCCATCGAGTACGATGGATGCGAGGGGTGTTAATACCTTCCCCTCGCATAACCGGCTTCCGAACCCGTTCTTGGTTGCGAGACCATCTTATCCATTATTTTCTTAAGGTTTTCTCGATATTTTCCTTTCCCCTCATGGGATAAATAAAGTTCGGTGGCGACTCTTCTGTCCTTTCTTTTTGCATTCCCGTCGTTGCACGATGCATTTTTCGAGTAGCGACAGCTGGCGACTCTGCTGGGGACTCCTAGCAAGCCACGCCTATTTTGTTTGTCGCATTTGTGCTTTATTTGTTTCGCTATTTATTTTATGGTTATGTTTCTTTCTAACTTCTTGGGTTCATTTGGTTTGGTTTGTGAGGATAAAGCTTTCTACCCGAGCTTTCGAGCATACACACTAAGTTAGGAGGTGGATTCTTTCTGATTTGCGAGACTTAGGACTCGTTGAGTTGGATTGAATTCCACCGCTCAGATGAGACCCCGTTGGAATAATTATGTCTTACGTGTAGTCGTAACGGCGTTCTTATCTTCAACTTGGGAGTCCGCGATTCTGAGGACCTTTTGTAGAACCTTGTTCCCAAAGGTTGCTAAAACATAACTCTGTGTTCATCCTTTTGAAGGGATTACCGTCTTACGAGTAGTCGTTATGATGGGAAACTTTTGAGAGTTAGTACATGGGACTTTGTTTGAAAAGCCTTTGGAATATCCTCTTTTAAACCGATAGATTGCTCACCCGATGGGAAAGATACCTTTTGTTGTTGTCTTGCAGGAAACTTTGACCTTCATCCTACCCGACTGTCAGTATGAACAGTTACAGTGGGATCCTTGTACTAGTATCGTATGGTTTCAAGGCGAAGCACTGGTCCGTCACAATCAACAACGCAACAACGTTTGATCCCCTGTTGCATTTGCATATTCATTTGCATTTCTTTACATGTCTTGCATATTGCATCATTCTTCATTTGCATAGAGGTGTTCTATTTCTGTGGACGTTATTGCTTCATGTGGTTTTCCATCCGGTTTATTCCAGAATTGAAGATCCAGCCATTCACCGGTATTCCACCAAAGGAAACCAACAGAGACAACCATGGAACATATTCGAGAAGAACTAAGGGAAGTTCAGAGCCAGTTTGTGGCAAAGATGCAAGCGCTGCGCTTGGATCAGGATGTACTCAGAGAAGAGAATAATCAACTGAAGACTCAGATGGGCCTGATAACATAAGTCATGAGGAATGTGTTGAGAAAGGAAGGCGATCATGTGCCCGAAGCTGCAGCAGAGATGGCCATTCCACCTTTACATGTGGAACCTCTCCCAAGGCGTGAAGTGCCTCAAAGATATCCTGAGGTTCCAGTATTTCCTCGCCAACAACTACTCCCTGTTTCCCAAGACAATCCTAGGATTATGAGGTATGCTCAAAGGACGAAGCAGTCCGACAGAATGTTCAACCATATCCCTATGACTTATGCTCAGTTGTTGCAACTCTTGCTTCAACTTCGATTAGTTAAACTCCGGACTATGTCTCCACTTGCCAGTAAGCCACCGCAAGGCTATGATAAAACAGCCCATTGTGATTTCCATTCTGGGGCACCGGGGCATAATATCGAGAACTGCAAAGCCTTTAAGCACAAGGTTCAGGATTTAATCGATTCAAGAGCATTTGAGTTCATGCCGAGCAATGGTCTTATTCCAGAAGATGTGGATGTTCCTATTCTCTCCCCTGAAGTTGCATCAGGTCAGGAGCCTGTCTTGCAATCTGTGACCCTAGAGTCTCCCTGCCCGCAGCTATTGCCCGTTCCTAGGCCAAGCCTGAGGATGAAAGTTCCTGAACAAAGGGAGTCTCTGATACCTCAAATTCGATCTCCATATGTTTCAACTGTCCATAGTCAACATTCATATCATCATCAGCAGCGTCAGCACGCCCGACGAAGACCGAGGAAGCCAGAGAGACATTTCACTCAGTTGCCGTTGTCGTACAGTCAGATATTGCCAGACTTGATCAGAGGTGGTTTGATAGTGCCGAAGAAAACTGATCCAGAGACTTCTCCACATCCTTCAGATTCTGATGTCAACGCCCGTTGTGAGTACCATGTTGGGGCACAGGGGCATTCAACTGAAGACTGTAAGGTGCTTAGAAGCCAGGTTCAGACTCTGCTGGACTCCAACAGGTTTTCAATCACGCCTCAAGGTATTCAGATCAACGATCTTCCTTCGTCAAGTCATATGGGTTCGGCAGCTAATGTCATGGAGGGATTCACCGAGAGCATATGTTCAGAAGAGTATCAGACGGATTTTGATGAGCAATTCTAAAGATGGCTGGTTCAGCAGCAAGTCAAGAATGAAAGCCCAGTTCCCCGAAGCTGGCAATCTTTCTATCATGTTATTCCTTTGCATTTGTAGTTTCTTTTCTGTTTAAGTGTGAACTTATTTGCAAATTTCATTTGTAAGACGTGTTTGTTTTCGATTGATAATGATAATGAAATGAATATGCATGTTTTGATTAAATCCATTCGTGTTCACTCAATATTGCTTTTTCAATAATGTCAAACGCTTGTTTAAGCGGAATTCCTTGAGGGAGGATGACCAAATTGAAAGACGCGCAAGCTTCCGAATGTATGCTTTTGAATAAAATCTCTGCTGATGATGTACAGACATTGTTTCAAATTCCTAAACACCGGAGATATAAGGATGTTAATCCCTTGTTAACCCCGTTGAGCTTAGTTGTAGGAGTTTCTTTCTGAAAACAAAAAACCCTCAATCTTAACCTAGGGCAGGGTAGATGTCAGTTAATTTGACCGAGCATCCAGATTGCAGAAGGAGTGTTCCCCGTTCGAAGATCAATCACACCCGTAGAGGTCGTACCTAAAAAAGCCGAGAAGTGAGACAGTCGCAATCCCTTCAACAAGTCAGACCAGCTGGTGTCACATTGATTTGTTCCAAAAAAAGAAAAGAAAAAACAGAAGCCCGCTAAGTCGACAACTTGAAAACAAGTGGCTTAGGCAAAAATTGGGGCATCCCGCTGGACTTCGAAATCAGAAGATGTACTCAAAAGAGTCAGTCCAGGCAAAAATAGGGGAATAAAAAATGACGAAGAACAAGTCGTGTGAGCCAGACACCAAAGACGAAAAGCGAGTGACTGTCACTCTAAAAACTTGTGGTTTCCTGAACCATCACTCCTGTCATTAACCTTTGAAAGGTGAGCGCTTGTGTTGAATTAGCTGAACATAGGATTGGAGAATATTAAGGAGAGTGGGTGGGTTAAACAGAACTTTGAGCCTTATATCCTTTCTTTCAAACCGTGAACCTGACCAAGTTACAACCTTCAAAAGTCCTAATTGAAGAAGGTTTGTTTCGAAAGCATACTTCGGTAAAGATCGCGTCGAAACTGACTCCTAAAAGGATTTTCTTACCCTATGGGTATTGATATTGACATTCCGATAAGTGATTCATTCACTATACATCACAACTTTTTTCTAGTGAACAGACTTGGATTTCAAAACTGTCATATGCATTGCATTGATATTATCATTTGCAAAACAATTTGTTTTACTTGCAAGTAAGTACTCGACAGCAGGAAAGTTTCTACAGTGGAAAGTTCGATCGGTAAGATGCAGAACGCTTGAATACTCCGTTGAGCAGGGGCAAGCCGTATCAAATGATCATAAAAGGGAGTCAGCCATTCTAAGACGCAGTTAATCTGGGGCAATCAGGTCGAGATTTGATAAATCTCTCGAAGTCGGCCAGGGGCACTTCTCCACAAATCAGCCAATCAGGGGCAAATCACTTCAAGGCTGGGGCAGGTCACCCCAAGAGCACAAATATTATCCTTACCCAGAAGGCAGCTAATCGGGCACCTCTCTAAGGTTCATGACGCCGAGGTAGCTCCTATCAAACCATCAGGGTACAGAGATTTATGATTTCCTTTCAAGGAACATCCCCACAGAGATCCCACAGGCTGGGGCAAAATCCGAAGTAAAGGAATTGTTCCTCTCTATATCTTCAGAGCTACTCAGAGCTATTTAAGCAGGTGCAGTTAATCTTCAGGTTCAAGGTGAATGTCCGGAAGTCGTAACCCTTCACCTGTCTTCCCCAGCAAAAGCCCAATCATCATTGGCATGTGTAAGCCATCCCCAGGAGAGTCCAATCATACTTGGCACACCCGGCTATTCTCAGCGGAGTTGGCTTCACCTCTTCAGCATTTATTTTGCTGAGTGTTTCTTTCACATCTAGCTTTCCCCGACAGCCCGAGCCTGCATCTGCATTTTTGCATATGGTTATCATATTTGCATCATCTTTGCATTTCATCCTCAAATGCGTAGCATTTCCATTTCGTATGGAGCATTACGCCATAAAAATTCAAACATATGCATGCGAAGCATAAGCCAGTTTTTGTTAGCCTTCCGTGGCAACCTGAATCACTCTTCAATCAAGACAGTGGTATATCAACAGCTTTGTTCAGACAGCTCATCCGCTTACTTACTTTTGGATTCCAGATCATACGTCGGTCGTACTTTGTCCATCAACCCCTTGATGATGACATCCCCAGCAGATTTTCCTCTCGTCTATCATTAGACGATGCGAGGTTTGGATATGATGTTCCTCTCGTCTATCATTAGACGATGCGAGATTTGGTTATGGTTTTCCTCTCCGTCCATCATTGGACGATGTGAGTATTTTGGATATTGTTCTTCCTGTCTACCATTAGACGATGTGAGTTTTGGATATAATGTTTCTCCGTCCATCATTGGACGATGTTGAGAGTTGGCGGCGATGTCAGGTGCTTATCAGATTTATGTTTGTCTGGCGGCGATGTCAGAGGTTTATTAGCACCATGGTTGTCTGGCGGTGATGCCAGAGTTCTGTATCCCCACAGGTACTTGACGGTGATGTCGGGTGTTTCTCAGAGTTATAGTTAGCTGGCGGCGATGTCAGGTAATTTTGTTTTCCAGCGGCGATGTTGGGTGTGTTGGTTGTCCGACGGCGAGGTCAGATTATTTTAAGTTCTCCAGCGGCGATGTTGGGTGTTTTAGTGGTCTGACGGCGATGTCAGGTGATTTAGTTTTCCAGCGGCGATGTTGGGGGTTTCTCAGAGTTGTGTTTGTCTCTGGCGGCGATGTCAGGTACTTTAGTTCTCCAGCGGCGATGTTGGATGGTTGTTTCTGGCGGCGATGTCAGGTGGTTTGGTTCTCCAGCAGCGATGTTGGATGTTTGTTTCTGACGGCGATGTCAAGTGATTTGATTCTTCAACGGCGATGTTGAGAAGTTTGTTTTGACGGCGATGTCAAGTGATTTGGTTTTCAGCGACGATGTTGAGTGTTTGTCTTGACGGCGATGCCAAGTGATTTGGTTTTCAACGGCGATGTTGAATGAGTGTTTTTGACGGCGATGTCAAGTGATTTGATTCTTCAACGGCGATGTTGAGAAGTTTGTTTTGACGGCGATGTCAAGTGATTTGATTCTTCAACGGCGATGTTGAGAAGTTTGTTTTGACGGCGAGGTCAAGTGATTTAGTTCTTCAGCGGCGATGTTGAAAGTGTTTTTGACGGCGAGGTCAAGTGATCTAGTTCTTCAACGGCGATGTTGAGTGAGTGTTTCTGGCGGCGATGTCAGATGACTAGTTCTTCAGTGGCGATGTTGAAAGTGTTTTTGACGGCGATGTCAAGTGATTCAGTTCTTCAACGGCGATGTTGAGTGAGTGTTTCTGACGGTGATGTCAGATGATTAGTTCTTCAACGGCGATGTTGAATGAGTGTTTCTGACGGTGATGTCATATGATCTAGTTCTTCAACGGCGATGTTGAGTGTTTGTCTTGACGGCGGTGTCAAGTGATTTAGTTTTTCAGCGGCGATGTTGAAAGTTTGTTATTGGCGGCGAGGTCAAGCGATTCAGTTTTTCAACGGCAATGTTGAGTGTTTTGTTTTGACGGCGATGTCAAAAGTAATTGTACTCTTCAGATGATTATGTTAAGAACTGACGGCGATGTCAGATGTTGTTATCAAGTTCGTGGATGCATGGCGGCGATGTCAGAATTATTATCCCCTACAGAGGCTTGACGGCGATGTCAGATGCTTGTTGAACAGTGTGTTTATCCGGCGGCGATGTCAGGTGTTTCTCAACATTATGGTTGTCTGGCGGCGAAGTCAGAGGTCCCTTATTAGGCTATCAATTCGGTTATCTCTGGAGTTTTTATCCTATCAGAGTTTGCAGTTCTGTTTTTGGCAAATTTCCGGGTTTTTTTGGTATTCAACCGTCTTTTACCTTGAATGTTCGAAAGCCGTTCGCTTTTCATCCCTTCAGGTTCAAGTCGCTTGAATAGGGGCAGCTGTTGCACCCTAAAATTTGCCCTACCCCTGTATATATCCTTCATCTGTCATACCCTAAATTTGTCCTACCCAGTATATAACTTCCATTCTGTACACCCACTCATTAACCGCCAGTCAAAATAAAAAGTATATGTGCAGTCGTTGCTTCGGGTATCACAATGACAAATCAAATTGAACTGAGGTTCACTTGACGCAGTTAGGGGAGTTGTGTGTGTTGACTGAGGTTTGATGGATATAACTAGTCTTGGTCAAGCAGGGATTTAGTTTCATGATTAAGGTCGTGGTGTAGGACTTATATGATGTGCGTCTGAGGCCTTAATTAAGGCACATGCGTAGTTGTAATGCAGTTTTGTGTTGCTTATTCAATTCAAGATTTGGATTGTCAGTGCAAGTAAGATCTCAAAGGAGTTTGAAATAATTGGGAATTCAAGATTAGTCCACCTTACATTCAATTTTTATCATTTTAGTCCAAACTATAATTCCACCGCAGCGCTTCAAGGATCACAAGCATGGTTGAATGTTTTTAAGTGAGTTTTAAAATTTGGATTAAACTTAGTCAAACTTTGAGTTTGTTCTACAAGATTCATGAATTAAATCAAAGGCCCATTAGGAAGCCCATCTTTATTATTAATTTCCATACAAATTTAATTTAGTTGGAAGTTATAATAATCAAATTTGCAACAAAGCCTCATTAATATTGTTCATTGCAGTATATAAATTCACATTTTAAAACATTGCTACACCTATTTCCGAATGAGTTCACCGATGGAAATCCAGAATAGACGGCCATGGGTTACAAAGTTCTACACAAAAGATGAGCCCAATTACAAAGTTTAGGTTGCAAAGGATATCAAGTTATGTTTTTCAAGATACAAGACCAAGGTTTCTTTACATAACCCAAGTTTTAACAACATATAATTTATTGCTGACCCATCGGTACCTTCAATTAGGAAAAGTGGCATTTTTGTTTTCCCAAAAGGGTGCACCAGGTCCCACTCCAAGATGATATTGCAGACTCACAACCAGCCCAGCACATGTTGAATACGTACAATACTTTCTCAGCAGAAACCTACAATTCCGGAGCATCAAAACCACGCTCCAGCCGGTGTACAAACTCACCCCCATGCAAAACCTGCAACCTACAATAGCCTTATTTATGACCAGACGCGTGAAAAGTTTCTGCCACTGAGAAAAGGTACAAAAAAACTGAGTCTGCAAATGTTGAAGAGGAGCTTCATAGTGCAAGAGTTACATTTGAGCAAACTCGGTTTAATCTGGTTACTGCCCTGTCAAATGTTGAAGCAAAGAAGGGATTTGAATTTTTGGAAGCAGTCAGTAGGTCATGTGATTAAGTTAACTGCACAAGAAGAGGTTGCGTTGGAACTTCGGGCTAGCCAGGGAGTTCCAGTTGATGTCAATCATGGTTCTAGTGTTGATTTTGTCTGGAAAAGTACTGGCTTTGATAGGATGCAAGGAGCTATGAAAGCTTTTGCTGTTGATGAGACAAGTGTCAACATGTATATATATCACCACTCACAAGGTCATGAAGTTGAGGTTCAGATGGTGCGTACTGCATTGCCTCGCCGGTTTGGTGCTCCGGGGCCTCCAGAACTGAATGCGTCTCAAGTGTTTGCTGTCAAGAGTGTTCTTCAGAGGCCTATTAGTTTGATTCAAGGACCACCTGGAACTGGTAAAACTGTAACATCTGCAGCAACTATACGAAAAAACCGGCACCAACAAGTCCTGTACAAACCACGCACCACTGCTACACTCCTCAACAGACCAAACCCTGCTAAATAAAAAAAAACAAATCTGTATCAGTCGCAATCGGTTCCACGTCAACCTGCGGAGTTTCGTAAATGACAAATAAAACCGCAGCATTCGTGTAATCGCCAATTTGCGAAACGCAGTAAAAGGGGACCCCACAACTTGAGTCATGCCCTGTGAATTCTTGCACAAAATTCCATTAACTCCACCATCATGAGCAGCACACTCCTAACAGTCTCAGAACCGCAGAACCGTTACCTTGTACATATGGCCGTACACTCACCTGCAAAAGAGAAAGGTCCAAATTACGAGCAAGCAGCTCTCAATGAAAGAATGCTATATTACTACCATAAACAAATCAGCAAATCATCTGGCTCTAGCAGTCAACATTCTGGTCAGAGGAATAGTTAAGAGTTTGGTTCTGGACTTCTAAGTCGATGGCTTTCTTCTCACCATCATCGTCATGGTGGAGTACATGATGAGAAACCCGTTGCTCATCACACTGTGAACCTGCTTACATCGACAATCAAAGTTGATACTGACCAATCAGATTTGAGATTTTGCTTCAGGATTATTTCACCGACAAAGAACTACACTTTGCAGGCAGAGAGTGCACCGGACCAAATGGATTGGATTGAGAAATTACAGGTGTTATTGCCTCATTGCTAAGTTCTTAGATTCCTGAAAAGTTGTTACCGGCAAGTCCAATGGGAAGTGGTCATCATAGGTCTACAAGTGAGAGCAGCTCCTTTGAAAGTTCAGATTTTGATCACTCTGTGTTACGGTGAGAATTGTGATACCAAGCTATTGATTAACTTGAATCTTAATTCTTAAATTCACAACCGGACTTTAATTTATCCAAAAAGGAAAGGTTTAAAGAAAGAAAAAACCTATAAAAGTGCAAAGCAAAAAGCAAGGCTTAAAGCTAAGCAAAGAGAGATCTAAAGGTTCGGGGGTTGGTTATGCCTAGGGTAGGTATTTCACATCCTAAACATCTATAGTACTCTACAGGAACCTATTGTTAATATTTGTGTTTGCTAAAGTTTGCTTGCTAAAGGAAAAGTGCTAAGGGTAAAGATATAAAGTAAATACAAAGGAAAAAAGAAAAGGTCGCTCGCCAAGGATCGGGGCCTTGTGCCTACGTATTCTCAAAAGGTACTTTGAGAAATCAGAGCGTTCGTAGTTCCCCTAACTAAGGGGTGAAGAACTCTTATGTTAAATGGAAGGGAATTTCCACGGCGGGACGACTAAATAGAGCACGGCGACTCCAAGCCTAAGTTGAGATGTTAACAGGAAGTTAGTTGTTAGTGAGCTCGCCAAGAAATTGCATCTTGTGCCTACGTATCCTCAAGAGGGACTTGAGAAATTAGAGCGTCCGTAGTTCGTGAAACTACGATTTGTTAGGTTCTAAGAACCAAGAACAACTAAGACAGGTAAGCAAGGGACATGCACAATGATAATAAGTCAACACACAGTCCCTTTCCTTGGATTAGGTCAACAAGGAATAGAAGTAAACTAACATGTACATGGAAGAAAATCAGTCACAAATAGAATCAGGCAACCAACAAAATTATTAATCAATTTAAATATAAATATTTAACAAGATTAACTAATAATATAATTAATCAAATTAAATATAAATATTTAAATTAATTAATAATTACAACATATATTTTTGCATTTTTAAATATTTAACAATTAACTAATAAAAGATAAATAATTAAAAATCCCTTTTTGTCTTTCCAAATATTTTACAAATTAAAATAAACTAAATAAATGAATAAAGTAAAAGAAAAGAAGAAAAAAAAACCTGATAAAGATTAGATGAGGGAGTATTGTGTCTACTTGGAGGAGGATATTTTATGTGAGGTTAGAGGTAGCATGAAGAAAAAGAAATGTAGGTGGTGGTTTATTATTGAAAAAAAATAAAGGTGAGTTATTCATATCATGGAAGATATTGTGTATGAAAGAGTGATGACAGAATATGGTGGATAGTGAGTTTTTAGTTTATGTGGAAGTGTGATAAGGAAAAGAGCATGAAGTGTGAGATTTTATGGTGTGCTTGCTTCCTTTATATAGGTTGAAAAAGAAAGAAGAGTGTATGAGACTTATTTGACAAGTTTCTAAAAAGTAAATAATTTAACGAGACTTATTTGACAAGTTTCTAAAAAGTAAGTAATTTATGAGACTTATTTGACAAGTTTCTAAAAAGTAAGTAATTCATGAGACTTATTTGACAAGTTTCTAAAAAGTAAGTAATTTATGAGACTTATTTGACAAGTTCCTAAAAAATAATTAAAATAAAAAATTAAAATTAAAAATCAAAAATTAAAAATTAAATATAAAATAAGAAAGGGTATTAACTAAAAAAATTGATTAATTAAAAAATATATTATTTAAAAGTATAAATAAAAACGGTAAAAAAACGAAAAAAATTGGACCGGTATCGAAGTGCTCGAAAAAATAAAATGAATACACCAAAGTGATCAGCAAAAAATACACGATTCGGAAAAATACAGCGTTTTGTCAAATTTTGAAATAAATTTTATCCGCTAAAACGACTTAAACTGCCTAAAAAGTTTATTTCAGCTGATAAATTGGATATTATGAAAAATGTAAGAGATGATAAACTATACCGATGATGCAAAAATATGCGGGATCTTAGAGTCAAAAATTAGGATGCAACAGATGCCCCTATTTAAGTTTCTTCGATCCGGAGAGGTGAAAATTGAAATTTTCGTCTCGACACGGTCGGAGAGACTTAAATACAAACATGCACAATTTTTGACCCTAAGATGCCACAAAATACTTATGATATGATATGATATGCAAGATAAAGATTTTATGAGGAAAGATGCCACAGGAGACGAATATATATTGGGAAGATGCTGCAACTCCACTGGGGAAAGACTGACAACTTCACGGGAGAAAGTATCTAGGAGACACAATTGAGGAAAATAAAATGTTATGAACATCTACCAATGTGACATAGAGTATCCAATAATACTTGAAAAGAGAGGGACAAACCCTAAACAAAGACACAAACATCCGGAAAAACATCAGATGCTGAAAGTAACACACAGTGAGATAACAAAAACATATAGAAAGCAAATGAAACTTACTGGGGGAAAAGTCACAGTCACCAGAGGTTTTGTCAGAAGTGTATTGAACAAAACTCTGATAGACACAAAGGTGTTCTGGAAAAACATCAGACGACAAAAGAAATAAATTCTGGTAAAACATCAGAATTTAAAGACACAAAGGGGTTCTGGAAAAACATCAGACGACAAAAGAAATAAATTCTGGTAAAACATCAGGAAGAGAAACATATCCGGAAAAACAACGGATGGATTCTGGAAAAACATCAGAATCAAGGTAAATATCTGGAAAACCATCAGATAAGTTCTGGAAAAACATCAGAACAAAGACTCAATCTGGAAAAACATCAGACAGAGACTCAATCTGGAAAACCATCAGAAAGAGAAATAAATATCTGGAAAACCATCAGATAAGTTCTGGAAGAACATCAGAACAAAGAACAAAGACTCAGTCTGGAAACCCATCAGAGAGAGAAATAAATATCTGGAAAACCATCAGATAAGTTCTGGAAGAACATCAGAACAAAGAACAAAGACTCAATCTGGAAACCCATCAGAGAGAGAAATAAATATCTGGAAAACCATCAGATAAGTCATGACACAAACTGTTTGGTAGGTGCCAAGTGAGTTGGAATTTTGACCACAAGGTAAGACGTGAATAAAACACGACCTCGGGGGAAAAGTAAATGGGGATAAAACAACCATGATGCCAGGTAAATTGAAATTCGTCCACGAGGTAAGACGCGAGTAAAACACGACCTCGGGAGAAAAATCAAATGGGGAATAAAACACCCATGATGCTAGGTAAATTGAAATTCGCCCATAAGGTAAGACGCGAGTAAAACACGACCTCGGGAGAAAAAGAAAATGGGGATAAAACACCCATGATGCTAGGTAAATTGAAATTTTGTCCACAAGGTAAGACGCGGGTAAAACACGACCTCGGGAGAAAAAGCAAATGGGGATAAAACACCCATGATGCTAGATAAATTGAAATTCGCCCATAAGGTAAGACGCGAGTAAAACACGACCTCGGGTGAAAAAGAAAATGGGGATAAAACACCCATGATGCTAGATAAATTAAAATTCGTCCACAAGGTAAGACGCGGGTAAAACACGACCTCGGGAGAAAAAGCAAATGGGGATAAAACACCCATGATGCTAGATAAATTGAAATTCATCCACAAGGTAAGACGCGGGTAAAACACGACCTCAGGTGAAAAAGCAAATGGGGATAAAACACCCATGATGCTAGATAAATTGAAATTCATCCACAAGGTAAGACGCGGGTAAAACACGACCTCAGGAGAAAAAGCAAATGGGGATAAAACACCTATGATGCCAGGTAAACTGAAATTCGTCCACGAGGTAAGACGCGAGTAAAACACGACCTCGGGAGAAAAATCAAATGGGGAATAAAACACCCATGATGCTAGGTAAATTGAAATTCGCCCATAAGGTAAGACGCGAGTAAAACACGACCTCGGGAGAAAAAGAAAATGGGGATAAAACACCCATGATGCTAGGTAAATTGAAATTTTGTCCACAAGGTAAGACGCGGGTAAAACACGACCTCGGGAGAAAAAAGCAAATGGGGATAAAACACCCATGATGCTAGATAAATTGAAATTCATCCACAAGGTAAGACGCGGGTAAAACACGACCTCAGGTGAAAAAGCAAATGGGGATAAAACACCCATGATGTGCACATGTACATGAAATATGCTTATGATATACGCATGTGTAAATTATGCAGATGACATATGATCAAATACAAATGCAAATGTCGACGACAAGGCTCGACTCTTTTGGTGAGAAGAAAAGACTGGAAGACATGATTCCTCAACACGAAGATCACTTTCAATCTGCTTGGGGACTAAAGATGCTGTTGATGAACACATCTATGCCGCACTGATAAATTGTATCAAATAGATAACCCTTGTAGGAAGGATAAGGAGCTGATTGGGGTTTCTTCAAGTAAACTGCCCCAGTTTAGCTGTCTGTTAAAGATGAACTGATGATGACTTCAGCTTGTTTGATGTTGACCGAGGCATCGGGTGCTTGGATAGCTTGCCCCAGTCTGAGTCTTGAAATATATTCTGGATAAACCAAATCTGAGAATATCATGCCTTGAACAAATCTTCAATTGATTCTTAAACAGGATGTAAAAGGAACTTGCCCCTTATAGGATCACCAACCAAGTTTCTCAATGTTTGAAAAATCCTTGAGAGGAAAGCCAATTTGCAAACAAAAGTGTTCATACAAACATGGTAATGCAAAGTATGCAACTTTTGAAATCAAAAATCATTTTTGAAAGGTGCAAAATAAATGAGTCATTGGTCAGAACATGGTAGTTCAAGACATCCAAAGTTTAAAGCAAAGGTGTACTGCCAAAATAATTGATTTGCAAAGATCTTTTGGAGTCAGTTTACGCAACCTTGTTGTAGTATGCTTTCAAAATAACCTTGCTTCAGTTAGGTCTTTTGAGGGTTGTAACGTGGCCTGGTTCACGGTTTAAGAAACAAAGGATAAAGGCTCAAAGTTTATTTGTGTCCACCCAATCTACGTGATGATCTTCAGTCCTACGCTCAGTTAGCTCATACTATTCACTCAGTTTCCCATAGGTTAGGAATTGCACTGATTATTGTGATGATGGTTCAGAAGTCAAGGGACTTTCTAAAAAAGGTAGTCACTACTCTTTATAACATTTTGTTGTTTTTGAAATTAAAGGATTTAAAGATCTCCTCTTTTATTATCCCTAACTTGTGCCTGAACTGTTTCTTTTGAAGCTTACAGTCAGCGGGATGCCCCATTTTTGCCTAAGTCTCCTTCATAGGTTTTGACTTAGCGGGATTTTATCTTTTGATTCTTTTGAAAGAAAGTGACTGCCTGGCTTAATGATCACGGTGAACCATCATCGGCTTTTTGGTATTGAAAAACATCTCCGACACTTGCTTGTTGTGTGCGAAGGAAAATAAATTGTGGTTGCAACCTGTCTTGCGTGAACACGCAGCCAAGTTAACTGAGAACTACCCACCCCAAGGTTAAAATTGCAGGTTTTTGTAAAGAAAGAAACTCCAACTTCTAGGCTCGAAGGGGTTAACGAGGGATTACCTTCCTTATTTCTACAGTGTTTAGGGTTTGAAACAATGCCTTACATCGTCAACAAAGTTTGATTGAAAGCATACTAACAGCAGTTATGGATAATACGTTTTCATCATTCTCCCTCAAAAATTTGCTTAATCAAAAGTTTGGACAAGGAGTAAATATTTGAAAGATAAAGCATAAAAGTGCAAACAATAGGCAAAATGATTTGGAATCAAAAGTTGTGATGCTCATTCATTAGATGAAAGTACAAACACTAAATAAAAGCAAACAAGCTTAAACAAAATGAAGGAAAATGCAAACAATGAGAAACAAAAGGCCTAGTGACTAAATTTGTCTTGTCTGAAACACTGGCGCTCAAAAAAGATAGTCTGCTGGAGTCGGACTGAAGCTTCACTTTTGATGCTATGGAAATGGATTGTTCTGGATATTCGGATGGTCATCCTTAAAACCAAGGATTCCAGTTTTAATCAGCTCACGCACTCTAGCTTTCAGTGGATAACAATGTTCCAAGTCGTGGCCTGGGGCACCCTCATGGAAAGCACAATAAAGATCAGCTCTAAATCCAGCTGAAGGAGGATAAGGAGGAGGTTGTAAAGTCTTCGTAGTAATCAACCCTTGTCGAATCAGGTCAGGATACAATTCTGTGTACATCATGGGAATAGGATCAAAATGATTCTTATTCTGATACTGGTTCTGTCCAACAGCTCGACGTTGAGGAATCTGAGCTGGTCGTGGAGCAGCAACAGCAGCAACAACATGATGATCAACAAATTGAGGTCTAGAGCGAGGCCTTCTCACTTCATTCATGACAGCATTGGTCTGATCTTCTCTCTTCTTTTGGAAATTCCCATAGGATTTCTTTGCACCATTAGAAGATTCAGCAGCTTTGGATACTTTACCATTTTTCAGTCCTTCTTCTAACCTTTGGCCAATGGTCACCAGATTTGTAAAGTTTGAAGATACACTCCCAATCATCTTTTCCCAATAGAAAGGAGACAAAGTATCCATGAACATTCCAGTTAGCTCTTTCTTTGCTAGAGGGGGTTCAACCTAGGAAGCCAACTCTCTCCAACGTTGAGCGTATTCTTTGAACGATTCTTTTTCATTTTGAGACATGTTTTGAAGTTGACGACGGTCAGGAGCCATGTCCAGATTGTATTTGTATTGCTTCATAAAAGCATTGGCGAGATCTTGGAAGCAGTGGATACTATTGTGCTCCAAGTTCATATACCAATTAAGAGAAGCACCACTCAAGCTGTCTTGAAAGCAATGGATGAGCAACTTCTGATTGTTAGTGTAAGCTGCCATCCTTCGGAAGTACATGACCAAATGGGCTCTTGGGCATGAGTGACCTTTATATTTCACGAAATCTGGAATCTTGAATTTAGGAGGCATGACGAGGCCAGAGACTAAGCACATATTATCAGCATCGACGTTGAAGAAATCAGTACCCTCAAAGGCCTTGAGTCTCTTGTCTATGTTTTGAAATTGTTCGCGGACAATCTCAGGCTCAACAAAATCTTCATGGTCTTCTCCTTGAGCACTATCAGCATTGTAGTCAAAGAAAGGAGTCTCAAAGGGAGCTCGGCCATTCTGTGCAACAGCGTGGACCACAGGTCTGGGCTCTGTAAAGATGGGAGCTTGAAAAACTGGTCTGATAGTCGGGCCAATCATAGTAGTAGATGCAAGGGGCGGAGAGTAGTTGGGAGGTAAACCAAACTCTGGCCAAGTAGATTGTGGCATCTGAACAGGAGGAGCATCATCACTTGAAACTTCTTGAATGACAGTCCTTTGAGATGGCTCTCCTCTGGCAATCAATACTTGAAGCATCTCGGTAAGTTTAGTCATGCCTGACTTCAACTCATCGATCTCCATTCGGACTTCTGCGTTGTGTGCTTCCTGCTCTAACATCTTGCGTCTATATTTAGCTCTAGTCCGATATCGGTGTCGAGGAATCATCTTGACGACTCAAAGGCACACTAGACGATGAAGACAACTGGAGATGAGCGACTGGACAAACAGAGGTATGCAACGAACCATGCAAAGATGCAAATGCAATGCAATGCGATGCAAGACATGATGCAAAACACATATAACAGGATCACAGGTTCGAGATCACAGCATGAGGTCTGGGTAAAGAACTAACCACAGGGTATGTACTATGGGTAAAACACCTGCACAACGGGTTCTAACAAAGTTCCCAGAGTCCTCGACCCATCTTTTGGATATTATCGACACACCAAATACTTGGAAGTCAATAATATTCTTAAGAGAGTCTCGTCTAAGTGTAGTATCGCGTATCAACTACTTCGGGAATACTCCCTCATAGTCATCGCACTACGTCCTAAAAGGCTAAGTGGGGATAAAAGGTAACTAAAGGTCCTCAGTGTCAAAGGCTCCTAAATCGAAAGTAGTAATGTTTTCACAAATACTCGTTCAACAAAACTAACTCTCAAGAGGGCCTCCACTGAGCGGTGGTTTCTCAAGTTAGCTTGGTCGGGAATCAACTCCCTATAAGCCTTCTTGAATATACCACCATCCTATCATAGGTGCACTCAAGTCCGGGTATAGGACTTATCCTCACCACTCCAAGTAATAACCCTACATACAGATAAACCCAGGCACAGACAAATATATGTACAAATATATACAAATATACAAGCAAACAATCATATAGCAAACACAAATATAAACAAGGTGGGATTAACCCTCTTAGGGGAGTCCCCAGTGAAGTCGCCATTTCTGTTACGGTGAGAATTGTGATACCAAGCTATTGATTAACTTGAATCTTAATTCTTAAATTCACAACCGGACTTTAATTTATCCAAAAAGGAAAGGTTTAAAGAAAGAAAAAACCTATAAAAGTGCAAAGCAAAAAGCAAGGCTTAAAGCTAAGCAAAGAGAGATCTAAAGGTTCGGGGGTTGGTTATGCCTAGGGTAGGTATTTCACATCCTAAACATCTATAGTACTCTACAGGAACCTATTGTTAATATTTGTGTTTGCTAAAGTTTGCTTGCTAAAGGAAAAGTGCTAAGGGTAAAGATATAAAGTAAATACAAAGGAAAAAAGAAAAGGTCGCTCGCCAAGGATCGGGGCCTTGTGCCTACGTATTCTCAAAAGGTACTTTGAGAAATCAGAGCGTTCGTAGTTCCCCTAACTAAGGGGTGAAGAACTCTTATGTTAAATGGAAGGGAATTTCCACGGCGGGACGACTAAATAGAGCACGGCGACTCCAAGCCTAAGTTGAGATGTTAACAGGAAGTTAGTTGTTAGTGAGCTCGCCAAGAAATTGCATCTTGTGCCTACGTATCCTCAAGAGGGACTTGAGAAATTAGAGCGTCCGTAGTTCGTGAAACTACGATTTGTTAGGTTCTAAGAACCAAGAACAACTAAGACAGGTAAGCAAGGGACATGCACAATGATAATAAGTCAACACACAGTCCCTTTCCTTGGATTAGGTCAACAAGGAATAGAAGTAAACTAACATGTACATGGAAGAAAATCAGTCACAAATAGAATCAGGCAACCAACAAAATTATTAATCAATTTAAATATAAATATTTAACAAGATTAACTAATAATATAATTAATCAAATTAAATATAAATATTTAAATTAATTAATAATTACAACATATATTTTTGCATTTTTAAATATTTAACAATTAACTAATAAAAGATAAATAATTAAAAATCCCTTTTTGTCTTTCCAAATATTTTACAAATTAAAATAAACTAAATAAATGAATAAAGTAAAAGAAAAGAAGAAAAAAAAACCTGATAAAGATTAGATGAGGGAGTATTGTGTCTACTTGGAGGAGGATATTTTATGTGAGGTTAGAGGTAGCATGAAGAAAAAGAAATGTAGGTGGTGGTTTATTATTGAAAAAAAATAAAGGTGAGTTATTCATATCATGGAAGATATTGTGTATGAAAGAGTGATGACAGAATATGGTGGATAGTGAGTTTTTAGTTTATGTGGAAGTGTGATAAGGAAAAGAGCATGAAGTGTGAGATTTTATGGTGTGCTTGCTTCCTTTATATAGGTTGAAAAAGAAAGAAGAGTGTATGAGACTTATTTGACAAGTTTCTAAAAAGTAAATAATTTAACGAGACTTATTTGACAAGTTTCTAAAAAGTAAGTAATTTATGAGACTTATTTGACAAGTTTCTAAAAAGTAAGTAATTCATGAGACTTATTTGACAAGTTTCTAAAAAGTAAGTAATTTATGAGACTTATTTGACAAGTTCCTAAAAAATAATTAAAATAAAAAATTAAAATTAAAAATCAAAAATTAAAAATTAAATATAAAATAAGAAAGGGTATTAACTAAAAAAATTGATTAATTAAAAAATATATTATTTAAAAGTATAAATAAAAACGGTAAAAAAACGAAAAAAATTGGACCGGTATCGAAGTGCTCGAAAAAATAAAATGAATACACCAAAGTGATCAGCAAAAAATACACGATTCGGAAAAATACAGCGTTTTGTCAAATTTTGAAATAAATTTTATCCGCTAAAACGACTTAAACTGCCTAAAAAGTTTATTTCAGCTGATAAATTGGATATTATGAAAAATGTAAGAGATGATAAACTATACCGATGATGCAAAAATATGCGGGATCTTAGAGTCAAAAATTAGGATGCAACACTCTGCTGTTGAAGAAAGTGCGGCTGATAGAAGTTTTGCATCTTCACATCTGGAGCGTGCCTCCAGAAATTCAAACCAGCAAGCATGAAGGGGCATTAAATCTCAAGCAATAGTTCTTGCTGCTAACAATGATGATCCTGCAAAAATTACACAAGATATCGGATGAGCGACAAGTGATGATCGACGATAGTGCCGAGTTTGTACATATGATAACAACATCAAATTACCAAATATCACGTAAGTGCAGTAATAAGCCATGTTTTACACAGTAAAAAAAAACTTAGGAAACCAGATATTTTACCTCACTACAGACAAAAGTGAAGGTTGAGTGAAAATATTTTTGAGGTCCTTTCTCTCCACACGGCCCCACCATGTTTTGAGGTTGTCCTGCCACAAAAGACAACAAATACAGCTAGCAATAAGAAATTGCAGGAAACGGTACTACGAAGCAAAGTTTTACCTCAATCCTTCAGGAATTTGGGGACATATAAAAACATGTGAGGAGACTCCAACCAAAAAAAAACCCTAGCAGCTTCAGCCTCCAAACCCTAACCCCCCATCTCTTTCAAAAAATCGCCCCAAAAGCTTTTTCAATCTTCCTCTTCTTCATGAACTCTAAAACCTCAATCTTTAGTCCTGCAAACCATTATCAAGGCTCATCTTCACCGCTTAGTTTGAACTCCCATTTTTAAACAAACCTTCACAACTTTCAGCAATAACAACACTAAACAACCACCACACTCAACAGAACCAAACATCAAAAACCTTTCAAAATTCCATCTCCAACACCCTTGTTCTTTCAACCTTCACGTCATCGAGAACACAGAAATCTAACCGAAGATATCCCCACCTTCACCAGTTTATCATCCATCTTCAAAATTTTCATCATCATCAGACCATTACTCCATTCTCAATCACCATCCCCTTCAACCTTCGAAGCTCATTTCCATCTTCGTCCTCCATAATCAACAAGCTCCGAGCTTCACTCCTCTAAACGATATCACAATGAAAATTGCATTATGAATCACGCACAGTGCATTGGATGAAACGCAACAACAAAGCTTCAAACGAAAGCTCGTTTTGCTACGACCCCAACTTCTCTAGTTTTCATAACCTTCACCTTTAAACTGTTAACAACAAACTCAACCTCCTTCAAAGCCTTTTCACAAACAGTTGGCGTGCATTGTTTTCTCAAACTCAAAACTCGCTTCCATAACCTTCAACAAACTTCAGCCACAAAGCCCAGAAACTTCCTCCACTGTTTTTCTTCGAATCACCTTCGAACCCACTCTGCAAATCCACCCACCTCACCTTCCTTCCATCATCTTTAACAAACAACTTCAAAAAATAACCACCTTCGAACGTTCTTCCAACTTGAATCTTCAAACCCAACTTCCAGTGTTGCTAACAAACACTCAGATTCACAATACCAAACTCACTACTCACATCGTAGTTTCGCGCCGCCGCCCCAAAGCTAGCAAGCCAGAATGAGAACCGCCGCCGGAAGGAATCAAAGGTGAAGCGAAGAAGCCGAATCAGACGAAAATCAACACAATACTCGCGAACCCAAAGCGAATATTGAGGAGACTCGGAGACGGGGTGCGTGCGTGTGTTTTTTTCTTGTCTTTGATCTTTCTCCATTTTGATTTGAGTTGATGTTTGTCCGTCCTTGTTGGATTTGGTTTTCCAAAAATATTGGTGATGATTCATTTAACCCAGGCCTGTTGATTCCACACACCCTCCCCTTGTTTCTTTTTTTATTATTTCTTAACTCTTTTTTATTTATGTAGTTATTATTATTATATATTGTTTTTTTTAAATGAACTGTTATTTTGTATATATTATATTATGTATATATATGTTATGAAAAGATTTTATATTAACTTTAATATATTTTATTTATAGTTTTATATTTTATGTTATTTTGAAGTGTTGATTTATTTTATATATATTAGGAATTTGCAATTCTTATTTTCTTTCTTGTTAGAGTTTTTTGACTACATTTCCTTTTAGAGTTGATTTTATTTTTCATTTATTATTGGACCTTTTGCCCCATTTTCATCTGTTTTTGGTCGATGACGAGACCTCCGTAATTCATTACCAGTCAAATTATTGATAAGTAATGTTGGATCTGAGACCACCTCTTTTCTCTCCTCATTTCTTGTCCCAACTCGATTCAAAAACATTGTCAAACAATCTTCAAAATCAAATTATCTTTGTATTGAATTAAAAAGAGGGGATTAAGTGTAGACTTTCTTCCTCTCCGAGTGTTGGGATGCCCACTGTAGTGAGGGTGGTTCCGACACTCGTCTTTCAATACGAAGACGCTTCCCGTCCATTTTCAAATCTCATCTCCTTAAAATTAATTTCTCTTTGTATCGAATTAAAAAGAGAGGATTGGGTGTAGACCTCTTCTTCTTCGAGCGTAGGGATGCCCACTGTAGTGAGGGTGGTCTCGATGCTCGTCTGTCAATACAGAGACGCTTCCAACATTTCCTCATAAAACCTCGGTCTCGTACCGAGCACACTTTCAATAATAAACTAATTTCTCTTTGTATTGAATTAAAAAGAGAGGATTAGGTGTAGACCTCTTCCTCTCCGAATGTTGGGATGCCCACTGTAGTGAGGGTGGTCTTGATATTCGTCTTTCAATACGAAGACGCGACTTTATCCACCACCTCTCCCTTTCACAACTTTCTTCCGCAACCTCTCGTACCTAAAACCTCGGTCCCGCACCGAGTGCATTTTCAATTTCTTTTTCATAACAAAACTTGAATGGTCGTGGAGTGGTTAGGCGTAGGCCTTCTCCTATCCCGAGTGCTGACGTTTACCGTAGGGTTCTCTGTCGCAAAGCACTTACCATTCAAAACCAAAAATATATTTAATAAGAAAACGAAGTTCTCTTTGCATTGAATTAAAGAGAGAGAATTGGGTGTAGACCTCCTCCTCTTCGAGTGTTGGGATGCCCACTGTAGTGCGGGTGGTTTCGACGCTTGTCTTTCAATACGAAGACACCTCGTTCGCCACACATTTTCATAAAACAAAAACTTTGAGATAACGAATTGGGTACTACCTGTAGGGGTTACTATCCGAGGACCTATCTCGCCCCCTAACAAACAATCTCACAAATCAAATGCGACATTTTGCCTCGCATGGCGAAAACCTAATCATTTCAAAAAGGATATGTTACGTCCGTTCTACCGCAAACAGGTAACGCCTAAGTCTCCAAACGAGCGAGCAGCAAAACACCTAAAATGCTAGAACGCGCACGACAACATCATCCATAAAAAACATCAACACACCGTAGGCCGAACTACGGCTGCTCTGATTCTTTACTTCGTTCAAGTAAAGATACGTAGGCACAAGGGCCACAATCCTTGGCGAGCACAATCCCCCCTATCACCCGTAGTTTCCCGAACTACGTCGACTCTGACTTTCTCATATCTGTTGAGAATACGTAGGCCTAGGACCGCGAAGTCCTATCGAGTCCGTTCTCTCCCTTCTTCCCCCCGTTACTTCTCTTTCACCGTTTCTAAACCCTTCTTTCTATCTTTTAGAACACTTCTTATAGCATAATGTTTAAGCAGATAAATTCACACATCGACAAACAAAAGGTTCCCATCGAGTACGATGGATGCGAGGGGTGCTAATACCTTCCCCTCGCATAACCGGCTTCCGAACCCGTTCTTGGTTGCGAGACCATCTTATCCATTATTTTCTTAAGGTTTTCTCGATATTTTCCTTTCCCCTCATGGGATAAATAAAGTTCGGTGGCGACTCTTCTGTCCTTTCTTTTTGCCTTCCCGTCGTTGCACGATGCATTTTTCGAGTAGCGACACTTCTTATAAGCATCTCTTTCAGCCTTATGAGCAGAACTAGGAGGCTTATCTTCAGGAACAGGTGTCTCTAAGACATACAACGTTTTATCATGTTTGATGATAATCCTTAGGTTTCGGTTTCAATCCATAAAATTTGTCCCAAACAATTTTTTCTTGTCAATGATTGATCGTAAAATGTTGTTATAGGTGTTTGTTATCATGTTAATCCACATAAAAAAAATATGTAATTATAAGTATCAATTAAAACTAACATATTCAATCAGGCCTTTAGTTAAATATGCTCCCACTATTTTACTAAAACCAAATGACCCTCACCATTTGATTCGGAAAATCCCGTTGGAAGATTTTCTAGTGGATCAAGATCCATATTTCACTTTGTTTTAAGTCAGTGTTAGGCTGATTACACAAAACTCAGTTATTTAGGTAGGAACTTCTTCCAAATCTAATACAATTCTCGAATATTTTCAGTTGGGTGAATAAATCCTTATTCTAATCCATCATATGGATCATTCCTAACTATTCATTGTGCCAAATAAGACCTTTGGCAGCGCTTTCTTTGCCCTTTAGCAGCGCTGCTAAAGGTAAAGACAACGTTTTTTTTATGGAAAAAGCGCTGTTATAGGCCCCCTTTAGCAGCACTTTTAGCAACGCTGCCTATTCCCTCAACCCCCCCCATTTAGCAGCGCTTTTCAAAAGCGCTGCCTATTCCCCCCCCCCCTTTAGCAGCGCTTTTCCAAAGCGCTGCCCATTCTCCCCCCTTTCCCCTCCTATAGCAGCGCTTTTGTGAGCGCTCTCTATGCCCCCTTTAGCAGCGCTATCTATTCTTCACGATTTTAATTTTTTTTTTAAATAATCACTTTTTTTATATTTTTTCGATAAACCTGCTTCTCTTTGCGATCGAAATATTTGTATAGCTCTGACATAATATAAACGAATATTTAGAACAATCTCACCTAATAAATAAAGATAATTATTCAGAACAGTATATCTCATCACTTACGTATCAACCATAGTCTTCATATCAGGATATTTTGTTTGATCACCATTCAATGAATCCAGATAATACACTATTTCTTTCATCGGATTAATCACGACCAAGAACCAGTGTCCATTGTAAAATAAGATAAAAGTTTAGACGGAAATGTTATATAGAATGGCAAAAAAAGAATAATTATAATAAATGAATTTAGAAAGAAATCTAACCCATGGCCAGTATTATATGGCAACAAGTATAACTTCTATGTATCTGCGACCATAAATGATTTGACTATGTAATCTCTGACCACATCTGGAGTGTGCTCGATTGACCGTGCGTTGATACAACTAGCATATAAGAATGCGAATCTTGAAGCCAAACCATGAGGGACCAACATCTTGTCATACAATAACCTTAAATAAAAGCATAATCAACATTAGAATATTCATTTAAATGAGCAAATAATTTGTTCAAGTATTTAACTAAAATTGATCGGAGTACTACCTGATGTAGGAATGCATAACACCAATGCCCAATTCAGAATGTTGGAAAATCTGGTTCAAATCCTCCTTGGCAATTGTTTCGGCATATTCAAAATCGAAAATACCTTCCTGTATAGATATTTAAGGGATGTCACCCTCAGCCACATCTGTTGTTCCTACATATGTTTCAAGGCACAACCTAAATCGAGGAACATATGCTTTTTTTGGCTCGGCCTTTTTTTTGTTGGGCACCTTGCTGACTTGTTGCAATTGTTGATCATGAACTTAAAAGTCATATAAATTCAGAATTAATGTATAATAAGATCATCATGTAACTGTAATAGTACATGTCTTTTGGATGCAGCTGAATCGGTTTCCCGCACAATAATTCCCTTTTCTTTTGATTTGGATTTTGTATGAGTCTAAGATCATCATGTAAATAAGTAAATGATAATGTAAGAATAACTTTCATGTATGGGTCGTAAAATATTTGAATACTTCATAATGGTGTTCAACCTACCTCATCATCTATGAAAATGAGATTTGACGGTCATGCAACATACAATCCTATTGCGTCTCCCACACTGTTGCATCCGAAACATCATCTGGTATAGGAAACAACGCACCCCCCTCTAACGCAATATCAACCGATACTTTCAAAAATCCAGCAGGGAGCGGTTTATGGTGAAGTAAGTCTCCCAAAGTGTTATGTATTTTTCCCTTGCCAACCATGCGATAAGTCGGTGACGATAACAATAGCCGACAAGGTGAAATGCCCTAAACATGATTATGTTTAATGTGTCAATTAAGAAAATTGTGCTAAATTAGTTTCAATGTAATATATAAAATTACCTCTGAAGCTTCTGCGGACAATTGATACTATCTTTGTCACTAGTATCTTTACCCTCTGGACTGCGCCTTTCCAACATGTATCTCTCTTTGTCCTTATACAGTTTTAATGGAGTGACACCAAATCCCTTACCCCTCACACGCCCAGAATACTCAGGAATATTTAACACCCGACTCAGTAAGCTCCTGCAATCATCGTCCTGAGCTGCAGTTATAATCTGGGATATAGTCTCCTGAAATATAGATAAAAGCACATATAAATATATTATACACTTTTGATTTACTGACAAAATTAATGTTGTACTTACACATTGTTCAAATACTTATTGAACTTCTTCCTGAACGACTCCATCTCTTCCCACACGGGCATCCTTCAACACAACATGGTCCGGAAGAGATGTTGCATCACTTTTCTCCTCTTCTAACTACACATTAAGACGGATAATAAAGCATTCATATCCCATTATATATACGTACTATTTTTTGTAACTATATAATATTAAAGCAGTTATATATACTTACTATTTTTTGTTGTAAGCGTGCATATCCCAAACGCCCTTTTTTGTATGGATACGCGGGTTTTGATGCCTGTTGCCGATTTACGCCACTCACAACCTGAAAAAACAAGTTTAAGTCATATCAGAACTCCTGTAGAAGAAGTATATATATTATACATTGTTCATGATAAGTTGTACTTACGCAAAATTCTTTGGTTCTTCGCTTGGCAACAAATGTCTCCCATTCTTCATCTGAAATCAGATCAACGTACTTCTTTGGACGCTCTGATTCGACAAAGTTTCCATCAGAATCTTTAAGAAACTTGTTCGTTAAAAACACTTTAAATCCTCTCAGTCGTTTTCCGGCTAATTGAAGACAATATTTTCTCCTGTAATCATCAATATTAAAAGATCTCTGTAAACAAATAAACATACATATAACATGTTAGTATAATTAATTTAAAGATGTAACCGTCGATATAATTAAAAAATATCAAATATCATACCTGTATCTCGCTCCAAATTTTGTGTTTAGCCGGTTGTAACGAAGGAATTCTCCAATTATCGCAAGTAATTGGAATTTGCGAACGAACAAGTGCTCCAATGTAACTTGTCAGCATCGCACCGTTAGGCTCAATTAATTGATCTCTTTCATTCCAATGCACATCATACTTTACACCTTTATCTCTCGCACGAATGATTTTTTTCATAATCGTTATTCCTCTTTTAATATCGCCTTTCACGTCTTTTGTTGTTTCGTTTCCATCATGTGAATTTTCCTCGTTGGTGGCCATAATACCTGTAATTCAAAAAATCCAAATTATCAAATGAATGACAAAGAAATATATACATAATTAATAACATCATCAACATTAAATAATTCTTGGAACATCAATTGTTGATAAAACTTGCAATAATGTAACCAACTCCAGCCACCAACATTCACTGGAAACCATCCATACTCTTCTCAGTTCCATCCTAACTGCATGCAAACTAAGCGAAATAAAATCTAAAACACTTAAAATAGAGAAGAGTTAAGAAGACTTACATGGTCGTGGAAGAGAAGTAGGTGGTCGGCGAGCTTTGGACGTTGGGCGTGTGACGGTGGTACAACGGTAAACGACAGATACGAGAACAAATAGCAAGAGAGATAAAGAGAAGCGAAAAGTGGAAATGAGCACTTTTCCCCTATTTATAGGAAGATCATGGGACATGTGCATGAGCACACGTGGCCTAGGGAATCATTATAACCCTATCATAACCATCATTACACATTAAATGCAGCGCGTGGCTCGATACACACATGACACTTTATCCCTTCAACTCCCATCAACCGTTGGGCTCCTCATCTGTCGAGCACTCAGAGCAACATTCTAGATTCCCCGGACATGAGCGCCTTCGAGCACTATAAAGCGACCTCATCTTAGTAACGGGTGTCGACCACATCCACTATTTCTTAAACCGCGGACTTCTCTTAAGTCATCACTCTTATGCCCAAGAGCAATGACTTGGGGACTCCTGTTCCCGGACTGGCCCAATGGCTAGGCATGACCCAATCCACTTCTGTTCCCGGACTGACCCAATAGCTAAGGGCAAAGTGAAGATTTCTCTCCTTTGCCCCTCCGTTGAGGAAGGCTGGCCAGCTGACCCCCAAGATCAACTGCCCCTCGTCATATTCTTTCCCATCATGCACGATTTCACCATCCAAAAAAGTCACGATGCCTGTGTCCACGACCACGCCTTTGCCCGGGGCAACGTCTAGTTTCGAGCACATCTGTCCGTCCCAACGACTAGTTTCTAACAGATACCTATTATTTGGGAGCGAATATGTCGCCCCAAAAATAGGGACCGATGGCCAAGCATTAGGGGCATTATAAAAACCCCCTCACTTGAGAAGGTTAGGTATTCTAAATCATTCCAAATCACCTTAAGACATACACTCTTTGTACTTGCCTTCTCTCCCCCCGATTCTTACTTTAACATCGGAGTGCCTTACAGGTACACCCCTCATCATCCTTGCAACCCAGCATCACCGAAAAAGTCTCTGGCCTACTTCAAGTTCTGATCAGCCGTCAAGATCAGTTACTCTTTGATAAGTTTGAGAGTCAATTATGACATTAGATTCATTGTATTTTATTTGAGTCAGCCCGCCATCCAAAAAAGTTCATGAGAGTTATCTTTATATCCAAGGGTTGTCGTGCGAACACTTTAGAGTACTTCAGAATACTTTAGAGTTGTTATAGAGTTGCAGAGATTGTTGTAGAGTTGTTTAGAGTTCCTTTGAGGACTATTACTCTATCGATATGTATTTGAGTAATTTTATGAGACGATGAGGAAAATTGAGTTGTTGTGTGTTTTGAGTAACTGAGTAATAATATAATTTTAATCTTTTATTTTTAATATAATTATTGAGATTTAATTATATTGTTGAGTTGTGTAATTCATACATAATTAAAGTATTAGCCTTATGTTGGCTAATTGTGGTTATAGAGAGGACACTGTTGATACGAGATACGAGATGTCATTTGTTGATTGATTATGAGTTATAATTAAAATTATATGTTCATGCATTCATGTATATCAAAGATAGATAGGACTTTGGTCTGAATAGTTCCAGTGCTTAGAGAGAGCAAATGACAGTGTCATTGTTCAGAGAGAATAATTTTCAAAGAGGAATTGAAGACATGGATAATTTTGTAAAATAACTCGGACATTCAAACCTTTGGTACCACATGCATTTTTGGAGGAGGAGTATATTTCATTAATACATTTACATGGTGATTTGTTGTTGTAGTGTGTGTATGATTATGTTATGTCTATGTATTTTATCCTTGCTAACTAATACACTAATAACTTCTGTAAAGTTATTCTCACCTTTTCTCTGTTGTTGCGTAACTTGTTATGCATATGCTGCAGATATAGGTAGCGGGCAGTAACTGCGAGTAGGGCTGGAAATGAGTCGAGTCGAGTCAAACTCACCTCAGCTCAACTCGACTCGTTAAGAATTGGTTCGAGTTCGGGTTCGAGTTCGACACAAACTCTTTTTTAAGCTCAAATTCGACTCGTTAGAAGTTCACGAACAGTTTGACTCGACTCGTTAGGTTCAGCTCACATGATTCACGAACTTAAAAACTATTTTTTTTAATATATATATTTTTTAGTATATTTCACATTTTAAATAAATATATTTTTTAAAAATAAATTATTAAAATAAAATAAAATTTATCATATTGAAATTTAACTTTATCTTCGAAATCTACTAATTCAAAACCTACACAACTTTCAAGAGATACATTTGAGAGTCTAATTCAAAAACTACTAAATTAAAGATTAAATTTGTCTAAGATTTGGAGTAAATATTTAAACCTAATCTTAAAGACAGTATAATTCTTCTCATATGTAATCGAGTTGACTCATGAACCTAACGAGTCGAACTATGTATAGTTCAAGTTCAACTCATTTAGTTAACGAACTTAATTTTTCGCTCATACTCAACTAATTTGATTCATGAACCTAGTTCAACGATTTAATTATCGAATCGAGTTACGAACTATTTTTGAGTTGGTTCAGTTCATTGCCAGCCCTAACTGCGAGTTAGGGATTGACACATATTACCTTCTTCTTTATTTACATTTTCGAGCTTTGTTTAGTTCCACGATGTCACTTTGATATGTAACATTGGGACCAAATTTGTTTTCATTTGTGTTTTATTTTTTTGAGATTCATGGGATTGTTTCCCTCATGCTCGAGTCTTAAATTATCTGTTTGGATTTATTAATTTGAACCTATTTGATATTATCCTCTACGTATTTTTGAAAAAATTTTGAGAAGTATGTTTGTGTTAAAGAGATGTGTGACACCCTTGGTGCTTAAAAATGTTTTATTTTCAAGAATTTTAATTAAATAAGAATCTTGTGGTTTTAAGGTGTAACAAACCTGAAGTGATAAGAAGAGATACGCAGGTGAAAATGAACTATGGACCAATATTTCATAAATCCACTTCTGCAAGAGCAGTCATCTCCCACCAAATCTGAAGACAAGCAGAAGACTATATGCGCCTCGGGAATCACGGGTTTTACTAATATGAAACGCTCTAGAAATTTTCCCTAATCAAAAGAAAAAAAAAGAACCAAGGTACTTAAGGACGAAGAGAGGTTAATCCTTGATCTTGGTCACCATCTAGTAAAGTACGAGCCACATAGAAGAGGTCAAAAAAGAGATCCAACAAAGACTTCCAAGACTTATACTCGATGCAAAGCTGGAACATCAATATGAAGGCACATGCTCCAAGATGAAGTTGCGGGGGGACTACTTTTAAGTGGTTCAACACGACCGCCTCAAAATCAGAGAAAGGCATACACAACCATAAACTGGTAAACAGACACTCTTACAGGGAACCGAGCAACCTTTAAAAGAACTATACACCCTCTCATCCGAACCTACCACTAGAATCGTCCAATTCGGGGAGTCACCAACTGTAATGTCGGCCTGAGTTATAGCTTTGGCAGTATTCAGGACATAAGGAGTCCTAACTATTTCAGCGGTCACCTAATGATATCTATTTGCATTGGCCAAATCTACTAATCAAAGACCCATACGGGCCAATACGCCAACTCTATGATGATCACTAGGATTGACCCAAAGACACGACATCATGCTTCCCTTCACACTCTAGGTGACAAACAATCTCTACGTTGCTAGGGTCATGATCGATGATTCCTGGTACGTCTGAATAAAGCGGATGGCATGTTCTCTCCTTTGATGAGTAACCTCTATTTCTGCCTCAGTCAAAATAGGGGGGAGACATTGGCCTCCTAACAAGGTTTTCACCCCATCGAATTTCACAAGGAACAAAAATTATGGAGTACTCGTGGAGATAACTTTATCCAACAGAGATTCTCTGAGCCACCCCTCCATCTCTAAATCACCACTCAAAATGATGATCTCTGATTCAGAACACCCACTGATCGAGGGGAAGAAATGCAACTCAGACTCCATTCCTGTTTTCGAAGATGAAGAAACAAAGGCTTTAACACTTCAAACTTGTGAACATGCGATAGGGGTTGCTTTGGGAAGTAAGTGCTCTCAACCAAGAGGAAAAAACTCAAAGAGACAAGAGAAACTCAATCTATAAAAGGGCTAAAAAGTTTCTCCACGATCTCTTTCCATCTTTATATACACAAAGGTAATCAAATGGATCGAATTGAAAGCAAGAAATGATGATAGATCAATGACCAAATTTCATTTGGGGAAAACAATCGTACTTAAGTGCGCAGAAAATTGTGTCACGTCACCCCGTACATTTCAGGTCTCACGTCAAGGAAGAAACAACAAAATGTTTCAATAATGAGACCACATTTAATGCTCAATTTTGCATCACGCTTTGAAAAAAACCAAACATCTTGAAGGACCCATTATGACTACTGAAAGACTCCCCCGACATCTAACATGCCTAACGAATTTTAGGGGCAACTGTTCTGTGCCAAGCAAAGACCCATGACCCACCGATCTGTGCCGACCAAGATCGGAGACCCTCTAGTCCACGCCGATCAAAAGCTCAAATCCATTAATCTTGGCTGGCGAAAGGCCCAATAGCTCGATGCCCGTTGTCTAACCTACTTCAATCGACCCAAGGTATAAATACCTTTGTAAGAGGTTTACAGATACACAATCTCCAATATCCATTTTCACTACCTTTAATCTTGAAAAATAAACTGATTTGGACGTTGGAATGCTAACCATACAGGTACCCTCTAAGTCCATCGCATCAAAGAGGACGACATCGTTAACAACATTGCTTCAACACCAACACTACTGATTCAAGAAACACCGTGATTACAACGTCTGATCTATAATATTACATCATATAATGCATTTGAAATTTCGTTCGAGCATGATTTCTACGATCATCAACATTTGTGGTTCAACGACGGAATAATATAAATGTCTTTTCTATTTTTTTTCCTTCATATTGATGAAATATTCATTTTTCTTTAAAAATGAAGAGTTTCCAAAACGGTAAATTAAAAGGGAATAATACCTTTACCTATCAACTCAGAGTCTCATGCCCGTTGGAAAACGACACAACTATTCGGGAAGAATAGCATTTCGAATCCGAACCGTTGCCTGGTTCATTTCCTCTTTCTAAAATTTCACTTTTTTTTTCTTTCTGAAAAAGCAAATATTAAAAACGGTAATTTCCATAAAATGAAAAAAAACAATATAAAGTTAAAATCTTTTCCACGCGCATACTCAAAACCCTAATCCTTCTTATTTCTACGCCTTTCATAAACTAAGGTTCTCATTACTCTATCACTTTCCCAGAAAGAAAATCCACCAATTTTCCTGCGAAATTTCTTCTCCAAATTTCTCTGAACTACGCATCACGGTTTCTCTCGATCCTTACTACTTTTAATCCCTCTGCTTATTTACTGATTTTAACATAGAAATTTATTTATTTGATACTTGAGAACTTTGTGTAATCATTCCTGAATCGTTGAAAAATAGTTTAGAATTGGTTTATTTCGTTTCAAAATTTCAATTCAGTTCGCAGTTAAACTATGACTAGATTTCCGATTTTGATTCCGATTTGTTGATTTTCGGTTGATTTACAGATTTTGATTCGTTGATAAGTAGTTTAGAGTTTATTTATTTAGTTTCTAGTTTTTAATTTTGTTCGCACTTAAACTAAGCACTAGATTTTCGATTTTGATTCCGATTTGTGGGTTTTCGGTTGATTTGTGTATTTATGGCTGATTTAGGGATTTTGATTTTTGCAGAATTAACGATGGCAGATGATGGTGTTTCCAACGGCATCAACGATCAGCATGAGGAGCAATCTGTGACGAAAATCTCTGTGTTGGAGCGTGAGAGAGACAAACTGGTGAGTGAGAACAATGAGAAGAAGGAGCAAATCAAGAAGTTGACGGTGGAAATTGATGAAGTGAGGAGCAAGGGTGAGGAAATGAGGGAGAAGATTGATGAGTTGCAGGCTGAAGTGGAGAGGTCGCAGGATGATGTGAAGGCTACGGAGGCTATTGCGGCTAGGGCGGCGGAGCTTGAGACTCAAGTGGCTAGGCTTCAGCATGATATGGTTTCGGATTTGAGTGCTGGGGAAGAATTGAAGAAGGAGTGTGATGAATTGAAGGCGGTTTTGAAAGAGAAGGAGTCTAGGGTTGAAGATTTGGTAAAGGAAGTGGAGGGGTTGAAGAAGGTGAAAGCGGAGAGTGAGGTGAGGTTGAGGGATTTAGAGAAGAGAATTGGTGTTCTTGAGATGAAGGAAATCGAGGAGAGGAATAAGAGGATTAGGGTTGAAGAGGAGTTGAGGGATACGATTGGTGAGAAGGATAAGGAAATTGAGGGTTTTAGAAACAAGGTTGAGGAATTGGAGAAGGTTGCTGGTGAGAAGAAACATGAGTCAGGGGACTGGTCAAAGGAGAAACTGAGTTTGCAGAAGGCGCTCAAAGAATCTGAGGAGAAAGCAAAGGGTTTTGAATTGAATATTATTCAATTGCGTGAGGAAGCAGTGGAAACCGAGAAGAAGATCAGAGCACTGAATGAAAAAGCTGTTGAGATAGTTGATAGAGATTTAAATGGGATACAGCGTGAAAGGAATGAAGTTAAGTTGCAGTGGCCGATTGTAGCAGCAGGAGCGGGATCTACAGTGGCTGTTTTTGGGGCAGCAGCTTTGATCTATGTGTACTGCTCAAAACGGAGGTGATTTTTCTCTGATAGGTAACCAGAGGAAGGTGAATTTGAATGGAATGTTGTAGAGGTTAGATTTACAAGTCTTTTACTCACAAATATGCTTCAATTTTGTTCAGTCATAAAATAATGATGCTTCTATGGCTTTTGTTTTTGAAGCCTGTTAAATTTTATTTATGTCAAAGTTGGCATACTGGTTTGGTTGTAGTTGCTTGTTTTATGAGGATTAAAACCGTTGTGTGTTGGAGCAATGCTCTTATTAACTGCAGTTACTAGGTTTTTGGTGTACTACTGATTACAAGTCTATTGTGTTATAGTTGCGTTGGATGTTTGGATTCAATAAACAGTACTTAGATAGAATGTAAAATTGAAATTGAAATGTTTGTTTGCCTTGCTATATTGGAGGATATTGACATTTGTCAATATTCTGTTGTCAAGTTGTTCAATTAGTAATGTTCATCTGAATCGTATATGATTCATGGTTATATAGTTATACAATATGATTTATCTGTTTTTTTGTTTTTTTGTTTTAGTTTATATTTAGTTATTTAATGTTTTTTTTTGTCAATGATCTGTGACATTTTGGTGCTGGTTGATGTATTCAGAAAAAGGAGTTTTTCTGATTTTGCTAGTTTTCCATGCCCTTGCTATTTTACATACATGAAAGTAATATAAAAATCTAAATCTACTACTAAGTTTAGTAAAAACAACGATTTAAGAAGACTTTAAAACTTTATAAATGTAGTTAAGGTTGGTAATTGGTACTGCTGTGGAGCAATTGTTGTGCCCCCTGCAAGTGTTTATATAAACTCACCTTGTTAAAAGCTGAGATGACACTCTTTTAATATTTTGATTTATTCTATTGTAATTTTTAATTATTGATTGGCTAGGAAAAACGAAACCCAACCTAAGGTGAATAGTGTGGATTGGTTTGGTTTTGTACTCTTGGACAAACTGATCTGATCTGGTGTTGTCAATTGTAAATTGGGAAAAGAATTTATTCAAAAGTTTGCTCTAATTTGGTTTATGTTTTTGAGTTTAATGATTATGTAGTGTTTGTGTAAAATAGTTTTATACCGTAATCCAATAGAAATTCATCACTCAGCCATGTGAGACTATCAATTTGTTGTGTTATAGGGTTATAATAGCATTGGCTATTGTGTAATAATTGTATAGATAGTGAATTGGTTGTGTCCAATTTTTGTAGATATGTTCCTGAAGATATAAATTATTTGAAGTATGACTTACAATAGTTAAACTACTAGACATTATTCCAACAATCTTTCATTGGTCTTGATATATACTAGGATCAAGGTTAGGGTTTGGTCTCGTTCTCTCACCTAATCTCCGAGATTATTTGTTGAGGAGTCTGTGTAGCGTGCTAATGTGCTCAACATTTAGGATCCAGGAAATCTTGCCAATCCATATAATTCACCCAAAATTTTAAGTTAAGGGGACATTTTCAATTTATTTTTAGGAGACGGATATTTAATCACTCAGACTTGGATCTAAACAACTTCCTCACTAATAAGGAAGAAAACAAAGACCAATCAGATCGACAAATGTGAAATATTGGGATGAAGACACTAGTTGTTTCCCAATTGGATGGTATAACTCGTTTATACTATATTTTCGTTAAAAGTTTTTCTTACAATTCTATAGCAATAAAGATATTTTGATGTTACTATGCCACCAATTGACATTGCTGGGCCAAAATTCATAATAAATTAAGATAATTTTTTAATCTACCCGTCATTACTCTTAGACACTTAATAGGTTTTTTTAAAAAAAAAATCAAGTTTTGTTGATCGCAGATGAAAATTAACTGTTACAGATGAATATAAAATGACATATATCCGTAAAGTAAATAATATATATATATATATATATATATATATATATATATATATATATATATATATATATATATATATATATATATATATATATACATATATATATATATATATATATATATATCAAAACACCACAATCACTACTGTGTGTGTCTGACAACATCTGAAATATTGGGATGAAGACACTGGTTGTTTCCCAATTGGATGGTATAACTCGTTTATACTATATTTTCGTTAAAAGTTTTTCTTACAATTCTATAGCAATAAAGATATTTTGATGTTACTATGCCACCAATTGACATTGCTGGGCCAAAATTCATAATAAATTAAGATAGTTTTTTAATCTACCCGTCATTACTCTTAGACACTCAGCGAAATTCTTTTTATGCTTGTTTTTGGAGATACATATTTGGATGTACCCTTTTTTCTTCTTTGTTGGATGCTTCCGGAGACACATTTACGAAAAGAGTTTCGTAAATGCATCTCCGAAATCTTATAAGAATAGGGTTTTTTTAAAAAAAAAATTAAGTTTTGTTGATCGCAGATGAAAATTAACTGTTACAGATGAATATAAAATGACATACATCCGTAAAGTAAATAATATATATATAAATAATACATCAAAACACCACAATCACTACTGTGTGTGTCTGACAACATCTGCATGCCTTCCTCCGCCTATGTCTCTGCCGTCTCGTCTGCCTTTCCCGCCTCATCGACCACTCGGTCTGCGTCCTCGGCCGTTGATTCCATCCGTTCTGACACGATGTCTGCGGTACATAAGTGCCCTTGCTGCCACCATAATCATGTCATCCAATACACGCCTGTGGTCAGACCCCTTAGGGAAGAAACCACTGTCAATGCATCTCCACTATCTGACGACAGCGAGGCAGGACATTCTGAGTGTGGTCCAACTGAGACTGTTGCTCCTCTAAGATCTCTTGATGAGCTTGTCTTGGCGGTGATCCTTCGAGAGTGGGCACCATGTAGGGGTGTGAGACGGTGAAGAACCACATGATGTAGCCATCAACGCAACTCCAGTCTGTCGGCGCTCTGGTCGCCCTAGCCTCGTCACGTACCATGTGCCTCTGGTAGTCGGCATATATATCTTCTATCTACATACGGGTTAAGCCGAGATGAGCGAAGATAACTTGGTGTTTGGAAATGGTCTAAGTGTAGCCGAACTGTCGCATGACGCACTCGGGCAAATATTGAACAATGATGGTCGAACTGCATGCCAACCATCCTAAGAATAGGGAGATGTCGTCACACAGTGATCAGGATAAACGTCGTACTAGATGTCCTCAGTAGCCAGGCAATTGAGATAAACTATGTAAGGGTTTACTGTCTGGTTCCCCTTGAGCGGGAGAAAAGCACGGACACGCAACATCAGCTCTGTGTAATCATACACACTCCCCCACTCGGAGATCATGAGAAAATGCTGGAATATCCAAGCCTGAAATGAAAATAAAAAACATCAAGATCAAGCATTATCACGAATATAGAATGAAAAGAAATGAAAAAAAGTCGAAGGATATAAGATTGTTATCACAAGTAGTGCTACGCTCCCTGCCACAATCCCGGTCTTCCACAAGCATCCCTCTCCCAGCCTCGAATACGTGTAAGCCAGGTAGCTACCCCCAGTTGTACTCATGGACCCGTGTGGAATCCAGAAAGTACCTCAGGTAAGCGATATCCGTATATGTGGAAGAAGTGTCCACAAACAGCTGAGTGCCGACTAAAAATAGAAAATAACATCTCAGCAGACGCTGCCTGTGTATCTCAACCTTAGCTAGATTACCATCTGTCTGGCGTGCAGCAGCGAACGCCTCACCAAATCTACGCGTGAGAAAGGAGAACCTCACATGAGCCCTTCTGGTCTTATCCACCTCCTCAATCGCATCCAGTGGATCAACCCCAAGCGCCTCAACCAACATCTCTCTCTCTCTCTCTCACATTCTCCTTCGCCATCCTACCGTGACGGAGGAGGATACCCCTGATCGGTATATGTAGCAGATAAAAGATGTCGTCCAGTGTGATCGTGAGCTCATCATGCGGTAGATGGAAGAAGGACGTCTCAGGGTGCCATCTCTCCGCAAAGCCCATCAACATCTCGTTGTGGATTACGCTGTAATCGATCTCACAAAGGTCCTTCAAATCAGAGGCGACAAGGACATTCTGGAACTAAGCCTTTTGTGACTGCTCCAAAGATAATATCTTCTGCTCGTGGTTATAGAACTTCTGCGGCCGACGGGTCTGAAAATTTCCACAAATAAGAAACAATGGTACAAATTATAAATTTCCAATGAAAAAAAAGAGACAATATGAGTAATGTTACCTTTCCATCCTAGACATGTCTGGCAGTATGGTCAGGGTACCCTGTCAGCAGGGACATATATGAGGGACCTCTTGGGAAACCCCTAGGCTCATCATTGTCGTCATCACCAACATCCTCCAGTGGTGGCTCATCACCCTCTGGAGGTGGCACCAGATCATCGGTAGGAGGAGGACCAAGAGTATCCCGACGAGGCCTACGAGAGGACGAGGACCAAGAGTATCCCGACGAGGCCTACGAGAGGACGAGGCCTGTGGTGAACCCTCAATTGAATCTCGACCCCTCCGGGATAAATTGGATGATGTGGGTGGGATACGAGGTCGAGGGAATGTCCTGGGCATGTGATGAAGAAAGATGGGCCTCAATTGTATCGACCTCGGTAACGGTGGTCTGGCTCTGCTCGCGTCTCACAGATGCATGCTGTGAAAACCCGTCCAAGTCATAATTTATCTCCTCTGTCTGCCATAATGTCTGCAAGATATAACAAAGAAAAAACAATTAGATTCAAATAAATTAAAAAACAAAAAAGAAAAAGAAATTAACATTTTTTTACTTCCGGATGTGAACACACGGAAAACTTCTGTATATGTATACGGAAGAACCCAGACTTCAGAAAGTTTGATTTGTTCCGGAGCTACATCTACAAAATTGCCCTAACGTTAATTTGTTCCGTAGATGTAGCTCCAGAACTTCTTGCAACTCCAACAGTCACGACAATGGCGTCCCCTACCCATGAAAATAAGTTTTTTGAAATCCTGATCGTTCGTTTAAGCCAACAAACAATACCTACATTGTCTCTAAACTACATTTCTAAAACTATCTAAGGATTTCTACCCCTAAAACTATATTCTAACTCGTTTATAGGAAATATTCGAAAATACCTCAGAAACTCGAAAACTTACCGATTATATCAAGCTTTGAATGAGTTGGAGTGTCATGATCGTTGAAATGAACGCTCCTTGTCGAACGTGATTGAAAAAGTTAAGTTTGGTGGAAAAAGATTTTTTGAGGATTGAGAGGGTTTGAGAGTGAAGAAGATGAAAATGAAGAATGAGGGAGTAGAAGGGATTCTGGCGCGAATGTATTCCAATTTGTTCCGGAGCTATATAAACGGAAACGTTCCGTAAATGTAGCTTCGAAAAAAATCAACGTTGAGTAAAAAAAAGTGCGTCTAGAGATACATCTCCGAAAGTAGGGCATATTTTTGAAAGCACACATGATGTCTAAAAACTCCAAGGGGTGGGGTAAGAAATTCTCTAAAATAATGAAGATTTTATCCTACCACCCCATTTAAATATGTTATATCCATATATTCTATTAACCTTATAAAATATTAAAACTCTCATTTCACAAAGCTGTACCAATTTGAATTTTTTCAAAATCTATGGTAATTACAGGATTTTTTAAACAGACTACCAGACATTTCAAATTTATGAGTAGTAAGTAGGGCTGGAAATGAGTCGAGTCGAGTCGAACTCACCTCAACTCGGCTCGACTCGTTAAGAATTGTTCGAATTCGAGTTCGAGTTCGAGTTCGACACGAACTTTTTTTTAAGCTCAAACTCGACTCGTTATAAGTTCACGAACAGTTCGGTTCGACTCGTTAGGTTCATCTCATTAGGTTCAGCTCACATGGTTCACGAACTTAAAAACTATTTTTTAAATATATATATTTTTAGTATATTTGACATTTTAAATAAATATATATTTTTTAAATAAAATATTAAAATAAAATAAAAGTTATCATATTGATATTTAACTTTATCTTCAAAATCTACTAATTCAAAACCTACACAACTTTCAAGAGATACATTTGAGAGTCTAATTCAAAAACTACTAAATTGAAGATTAAATTTGTCTAAGATTTGAAGTAAATATTTAAACCTAATCTTAAAGACAGTATAATTCTTTTCATATGTAATCGAGTTGACTCATGAACCTAACGAGTCGAACTATGTATAGTTCAAGTTCAGCTCATTTAGTTAACGAACTTAATTTTTCGCTCATACTCAACTCATTTGGTTCATGAACCTAGTTCAATGATTTAATTGTCGAGTCGAATTCCGAACTATCTTCGAGTTAGTTTGGTTCATTGCCAGCCCTAGTAGTAAGTATTAGTTTTTACTGCATTTTTTAATTTATACTATTTTTTTCATGCAGTTTGATTGGATTTAAAAAAAAACGATAAAAATGCATACACTTTTTCGGATTTTTTGAAAAACTTAGTAAAAATGCATGCATCTTAACTAATTCTTTTTAAATCCAGAAACAAGTTTGTACCATTTTTTCAAAAAATTCAGAAAATGTATGTATCTTTTTTTTACAGTTTTTATGTTAAAATCCATAATTAGTCATGGTGTTACCTAATTTTTTTAAAAAATTTGGTAGGTTAAAAGTTTGTGTCTTTTTTGAAGACTAGAGGATCATATGACACGATTGCTTCTTGGCAGCATGAGCTGAGGCTGCTGCATCGACGGTTCGTGTGAGGGGAGATGAAATAGTGGTTTCACATATCTAATCAGGAAGAATAGCCACTATCGGTTCTTATAGATGGCAGTTGGCGACCGACCAGTTTCGTGCACCCCGTAGTACATGACATATAAGATCTAGATTTGCTGCTGTATGTATGAGAGATGATGAGCCATTTGATGTTCAAACATCATTTTAGGATGACATGCAAGTGGTGGTGGAGACAGAGGTGCCACATCCTTTTGAGATGAGAGATGTGTCCCATCCTTCTGAGGCGGAGGTTAAGACTACTATAAAGGTTACTCTACAAACGACTATTGAGGCGCCCATTACTTATCATATGGAGGTTACTCCCCTGGTTGAGACAAAGGCCACTGTTCCAGCTTCAACAAAGCCGTATGTACACACAGACGAAGGATTTCTTGGAGGACCCATTTAATGTTTTGTGATCACTGGATATGTCGATCATATGACATTCAAATTATAGCAGGGAGAGGTATGTACATTATATATCGATGTTGTGACTTTATTTATTATTCATATATTCAAAATAACTGATGCTTTTGACTTTGTTTGTTACAGTACCAACCGTCACTGAAGGTCCACCTACAGAGGGAAGCAGAAAAAGTTCTTAAATGTCCTGATTCAAGAGGAGGTCAAGGTGATTGTTGAGGATTGCAGTTTCCTTTCACCGGTCGACTGTTCGCTGACCATGCTCAACGTTCAGTTATTGACGACCTTTGTTAAGCGGTGACATTATAAGACATCTTCCTTTCATTTTCTATTTGGTGTGATGACGATTACCTTGGATGATGTATCCTCTATGTTCTATCTTTCCCTAGCAAATAGTTTCTTCACCGCTTCTCTTATTAGTTAGGAGCTTGCACGTATGACTGCTATATAAGACTTGAGGGTTACTGAGGAGCAGATGATAAGGGAGGTTATCACTGTGAGGGGTGCTCACTTTTGCCTATCTTGGCCCTGAGAGAGGTATAAAGATCTAGTGCATCAGGGTATGCATGTGACAACCGACAAAGTATAAATGTTACATCTTGTAGGATTATCATCTTAGCAGATAAGTCTAATGTATATATCGATGCAAAATACATGTGGTTGTTTTGTTGCCTTGAGCATGCCAACTAGGTATGGGGGTGTGATGCACTAACTGTTCTACTTGGAGAGGTAACCATTTTTGAGACGAGAGAGCTTGTTGGTTATATGAGTCTATTTCAGGTATAAAAATTATTATTTTAGTTCTTTTTTATGACATTTCTTGCTCGTTATATAGGTCTATGTTATTGCGAAATGCTGGATATACTAGCATTTTCCGACTGTTTGTGACAAACAAGTTATTTAAACCACTAGTGGGTCCACATGGGAGATAGAGGGGCATGAATGCACACCTGAGAAGTGTTGCGAAGTACATGAGAATGAATTATGCACTTATTGTAGACAATATCATTTAGACACCCTGTACAGACCATAAAGTGCATCGGGAATTTGATGACACTTCACTTTTTTTGGTTATCTGTGATGGGAGGTGTTAGTGGCTATACACTTATCTGAGAGGTGTTTGTGCCAACTAGGATATGTCTAGGACATCCCACGACCAGTCCATGCTATTAGAGTTGTCAAAATGGGCTAGCCCACATGGCCCGATCCGAAAAATCATAGGGCTTGGCCTTAAAATTAGAGCCTATATTTTTTAGGGATTTTTTAGCCCAACCTTCAAAAGTTCGCTACCCATTAGGGATAACCCATATGGATTGTGGGTAGCCCATTAGACCCGCATAGCTATAAGTTTTTTTTTAAAATATTAATATTTATATTATCTTACTCTAAAATAACACATTGATTAGTTTCACCTCACTAAATTTTATCTCTATTCTATTCAATCTTTCTCTTTTAAATCTTTTACATTAATATAATCAACACTCTTTCCTCGTATTCTATTAGTATCTCTTATGTTAAATATTTGAGTATTATTTTATATAATTTAGACATGTGTTGTATTTAAAAACACATTATTGTATATATAAAAGATAATACAGTACTTAAAATCGTATTATGTTTAAAATAATATAATTTTTAATTTCATTTATGATCAATATTATGGGGTTTTATATTTTAAATTTTTATTAAAAAAAACCCATTTAGGGCCGGGTAGCCCATTTTGACAGCTATGCCTGCTATTCCATTTGAGGACATTGATAGATTGTTGGTCACATTTTGGAGTCTGCCGGTGCCATTAGAGGTCGTGCAGTGAATGTTTAGTTTTCAGCAGAGTGTGTGGATGGACACTTGGAGTGGTACATTGATGTATCACACTTTCGCATCATCCCATCTAAGCAACATGTAGATGATGCTAGACCTTCTCATGCTGGACCTTCTAATGTTGGGGAACTTTTTGATGACGTGTCACAACCTCCACAACCTCTACATGGTGCGAATGACGCTCATCGCCTGCAAACGATAGTAGTCATTATGGACAACTTCATGGGTTTGGTGAACCCAAATGATTGTTGGTGCAAAGGTAGAATAAATGATGAAAGGTAGAAATATTCTATTAAGAATGACGGCAGAAAAACATGATTAAAGTTACAATGATTGTCACCCTATTTATAAGTTAAAACTAGGGTTACTAGAATAAGATAAAATACTAAAATACCCTCTAACAAACTTAGGGGCTAAGAAAATAGTACAACTAAATAAATATGAATTACTATTAATATTCTAATACCATCCCTTAATTCATATTCCATCAAAACTTGTAACACCAATTCCATCCCTTAGTCTGAGAAATTGATCAGTCTTGATAGCTTTCGTCAGAACATCTGCCAACTGCTTCTGAGTGCTGCAGTGTACAACTTCTAACACTCCACTCTGAACTTGATGTCTCAGAAAATGATACTTGGTCTCAATATGTTTGCTTCTCCCATGCAACACTGGGTTTCTGGCAAGATTGATTGTAGACTTGTTGTCAATCATCAACTTCAGAGGTTTGTCTACTTTAATCTTCAGATCCTGCAACAGATTCAGAATCCACACAGCTTGGCATGCAGTAACAGCACCTGCAATGTATTCAGCTTCACAGGTTGATAACGCCACAACAGGTTGCTTCTTGGAACACCAAGAAATGGGACCTCCCAGAAATTTGAACAAGTATCCAGAGGTACTTCTTCTGTCAACTCTGTCTCCACACCAATCAGAGTCTGAATAACTCAGAAGTTCTGACTCATTATTTCCTCTAGAGGGAAAAAACACTCCATACTTCAGAGTTCCTTTGATATACCTCAGAATCCTGACAGCAGCTTGGTAATGGGACCACTTAGGTTTACTCATGAACCTACTAACCATCCCAACTGAGTAGCAAATATCAGATCTGGTATTGCACAGATACCTCAGAGAACCAACCAACTGTTTGAAGGTTGTAGCGTCCACATCCTTTCCTTCAGAGTCTGAATCCAGTTTCTGATTTATATCAGAAGGTGTGACAGCCATCTTACAATTCTTCAGATCAAATCTCTTCAGAAGTTCTAATTCATACTTGAGTTGATGCAAAATGATACCTTTCTCAGAATATCTGAACTCCATCCCTAGAAAGTATGTCATTTTGCCTAGATTAGTCATTTCAAATTCATTCATTAGAACTTTCTTGAACTTGGCTATCTCCTGTTCAGAACTTCCAGTCAGCAGTATATCATCAACATATAAACATACCAGAGTCATATTGCCTTCAGAAGTATGCTAAACATAGACACCGTACTCCATCTCACATTTCTGAAAGCCTTGCTTCTTGAAAAATGAATCAATCTTCTGATTCCAAGCTCTGGGCGCTTGTTTCAATCCATATAGAGCTTTGTATAATCTGTACACCATCCCTTCCTGATTCTTTTTCACAAATCCAGGAGGTTGTGACACGTAAACTTCTTCTTCTAATGGACCGTTCAGAAATGCAGATTTTACATCTAAATGCATCAGAGGCCAATTCTTGTTAGCAGCTATTGCAATCACCATTCTGATTGTTTCATGTCTTGCTATAGGTGCAAACACTTCAGAGTAATCCAGCCCAGGTTTTTGTAGAAATCCTCTGGCTACCAACCTTGCTTTATGTTTGCCAATTGAGCCATCTGGCTTTAACTTCTGCTTGAAAACCCATCTGACACTGATGGCTTTCTTGTCTTTTGGAAGTTCTGTCAGCTTCCAAGTCTTGTTTCTCTCTATAGCATCAAGTTCTTCTTTCATGGCCTTCAGCCAGAGCTTCTGCTTAAGAGCCTCCTCTGTACTTATAGGTTCAGAATCTACTAACATGGCACACTGAATAACTTCTCCTTCAGAGTCTACTTCAGTGTCTTGCAGCATGTCAAATTCTGCAAATCTTCTGGGAACGCTTCTGATTCTTTGTGGTCTCTGAACTTGTTCAGAGTCTTGAGCTTCAGAGTTTCCAGCTTCAGATGGTTGACTTCCTCTAGAGCTTTGACCATCTTCAAGATCTGGCATATTTTCAGAGTCTTGGCCATCTTCAGAGTCTGAATTTCCACCAGAATCTGGATTACCATCAGAGTCTGGATCATCAGAGTCACCTTCATCTTCTGAGTCTTCTCCAGAGTCAGAATCACTATGAGAGTTAGAATCAACGTCAGAGTTTACTTCAACTTCAGAAATTCTTAACTCTGACCTTTCTTCAGAAGTTCTAACATCAGAATCAGATTAAGACTTATCCCAATTCCAAACTTCTGATTCCTTCACAATCACATCTCTGCTGAATTCAATTTTATTGGTTTCTGGACAATAGAGCTTGTATGCACCTGTACTGTGGTACCCTATCAGAATCATCACTTTGCTTCTATCATCCAACTTCTGTCTTCTGGCTTCTGGAACATGTTTATAGCAAATAGAACCAAACACCTTCAGATGACTAACACTTTGCTTGTCTCCAGTCCACTTCTGCATAGGAACTATTTCCTTCAACTTCTTCGTAGGACATCTGTTGAGTACATACGTTGCAGTGGCAACAGCTTCTCCCCAGAGCTTCTGAGGAAGCTTATTCTCCTTTAGCATGCTTCTCACCATATCAAGCAAAGTACGGTTTCTTCTTTCAGCAAGACCATTGTGTTGAGGGGTATAAGGAGCAGTAACCTCATGCTCAATTCCATTCTCCTCACAGAACTTCTGGAACTCTTTGGAGTTATACTCACCTCCACCATCAGTTCTAAGAATCTTCAACTTCTGACCACTTTGATTCTCAGCCTTCATTCTGAACTTCTTGAATTCATCAAACACCTCATGTTTAAATTTAATAAGGGATACCCATGTCATTCTTGTGAATTCATTAACAAACATCACAAAGTACTTATTCCCTCCAATTGATGCTACTGGAAATGGACCACACACATCAGAATGTACAACTCCCAAGGCATGTTTTGCTCTTGGAGCAACTTCTGACGTAAATGGCAAACGTGGTTGTTTTCCTTCCATGCAAACTTTGCATGACTTCTCAGGCTTCTTAATTATAGGAATTCCATGTACCAGCTTCTTTGAATTCAGATGTTTTAAACTTCTGAAATTCAAATGACCAAATCTTCTGTGCCACAGCTCACTCTCCTTCTCAGCACATGTTGCACTAAGACATTCTGAATCTGCAGTTCTGACATTCACCTTGAATGTTCTATTCCTTCCCTGTTCTGACTCCATAATTAACTTCTGATTGTAGTCATACAGCTTCAGAAGATTGTCCTTCATGGTAACTGAAAAACCTTTCTCAATTAATTGTCCCACACTCATCAGATTGCTTCTGATGCCAGGTACATACCACACGTTCTGAATCAATGCTGTTTTCCCATTGTTCAGAGTCACTCTGACATTTCCCATACCTTCTGCATTAAGATATTTGTCATCAGCACATCTGATCTTTGTCCTCTTTTCAGAGTCAAAGTCAACCAGCCATTTCTTGTTTCCAGTAAGATGATTTGAACAGCCAGTGTCCATATACCACCAGTCTGTCAGATCATCAGATTCAGAGGCCATCAATAGCACAGATTCGTCATCAGAACTTCTGGCTGTATTTGCTTCTTCTGATTTCTTCTCCTTGTTTGACCAACAATCTCTAGCAAAGTGACCAAACTTCTTACAACAGTAACATTGGATCTTCTTCTTGTCATACTTCTCTTTTCCCTTCTGAGCATTCTTTTGTCTATCAGAGGTTGAGCTTTCTGACTTCTGACCACCATCAGATCTTCTCTTGGCTTCTGACTGCTTCTGATACCTCCTATCAGAAGTTGCTTTCAGAGCCTGCTGCTCTACTTCCCTTTCAGAAGTTCTCTCAGTCAAACGCAACTCTTGCGCTTCTAAACTGCTCTGCAGCTCTTCAATTCTCATGGTACTCAGATCTTTGGAATGTTCTATTGCTACCACAATATAATCAAATTGAGAGGTAAGGGATCTCAATACCTTCTCCATGATTGTTTCTTCAGAAAGAGTTTCTCCACACGCCTTCATCTCATTAGTGATCAGAATCACTCTGGAGATGTATTCAGAAACTTTCTCATTATTCTTCATGTTGAGATTCTCATATTGCTTTCTCAAGGACTGAAGCTTCACCTTCTTCACTGATGCGTCACCACCATAACATCTGACCAGTGTGTCCCACGCAACCTTTGCTGTCGTTGAATCTGCAATCTTCTCAAACACATTTACATCAACACATTGATGAATAAAGAATAATGCTTTCTGATCCTTCTTCCTTACTTCCTTCTACGCGTTTTTCTGTTCATCTGTTGCATTTGCTGCTACCGGAACATAACCATCAGTGACAAGATCTAGAACATCTTGAGCACCAAATAGTACACGCATTTGGATCATCCAACGATTCTAGTTTTTACCATCAAATACTGGAAGCTTGGTGTTCATGTTGCCGTTTCCGTTCATCTTCACCTTGCACAATACACTCAGATTTCTCACACAGTGTTTTTCAACCCACAGAATAAAATTCTGATCAGATTTTGTTCAAGATTCAACACGAATCTAAGAATCAAAATCAAACACACAAGACCTCACGTTCACTCGTGTTTCCCGTGTTTCCCAATGAATCTGAACCGGAGCTCTAGATACCAATTGTTGGTGCAAAGGTAGAATAAATGATGAAAGGTAGAAATATTCTATTAAGAATGACGGCAGAAAAACATGATTAAAGTTACAATGATTGTCACCCTATTTATAAGTTAAAACTAGGGTTACTAGAATAAGATAAAATACTAAAATACCCTCTAACAAACTTAGGGGCTAAGAAAATAGTACAACTAAATAAATATGAATTACTATTAATATTCTAATAATGATGAGCTTTATACTTTGGCATCGCAAGCAACACACATAGCCCGTCGAAGATCTATTTAGATCTTATAGTCATTTTTGTATTATTTGTATATTATGTGTAGTATTACCCAGTCATTTGCACAATACTATTTATCAGATAATATTTTGACACTTTCATTGATAAATGATGAACATAACTTGATATTTGACAAACAATTATATTATACATATATTCAATAATTTAACAAAATAATAATAAATAAGAAAACCTAAACTGTACCATATGATTTTGAACGTTTTAACATCTTGATTATGTCATCGACATATCTAGAAATTGTCGCATCAAACTCAATTGGTCCCTTAGTTAGCCTTTGACGATATGTTCTCCATATAACTTTCAAATCTTCATCGATCATCAACTCAATAAGATTGTATTTCACATTTCCATCAATATCAATCTAATCTGCATGAAACTCGATTTTAATCAACTTTCAAATCTTGGCGTAGGATAACATATTATTCAACTTGAATCTCAGAAGGGTGAAATATGTGGTGTCCTCCAAGAGCCGAAACTCTACAAGAGGTTTCACCCCGTTGAAATACACTTCTGTAGATATTTTTCTTAACACATCACATGACACCTATTTATATAACTTTAAATTAATTCCAGATCACATAAAATGGTTGGTGCAATCACAACTGTACAAGAATGTGGCAAAATCTCAACACTTCAATTAACACCATAGAACTTTTTTTAGTAATCCATGAATAATCCAGTAAGTGTAGGCTATTTTGAAAATACCAATACTTGTTAAACTATTACATTTTTCATCTTTAAAAAAATCTGTTAAATATACGTACTTTTGAAAAAATTGATATGCAAAATAACATACCAAATTTTTGAAATATCCAATATACCGATTTTTATACACACACTATCAAAATTTTCATCAATTCTACCAAATTTTTCGTCTGCATGTTTTAATAGAATTTTGACAAAATAATTCGAATATGATCGAAATATATAAAATCTCAAACTAGTGGGAACAGACGGTCAAGCCAACGCGGAATTTAAATTTTTGATTTGTTTTGTAAAGTTCAGATATGAGCCATGCAGTCTTTATTGGACGGCTGAGATTGAATAACTAAACAATACTATTCCAATTTGAATATGGTTTTTGACATAACATATAGGTCGAACTATATTTTTATGATGCATTTCTGTCTCTACAAATATAGAAAGAAAAGAACAATGTATGGTTCACTCATTTTCCCTTCTACTTTTAGATCTCCATATTCAGTATAAAGTGAGGAGTACATTGATTTTCCTCTTCATTTTGTAGCTTTTGAACTAGAAAAACACACATAACGTGCTTCTGATAAATAATTTTGGACTATAACTCCAGTTCATGAAAGTTTATAATATGAAAACTTAAATCTGAATGGGACAATCTCACCGCTCTGGAAGCAAATCAAACAAGAAAACATAAAATAACATGCCTCAGAATCAACGTATACATATAAAAACAAATACTCTGCTATAAAAGGGTGCCATCACACCATGTGACTTGCAGCAGTGCCTCAATCAACCTTAGCGCAAGAACCAACATCCTCCTCTTGAAGCTCTCAACTATAATATTGAAAAATAAAAACAATTAAACAAAACAATTCACAATCATCTGTTCTTGAAAGTGTTTTGTTTTTCATGTCACACAACTAATTGTAAAATTTAGTTAAAAGAGTATAGTGATATTGTCAGAGTGGTTTTGGAGGGTGTGTAAGATAGACTATCACATACAGACTCCAAATTTTCACAGTTAAAACGTGGTTAAATAGAGTCTTATTGCAGACTTGTTATAGTTTAACCATAGTTAAATAAAAACTCTAGTTGTTTTGTCTTAGTTGAACTGTTACTAACATAAACAAAACCTTAAAAAACTTAAGATGACTTGCATGTTCTCACCTTGAATCATCTATCACCAGGCCTCAAAATTTCCAAGAGTCCACAGCAGTTCTTCCAAGAGGATTGTTGCCTTTGAGTCACAGAAAAAATGCTCTATCACAAAAGGAAGAAGGATCATTATATATATACCTCAACACTTTATAACAAACACTAGACACGTCAATCACTAACACGGTTAGATCTGACACAAATAGAAATTATAAAGAATGAATTAATTGAACGTAACCAGATATAGAGTATACGGGTGTTGTGTTGGATACCAGACATGTTTTCTATCAAAATACGTCGGTGCTACATAGCTTATACTAAATACACTCTAAATGGCTATAAAAATTGTGATAAAAGCGTGAATTAAATTACCCCTTGATTTTCAATGCCTCTAGATTCTTCAACCCTGTCTTGTTCATTGACATTAATGTTTTCAGAATCATGAACATTTGAAGATGGTTGAAAAGATTCCTTAGCACTTTCATAAGCCGATGACTCTTCGTGTTCATCGACACTAGGAACATTTGAAGATGGTTGAAAAGACTCCTTAGCACTTTCATAAGCTGATGATGACTCTTGAATATCTGACTGTTCCTCATCTTTCTCATATGTAGATTTCACCAATGATTCTTCAATTCCCTTTGGAGAAACAACCTTTTCAACAACATCATCAGATTCTCTCGAAACCGAAACCACATCCAATGAAGGCAAAGTAGACAAAACATTCTCATCTTCACCAACCCTCAAATCTCTAACCGTTTCAACCACTTCACTTTCCCTTAATCCTTCATTATTCTCCTTAGTAGCTAATTCAGTTCCCTCCACCACTTCATCATCTTCAACTGATATAAAATCTTCTCCTTTCTCTTCCTTATTCTCTTCCTTAAATTCCAACTCAACAGTTTTCAAGTCCTCGATATTCTCAACTCGATTACCTTCTATCGCATCACTCGATTCAAGAGACTCATCAACCGTTTCAGAAACATCCTCTTCCTCTTCCACCACCTTGCATGGCTCAACATGTTCATCACTGACAGACTTGGATTTTCCATCATAAACATCATCATCAGATGCTTCAACCACCACCTCTTTATCCTCACTCGACGATTCCTCTTCAACTTTTTGCATGTCACACAAAGTTCCATTAAAATTTCCCTCCATTTCGCTACGGTTTTCAGATACAAATGGACCTGCAGTTAAACATTTTTGTTATTAAAAGAAAAGAAAAAAACGAGGGTATGAAAAGAAAGTGATAAAATATCGAAAACATAGGATACCAAACACAAAAAACAACAAAAAAGAGGGTGAGACAGGTAGCTAGCATAGAGAGAGTGATAACACCTTTTGTTTGAAGTTGATCAGTAGCTGAAGAATGTTGGTTGGGCAGATTCAAAGGTTTGGTTTTTCTCTTGGCATGTTTTGTTTTTCTTCTTGAAATTGTAGGCATGGTTGATGAATGGTTGGTGATTTTTTAAAGACAGAATGGTGGATAAATAATTAAGGAGAATGGTTATGTTTCTCTATTTTTTCAATGTTTTTGGTTTTATGGTACATAAAGTATAAACAATACATAAAGTGGTTTTAATTTGAAAACCTTGTGGAGGGAAGTTAAGTGATGCGTTACAGATAGATCTAGATATATAAAGTGAGTCTAAAGTATAATGTGAATGTGTACATAAAATATGTGTGCAATTTTTTATTTATATATACTTTGATACTTTGTCCTTAGTTATTTTTATCATATATTATACACTTATTTTGTTTAGGTTAATAAAGAAATAGTAAGTTTTATTGAGTTTTGGCCCAAGCCTACTTCTAAGTTCTAACCCATTCTTCTTATTTGATGCAAAACATATCATCCTTTTTGTTATTGTTTCTTTTAAGTTTTATTTTGTCTCTAAATCTCTTATGATTTGAAGGTTCTATGTTTTATAAATTTATGCTTTTATTCTTTTTTGACCACTAGTCTGCTTGTGATGATTTTTATTTTGGGTGAATTCTTGTATGATGCATGCAAATAAAAAGGAGGGGAAGAAGAAAAGGAAAGTTAAAAAATAACCATTTTGATTTGATTGAACAAAATATCGGTGTAACATGTGACCATATTTGAACGAGATGATTTTTTCCAGAGATGGGAAGACACCATAATTTGAATTAGTTAGAATTGTTATAATAGATTAGTTTATATAAATCGTAAAGTTTAATAAGGCATTGGATTTGGGTTTTACAATTACATCCAAATTTAATTAATTTTAGACATTATGCTCACACATCCTTGTGAAAAATGAAAAATGCCAACGAAATTCGAAAGTGCATTTTTAACACACCCATTCCATACCAAAACTCTTCTCAAGTCCCTTCTCTAATACCCCAAGTTATATTTATCAATATAAGTTTCATTTCTACTCCATTCAATCCAAATTGTTTGTCAATTACCTCTCAACATTCAATCAATTTATGTGCTTCGACATTAACTATACATTTGGTAAATTTTTCAATTCGAGTTTTTTCTTTCACATTTGATTTTCTCTACATGCATTAGAAAATAGGAACATTAGTTTGTGTAAATATACATGAATATATAGATAGTTACACTCAGGGCCGGTCTTGGGCACGAACAAGGAGGCCTACCTAGGGCCTCCAAAAAGTAGGGGTCTCAAAATTATTTTTTATAAATTATAAACCTAAAATAAATATATAAATATTAGTTATTGAATTTAATTTATAGTGTATGTTAGTTAGCATAATGGTAAATAAATTTTGTTTTTGCTCAAAGGTCAATGGAGCGATTCATGGTACTTACATTTTTACTATTTAAATAAATTATTTTACAAAAAAAAAACTTACATTCCTTTTTATCGAGGCCCATTTTTAAAATTTGAACAGGGCCGTTCAAATTTTTGGGGACGGCCCTGGTTACACTCATTGTTAGATAGTTTATTGAACAACGCGTTTTTTTTCATTTTTAGTTTCCATGCGTTTATGCTATTATTGTGTTTTCTGAGTCGCAAGAAACTATGAAGTACACTTATGTATTTTTTTCTTTAGAAATTGATTTGCCAGCAATAAAGCGATCCGTAAAATCAGATAAAATATGAAGTTTGAGCTTTAAAATTAAAGCTTAAAAAATTCATTATTTTTTTTTTACCTCGATTAAAAAAAGTCTACTACCACGTTAGAAATAACTTATTTTTAGAGCTCTATTTGGAATTAAAGCTCAAATAAAAATATGAAGAGATGATCTCAGGTGTATCTATTTATATCAATACATCATGCTCTAACTTATAGAAGTTGACCTAGTGGTGAAGGTTTGGGTCTTAAAATTTTGTTTCTCTCAAGGCCTCATGTTCTAATCCCGCTAGGTGCTAACAATTGCTATATTAGACCATATCTATATAGAGCTTTGGCCTTAAATGGGGTCCCCACAAGTGAACAATATAATTGGGCCCCTTGAATTAGTCAATTTTAAACGGGATTTCCACAAATAAACATTACAATTGGGAACCTTTGATTAATCAGTCGAACGACTGATAACCAGAATTTAAAAATTCATTATAAAAATATTTTCTTTAAAGTTAGGGAAGGGAATTCAAGTTCTTAACAGTTTGAATATTATTGTAAAAAAAGTTAAAATAAATTTTCAATACAAAATTTTATGTTTAGGTTTTTTTCCTTCTAATTATGCCTTTAAAAGCGTGATTACCAAGACTCTTAACTTAAATTAGAAATCCTGGATAGTTTACGTTAAGAGTTTGAGTAGTTTGACTACCTATATTTAAATTACGGCGAAATAATTTTTATTAATTTAAAACTACTTATTAATATTCTTCCTTTCAAAAAAATAAACTAGAAAATTGTTGTTCATTTTTGTTGCATTTTACAAAACAACAACAATGGATAAGTGCTTAAAATGTTTAAGATTAATCTAACTTGTTTAAGCTGTATAAAGGTGCAGAAGGGACATATGCTGGACACGATGTCACATTATCTGGGTACGACATTTGGGTCTTGCGAACAGGTTATTGCTGTTGCATTTTGGAAGACTTTCGGGTCAAAGATTTGATTAAATTTTATTACTAATTGACTTAGCAATATGATTTGGTGATTTGTTTGACAGCTGGCCGAAGAATGATTCAGATTTAGATGAAAATTTAAATTAAAACAAATCATATCTTGTTGGAGAGATTTATGGAACATATTATATCCAACAAATTCTGCATTAAATCTGGACGAAAATAAAGCTATTATCCAAAGAGAAAAGTTTAGAGTTATTATGCTATATAAGGAGCTCAATCCTATATTGAAAAGAAAACATTCACATTGAATATTATAGAGTGCTAGGGTTTACAAGAGTCCTTGTTGTTTATGTACACCACACCATGTTTTAGTAACTTGGTATAGTTGTAGGTTTGTCTAGTTGAGTTGTAAATTCAACATCTTTATCTACACGTTTATGTTTCAGTAACTTGACATAGAAGATTTGTCTAGTTGAGTTGTAATATTTGACATTCATAATTGAGTTAAACACCAATCACTAGGGGTTAGTGATTGAAAGAAAGTATGAGGGTTTCTCATATTTAATGAGAGTCCTAAAAAGAAAGTCATTGGGTAGTGTTAGGAAGAGGCATTGAACAACATAGAGTTTGTTGTTGCTTATAAGACTAATTGTACTAAGCTACTAATAGTGATTTTTTTGTGTGGGTTGGAAGCGAACCCTTAAGACGTAGGTGTTGTTGCATCGAACTGAGTTACCAAATATTGTGTTCTTTATTGCTTTTCTGCTCCATCATCTTATACTACTTAATCTACCAAAATTCTAAAGTTAATATGAGTCTTGAATTTATATAAAATGTGGAAGTATGTCTCAAAATCTAATGATATTCAGTAATTTTCTTCCACAATTTCGTACACATCAAAAGGTCTTGTCATGGTTGATATTATCATATTTCACAACAAGTAGCGTTCACCTTGGAATAAAAGGGTTAAGTTTACAAGCGAGTATCATGAGTTCAAAATAGGACATAAAGAAGTTTTCAAGAAACAACGATTATGGACTGTGAAAAGTGAAAATGCAAGCAATATTAACTCAACAAAACATTCTCGACGAAGTTTACTGTGTAGAAGCATTAAAGGATGAGACATCAATATGTGATGCCTGACATAATCAGAGAAGACCGAGATGGAGGATAAAGAGAGAAGAGATATTATCTTGTGCCTTAAAGATAAATTTTTAAGGGAAGTCGTCATAGAAAATAATACAAATTTGATGTGGGTCAAACTTGAATCACTGTATATGAACAAGTACTTGGATCTTAGGTTGTGTATGAAACAACTCTACATACTCCTAATGGTATAGAACAAATCTATTATGGTGAAATTGGAAGATTTCACAAGATCATTGATGGCTTGGAGAATATTAAGGTGAAAATTGATGATGAGGACAAGACTCTACTCTTGTTAAGATCATAACCCATATCCTTTGAGAATTTAATAAATGCCTTTCTTTATGGTAAGGAATGTACTATCACCTTGGATGAAATCCATGGAACTGTGAGGTCCGTGGAGCTTTCAATAATGAAAGATTTGAAGGTTAATGATAATGGTAAAGACATGCGTGTCTTAAGAGGATGAAGTGAGAGTAGAGGGAGGTTCAAATTCAAGGGTTTTGATAAGTCAATGTTAAAATATTTTATTTGTCCAAAAATCAGTCACTTGAATAAGGATTATATTAAAAAAAGGAAACGAAATTCTGTTCAAATTTGTGTGAAAGTGTTAGTGCACTAGTGGTGACAAGTTTGAAGACTGAAAGGAGTTGGGTGATGGAATCAGGAGGCTATTATCATATGTGCCTAAAGAAATAATACTTTAAGACTCTAGAGCTGAAAGCAGGTGGATTTGTTCGACTCGGTGAAAAAAGACTTGCAAATTTCATCGTATTGGTACAATTAGACTTAAAATGTTCGATAATTATAAGTTTCTTTCACGCAATGTGAGACATGTTCTCAAGTTTAGGTAAAATTTGTTTTCCATAAGCATGTTTGATGATATAGGCTATTGAAATGTAGTTGAATATGGAGAGTTAAAATTTTTGCATGATGCATGAATTGTGTCTAAAGGGTCTAAAATGTTTAATTTATATATTTTAGATGCCCCAATTTTTTTTGGTCATACGTGATTAGTTAGTGAAGACTTTCATGACAAGAACAAGATATATAATTTGAGATCAAGACATGTTAATGAAAGAAGAATGGACAAAGGCTTATTAGTTGTTTTAGAAAAAATTAATGAGTTTTAGAAGAAACACTGTATAAAGAGGCATAAAATAATTGATGGCATGTTTCTAGGAGTTAGGTTGCCAAAGAGTTTCGAGGGTAAGGCTAGTGATAAAGCAACTTACCTGATCGCAAGACGCTCTTTCATAGAAATAGACTTCAAGATAATTATAGAGGTTTGGAGTAGGAAACTTGTAGACTACTCTAATTTGAAGGCCTCTAGAGCAAGGGTTGTGAAGCATGTCTTCATTGGTTATCTATAAGGTGTGAGGGGTTACAAATTGTAGAAGGTGGAACTTTAAGGATCAAAATCATAATAAGGAGATATTTTACTTTTTGTGAGATTTGTAAGAGGAAAAAAGTAAATACTTGGAGATGAAAGAATCATAAACTATGGTGAAAAAGTCTTAGTTTGAGGTGAATGTTATTATTAGGGAGATTAGATACGAGGATGAATTTAAGGCTCTTGATTCTAGTTCTATTGAAGGAAAAACTATAGTAGCTATTGGTTATCATGTAACTCGTGATAGGTAAGGTGGAAAATTGTACCACCTCATGAATACAATTGTGCTGACCTTATTTGTTATACTTTGAATGTGGTTGTATGGTTGCAAGACTTAGAAACAAACAACTTTAGGAAAGCATTTGAAATCAAAGGGATTTAAATTGGTTGAACATAATGAATAGTAGAGGGCATTCGGTGATGAAGAAAAATATGTGTGGACTTGTAAGTCTACTTAAGAAAAAATAGGTGGTCAGATGCAAGTGGACGCAAATGTTTGTTGGATTATTTAATTCAGCGTCTCCCTGAGGGATTCGATGGGCTTAATATCCCACCCATGGGCGCCTAGACAGGTGTGTTAGGTGGGCTAGGTAGGCCCCTTGGAGTTCACTTTAAGAAAGATAGTTGCGCCCTGACTAACATCAATTGCTTTTGGCCTAGTGGTAAGCGCTTGATCCTACAAGTGGTATCAAAGCAAGGTCATGGGTTCAAATCCCCCCCGGCTGACACTGGGGGGAAGATTGTTGGATTATTTAATTCAGCCTCTCCCTGAGGGATTTGATGCGCTTGATCCTACAATGTTAAGGTCAAGGTTCAAGTATTGCTTGGACTTAATTAACATATGAGAAACATGATGAGTGAACATTACTTGCCATAATATTTGTAGGGTGAATTCTTTAAAACAGTGCAAAATTAGTTTTACCATGTGACTAGTCTTTGCTTTTCCATTGGATATCCAAATAATGCTAAAGGATATCGATTTACTGTTTTGGAGGATGTGCAAGAGTTACGGAGTATGTAAATGCAAAATTCTCGAAGCTTGATAGAGTTGATCCCATTATTACATCAAATGAAATTGGTGCACTTCTACAAAAAAAATTTAGTTTGCTGCCAATTGTTTTGATAATTACACATTTTTCAGGCTAAGAATGTTGACACTCCTTAAAATGATTATGGGATTGATTCTCTAATGATGAATGAATTACCATAACCTAACAAGATTTATTCTTAATAAAAGGTCTACTAGACACAGAAAGCCTACTATTAGAGATGAAATTTTTGTCCTTCTTAGTGAAAATGCAATTAGTATAAGACAATTTTTATGCAAAGGGATGTTAGAAACTTGTAAATTACCCTCAATCTGAAAAGTGGAGCCATGATATGAATTTAGAAATATAGTCCATGTAAGTGAGTTATGTTTGGGAGCTTCTTGAGCTACCTAACAATTGAAGGGAAATTAGTTGTCAATGGATCTTTTGTTGGAGTTAAATGTAGTCGTCCTAATATGCATTTACTGATCACAATTATGGCATTCTATGTAATTCTTATTATGCTTTAATATTGATGAATTCTTGATTCTTAATGTTAGTCTTGGATTATCTATCTAAAACACGTTCATGGTATGCTAAAATCTAGACATAGATTTAGGTTGAGTATCCGTATGAATTGTTGAAACTTAATGCTATCGTATCAGTTAACAGGATGAGAGACCATTTATTATGTAATACTCCCTCCATTCTCTTTTATAAGCAAATTTTAACTTCTTAGGTTTATTCCATAAATGATGTATTTGGACTATATATAGGTTAAATACATTAATTATTTAATAAATATAAATTGTTAATATTTTTTTATAAATAGGAATGGAGGGAGTACAATTGATCTCACGTTGTTGACTTATAAATAAGCTGCGATTAGAGCAATGAGCGATAATATTAATATCTGATTAGAATTACATATTAGAGATCAATGATATTACATGATAATATGTCGATAAAATCTAACCACAACAAGTTTTCTTAATTGTTAAACACAGAAGTTCATTTTATCTTTTGTTATATGTACATTTCAGTATTCACAAAAAATCAAACATCTGATAAACCATTCTTAAAGTCATAGAAACTATTGAACGGTCTTTAAAATACAACTAATCCTTGTAGAGACGATACAAAAATTGTACTTGCTATAAAACGTCGCCATTGCCGGAGACATGCATTAGCTTTTAAATACATTATGATAATTTTTATCATTTTAAGTATTTTGTTTATATTTGTTCATATTCTAGTTATAGTAACTAAACCTACCAACACATATTGGCTAGTCTTTTGATATTTGTTTATGCGAGGTAAGGTTCTTGAAGAACAACTTTTGTTGGATCCTCAAATTGAACAAACTGCATGCAAAAACATCAGCAAGACCAAAAAAGCAAAACTGCTAGCCGACAAACAAGATCAAGAAGAATCTTTTGTTTCAAAGCTAGAAACCATGACAGACCTTGAAAAAAAAACAAAAATAGTGTTAGAATGTTGTGTCACAACAACTCAAGATAACTAGCTCACATAGATGAATCACAAAGGAATGCCCACCAAGCTGAGATGACAACATGATTATTGCAAATTCTCCATGCTAATACTTTTGCATAATTAGACCATGAAGTTCCATATACACATCTCATAAAATTTTATAAGTTGTTAGGTACACTCAAAGCTCTCGAAGGTGAAGAAGGCGCATTATTCATGAGGTTGTTTTCATATTCATTGATAAACAAAGCGAAGGAATGGTACATTGGTCAACCAACACAAGTAATGACCAACTGGAATACATCGAAGGAGAAGTTCCTTGATAGCTTCTTTCCTCATAACAAGTTCATGAAAGCTAAAACACCAATTGTTGTATTCTCCCAAGGCGGAATAGAAAATCTATGTGAAGCATATGAGATATACAAATCCATGCTCATGAGATGTCCAAACCACAATTTTGATGATCTCACCCATATAGACATCTTTATGAAATGACTACAAGAACAACCGAAGTTATTGTTAGAGTCTACCGCTACGGGTTCTCTAATGTCAAAGAGTGCAGAAGATGCAATTGTAATGATTGAGTGAATGACGCTAAATGTTCACCAAAGTTATTACAATAAGAACCCTACCCAAAGAAATATTGACACCATAAATTTAAACACAAATTATGCAATGCTAACACAATCCTTATGGATTTGATCTTTTTATTACTGCGACATTATCAATACACTTGCCGAAAAGTCATTAATTACCACATAGTTAAAATTAACGTTTTTTTTTACAGAAAATTTAACAGGATTGGCCATTTTGAGTAAGAGAACAATTTTTAAGAAATTATTATGTAACATTTTATAATTAAAAGATCAAAGCGAAACATTAAATTAAATTAAAGAATAAAAAAATACATTAAAATTGAAAACATTTGAACAGTGTTTAAAATACAACTAATTCTTATAAAGATGATGCATAAATTATACTCGTATCTTGCACTTGCAACAATCAAACATCTTCCTTCTAATGTAAAATATATTCTCATTTTCGAATAACTTTGATATGGTGTGTGAAACAAAACGGACATCGACAACATTCAAAGATATATATCAAGTAATACAACCGGTTTATCTCAAAAAGCTTATATTAAAAAGTCTAGAGAGATTTAACAAAAAAAAAAAACAAATGTTGTAAAGTTCCGTTGTTAAAAGGTGGAAAATTCACTAAGGACCAATATCACAGGAATAATATTGAGCGAGCAGAAATGAATAATAAAATTCCAACAAGTGCCAACATTTAAATCTCATGAAAGATCATTGGATGTAATATAGAACAATGGACAACATTTTTAAATAGGTTGTCTCTCTAAAACTCTACTAACACCAAATATTTTATGATACCTCAGGGACATTTCTAGAGAAGCAGATAATTGTTTTCCCCTAACTCACTTTTTGTCTTGAAAGAGTGCAAAATTGATGTAAAACATTATAAACATGCTCCATATAATGATTTGAAGTCTTACGAATATAAAAAATTAATCAATAAATATCCAATAAATAAGAGGCTCGAACATCAAATTGATATATTGGGCCAAGGTTTATCGGGCTCGATAAAATCCATTTTTAAAAGCTGTAAGTCCGAATTCTATTTAGCCCACGAGTCTTTGTCTTGGCACCCTTCAATTAATACAGGCACCCCCAATTTTTTTAAACTATAATACCTTTGGTCATAGAAAGTGAAAATCGAATATCATTAGTCATTTTTCGAATATTTCATAAAAGTAGTACTATTTACCAACATTTGAGACTTCTATCAAAATTTTACAATTAACGCAAAAAATTTCATTAAAACTTTGCATTTTTATCGACATTTTCATGGTCATACCACATATTTAGGAAAATGAATTTTACTAGCATTTACAAAATGTCTCGTAATTTTTTATAAATTACATGAATTTATGTTAGAGTTTTTGAAAAATCCTTTAAATCACCATGCATTTTTACCGAGGTTTTTGACAAGTCCGGTAAAATTGCATATATGTGTACCGTCTTTTTTTAAAATTTCAATAAAGAGGTTGTTGGTAATTGGATTTTCCAAAAACTTCGGTAAAGCCAAGTTTCTTTTTCTTCTGAATTTTTAAAAATTTGATAGTTCATATTTTTTTTCTTTTTTTATATAGCGAGGACTAGAGAACGAGACGACAAATTGCTTATACACGACCTTACAGAGCTGAGAGAGCAACTACAAAGAGCTCTCGTGCAAGGGATGATGACGTGGATGATTCACATATTCGGGCGGATAGAGTAGTCCCAACCGATTCTCACAAGACGAGGATGGTTGAGCAGTCACGCCCATCCCGTACTCTTTAGCGTAGAGCATGTAGATCTGAACAAGGCAAAAATCTTGATGTAGAGTCCAATGCTTGGAGGATATAAAGACTCAGGTTGAGGCTCAAACTAACACTAAGGTGGAGACTTAAACTTACTTAGAGGTGACAGGGGTTGACACTAAGGTGACAACTCAGGCTAATACAGAGGCATCTGTACAAACATATGAAGGCTTACTTGAAGGTTTTAGTGACCGTACCTTGCTCACCGTGTATGCCTATCATGTGGCATTTCGACAATAGCATGGAGAGGTATAAATATCTTATTTTAATTTTTTAAAATTTTATTTATTTATTAGAGTTTAATTGAAAATAACTGATGGTTTATTCTCTAATTGTTACAAGATCGACTGCCGTTGAAGGTGCCCACCCATGGGGAAAGTTAAAGAATTTCTCTGATGTCCAATTGTCTAATGAGGTCAAAGAGATTGTTGGTTCTGCTAAGGTGCTTCCTTTGGTGGATTGTTCGCTGACCATGCTCGACGCTCTATTGTTGTCCGCATTTGTTGAGCGGTGGCATAAGGAGATATCCTTCTTTCATATTCTATTTGCTAATATAATGATTACCATGAGTGATGTCTCATGCCTCTTCCATTTCTCCCTTGCAGGTAGCTTCTTTACAACTTCTCTCATTAACCAAGAGCGTGCATGTATTACAACTAAGGAGTACTCGGGGGTAACCAAGTTCATGGTCATGGATGAGTTCAAGTTTAATATGGAGTCTCACTTACTTCTCTCCTATCTCTGAGTTACATATTAGACAGTAGTGAAACACTCTATGTATGAGGTAACCACTAGGGTATACATGTTGCATATGGTAGGATGTACTATCCTAGGGATAGGTCTCATGTATACATCGATGCCAGACACATCTCTCTATTTACTGAGCTTGAGCATGTCGACTAGGCATGGTGGATGTTGCTTTGACGATACTATATATTGCCATTGGAAAGGCGTCTATCTTTGAGACGAGGCATCTTTTCGGTTATATGATTCTATTTCCAGTATGAATATTTATTATGTTTTATTTATTTATTTCTTATTGATTAAATACATTTTCTATATGTAATTTCTTCTTCTTGTGCAATGTTAGATACGAGCATTTCCAGTACATTTGTGATAGACGTGTTTGTGTGCCTATCAATGGCTCCCCACATGCCACCAGGTGAAGGGATAGACATTCACATTCAAGAGGTCTTCAGGATTACAGGCGGATGATCGATATGGTGATCATAGACGATGTCATCTAGACACCCTACGTAGAGCATATGTTGCACCAAAACTTTGATGACACTGCCCTATTTCGGGTTATCTGCGATGGGAGAGTTTAGTGGCTAGATATCTGCATGAGAGGTGTCTACGCCAATTTGGGTATGTTGAGGGCATCCATTGACCAATCCCTGTTGTGCTATTTGAGGGTATTGATAAGTAATTTATGTTTAACATTGTTAGCAGTGCCATTGCTATTAGAGATAGTGCAATGGAGGTACAGTTCCTTGGGCAGTGCGAAGATGGTTACTTGTAGTGGTACGTTACAATATCACATTCTCGCATCATTCCACCTGCTCATCCTGCTGATGATGCCATATCTTCCCACGATGGAGGATCTTTATATGACGTGCCACCGCCTCCACCTGGTATGTTTGACTAGAAGCAGCTGTAGAGGATCACACTTTTTTCAGATAATCTCATGAGTTTGGTAAACCAAAATGGTGAGATGTATGCTTTAGTATCGTAGATAACACACATTGACCATGGTGGACATGTGAAGATTTTATTATTTTGTTCATTATTTATTACCGCTGATATTAATTTGGGTTTGTACTGAATTATTTGTATATTGTTGACACTTTATTTTAACATTGTATTAGATGAAAATTAGCATTACATTACTACGAGATGAACATAACTTAACATTAAAATTGCTTAACATAACGTAACATGAGCATAACTTATACACTGCTTGATGATTTAGGACGTTTCAACATATTGATAATATTGTTGACAAATATGGAAATTGTCACACCCACCTCGATCATACCCTTTGTTTTGTATCAGTGATATGTGCTTCGCATGACTTTTAAATCTTCATATGTCTTCAGCTCAAACTTACTGAACATAATCTTTTCTTCATTATCAATTGATGGAAAACATTACTCGGTCTTAATCACCTTTCTGTTCTCGGTATGGTGCACAAAATTATCTAGTTTGAATTTTAGAACAACAAGAGGTGTCCTCAGTGAGCCTAAAACTAATTGGAGGTTTCACGCTGTTGAAGTATACAAATGCAAGATGCCAATATTGAGACATTATGATATGTTTTTTAATAACATATCACACATATTTATAAAAGTTTGGAATCAATATGGACCATACAAAATTGTTTGTGCAATCACAACCTTAATAAGTGTCTGCAAAATCCTAACTATTGAAATTTAACACTACCAGATTGTTCAGTATTATGAAAAAAATCTTGTAGTCAACGAAGGTTTTTTAAAAATCGATAGTTTCATAAGTTTTTTTTTTTGGAAAAATCGTTAAATTAACACTATAGAATTTTTCATGGTTATGGAAAAATCCAATAATCTTTGGTACTTTTCAAAAAGACCGGTAAATTTTGACATGACTCTAATTTTTTGAAAAAATCGATAAAAATGTATATCGAATTTTTTTATTGGACTACTGGATTTTTTTGTGTGTATACCATATTTTTTTTATTATAGTACCGTATTTTTGGTGCCACTGTGTTTTGACAAAAATCTTTTTAATATTATGAAAAATTGCGGGGATTTCTTAATTCACCCTATGAATTACTAGCACACCTCGTGAAAATATAATAATACTCCCAGATTCTGGATATGCATCTCCGGACGCACCACATGCACACACAATCCATTCATTTTTGAAACACGCCTTATTTTTATGAATAAATTTATGCCGGAAATACATTTCCAAAAACTTTTCGAAAATGCATTTTTGAAATCTACTGATTGTATTTCTAAAAACAGGGGTGTCTGGCAACATGCACACACAATCCATTCATAGTAGACTTTCTATGTATTCTTCCATTTACAGTAAAAAAATTACCAAAGATTGTAGTGTGTTTGTACATCCTTGAAACCATTGAGGAAAAATACCAATTGTGGCAAAGATTTAAGAGTAAGAAGTTTTAGATTAAAAATGGGGATTTAGTTGTCATGGTACATTGACAATTCTAACTTTATGCAACGACAAATAATTTAAACTGTCCATAAAAAAAATCAAAAAATTGAGACTAGAAAATTGTGTTCCATGAAATACATACTCAAAGTTGACACATTGGTTAAAAGATGAAAATTCAAGTGAATTCAATTTTGAAGTTTCTTTATTTAAAAATTGAGATTGTTGTGATGCAATAACAAGTTTCTTAACAACGACCAAATTTTTTATCTTTAGTAGGTTTCGAAATGTATTTTTGGAGAAGCTCTGGAAATGTATTTTTGAAATAAATTTATTTATAGAATTGAGGTGTGGTTCAAAAATTAATGAATTGTGTATATACGTAATGCGTCTGGAGATGTACTTTCGAAATCAAATGAGTATTTTTTGAATTTTGATAAGATGTTTTTCTACTCCATAGAATAGGATAAGAAATTCTAAAAATTAAAAAGTGTCCGAATTATTTTTAAGGATGTTAGGACAAAATCTCTATTATGATGAATTGTTCATGACCCGGACCCTTAACTCATTATAAAATGAATAATTTAATTGAAACTATTTCAGTTAAAACAAAGAATTTAATTATCAAGTAAATCTTGTCAACAAACTAAATATTTTAAAAATTAAGTAACCACAATTAGTTTTATGTATAATAATTAGTTAAAATTAAAATCAAATGTGTTTGATAAGAGAAAAAAAAGTATTCTAAAATATTTTTACACCGTCAATCAATCACAGATTTGTATCTCGTCAAGTCACGCATGTAACATCTCCTAACCACTACCTGTGGGGAGTATTCTCGATACAAATGAGTATGTCCTTCACTCGAACTAAAGACTCTGATATCACTGTTAGGGGGAAATTTTCACTAGAGAGTATTGAACATTGTAAAAATTTTCTTTCTTTAGAAGGACACCTTTGTGAGAGACACACCACATACTCACCTAAAACCTTAAGGTAATAGGTATGTGGGTTCTCCCACTTATAAATGCTCAAGTCTCCACATTTCTATCCAACGTAGAATTATTATTCATACTACTCACATTTATAATACTTAACAAAAATCACATTCTCATATATGTTTTAAGTTTTATCAAATTATACTCAGATATCTTTTATTTTTGAAAATATGATTAATCATGAATTTATTATTTTAAATTCTCATGCAAAAGGGTAAAAATCTTACATTCCCATAAAAATAAGAGGAAACCATCTATAACCTCTCATTTTAAATTATTCCAATTCTTTTAATATTTAAAAAAAAAAATTAAATTAAAGATATTTTATAAATATTTCAAAAAACTCTAATTACTTACCAAACACAAACAAAAATAAAATTCTTGATAATAGTGTTTCAGAAAATAATATTTTCAAAATTAAAAATATAATCTTTTAAAAAAAACACACCCTTAACACTCTTAAGGTGATTAAAGTCTATTTTTAGATATTAAATATAATTCAAGTTGAGTTATGTGGCCAAAATTCAAAGTTAATTAAAATTTAGAGTTTGTTAGTATATTAGTTAATTGTATATAAATATATAATTTATAATTCAATTTATTATCACTCTATTCAAAAATACAATCTTTATTGTTTTATTTGCTCTCTTTGTCTCGTTAAAAAACAACTCTTAAATAAAGAAAATAACTGTGACAGAAAAACAACCAACCCCTTTTCCTTTGTGATGAAATCGCACAACAATCCTCATATTGTAAACACGAACTCAAAAACTATCAGACTTTAGAGCAACCAATCTTGTAATTTTCTCCAAAATATATTGGTAAGCAGCATAGGATTTATGTTTCTAAACTCTGTAATTTCATTTAATTGAACAAAACTCCATAACAATGTATTTATGATAAGTGGGAATAAGAGAGAAAACACATGTTGATACAACAAATGCTGGCACATAGAGTCTACAAACTATAAATTTCATAGTTACTTTTCAGTTTATATAAACGGTTTCTCCTCTCCTCTTTCAAGATATAAATACGTTAATAAAATATAAAAGTTTTTATTTATTTATAAAATATGAGTAAAGAACTAAATTGTTAGATTTCCAACAAAATATTGCTATACAGTTTAAAAAATAAATTTTTTTGTTAAAATGTAATAACTAAGAAATTAAAATACACAAATACTATATTGATATTTGAAAAAACCACTAATTTTATTCAAAATCAAATAATGAACAAAAAGAAAATATCACGAGTACGGTACACATACTCGATACAAGTCGATTTTTAGTATCGATATTTCACTATTTTAGAAGTATCCATGCTTCAGAGCTGATAACCATTCCACCGGTGTGCAGATATCGTTTAAGCTGGATTTGCAACTCATTGGTAAATACCACAAAGAGATCTCTCAGTCATTAGGAGCCACTTCCATTTCCACAATTAAGAGATATTATGAATGTGGAGATTCTTCACTCCAAAGTCACCCCTATCTTTTGAAGTGCACACTCATTTCCAACTTAAATAATTTGTTTTGTTTTTTTTAATAAATCCTTTATCAATTATTAAGGACCATGTAAAATGAAAAAAAAAAGTTAGACAAAATAGAATTGATCATAATGACTCACCATGTAATGGTCAGCTGCCACCTTTTTTAGTTGGACAATCTACTGTAAAAAATTTTAATGACTAGCAACCAAGTGAACTCAAGCCTTCGATTGGTGCCAACTGTAATGTCCAAAAGTTTGAAAGGAACATAAACTACACTGCATGTTAGGAGATAGAGAATGTAGATCTATGTTTTTGCAGGTATAGTGTCTGCAGTAGTCAGTTGGCATAATTGATTTTAATGATAACAATATTGTGATGTGAAATCTTCATCTGAAACGATGATCAAGTCCTTTTGGTTTTGATGACGACTACTTTGTGATGTGAAGTATTCATCGAAAATGGTGATCAAGATGTAGTGCTTGGAGAACAAGATATCAAAGCCTATCTCGAAAGGACAACACCAAATGTCAAATAACATTCCATGGAAATCCTGAGGATCTCAATCAAGCAATATTTCTAATGATGGTATCTATCAAGAACTATTATCAAGCCCTATTAGATAATAGAATTCGAGTCCCAAAAGAATTGATAAATTATTATTATGTCAAGCAAGGGATATTGGATCTTTAGAGTTGTGAAAGAGAGGAAGTGTCAAAGCACATATTGTCTATGTCAAATGATATATGTTTGTAAAGCTATAAGATTGGATCTTAAATTACTAAGCTAAATCACACACACACACACACACACACACACACACACACACACACACACACACACACACACACACACACACACACACACACACACACACACACAAACACATACAAACAAACATGCACGCACACACACACACACACACACACACACACACAAACACATAAACACGTGCGGAAGAGACACGAAAACACACACACGATAAATATGAACACACACGCACACACCCACATGCATGCATGCACGCGCACAGGAACATACACACATATACACGGTAACACACGAACATACACATACGTACGCATACACGCACACACACATACACGATAAATATGAACACACACGCACACACCCACATGCATGCATGCACGCGCACAGGAACATACACACATATACACGATAACACACGAACATACACATACGTACGCATACACGCACACACACATACACGCACATAAACACACACACACACACACAATCGCTATGCAAAAAATAACAGAGTCGCCATCAAACTTTATTTATTCCCAAACGGGAAGGGAAAACATCGAGAAAACCCGAAGAGAAAGGATAAGATGGTCTCGTGATCAAGATATGGGTTCGGAAGCCGGTTATGCAAGGGAAAGGTACTAACACCCCTCACATCCATCGTACTCGATGGGAACCATTCCTTTGTCTTATGTGTAAAGATGTTGCTAAGGGATTATGCTTTCTATGAATGCTTCAGAAGGAAAATAAAGGTTTTAGAAACAAAGTGCTCGCGGAGGATTGGGGCTTTCGTGCCTACGTACCCTCATGGTGTAATGAGGAAGTCAGAGTCTCATAGTTCGCAGAACTAAAGGCGAAAGGAAAATAAGATTGTGGAAGAAGTTTGTGAAAGAAGGTAGCTCGCCAAGATCTCACTATCTTGTGCCTACGTATCTTCATTGACCAAAGAAGAATCAGAGCGTCTGTAGTTCGTAGAACCACGTGTTTGTTGCTTTTAATGGACGATGTTAACGTTGACATCCTAGCAATAGGTTTTGCCGCTCGCATGTAAGGAGACTTATGCTTTAGCCAGTTATGAGGTAGGATGGAAATAATGTGCCCTTTTTGAAAAGACTTAGGTTTTCATCATCGTGGCTATATGTCACATTTGATTTGTGATGATTGATTTTAGGGGTGAAATAAGTCCTTGGATAGGAACCCCTGTGGGTAGTACCCAATTCTTTATCTCAAAATATTTGCTTTGAATAAGGTATGGCAAATATAGTCACGTCTTTGTATTGAAAGACGGGTATTAAGACCACACACTATAAAGTGAGCATCCTAATATTCATAGAGGAAGAAGTCTTTACTCAATCCTCTCTCTTTTAGTTCAATACAAGAAGGAGAATATCCATTTTATTTACGAGATCTTTTGCTTTGGATGGTAAGTGTTTTTAGACAGTGAACCCTAAAGATAATGTCAAACACTCTGGATAGGACAAGGCCTTCGCCTAACCACTTCACAACCATCCAATTTTATTGAGAAAAAGTTTGAAAATGCACTTGGTACAAGACCAAGGTTTTTTCTTTGGAAGAGAAGATGATGACAGGGAATGAAATGAAAGGGTGATAATTAGATCAAGGTAGGTTGATGGTGTTGCGCAAGACAATCGACTTACAAGGGCTAAAGCATACAAGGCTTGCTTGATTTTAATGGAATGATTGGATAAGAGTGAACGAGAAGAGATGAAGGAACCCTAAGGTGAGGTATGAGAAACAACCCAAGTTGATAAGTTTGAAAAATGCTTTCTAAACGCTTTCAATTTTATCTTTCTTAACAATTAAGCAAGCAAGCATATAAAACCCTACACTATTACATTGCAAATAGGGAGGGGGAAGTATGAGAGACCCACCAAGGGGGATGACATAAGAAAAGGGAATTAAAAGCATAAAAATACAATAGGAAGGAAAATGATTAGTTTTTAAGGCCCTATCCAAGACCTCCAAATGATACCTCATAAGAAAGATAAATGATTAGTACATGAAATGATATAATAAATGTATGAGGCGCACAAGATGAATTAAAATTTCACTCGAAGAAGGACAACCTCTAACGTTGTCATGTAAAAAGATTTAAACCTAAATTCTACCTTTAATTCAATTTAATCAAACTAAACAATTTAATTAAAGTGAATCAAGGGACTCCTAATAGATCATGCAAGAGAAACAAACAAGCAAGCAAGGGTAATCATATGAGCAACAACATGTATCAACAAGCTTAAGCAAGCACACATTCAAGTAGGCAAACATTAACATACATTTGAACAATTCATGGAACTTAAACAATTAAGCATGTAAACCAATTAATCATCAATCCATGTAAGTACTTCCAAGTGAGACTAAACAATTCAAGAAACATCCACAAATGTCACCCATATCAAACAATAGAGGATAGAGGTGGAAAGGATCCAAAACAACAAGAAGAACACAAAATATGTCAGGTGTAACCGATTACATTTTTTATTATATTTAACTTTTTAATAATACAGAAATTTGAATTAGTTTGATTAGTACCATTTTCTTACAGTACTTAATAATTCACCGATAAATAAATATAGATTTTTACTATCTAATAAAAAAAAAAAATTATTTCACAATACAAGAAACACCAAGATTACATGCAATCATCTCTATTTAAATTATTCATCTTGGAGACCTTTGCGATTATTAGTCTTACGACATTCATAAGGAAGACCATGAGCATAACGTCTAAAATCACGAAAATAATCATAAACATTCCATTTTGCATGAATCTCTTTAAGCTTTATTTTTGTTTCACCATTTAGACCTTTATTTTTTCCACCATTAAAACCATAGCAATTATTAGATGAACTAGGAATGCATGCATTTGCATTGAAGTTTCTAAAATTTGCTATGAATGGAGCCTTTGACCAATCAATCTTAACTTGTCCCCATCTTGTTGCCCATGAATCTCCATTCCATAATGTTGTGTATAATCTCATTGGTTACCTTGTTCGAAATGCGACACCAATGTTTTGTCTATTATGCATTACTCTTATTGGAATATTATCCACCAATATTCTCTAAACACACTCCAAACACAAAAATTAATAAATTGAACATAATCACATATATCAATATCATATATTAGGATGTATTAGACACAAGACACATATTTGGTCAAAGAGATGTCAGTGAAAACCTACATGATGCGTTGAGAATTCCAATCAATATAATACGTGTGAAAGTCTAGTGTGGGATCAAACCAACGATAATATTGCATCTCATGACCTCCATTACCATAAGCATATAAATTAGTTGAGAGAATATATGGATCACCAGATAAGTTTCCCAGAAATTCTATATCAATCTCATCATGGTGTGGTCCTTGAGAATTTAGCTGTACATATATAAATATGAAATCAAATAATCATACAATAAATAAAATCTCCTCACATTTTAAAATGTGCTAGTGTGCGCAAGAATAATATAGTCTTAGATTGCAGTCTTCAATCACAATTGTGATGGCAATATAAAGATTTAGATCAACGTTACACATGAATCACACGCATTCACACAGTCAACATAATTTATTAAATGTAGCTTATAGTTATTAAAAGGCTCAATACCCTTTTTAGTCCCTTACCTATACCTCTGAGTCCATTTTAGTCTTCTTTCTTTTAAAAAGTCCAATTTGGTCTCTTACATTATCAAACAGAATTAAACAAGTCCTTTTTTTTCATATAATGATAAACGGTGTTAGACAGTGGCAACTAAGGTGGATTGTCCTCTTGATCATCATCTTCTTCTTCGTTGTTGAAACATAGTTCATTTTACCCCCAATCTAAACCTAATGTGAATAGTGTAAGAAGTTCCCAAATTGAAACCTAATTCGTCTACATTAATGCACTAATCATAAGTGCTGCCCGCGAATCATTATCATCATCATCGAAAAATAGAAGTGAGTCGCAGGAATTTAGCAACTCTAATCTTCCATGGTCCTTCAAAAGTGACCGACACAACTCTAATGCCCATGTAAAATTGTCCTTTTTTTCACACTCTAAAAAAGCAAAATCAACTGCATATGTCTTCTCGGTAGACGTAACACCAACTATCTCAAATAAAGGAAGTATATACTTGTTGGTCTTGTAGGTAAAATCAAGAATGAGCACTATCGAGAACGTGTTGAACAACTATATCAAGTCCGGATGAGACAAAAAATATCTCGGACCGTAACTCCATCGTTGCATATTCTGTACCGGGACACTTAACTGTTATCATCCAATAATTTCACTAGTTGTTGCATCTCACTTATATCTCCCATAATTGCCTTGTTGGTACGGTACCAAATGTAATACACTTATTTCGTACCCTAAATTTTACCCCTTATATGTCATCATCATTTGCATGAGCATCATAGGTCAATCATCTTTGCATTGCTAACCAAACTATCAAGCCTTGTGGTTTTGTTTCTTCTGTGAAATTAGGATTTTGTACAAGAAAGGAGGAAGCTTTGATTAATCATGATTTTAGTGGAAAATCAACCAAGGAGGTCCTCATACATCTCAAGGGTCCCTATGAGGTCATTTTGTCCAAGGAAATCCAATTCAAAAGCCTCCTAAGTGGGAAGGAGAGGCATTGATTTCATCTGATTCAAAAGTCAACTGAGGCATCTCAAAGGTCAACCAAGAGCTTCACAAATCTTATCCTATGTTCTCATGTGATTAATTCAAGAAAAATAAGTGGAAATTATAAAATCAAGAAGGTTAAGCTCAAAGATTAACGAGCTTCAATGAAAAACTTTGTTAACTTTAATGCTTTGTGAGGTTAGAAGAGGTTATGTAAATGGAGAGGGAGAGTGAAAAATTATGCAAAAGTGAGAGAGAATTGAGAGTGTGATGTGTAGAAATTCGAATTTGGTGAATAACAATACTTTTTTCTACAAGAATGAAAGGGGTTTATTTAAATAGCAAATAGGCATGGAGAATAATATGGCTTAGAAATTGGCTTAGGGAGAAGTTTGGATCTAGGCATTGAGTTAGTAAGACTCAACTCGGCGAGTCAAATCAATAACTCGATTAGTTATGAGTTTACTCAGTTACAAATCACAAGATCACTTGGTTTAAACTGAGGGTGTATGGTGGAATTTAATTGAAAATGAAGTGGGGGAATAAATGTGGAGTGATATTTTCTATAATGTATCAAGGTTTTAGAATATTTCCAAAGTACATGAGTGAAGCATGCAAATGAATGGGAGTGGTAGTTGCTGCTCCACTTGTAAAACACTAAATTTGGAAAAAAAATCCCAAGTGTAACCGATTACGCAGAACAAGGTAACCAGTTACCAGCTTCAAAAATTCAAATTTGACGCCTTCTAGAGGGGTGGTAACCGGTTACTAGAATTTGGGTAACCGGTTACCATAGTGCAAAAATGAGAAATTGCCCTGTTGCAACTTGTTCTAAGCACGACTTTAGATCTAAACCTTAGCTTTTTATAATTCCCTTGAATAATACCTGAAATATGATGAGTGACCTATCTCGAACTCTGAATACCCTCCAACCGGCTTGGTTCCCAAGTAATTTGATATGATCTCTGAGCAAAATAAATGCTAGAGATTTCTGATGCCGTTGATTTGGCTTTGAACACATGAACTAAAATCTTGACCCGAACTTGAGGAAATAAGACTCTGATTTCTTTGCTTTTGTTTGCACACTTTGGATAGAAAACTCCAAACCACAAGAAATAGTCTTGATCGCAAGTCTTAAGAGCTCATGCAAATGAATGGTTGTGATGCCATGACCTAATGGAGATGCATATGAATATGAAACATAAGCCAACCAAGGATAGAAACAAGAGGGCAAATTTTTGGGTACAACACACACGCACATACACACACACACGTATGCGCGCACATACATACACATACACGCATGCAAACGCACACACACACACAAACGTACACACACGTGCGCGCGTACACACACATAAACACACTATTGAATGATCAGAAAGTCTCTCTACTTTTATAAAATCACACCAAAATATTTGATGTAAGTAGCTAGTTGGTTATCAGCTAAAGCAATCCTTATGAGTGTGGTTTACACTAGATCATAAATTTGAACACTAAAGTTTGTAGGTTATCTCTTTTGTAGTGATATATAACTGATTATTAGGGATGATAATAGATTAATGACGAAATGATTTAAAAAATTTTCAATTTGAATTGGATAAATGATTATATGATATGCCTAATCGATTATGAGCATTAAAAAGATGATGGATTATTTCCATTTTAAGTCACCCTTTTATTTATAAATATATGGTTTCCTTTTATTTCAAAAAACATCAGAAAAAATATTTTGAATACATCTTCTCACTCTCCACTCTCTTATCGCTCTTTTTCTTCTTCACTTTTACCTTTTGAGAGCGAATATTTTATTTGTGAGGTGTTAGATTTTGGTGTGGGGAAATTATTCTAATGTCTCTCTTGTGAAAAGGTAGAAAATTGTAGCACGCTAAAATTTATTTTTATAATATTCAACACCAAATCATGTCATAAATATTTTATTATATTTAATTTTTTAATAATACAAAAATATGAATTAGTTTGATTGGTACCATTTTCTTATGGTACTTAATAATTCACCGATAAATAAATATATATTTTTACCATCTAATAAAACAATAAAAAAATTATTTCACAATACAAGAAACACCAAGATTACATGAAATCATCTCTATTTAAATTATTCATCTTGGAGACCTTTGCGATTATTAGTCTTACGACATTCATAAGGAAGACCATGAGCATAACGTCTAAAATCACGACAATAATCATAAACATTCCATTTTGCATGAATCTCTTTAAGCTTTATTTTTGTTTCACCATTTAGACCTTTATTTTTCCCACCATTAAAACCATAGCAATTATTAGATGAACTTAGAATGCATGCATTTGCATTGAAGTTTCTAAAATTTGCTATGAATGGAGCCTTTGACCAATCAATCTTAACTTGTCCCCATCTTGTTGCCCATGAATCTCCATTCCATAATGTTGTGTATAATCTCATTGGTTGCCTTGTTGGAAATGCGACACCAATGTTTTGTCTATTATGCATTACTCTTATTGGAATGTTATCCACCAATATTCTGTAAACACACGCCAAATACAAAAATTAATAAATTGAACGTAATCACATGTATCAATATCAGCAATTAGGATGTATTAGATACAAGACACATCTTTGGTCAAAGAGATGTCGGTGAAAACTTACATTATGCGTTGAGAATTCCAATCAATAGAATATGTGTGAAAGTCTAGTGTGGGATCAAACCAAAGATAGTATTGCATCTCATGACCTCCATTACCATAAGCATATAAATTAGTTGAGAGAATATATGGATCACCAGATAAGTTTCCCAGAAATTCTATATCAATCTCATCATGGTGTGGTCCTTGAGAACTTAGCTGTACATATATAAATATGAAATCAAATAATCATACAATAAATAAAATCTCCTCACATTTTAAAATGTGCTAGTGTGCGCAAGAATAATATAGTCTTAGATTGCAGTCTTCAATCACAATTGTGATCGCAATATAAAGATTTAGATAAACTTTACTCATGAATCACACGCATTCACGCAATCAACATATTGGTGATCGTATGATCAAGATACAATATTCTAAATTTCAAGCTCAATAATTTCAAGCACATGTTAAAACTATTATAGATGTGATGAGAATATTATGAACAAAATGCTTACGTAATATGCAGTGACAGTTCCTGCAGAGTTTCCTGGCACAAGTTTAATTTGCATGTCAAATCTTCCAAACAAATACTCATTCTTTGATCCAATGCCAGAACCCGAATATTTATCCATTTCAAGTGTCATACTATTGCCACCATTTTGTATATTAGCCCTTTTATCTCCAAAAATGATGTTAAAATCAGTGTTAAAATTTCCACCAAATACCATTGTGCTAAAGTTTAAACATACACAAAGAAAGAGAAAAAACGAATTATTAGGGTATGAAGAAGCCATAATTAATTAATGTTTGGAATGATAAATTTTGAAATGTGATATTTATATTGATGTTTTCATCAATCGATATTGTTATAATTAGTATAAAATACAGGGAATTCAGATATATTTAGTTGTCTAATGTAGTTGTGACATGTCACAATTTTAATTGAAAATTACAACTCAACGTTATCGAAGATTTATAATAGGTCAATTGACTATATTTATGAAATAGAAATATAATTAATAGAGTTTATGTTTCTTGTCATGTGATTTTTCTCATGATATATATATATATATATATATATATATATATATATATATATATATATATATATATATATATATATATATATATATATATATATATATATATATATATATATATATATATATATATATATATATATATATATATATATATATATATATATATATATATATATATATATATATATATATATATATATATATATATATATATATATATATATATATCATTTTTACTTTATTGACTTCTTTTATTTAAAATCATTACCTTTTTTTATAATTTACTTTTTAAATTTAAATATAAATGCTTCAATTTTATTTCAAAATAATATATTAAATGTAGTTTATAGTTATTAAAAGGCTCAATACGCTTTTTAGTCCCTTACCTATACCTCTGAGTCCATTTTAGTCTTCTTTCTTTTAAAAAGTCCAATTTGGTCTCTTACGTTATTAAACAAAATTAAACAAGTCCTTTTTTTCATATATTGATAAACGGTGTTAGACAGTGGCAACTAAGGTGGATTGTCCTCTTGATCATCATCTTCTTCTTCGTTGTTGAAACATAGTTCATTTTACCCCCAATCTAAACCTAATATGAATAGTGTAAGAAGTTCCCAAATTGAAACCTAATTCGTCTACATTAATGCACTAATCATAAGTGTTGCCCGCTATTCATCATCATCGAAAAATAGAAGTGAGTCGCAAGAATTTAGCAGCTCTAATCTTCCACGATCCTTCAAAAGTGACCGACACAACTCTAATGCCCATGTAAAATTGTCCTTTTTTTCAGACTCTAAAAAAGCAAAATCAACTGCATATGTCTTCTCGGTAGACGTAACACCAACCATCTCAAATAAAGGAAGTATATACTTGTTGGTCTTGTAGGTAGAATCAAGAATGAGCACTATCGAGAACTTGTTGAACAACTATATCGAGTCCGGATGAGACAAAAAAATATCTCGGACCGTAACTCCATCATTGCATATTCTGTACCGGGACACTTAACTGTTATCATCCAATAACTTCACTAGTTGTTGCATCTCACTTATATCTCCCATAATTGCCTTGTTGGTGCGGTACCAAATGTAATACACTTATTTCGTACCCTAAATTTTACCCCTTATATGTCATCATCATTTGCATGAGCATCATAGGTCAATCATCTTTGCATTGCTAACCAAACTATCAAGCCTTGTGGTTTTGTTTCTTCTGTGGAATTACGGTTTTGTACATGAAAGGAATAAGCTTTGATTAATCGTGATTTGAGTGGAAAATCAACCAAGGAGGTCCTCATACATCTCAAGGGTCCCTAAGAGGTCATTTTGTCCAAGGAAATCCAATTCAAAAGCCTCCTAAGTGGGAAGGAGAGACATTGATTTCATCTGATTCAAAAGTCAACTAAGGCATCTCAAAGGTCAACCATTGGCTTTTGAGGTCAACCAAGAGCTTCACGAATCTTATCCTATGTTCTCATATGATTAAATCAAGAAAAATAAGTGGAAATTATAAAATCAAGAAGGTTAAGCTCAAAGATTAACAAGCTCCAATGAAAAACTTTGTTAACTTTAATGTTGGAGCTTTGGTGAGGTTATAGGAGGTTATGTAAATGGAGAGGGAGAGTGAAAAATTATGCAAAAGTGAGAGAGAATTGAGAGTGTGATGTGTAGAAATTCAGAATTTGGTGAATAACAGTACTTTTTTCTACAAGAATGAAAGTGGTTTATTTAAATAGCAAATAGGTATGGAGAATAATATGGCTTGGAAATTGGGTTGGGGAGAAGTTTGGATCTCGGCATTGAGTTAGTAAGACTCAACTCGGCGAGTCAAATCAATAACTCGATTAGTTATGAGTTTACTCAGTTACAAATCACAAGATCACTTGGTTTAAACTGAGGGTGTATGGTGGAATTTAATTGAAAATGAAGTGGGGGAACAAATGTGGAGTGATATTTTCTATAATGTATCAAGGTTTTAGAATATTTCCAAAGTACATGAGTGAAACATGTAAATGAATGGGAGTGATAGTTGCTGCTCCACTTGTAAAACACTAAATTTGGAAAAAAATCCCAAAAGTAACCGGTTACACAGAACAAGGTAACCAGTTACCAGCTTCAAAAATTCAAATTTGACGCCTTCTAGAGGGGTGGTAACCGGTTACCATAGTGCAAAAATGAGAAATTGCCCTGTTGCAACCTGTTCTAAGCACGACTTTAGATCTAAACCTTAGCTTTTTATAATACCCTTGAATAATACCTGAAATATGATGAGTGACATGTCTCGAACTCTGAATACCCTCCAACCGGCTTGGTTCCCAAGTAATTTGATACGATCTCTGAGCAAAATAAATGCTAGAGATTTCTGATGCCGTTGATTTGGCTTTGAACACATGAACTAAAATCTTGACCTGAACTTGAGGAAATGAGACTCTGATTTCTTTGCTTTTGTTTGCACACTTTGGATAGAAAACTCCAAACCACAAGAAATAGTCTTGATCGCAAGTCTTAAGAGCTCATGCAAATGAATGGTTGTGATGCCATGACCTAATGGAGATGCATATGAATATGAAACATAAGCCAGCCAAGGATAGAAACAAGAGGGCAAATTTTTGGGTACAACACACACGCACATACACACACACGTATGCGCACGCATACTTACACATACACACATGCACGCGCACACACACACACACACACACGTACACACACACGTGCGCACGTACACACACATAAACACACTATTGAATGATTAGAAAGTCTCTCTACTTTTATAAAATCACACCAAAATATTTGATGTAAGTATCTAGTTGGTTATCAGCTAAAGCAATCCTTATGAGTGTGGCTTACACTAGATCATAAGTTTGAACACTAAAGTTTGTAGGTTATCTCTTTGTAGTGATATATAATTGATTATTAGGGATGCTAATAGATTAATGACGAAATGATTTAAAAATCTTTCAATTTGAATTGCATAAATGATTATATGATATGCCTAATCGATTATGAGCATTAAAAAGATGATGGATTATTTCCATTTTGAGTCACCCTTTTATTTATAAATAAAGGGTTTCCTTTTATTTCAAAAAACACCAGAAAAAATATTTTGAATACATCTTCTGACTCTCCACTCTCTTATCGCTCTTTTTCTTTTTGACTTTTACCTTTTGAGAGCGAATATTTTATTTGTGAGGTGTTAGATTTTGGTGTGGAGAAATTATTCTAATGTCTCTCTTGTAAAAAGGTAGAAAATTGTAGTACACTAAAACTTATTTTTATAATATTCAACACCATATCATGTCATAAGTATTTTATTAGGCAAAATATCCTTCTTGGTCCCTTAACTATACCTTGGGGTTCATTTTGGTCCCTTAACTTTAAAAAGTTCCATATTGGTCCCTTAACTCTTCAAATGTTCCATATTAGTCCTTTTTGACCTATTAGCGACAGATTTAGCGACGGTTTTTTTGATTTTTTTTCCGTTGCTAATAGGTCAAAAAGGACTAATATGGAACATTTGAAGAGTTAAGGAACCAATATGGAACTTTTTAAAGTTAAGGGACCAAAATGAACCCCGAGGTATAGTTAAGGGACCAAGAAGGATATTTTGCCTATTTTATTATATTTAATTTTTTAATAATACAGAAATATGAATTAGTTTGATGGGTACCATTTTCTTATGGTACTTAACAATTCACCGATAAATAAATATATATTTTTACTATCTAATAAAACAATAAAAAAAATTATTTCACAATACAAGAAAAACCAAGATTACATGCAATCATCTCTATTTAAATTATTCATCTTGGAGACCTTTGCGATTATTAGTCTTACGACATTCATAAGGAAGACCATGAGCATAACGTCTAAAATCACGACAATAATCATAAACATTCCATTTTGCATGAATCTCTTTAAGCTTTATTTTTGTTTCACCATTTAGACCTTTATTTTTTCCACCATTAAAACCATAGCAATTATTAGATGAACTTGGAATGCATGCATTTGCATTGAAGTTTCTAAAATTTGCTATGAATGGAGCCTTTGACCAATCAATCTTAACTTGTCCCCATCTTGTTGCCCATGAATCTCCATTCCATAATGTTGTGTATAATCTCATTGGTTGCCTTGTTGGAAATGCGACACCAATGTTTTGTCTATTATGCATTACTCTTATTGGAATGTTATCCACCAATATTCTGTAAACACACACCAAATACAAAAATTAATAAATTGAACATAATCACATGTATCAATATCAGCAATTAGGATGTATTAGACACAAGACACATCTTTGGTCAAAGAGATGTCGGTGAAAACTTACATTATGCGTTGAGAATTCCAATCAATAGAATACGTGTGAAAGTCTAGTGTGGGATCAAACCAAAGATAGTATTGCATCTCATGACCTCCATTACCATAAGCATATAAATTAGTTGAGAGAATATATGGATCACCAGATAAGTTTCCCAGAAATTCTATATCAATCTCATCATGGTGTGGTCCTTGAGAACTTAGCTGTACATATATAAATATGAAATCAAATAATCATACAATAAATAAAATCTCCTCACATTTTAAAATGTGCTAGTGTGCGCAAGATTAATATAGTCTTAGATTGCAGTCTTCAATCACAATTGTGATTGCAATATAAAGATTTAGATTAACTTTAGTCATGAATCACATGCATTCACGCAATCAACATATTGGTGATCGTATGATCAAGATACAATATTCTAAATTTCAAGCTCAATAATTTCAAACACATGTTAAAACTATTATAGACGTGATGAGAATATTGTGAACAAAATGCTTACGTAATATGCAGTGACAGTTCCTGCAGAGTTCCCTGGCACAAGTTTAATTTGCATGTCAAATCTTCCAAACAAATACTCATTCTTTGATCCAATGCCAGAACCCGAATATTTATCCATTTCAAGTGTCATACTATTGCCACCATTTTGTATATTAGCCCTTTTATCTCCAAAAATGATGTTAAAATCAGTGTTAAAATTTCCACCAAATACCATTGTGCTAAAGTTTAAACATACACAAAGCAAGAGAAAAAATGAATTATTAGGGTATGAAGAAGCCATAATTAATTAATGTTTGGAATGATAAATTTTGAAATGGGATATTTATATTGATATTTTCATCAATCGATATTGTTATAATTAGTATAAAATACAGGGAATTCAGATATATTTAGTTGTCTAACGTAGTTGTAACATGTCACAATTATAATTGAAAATTACAACTCAACCTTATCGAAGATTCATAATAGGTCAATTGACTATATTTATGAAATAGAAATATAATTGATATAGTTTATGTTTCTTGTCATGTGATTTTTCTCAAGATATATATATCATTTTTATTTTATTGACTTCTTTTATTTAAAATCATTACCTTTTTTTATAATTTACATTTTAAATTTAAATATAATCGCTTCAATTTTATTTCAAAATAATTTCAAGATAATTTATTAAATGTAGTTTATAGTTATTAAAATGCTCAATACCCTTTTTAGTCCCTTACCTATACCTCTGAGTCCATTTTAGTCTTCTTTCTTTTAAAAAGTCCAATTTGGTCGCTTATGTTATCAAACAAAACTAAACAAGTTCCTTTTGTCATATTATGATAAACGGTGTTAGAAACATAGTTCATTTTACCCCCAATCTAAACCTAATGCGAATAGTGTAAGAAGTTCCCAAATTGAAACCTAATTTGTCTACATTAATGCACTAATCATAAGTGTTGCTTGCAGTTCATCATCATCATCATCGAAAAATAGAAGTTAGTCGCAGGAATTTAGCAGCTCTAATCTTCCATGGCCCTTCAAAAGTGACCGACACAACTCTAATGCCCATGTAAAATTGTCCTTTTTTTCACACTATAAAAAGCAAAATCAACGGCACATGTCTTCTCGATAGACATAACATCAACCATCTCAAATAAAGGAAGTATATTCTTGTTGGTCTTATAGGTAGAATCAAGAATGAGCACTATTGAGGACGTGTTGAACAACTATATCGAGTCCGGATGAGACCAAAAAATATCTCGTACCGTAACTCCATCGTTGCAAGTTCTGTACCAGGACACTTAACTGTTATCATCCAATAATTTCACCAGTTGTTGAATCTCACTTATATCTCCCATAATTGCCTTTTTGGCGCGGTACCAAATTTAATACACTTGTTTCGTACCCTAAATTTTACCCCTTAGATGTCATCATCGTTTGCATGAGCATCATAGGTCAATCATCTTTGCATTGCTAACCAAACTATCAAGCCTTGTGGTTTTGTTTCTTCTGTGGAATTAGGGTTTTGTACAAGAAAGGAGGAAGCTTTGATTAATCATAATCTGAGTGGAAAATCAACCAAGGAGGTCCTCATACATCTCAAGGATCCCTAAGAGGTCATTTGGTCCAAGGAAATCCAATTCAAAAGCCTCCTAAGTGGGAAGGAGAGGCATTGATTTCATCTGATTCAAAAGTCAACGGAGGCATCTCAAAGGTCAACCATTGGGTTTTGAGGTGAACCAAGAGCTTCACAAGTCTTATCCTATTTTCTCATGCGATTAAATCAAGAAAAACAAGTGGAAATCATAAAATCAAAAGTTTTGGAGAATTAGGGTTTTGTGGAGAAAATTTCTGTGTGAATATCACAACTTCTAGCCATCTTGAAACATCCATAACTTTGTCATCCTTGACCCAAATGGAGCAAACTTGCTATCAAATTAAAGAAGACATCATGAACTACAACTTTTAAGAAGGAAGAATATTCATAAGATTCATGGATTTCAAGTTATGAAGGCTTGAAGTTATGAAAAACTAGGTTTTGAGTTTTGTACTTAGAATTTTTCCTAAGTGTGAAATCTCAACTTAGAGAGTGACTTTTCAAGGCAATCTTTCATCATGTTCCAAATCTCATTTCAATTTTCTTCCAACATGAAAGTTGTAAAGATCTCTCTCCCTCTCTCTCTCTCTCTCTCTCTCTCTCTCTCAGTTTTCTTTTGAGTACAAGAAATCTCCCATTGGATGTATAGAACTCAAGTTATGGATTCATAAAGATAGGGTTCCAAAGTTATCAAAAATGGACAAGTTTTAGGTTGGGGCTACTTTGCAAGATGCTTTTCACCAAGTTATTGACCTCAAATCATTTTCCCTTGAATATTAGAGTTGAAGATCATTCTTCAAGCTTTCTATCCATTACTAGAACATTTACATTGGATCAAAACTCCTCAAGTTATATGGATTCAAAGATGAGGTTTCACTTAGGTTAAAACTCATAACTTAGAATTTTTCTAAGTTATTTCAAGGCAGATTTTGAAACATGATCTTCAAGCTCAATTTTCATGACCCTCCAAGATTCAAATGAAGTTGCCATCAACATGAGATTTGTTCCTCATCATGCAAGACTTCTTATGACCTCAAGAATTCACAATTTGAACTAAGAATCATTGAGTTTTGGTTGGATAAAGTGAGCCATATGAATTAGTGATCACACGAGTTATGTTGCCTCATTTTTCATGCCTACCACAAATCATCTTGCAGCAACACATTTGTCCTCAATTTCATGTGCATAAGGCTCCACATTTCCACTCTAAACTGTGCCCAAACATTTCCTCAAATAGATAAGCAATCTATGTACCATGTGTGTGCATTTTTGAATAATTTTACAAAGAAAGCAAAAAGACAAAACTTGTAAACTTGGTCTTTAAGGTTATGCCTCAACCTCCACCTCTATGCTGACTCTTCTTACACAACAAAATAGCCACCGACAAGGACAACTTTGGAGTGGAAAGCAAACCCGAGCCACCCTTTGGTCTATTTTCAGTTTTTTCACAAATCTTTACCACGCGCTTTTACCATTGTGACTCATTGTTTCACCTCCTAAAAACCTCATATAAAAGCTAAAAGAAACCCTAGAGAGAAGGAAGCCACATTTTTTCATAAACTCAGATTGAAAACTCTCTCTCTCTCTCTCTCTCTCTTTCTAAAATTCTTCATTTCTTAGAATCTCTTCATACAAGGATGTTACCTTTGTTTCCTTCTCACCATTTTCACCTATAAAGCAAAAGGAAGCAAAAGAGAAAGTTTGGCTAAAGTTTGAAGCAAGTTCAGAAGTTGCAGACTTGCATTTTTGAGGTAGTTTTCTCTTTTCTTTTTCTCTCATGTTAGACGTTCATTAGGGATCATGTTGGTTGCATCTGAAGTCCTACACGTTGTAGGCCATGTTTGCATTAAGCTTGTGTTGTATTGAGTGAGTTGCAGAATTCACGTATTTTGTTCATGTCGTGCTTTCGTGGTGTTTTAGCTCTTAGGAATGATTTTGGATGTCATATTCTTGATCAGCATGGAAAACCCTAGAGTTTGGTATAAGATTTGTTGAGTTTTGGTTCAATTTTAGCTTGCTTCAGTGATGGTTGGTCGGAGAAGATGATAGAATCCCTTGCTTTCGTGGTGTTTTAGCTCTTAGGAATGATTTTGGATGTCATATTCTTGATCAGCATGGAAAACCCTAGAGTTTGGTATAAGATTTGTTGAGTTTTGGTTCAATTTTAGCTTGCTTCGGTGATGGTTGGTCGGAGAAGATGATAGAAGCCCTAGCTCCGACGTCCATGTGTGTTTGCCCTTCTGACTTGTTAACTTGTGCATGTGGCGCCCATGTGGCGTTGCGGTGTTTGACACCCCATTTAATGAGATGCACGCGTTGACATCTCACTTTATTGGTTTTTGATTTTTGTTTCATTTGGATAATGGGCTTCTATTTTTTATTTCCACACCCCTTGTTTTTGGGCCCAGAACCCATTGAACTAACCTTCAGTTCATTCTGCTTTTGCTATTACACCCCCTTTGCTCTTCATTTCCTTTTCTTTTATTTCTTTTTTCTATTTTCTTTCTGATTTTATTTTAATACTTCCAAATGTTATAAAAATCAATAAAAATAGTGAAAGGTGTTCTCTTTGACCTAGTTTTGAATTGATGCCTTGGTTAAGGTTCTTCCTTTTTGATTCTTGGGCTGACTTTTTGGAGTGTTTTGACACACATAATAAGGTTGATTCTTTATGACCTTGAGTGATATTGTTTGACATAATTTTCACTTGCTTGTTTATGATCCTCGAAATATGCTCGATTGGTTGGATGTTTAACTTTGTTGGGTTCATTTGATGTTGTTCTCTTGCAATCTTGTTGTGATGTTTTGCAATATGATTCCTAACACATATGAAATGAGTTTGATATTTGGTTTGGATTTTTTTGTCACTTTCCTATTTTTGAATGCCATGCCAAGTTGATGATCTTTAGTCCATGATAGTATGTCTACTTTGACATAGTTTTTAAACTTTCTTCTTTGGGATGTTTGTCACGATGATTATGTGATTGTGTGTGGTTTGAAAAGTATGTTTTAGATTCTGACTTTATGATCCCAAGTTGTCATTGCTTTCCCATTTAGGTTTCCACATATGCCTTATTTTGTTTGGGTCCTTTCTTGAAGTTTGCTTTGGTTCCTTGCATATGATCTTGCCTAGGACTTGGTGTGACTTTTGTTTGTGTTCCTATTGACATATTGAGGTTGAGTATGAGTTTTATGAGATGCATATGCTACTTCCCATGTGTTTCTTGAGTTGTAACTTCCTTGTTTGATTCTTTCTTTGCACTTCTATTGTTTGATTATGTTTGTAGCAAGTATGCTTGCTTGTTTTGGTGTGTGTTTGACTTTGTTTTTTTATCATTTTGACATGTTGAACATAATATGACATAATTACTGCCCTCCTTTGATTGTTATCTTATTTAGATGCATTGGCCTTGACACCATGTTTGTTATCTTTCCTCTCCTAAGCTTATCACTGCTTTACTTGTTGTTACAAGTTTGTTTGTTTCCATATTCTAAAGGAAGGCTATCTTATTGACTTGTAAGTCACTTTCTAGATTGATTCAAACCTTTATCTTCCTCTTATTGATCTTGTTAGAATTGTTTCCTTAGGCCTTATTATCGCTACTCGAAAAATGCATCGCGCAACGACGGGGAGGCGAAAAGAAAGAACAGAAGAGTCGCCACCGAACTTTATTTATCCCATAGGGGGAAAGGAAAATATCGAGAAAACCTTAAGAAACGAACGGATAAGATGGTCTCGTAACCATGAACGGGTTCGGAAGCCGGTTATGCGAAGGGAAGGTATTAGCACCCCTCGCATCCATCGTACTCGATGGGAACCTTTTGTTTGTCGATGTGTGATTATATTTGCTTAAATATTATGCTATAAAGAGAGTGTTCCAAGGGATAGAAAGAAGGGTTTAGAAATGGGGAAAGAGAAGTAACGGGGGGAAGAAGGGAGAGAACGGACTCGGTAGGACTTCGCGGTCCTAGGCCTACGTATTCTCAACAGATATGAGAAAATCAGAGTCGACGTAGTTCGGGAAACTACAGATAGGGGGGATTGTGCTCGCCAAGACATCGCCGTCTTGTGCCTACGTATTCTCATCTGGTATGAGAAATCAGAGCAGCCGTAGTTCGGCCTACGGTTTGTTGATGTTTTTTATGGATGATGCTATCGTGCGCATTCTCGCAGTTAGGTGTTTTGTTGCTCGCTCGTTGGAGACTTAGGCGTTACCTGTTTGCGGTAGAACGGACGTAACATATCCTTTTTGAAATGATTAGGTTTTCGCCATGCGAGGCAAGATGTCACGTTTGATTGATTTGGTTGTTTTTAGGGGGCGAGACATGTCCCCGGATAGTAACCCCTACAGGTAGTACCCAATTCGTTATCTCAAAGTTTTTGTGTTATGAAAATTATGTGGTGAACGAGGTGTCTTCGTATTGAAAGACGAGCGTCGAAACCACCCTCACTACAGTGGGCATCCCAACGTTCGGAGAGGAAGAAGACTACACTTAATCCCCTCTCTTTAATTCAATACAAAGATATCTTCATTCTCTTATTAAAGTGTTTTTGGTTTTAAACGGTAAGTGTTTTGCGACAGAGAATCCTACGGTAAACGTCAACACTCGGGATAGGAGAAGGCCTACGCCTAACCACTCCACAACCATTCAAGTTTTGTTGTAAAAAGATTTGAAAATGCACTCGGCGCGAGACCGAGGTTTTAGGTGATGAAAGATTACGGAATGAAGTTGTGAAAGTGAGATATGGTGGAAGAAGTCGTGTCTTCGTATTGAAAGACGAGTGTCGAGATCACCCTCACTACAGTGGGCATCCCAACACTCGGAGAGGAAGAAGACTACACTTAATCCCCTCTCTTTAATTCAATACAAAGAGAAATTAATTTATTGAAAGATGGTTTGAAAATGGACTCGGTACGAGACCGAGGTTTTTTAGGAGAGAAAAGTTTAGAAGCGTCTTCGTATTGAAAGACGAGTGTCGAAATCACCCTCACTACAGTGGGCATCCCAACACTCGAAGAAGAAGGGGTCTACACCCAACCCTCTATTTTTAATTCAATACAAAGAAATTATTTTATTATTGATGACTTGAGAAATGTTCTTAGATGCAAAGTAACGAACCCGACGGAGGACCAAAATTCAAGTAAACCAAGGGTTCCAACACCACATATATATTTAATACAAAATGTGTGCAAGGTGTTTTACATGAAAAACAAAGTGTGGTCAAAAGTGACTAGGTGTATGGAAGTGTATGTGACCATTTTAAAAAAAGGCAAATTTAACACATAACTTCCACCAGTGGAAGTTAAGTACAAAAAGTGACATTTTTGAAAAAAGCCTAAAATAACACATAACTTCCACCAGTGGAAGTTAAGTACAAAAAGTGATAATTTTTGAAAAAAGCCTAAAATAACACATAACTTCCACCAGTGGAAGTTAAGTACAAAAAGTGACATTTTTGAAAAAAAAGCCTAAAATAACACATAACTTCCACCAGTGGAAGTTAAGTACAAAAAGTGACATTTTTGAAAAAAGCCTAAAATAACACATAACTTCCACCCGTGGAAGTTAAGTACAAAAAGTGACATTTTTGAAAAAAGGCTAAAATAACACATAACTTCCACCAGTGGAAGTTAAGTACAAAAAGTGACATTTTTGAAAAAAGGCTAAAATAACACATAACTTCCACCAGTGGAAGTTAAGTACAAAAAGTGACATTTTTAAAAAAAGCCTAAAATAACACATAACTTCCACCAGTGGAAGTTAAGTACAAAAAGTGACATTTTTGAAAAAAAAAGCCTAAAATAACACACAACTTCCACCAGTGGAAGTTAAGTACAAAAAGTGACATTTTTGAAAAAAAAGCCTAAAATAACACATAACTTCCACCAGTGGAAGTTAAGTACAAAAAGTGACATTTTGCATTTTGAAAGTGATTTTTCATAATTGAGTGATTTTGAATGAAATGAGAGTTCAAGCATGTTGTAATGGACCAATGTGAGGTGTGTGATGTGTTGTTTTTAATGAAAAACAAGTTAAACAAAAAGTGTCAAGTTTGTGGCTTGGTGTGTTTGAATTGCTTGTGGCAAACATGTGAACTTGACCTTATGCACAAAACAAACAAAGTCAGCATGAAGACAATTTTCAAATACATATTCAAACATGTTCAAAATCAATCAAACTAACTTTTCAAGGTTTGTGCAAAAGAAGGTGTTCATGCTGCTATGGTCTTAGTTGACAGCAAGATGCCATAACAGCAAAAAACAATATGGTGAGCATGAGCTTTGCAAGCATAAACAAACTGATCCCTCTTCAATTTATGAACAGTAGGCTGATTATCTAGACATCATCATCAAATTTCTACCTTGGCCTAAATTCACACAGCCAAAACAAAATATAAAGGGACCTGTAATGACAGCCCCTAATGCTATACCTTAATATAGGTTGAACACAAAACCAAAACAAAGCAAACTGTGCTCTTGCTAACAGTATCAATCACCACTTCAATGAAAACCAAACTAGCACTAAGTAAACCTGTCTAAAGTTCAAACACCTAAGTTCAAATCTTAAACACTCTTTTGACTTAACTGCCAACCTACAGACTAACAACTAACAAAACCTGGTTGTGGTTCTGGTTCAAGACAAAATTCAAACAAAATACTTTGCCACAGATACAAGCTTCAAACATTGATACTGCTGTGCCCAACAAACAGCAACAGTATACATACCTGATTCCAAAACCATCCTGAAAACAACATACTCATTGGTATGCTCATTCACACATCACTAAAGTTTGGCAGCAATATTAGCAAAACACACAACCCAACTTATCAAAGCACCCAAAAATCACAAAGTGAACACATTGTCACAAGGACCAAACCTAGTGTGTGCAGTGAATTCTAAACAGCCAGCAATGAGCAGCAAATTTCAAATGGGAATGGAAGTCCGAAGTTCAAGATGTGCCTCACAGACATAGATCAACCTTTACCACCAACACAACATACACACATATAGTTCTTCTTTTAGAACAAAACAAAGAACTCAAACAAATTGCAAGGATTCAACAGCAACAAGGACAGCAATAACACTCCTACCAAACCAAAACCTTAACAAAATGCAGATAGTCCTAAATGTTTTTGCACATCCTAACTGAAACAAAGTAGCATATAAGTAGAGCTTATGACTTAAACAAAAGTGTTTCAATAAAAGTCAACTGCCCTCAAGCAAACCAAAATGGTCCACATAGTTTCTTAACTCACATAAGCAGCAGCAAGAACAATGGAATTATCAGTTAGCACACCCAACAACTAACTTCACAAGACTAAAACATGAATTTAGCAAAGACAGTTGGTCTGAATCATAGCAATGTTGACATGTGGACAGATTCAGTCATAACCATATCCAAAGGTTAAAGCAAACCGTTCATCAGAAAATTCAAGACATAGATGGATGCTGTCAAGCCATGATAACTAATTCACAAATAGAATGTTAACACAGGCCTATGGTGTCAAAAGTAAGCAAATCAAAATTTGGACTTTAACACAAACAGAACTCAAACATTCTGACTTTGACAAAATCATCTTGAAACAAAAATAAACCAAACATGTGATGCTCCTAGGGCTGAGGCAATCTACTTTGAATATCATCATACTAACAAGACCCTCATTCCTAGACCAACAATCACTCTTTACCAAAATCAGAACTCAATCATACTGGTGCTTTCTTTAAAATTAACAAGTCATAATGGATATGCACTTCACAAAAACTAACTGGCCAGCCAAACATCACATGTTTCAATAATGCAGTATTCTCAACAAAACAAAATAAATACAAACTATACCAATAACAAATCACTTAACCACTTCAACAGGAGATTCAAACTCCAACAGTCAGCAACAAACAGTCAGACATGCCTCTTGTAGCAGCATAACCAAACAATGATTACAACAAGCTTTGGTCCAAAATAAATCCAATAATGCAGGTTATGAATTCAAACATGGTAGTGCTCTAGGTATTTTACTCAATATGCATTTCAAGACAGGTGTGACTAATAGACAGCATAAACAGATATAAACTGACCCTAGCTGTCAACATAAAGATTCACAGCATAACAAACATCCAATGCCTATACAAAACACACACATGCTCAAAACATTTTTCAAAATCCAAACAAAAACAGTTGATACACATTCATTTGTTTCAAGTATTTTGAAAGTCAAATCACAAACCTAGCAGAAAATAATGTCCAAACATGGTTTATGTATACATGATGAAAAGATTCATACTTTAATACCTCTTGTAGCAGCACTCAACCACGAAAAGCTTGCAGTCTTGAGCAAGATAACCTTTTTTTCAGAGCTTGGCACCTCTTCCCTCCTTGAAGCTACACACGATTTTTTTTGAGAAAAGCTTCAAAGGGAGTTCAAAAAATTTTCTTCTGATTTCTTGTCCAAGTGTGGCTGCTAGGGTTTCCCTCAGCTTTAACCCTTTATACCTCAGTTCATCCAAAACCCTCATCTACTGAACTTGTCCTTTTGCTTTTTGGTTGGAGTGGAGAGTGGGATAAACTAGGGCTGCAGCAGGTCAGTATAGTGGCTGCTTGCTATTGCCTTCTCTAGTAAAGAATTCAAAAATCAAACAAAGCAAGTACTTCATTGGTTGGTCCTGTTATGGCAATGCTTGGTACAAGCTTTTATGGAAAACCAACTTTGCTCCAAATTGCAATTTCATTTGCAACTTGAAATACACATCTCAATCATGAAAACTGAATATACCACATTAATCCTTGCAAAAAATCAAGTGGGATTGGCTTTTGTTTCATTGAAAATGGTTAAGTTTTGCTCTACTTCCAATCTCTCACGTATGGCCATTTGTGTTCTTCAAAAATCTGCCCAGCCATAAAAATAGGGTACTTAACAAATTTGGGGTGGGATAATCAATGGATGTATCACCACCCCAGTGGTTAAGGCAAGCGCGCATATTATGTACTGTCCCTGGTTCAATTCCTGGTGGAGACAAAATCCACCCCTTTTTTTATTTTCCTGCGCTTGTTTTCCAATCTTTAAATATATACTTCCCCTTCCTTTGTTATTCACAAGTGCATGAGTGGCTGAGCTGGTAAGGCATTAAGCTTGCAATCCAAGGGTGGTGGGTTCAAACCTCACCTAGTGCATTTTTACTTCATTCATTTTTTTAATATGCTTGTCTGCCTATTTCCAAAGACTTTGGCTTGTATCTGATGACTTGAACACAAACTCTTGATCAGGTTTAGAAACCCTTGACAAATTCTCTCTTTTTTTTAGACACACATTCTTTGATCCTCTGTAAATGCAAAAAAATGCTATGCAAAATGTAAAGTTTTATGTAATATGCTGATGTAATGAAATGAAACATAAGCCAGAGAGGTTGGTCAAATTTTGGGGTACAACAGTTGCCCCTATTCGAGCGACTTGGACCTGAAGGTAAGAAAAGCGAACAGCTTTCAAACATTCAGGTAAAAGACGGTTGAATACCCAAGGAACCCAGAAATTTGCCAACCGCAGAAAAAAAAAACCGCACACAAAGGTCCGAAGATAACATGCACTGATCGCCAAAATAATTCGCTGGGAAAAAAGAAACTTAACCAAACAACTCTGTGGGGAACAAGCGTCCATCAAAGGATAACATTCAAAAGATATCAACCAAAAGTTGGGATAAATGTTCATTCTCCGGGGGGTATAAATCAAACATTACCAACCAAGAGTTGGGATTATCGTAATACCGAATAAAGTTAAACCCAAGCTGTCAACCAAAAGTTGAAACCATCAGATGAGACAAAATCAACCACGAGCTAACAACCAAAGGTTGGAATAGCTCACCAGGAAAACAAAGATTACCAACCAAGAGTTGGAATAACATCAGCAAGACAAACAAACTGGGTATTACCAACCAAAGTTTAGGATAAAGCTCCACAAGAGAAACAAAGACTACCAACCAAGAGTTGGAATAACGTCAACAAGGAAGACTACCAACCAAGAGTTGGAATAACATCAACAAGGAAGACTACCAACCAAGAGTTGGAATAACGTCAACAAGGAAGACTACCAACCAAGAGTTAGAATAAAATCAACAAGGAAGACTATCAACCAAGAGTTGGAATAACAACGTCAACAAGGAAGAATACCAACCAAGAGACAAGGAAGACTACCAACCAAGAGTTAGAATAACGTCAACAAGGAAGACTACCAACCAAGAGTTGGAATAACATCAACAAGGAAGACTACCAACCAAGAGTTGGAATAACAACGACAAGGAAGACTACCAACCAAGAGTTGGAATAATGTCAACAAGGAAGACTACCAACCAAGAGTTGGAATAACAACGTCAACAAGGAAGACTACCAACCAAGAGTTGGAATAACAACGTCAACAAGGAAGACTACCAACCAAGAGTTGGAATAACGTCAACAAGAAGACTACCAACCAAGAGTTGGAATAACAACGTCAACAAGGAAGACTACCAACCAAGAGTTGGAATAACAACGTCAACAAGGAAGACTACCAACCAAGAGTTGGAATAACGTCAACAAGGAAGACTACCAACCAAGAGTTGGAATAACATCAACAAGGAAGACTACCAACCAAGAGTTGGAATAACAACGTCAACAAGGAAGACTACCAACCAAGAGTTGGAATAACAACGTCAACAAGGAAGACTACCAACCAAGAGTTGGAATAACAACGTCAACAAGGAAGGCTACCAACCAAGAGTTGGAATAACAACGTCAACAAGGAAGACTACCAACCAAGAGTTGGAATAACGTCAACAAGGGACAAAATCACCATCGACCAAAAGTCGGAACACAAGCTACTAACCAAAAGTTAGGATCGCTTTAAAGATCAACATCGACAAAAAGTCGGAACACAAGCTACTAACCAAAAGTTAGGATCGCTAAGAAACGCTAAACGAAAGCGAACTGACCACAACAAAGGTTATCAACCCAAAGTTGAAATGTCCGCCTCTGTTGAGGAAAACGAGGATTACCCACCAAAAGTTAGGATAACATCCAAACCACCAACCAAGAGTTGGAATAAAAGTTACTAACCAAAAGTTTAGAATAAACAAAGATCCATCCCACTGTGGATATATGAACTTGAATAAGTAAACTCTGTTAGGGAGAATGATAAGATGAACACAACTGTCAATGATCTTTGCTGGAGACCTGTATTCCATACAGGCTTGATAAATATACTGATAATTGCTGGAGATACGCCTGAGAATAAAAAGGGATAACAACCTGGCATATGTTTCACATGCACATGTTTGAATATGGTGTAATGCTCCATACGAAATGGAAATGCTACACATTTTGGGAGGATGCTATGCACGATGCAAATGCAAAGGAACCACTCTAGCAAAAATAAATGCTAAAGAAGAGAGACCAACTCCGCTGGGGAAAGGCTAGACACGCCTAGCGCAAACAAACTTGTGCTGGGGAATACAAGCCTTGGATGGCCTCCGAGAAAAACTTATGGGTAAAACTGCTCTGCTAAGAACAAATCCACCCCGCTGGGGATCCAAATCAACTCTGCTACGGACAACATCCGGACGGCCTACCAGAAACAACTCTTCTGGGGAACAAGCAACTCGGCCGGGGGCAACAACTCCACTCTACCGGGGAAATCAACCATGAATGATTAGCCAGAATAACTTTATTGGGGAAACACATAAGATTGCTGAGGAATAGCTCCATTCTGTCGGTGATTGAATCTGCTACTTGTTAGGGATATTGAATAATTTTTATTGGGAGATTATCCCACACTCTCTTTGCTGAGGATGGAGATAAACAATCTCTGAGTCAGTCCCATTCTGCAGGGAGGAAGATTAACTCTGCTGACTTGGCTGGGGATTAGATAAGGAGGGAATCGACATTAACCTCTGCTTGGAAAAAATGAGGTAAACTTAACAAATACGACTTCCGCTTGAGGAATGAGTCAATGACCTAGACTCTGATGGGAAAGGAGTCAATTGTTCAGACTATGTGGGGATAACAATACTGCACTCGCCCCACTGCTGGGGAAATAAACCCAAATCTACTTTTATAACTCTGATAAGCTCTGAAGATATGGAGAGGAACACACCTCTTTTGTTTCCGATTTTGCCCCAGCCTATGGGATATCTGAAAAAATCTTCCTCGAAAGGGAACCTGAAATCTCTGTACTTTGATGGTTAGATATGAACTGCCTCAGCGCTTTGAACCTTGAAGAGGTACTTCAAGTCATTTTCCTTTCTGGATAAGGATGGTTGTCGTGCTCCTGGGGTGGCCTGCCCCAGCTTAGAAATGACTTTTACCTTGATTAGCTAAATTGGAGAAGTGCTTTTGACTTCGAGAGATTTACCTAATCTCGACCTGATTGCCCCAGATTAACTGCATCTAGGAATGACCGACTCCGCTTATGTTTACCTGATGTGACTTGCCCCTGCTCAAAGGAGTACTCGGGCGCTCTATATCTTATTTCTATCAAACTTCACATTGTAGAAACTTTCCTGATGTCAAATGCTTTCTCGGGAGTAAAACAATTCGTTTTGCAAAAGATAATATTAATGCAATGCATATGACAGTTTTAAAATCCAAGTCTGTTCACTAAAAAAAAAAGTTGTGACATATAGTGAATGAATCACTTATCAAAATGTCAATATCAATACCCATACGGTAAGAAAATCCTTTTAGGAGTCAGTTTTGACACGATCTTTACCGAAGTATGCTTTCGAAACAAACATGCTTCAATTAGGTCTTTTGAAGGTTGTAACGTGGTCAGGTTCATGGTTTAAAATAAAGGATATAAGGCTCAAAGTTCTGTTTAACCCACCCACTCTCCTTGATGTTCTTCAATCCTATGTTCAGCTAATTCGACACAAGCGCTCACCTCTCAAAGGTTGAATGATAGGAGTTATGATTCGGGAGACCACAAGTTTTCGGAGTGGCAGCCACTCGCTTTTCGCCTTTGGTGCCTGGAGTCACACGACTTATTCTTTTATAATTTTTATATCCCTATTTTTGCCTGGACTGACTCTTTTAATTACATCTTCTGATTTCGAAGTCCAGCGGGATGCCCTTAATTTTTGCCTAAGCCATTTGTTTTCAAGTTATCGACTTTGCGGGCTTTTTCTTTTCTTTTCTATTTTTTCTTTTGGTTCTCTTTTGAACAAATCGTGTGACACCAGCTTGTCTGACTTGTTGAAAAGGATTGTGATTGTCTCACTCCTTGGCTGGTGAAGGATAACCACTGTAGTTCTTTAGGTACGACCTATACAGGTGCGATTGATCCTCGAACGGGAACACTACTCTTGCAATTTGGATGTTTAGTCGAATTAACTGACACCTACCCTACCCCAGGTTAAGATTGAGGGTTTTTTCGTTTTCAGAAAGAAACTCCTACTACTAGGCTCAAAGGGGTTAACAAAGGATTATCTTCCTTATATCTCCGGTGTTTAGGAATTTGAAACAATGCCTGTACATCATCAGCAGAGGTTTTAATTCAAAAAGCATACGTTCAGAAATTTGCGTCTTTAAATTTCGTCATCCTCCCTCGGATTCCGCTTTAACAAGCGTTTGACAACAATAAAAGCATTGAGTGAACACGAATGGATTTAATCAAAACAAACATATTCAATTCATTATCATTATCAACTGAAAACAACAAAGTTCTACAAACAAGATTTGCAAATAAGTTCAAATTTAAACAGAAAAGAAACTACAAATGCAAAGAAATGACATGATAAAAAGGATTGAAGATTGTCAGCTCGAAGAACTTCTTCCTATTTGCGAGGGTTATTCTGATTCTGGCACTGATAGTTCATGCTGCAAAGACCCAAAAGGTTGCGGACTTTGAACAACAGGAATATACGGGGGGCTGGGTTTGAATCATTGAGGATCCTCTCTGTTCAGGCACTTTCATCCTCAAGCTTGACCTTGGAACAGGCAGTAGCTGCGGGCAGGGGGATTCTGACACCAAAGGTTGCAGGATATACTCCTGCCCTACTGCAGCTCCAAGTGAGGGAATAGGAACAAATTTTCCTGATACATTCATGCCGCCCGACACGAATTCAATCACCTTTGATTCAATTAGGTCCTGAACCTTATGCTTAAAAGCTTTACAGTTCGCAGCGTTATGCCCCGGTGCACCAGAGTGGAAGTCACAATGGGCTCTTTCATCATAGCCTTGTGGTGGCTCACCGGTAAGTGGAGACATAGTCCGAAGTTTAACCAATCGAAGTTGAAGCAAGAGTTGCAACAACTGAGCATAAGTCATAGGGATCTGGTTGAAGATTCTGTCGGACTGCTTCGTCCTTTGACCATTCCTTCTAAATGTGGGATTGGCTTGAGGAACAAGAGGTGGTTGCTGACGCAGGAGTTTTGGAACCTCCGGTGGCGCAGAAGATTTCTGACGCACATTACGCTCTGGTATAGATTCCACAGACAGAGCTGGAACAAGCATCTTGGCAGCAGCTTCAGGAATTTGATCACCCTCTTTTCTAAGCACATCCCTTATCACTTCCATGATCAAGCCCATCTGAGTTTTCAGTTGATTATTCTCCTCTCTGAGTGCATCCTGATCCAAGCGCAACGCTTGCATCTTTGCCACAAACTGCCCCAACTGGCTCTGAACTTCCCTTAGTTCTTCTCGAATCTGTTCCATGGTTGTCTCTGTTGGTTTCTTTTGGTGGAATACTAGTGAATGGTTGGATCTTCAATTCTGGAACAAACCGGATGGAAAACCACATGAAGCAATAACGTCCACAGAAATAGAACACCTCTATGCAAATGAAGAATGATGCAATATGCAAGACATGTAAAGAAATGCAAATGAATATGCAAATGCAACAGGGGATCAAAAGTTGTTATGTTGTTGACTGTGACGGATCAGCGCTTCGCCTTGAAACCATACAACACTAGTACAAGGATCCCACTATAATTGTTCATGCTGACAAACGGGTAGGATGAAGGTTAAAGTTTCCCTGCAAGATAGCACAACGAGATATCTTTCCCATCGGGTGAGCAATCTATTGGTTTAAGAGGGTATTCCAAAGGCTTTTCAAACAAAGTCCCATGCACTAACCCTCAAAAGTTTCCCATCATAACGACTACTCGTAAGACGGTAATCCCTTCAAAAGGATGAACACAGAGTTATGTTTTAGCAACCTTCGGAATAAGGTTCTACAAAAGGTCCTCAGAATCGCGGACTCCCAAGTTGGAAATAAGAACGCCATTACGACTACACGTATGACATAATTGTTCCAACGAGGTCTCATCTGAGCGGTGAAATTCAATCCAACTCAACGAGTCCTAAGTCTCGCAAATCAGAGAGAATCCACCTCCTATCCTAGTGTATACTTGAAAGCTCGGGTAGAAAGCTTTATCCTCACAAACCAATCCCAAATAAACCAAACAGGTTAGGAAATAAAGCACAAACAAATAAAGCAAATAAAACACAAATACGAAAAACAAAATAGGTTTGGCTCGCTAGGGTGTCCCCAGCAGAGTCGCCAGCTGTCGCTACTCGAAAAATGCATCGCGCAACGACGGGGAGGCGAAAAGAAAGAACAGAAGAGTCGCCACCGAACTTTATTTATCCCATGGGGGGAAAGGAAAATATCGAGAAAACCTTAAAAAACGAACGGATAAGATGGTCTCGTAACCATGAACGGGTTCGGAAGCCGGTTATGCGAAGGGAAGGTATTAACACCCCTCGCATCCATCGTACTCGATGGGAACCTTTTGTTTGTCGATGTGTGATTATATTTGCTTAAATATTATTCTATAAAGAGAGTGTTCCAAGGGATAGAAAGAAGGGTTTAGAAATGGGGAAAGAGAAGTAACGGGGGGAAGAAGGGAGAGAACGGACTCGGTAGGACTTCGCGATCCTAGGCCTACGTATTCTCAACAGATATGAGAAAATCAGAGTCGACGTAGTTCGGGAAACTACAGATAGGGGGGATTGTGCTCGCCAAGACATCGCCGTCTTGTGCCTACGTATTCTCATCTGGTATGAGAAATCAGAGCAGCCGTAGTTCGGCCTACGGTTTGTTGATGTTTTTTATGGATGATGCTATCGTGCGCATTCTCGCAGTTAGGTGTTTTGTTGCTCGCTCATTGGAGACTTAGGCGTTACCTGTTTGCGGTAGAACGGACGTAACATATCCTTTTTGAAATGATTAGGTTTTCGCCATGCGAGGCAAGATGTCACGTTTGATTGATTTGGTTGTTTTTAGGGGGCGAGACATGTCCCCGGATAGTAACCCCTACAGGTAGTACCCAATTCGTTATCTCAAAGTTTTTGTGTTATGAAAATTATGTGGTGAACGAGGTGTCTTCGTATTGAAAGACGAGCGTCGAAACCACCCTCGCTACAGTGGGCATCCCAACGTTCGGAGAGGAAGAAGACTACACTTAATCCCCTCTCTTTAATTCAATACAAAGAGATCTTCATTCTCTTATTAAAGTGTTTTTGGTTTTAAACGGTAAGTGTTTTGCGACAGAGAACCCTACGGTAAACGTCAACACTCGGGATAGGAGAAGGCCTACGCCTAACCACCCCACAACCATTCAAGTTTTGTTGTAAAAAGATTTGAAAATGCACTCGGCGCGAGACCGAGGTTTTAGGTGATGAAAGATTACGGAATGAAGTTGTGAAAGTGAGATATGGTGGAAGAAGTCGTGTCTTCGTATTGAAAGACGAGTGTCGAGATCACCCTCACTACAGTGGGCATCCCAACACTCGGAGAGGAAGAAGACTACACTTAATCCCCTCTCTTTAATTCAATACAAAGAGAAATTAATTTATTGAAAGATGGTTTGAAAATGGACTCGGTACGAGACCGAGGTTTTTTAGGAGAGAAAAGTTTAGAAGCGTCTTCGTATTGAAAGACGAGTGTCGAAATCACCCTCACTACAGTGGGCATCCCAACACTCGAAGAAGAAGGGGTCTACACCCAACCCTCTATTTTTAATTCAATACAAAGAAATTATTTTATTATTGATGACTTGAGAAATGTTCTTAGATGCAAAGTAACGAACCCGACGGAGGACCAAAATTCAAGTAAACCAAGGGTTCCAACACCACATATATATTTAATACAAAATGTGTGCAAGGTGTTTTACATGAAAAACAAAGTATGGTCAAAAGTGACTAGGTGTATGGAAGTGTATGTGACCATTTTAAAAAAAGGCAAATTTAACACATAACTTCCACCAGTGGAAGTTAAGTACAAAAAGTGACATTTTTGAAAAAAGCCTAAAATAACACATAACTTCCACCAGTGGAAGTTAAGTACAAAAAGTGATAATTTTTGAAAAAAGCCTAAAATAACACATAACTTCCACCAGTGGAAGTTAAGTACAAAAAGTGACATTTTTGAAAAAAAAGCCTAAAATAACACATAACTTCCACCAGTGGAAGTTAAGTACAAAAAGTGACATTTTTGAAAAAAGCCTAAAATAACACATAACTTCCACCAGTGGAAGTTAAGTACAAAAAGTGACATTTTTGAAAAAAGCCTAAAATAACACATAACTTCCACCAGTGGAAGTTAAGTACAAAAAGTGACATTTTTGAAAAAAGCCTAAAATAACACATAACTTCCACCAGTGGAAGTTAAGTACAAAAAGTGACATTTTTGAAAAAAAGCCTAAAATAACACATAACTTCCACCAGTGGAAGTTAAGTACAAAAAGTGACATTCTTAAAAAAAGCCTAAAATAACACATAACTTCCACCAGTGGAAGTTAAGTACAAAAAGTGACATTTTTGAAAAAAAAAGCCTAAAATAACACACAACTTCCACCAGTGGAAGTTAAGTACAAAAAGTGACATTTTTGAAAAAAAAAGCCTAAAATAACACATAACTTCCACCAGTGGAAGTTAAGTACAAAAAGTGACATTTTGCATTTTGAAAGTGATTTTTCATAATTGAGTGATTTTGAATGAAATGAGAGTTCAAGCATGTTGTAATGGACCAATGTGAGGTGTGTGATGTGTTGTTTTTAATGAAAAACAAGTTAAGCAAAAAGTGTCAAGTTTGTGGCTTGGTGTGTTTGAATTGCTTGTGGCAAACATGTGAACTTGACCTTATGCACAAAACAAACAAAGTCAGCATGAAGACAATTTTCAAATACATATTCAAACATGTTCAAAATCAATCAAACTAACTTTTCAAGGTTTGTGCAAAAGAAGGTGTTCATGCTGCTATGGTCTTAATTGACAGCAAGATGCCATAACAGCAAAAAACAATATGGTGAGCATGAGCTTTGCAAGCATAAACAAACTGATCCCTCTTCATTTTATGAACAGTAGGCTGATTATCTAGACATCATCATCAAATTTCTACCTTGGCCTAAATTCACACAGCCAAAACAAAATATAAAGGGACCTGTAATGACAGCCCCTAATGCTATACCTTAATATAGGTTGAACACAAAACCAAAACAAAGCAAATTGTGCTCTTGCTAACAGTATCAATCACCACTTCACTGAAAACCAAACTAGCACTAAGTAAACCTGTCTAAAGTTCAAACACCTAAGTTCAAATCTTAAACACTCTTTTGACTTAACTGCCAACCTACAGACTAACAACTAACAAAACCTGGTTGTGGTTCTGGTTCAAGACAAAATTCAAACAAAATACTTTGCCACAGATACAAGCTTCAAACATTGATACTGCTGTGCCCAACAAACAGCAACAGTATACATACCTGATTCCAAAACCATCCTGAAAACAACATACTCATTGGTATGCTCATTCACACATCACTAAAGTTTGGCAACAATCTTAGCAAAACACACAACCCAACTTATCAAAGCACCCAAAAATCACAAAGTGAACACATTGTCACAAGGACCAAACCTAGTGTGTGCAGTGAATTCTAAACAGCTAGCAATGAGCAGCAAATTTCAAATGGGAATGGAAGTCCGAAGTTCAAGATGTGCCTCACAGACATAGATAAACCTTTACCACCAACACAACATACACACATATAGTTCTTCTTTTAGAACAAAACAAAGAACTCAAACAAATTGCAAGGATTCAACAGCAACAAGGACAGCAATAACACTCCTACCAAACCAAAACCTTAACAAAATGCAGATAGTCCTAAATGTTTTTGCACATCCTAACTGAAACAAAGTAGCATATAAGTAGAGCTTATGACTTAAACAAAAGTGTTTCAATAAAAGTCAACTGCCCTTAAGCAAACTAAAATGGTCCACATAGTTTCTTAACTCACATAAGCAGCAGCAAGAACAATGGAATTATCAGTTAGCACACCCAACAACCAACTTCACAAGACCAAAGCATGAATTTAGCAAAGACAGTTGGTCTGAATCATAGCAATGTTGACATGTGGACAGATTCAGTCATAACCATATCCAAAGGTTAAAGCAAACAGTTCATCAGAAAATTCAAGACATAGATGGATGTTGTCAAGCCATGATAACTAATTCACAAATAGAATGCTAACACAGGCCTATGGTGTCAAAAGTAAGCAAATCAAAATTTGTACTTTAACACAAACAGAACTCAAACATTCTGACTTTGACAAAATCATCTTGAAACAAAAATAAACCAAACATGTGATGCTCCTAGGGCTGAGGCAATCTACTTTGAATATCATCATACTAACAAGACCCTCATACCTAGACCAACAATCATTCTTTACCAAAATCAGAACTCAATCATACTGGTGCTTTCTTTAAAATTAACAAGTCATAATGGATATGCACTTCACAAAAACTAACTGGCCATCCAAACATCACATGTTTCAACAATGCAGTATTCTCAACAAAACAAAATAAATACAAACTATACCAATAACAAATCACTTAACCACTTCAACAGGAGATTCAAACTCCAACAGTCAGCAAAAAACAGTCAGACATGCCTCTTGTAGCAGCATAACCAAACAATGATTACAACAAGCTTTGGTCCAAAATAAATCCAATAATGCAGGTTATGAATTCAAACATGGTAGTGCTCTAGGTATTTTACTCAATATGCATTTCAAGACAGGTGTGACTAATAGACAGCATAAACAGATATAAACTGACCCTAGCTGTCAACATAAAGATTCACAGCATAACAAACATCCAATGCCTATACAAAACACACACATGCTCAAAACAGTTTTCAAAATCCAAACAAAAACAGTTGATACACATTCATTTGTTTCAAGTATTTTGAAAGTCAAATCACAAACCTAGCAGAAAATAATGTCCAAACATGGTTTATGTATACATGATGAAAAGATTCAGACTTTAATACCTCTTGTAGCAGCACTCAACCACGAAAAGCTTGCAGTCTTGAGCAAGATAACCTTTTTTTCAGAGCTTGGCACCTCTTCCCTCCTTGAAGCTACACACGATTTTTTTTGAGAAAAGCTTCAAAGGGAGTTCAAAAATTTTTCTTCTGATTTCTTGTCCAAGTGTGGCTGCTAGGGTTTCCCTCAGCTTTAACCCTTTATACCTCAGTTCATCCAAAACCCTCATCTACTGAACTTGTCCTTTTGCTTTTTGGTTGGAGTGGAGAGTGGGATAAACTAGGGCTGCAGCAGGTCAGTATAGTGGTTGCTTGCTATTGCCTTCTCTAGTAAAGAATTCAAAAATCAAACAAAGCAAGTACTTCATTGGTTGGTCCTGTTATGGCAATGCTTGGTACAAGCTTTTATGGAAAACCAACTTTGCTCCAAATTGCAATTTCATTTGCAACTTGAAATACACATCTCAATCATGAAAACTGAATATACCACATTAATCCTTGCGAAAAATCAAGTGGGATTGGCTTTTGTTTCATTGAAAATGGTTAAGTTTTGCTTTACTTCCAATCTCTCACGTATGGCCATTTGTGTTCTTCAAAAATCTGCCCAGCCATAAAAATAGGGTACTTAACAAATTTGGGGTGGGATAATCAATGGATGTATCACCACCCCAGTGGTTAAGGCAAGCGCGCATATTATGTACTGTCCCTGGTTCGATTCCTGGTGGAGACAAAATCCACCCCTTTTTTTATTTTCCTGCGCTTGTTTTCCAATCTTTAAATATATACTTCCCCTTCCTTTGTTATTCACAAGTGCATGAGTGGCTGAGCTGGTAAGGCATTAAGCTTGCAATCCAAGGGTGGTGGGTTCAAACCTCACCTAGTGCATTTTTACTTCATTCATTTTTTTAATATGCTTGTCTGCCTATTTCCAAAGACTTTGGCTTGTATCTGATGACTTGAACACAAACTCTTGATCAGGTTTAGAAACCCTTGACAAATTCTCTCTTTTTTTTAGACACACATTCTTTGATCCTCTGTAAATGCAAAAAAATGCTATGCAAAATGTAAAGTTTTATGTAATATGCTGATGTAATGAAATGAAACATAAGCCAGAGAGGTTGGTCAAATTTTGGGGTACAACAGTTGCCCCTATTCGAGCGACTTGGACCTGAAGGTAAGAAAAGCGAACAGCTTTCAAACATTCAGGTAAAAGACGGTTGAATACCCAAGGAACCCAGAAATTTGTCAACCGTAGGAAAAAAAAACCGCACACAAAGGTCCGAAGATAACATGCACTGATCGCCAAAATAATTCGCTGGGAAAAAAGAAACTTAACCAAACAACTCTGTGGGGAACAAGCGTCCATCAAAGGATAACATTCAAAAGATATCAACCAAAAGTTGGGATAAATGTTCATTCTCCGGGGGGTATAAATCAAACATTACCAACCAAGAGATGGGATTATCGTAATACCGAATAAAGTTAAACCCAAGCTGTCAACCAAAAGTTGAAACCATCAGATGAGACAAAATCAACCACGAGCTAACAACCAAAGGTTGGAATAGCTCACCAGGAAAACAAAGATTACCAACCAAGAGTTGGAATAACATCAGCAAGACAAACAAACTGGGTATTACCAACCAAAAGTTAGGATAAAGCTCCACAAGAGAAACAAAGACTACCAACCAAGAGTTGGAATAACGTCAACAAGGAAGACTACCAACCAAGAGTTGGAATAACATCAACAAGGAAGACTACCAACCAAGAGTTGGAATAACGTCAACAAGGAAGACTACCAACCAAGAGTTAGAATAACATCAACAAGGAAGACTACCAACCAAGAGTTGGAATAACAACGTCAACAAGGAAGAATACCAACCAAGAGACAAGGAAGACTACCAACCAAGAGTTAGAATAACGTCAACAAGGAAGACTACCAACCAAGAGTTGGAATAACGTCAACAAGGAAGACTACCAACCAAGAGTTGGAATAACATCAACAAGGAAGACTACCAACCAAGAGTTGGAATAACAACGACAAGGAAGACTACCAACCAAGAGTTGGAATAACGTCAACAAGGAAGACTACCAACCAAGAGTTGGAATAACAACGTCAACAAGGAAGACTACCAACCAAGAGTTGGAATAACAACGTCAACAAGGAAGACTACCAACCAAGAGTTGGAATAACGTCAACAAGGAAGACTACCAACCAAGAGTTGGAATAACGTCAACAAGGAAGACTACCAACCAAGAGTTGGAATAACAACATCAACAAGGAAGACTACCAACCAAGAGTTGGAATAACGTCAACAAGGAAGACTACCAACCAAGAGTTGGAATAACGTCAACAAGGAAGACTACCAACCAAGAGTTGGAATAACATCAACAAGGAAGACTACCAACCAAGAGTTGGAATAACAACGTCAACAAGGAAGACTACCAACCAAGAGTTGGAATAACAACGTCAACAAGGAAGACTACCAACCAAGAGTTGGAATAACAACGTCAACAAGGAAGACTACCAACAAAGAGTTGGAATAACGTCAACAAGGGACAAAATCACCATCGACCAAAAGTCGGAACACAAGCTACTAACCAAAAGTTAGGATCGCTGTAAAGATCAACATCGACAAAAAGTCGGAACACAAGCTACTAACCAAAAGTTAGGATCGCTAAGAAACGCTAAACGAAAGCGAACTGACCACAACAAAGGTTATCAACCCAAAGTTGAAATGTCCGCCTCTGTTGAGGAAAACGAGGATTACCCACCAAAAGTTAGGATAACATCCAAACCACCAACCAAGAGTTGGAATAAAAGTTACTAACCAAAAGTTTAGAATAAACAAAGATCCATCCCACTGTGGATATATGAACTTGAATAAGTAAACTCTGTTAGGGAGAATGATAAGATGAACACAACTGTCAATGATCTTTGCTGGAGACCTGTATTCCATACAGGCTTGATAAATATACTGATAATTGCTGGAGATACGCCTGAGAATAAAAAGGGATAACAACCTGGCATATGTTTCACATGCACATGTTTGAATATGGTGTAATGCTCCATACGAAATGGAAATGCTACGCATTTTGGAAGGATGCTATGCACGATGCAAATGCAAAGGAACCACTCTAGCAAAAATAAATGCTAGAGAAGAGAGACCAACTCCGCTGGGGAAAGGCTAGACACGCCTAGCGAAAACAAACTTGTGCTGGGGAATACAAGCCTTGGATGGCCTCCGAGAAAAACTTATGGGTAAAACTGCTCTGCTAAGAACAAATCCACCCCGCTGGGGATCCAAATCAACTCTGCTACGGACAACATCCGGACGGCCTACCAGAAACAACTCTTCTGGGGAACAAGCAACTCGGCCGGGGGAAACAACTCCACTCTACCGGGGAAATCAGCCATGAATGATTAGCCAGAATAACTTTATTGGGGAAACACATAAGATTGCTGAGGAATAGCTCCATTCTGTCGGTGATTGAATCTGCTACTTGTTAGGGATATTGAATAATTTTTACTGGGAGATTATCCCACACTCTCTCTGCTGAGGATGGAGATAAACAATCTCTGAGTCAGTCCCATTCTGCGGGGAGGAAGATTAACTCCGCTGACTTGGCTGGGGATTAGATAAGGAGGGAATCGACATCAACCTCTGCTTAGGAAAAATGAGGTAAACTCAACAAATACGACTTCCGCTTGAGGAATGAGTCGATGACCTAGACTCTGATGGGAAAGGAGTCAATTGTTCAGACTATGTGGGGATAACAATACTGCACTCGCCCCACTGCTGGGGAAATAAACCCAAATCTACTTTTATAACTCTGATAAGCTCTGAAGATATGGAGAGGAACACACCTCTTTTGTTTCCGATTTTGCCCCAGCCTATGGGATATCTGAAAAAATCTTCCTCGAAAGGGAACCTGAAATCTCTGTACTTTGATGGTTAGATATGAACTGCCTCAGCGCTTTGAACCTTGAAGAGGTACTTCAAGTCAATTTCCTTTCTGGATAAGGATGGTTGTCGTGCTCCTGGGGTGGCCTGCCCCAGCTTAGAAATGACTTTTACCTTGATTGGCTAAATTGGAGAAGTGCTTTTGACTTCGAGAGATTTACCTAATCTCGACCTGATTGCCCCAGATTAACTGCATCTACGAATGACCGACTCCGCTTATGTTTACCTGATGTGACTTGCCCCTGCTCAAAGGAGTACTCGGGCGCTCTATATCTTATTTCTATCAAACTTCACATTGTAGAAACTTTCCTGATGTCAAATGCTTTCTCGGGAGTAAAACAATTCGTTTTGCAAAAGATAATATTAATGCAATGCATATGACAGTTTTAAAATCCAAGTCTGTTCACTAAAAAAAAAGTTGTGACATATAGTGAATGAATCACTTATCAAAATGTCAATATCAATACCCATACGGTAAGAAAATCCTTTTAGGATTCAGTTTTGACACGATCTTTACCGAAGTATGCTTTCGAAACAAACATGCTTCAATTAGGTCTTTTGAAGGTTGTAACGTGGTCAGGTTCATGGTTTAAAATAAAGGATATAAGGCTCAAAGTTCTTTTTAACCCACCCACTCTCCTTGATGTTCTTCAATCCTATGTTCAGCTAATTCGACACAAGCGCTCACCTCTCAAAGGTTGAATGATAGGAGTTATGATTCGGGAAACCACAAGTTTTCGGAGTGGCAGCCACTCGCTTTTCGCCTTTGGTGCCTGGAGTCACACGACTTATTCTTTTATAATTTTTATATCCCTATTTTTGCCTGGACTGACTCTTTTAATTACATCTTCTGATTTCGAAGTCCAGCGGGATGCCCTTAATTTTTTCCTAAGCCATTTGTTTTCAAGTTATCGACTTTGCGGGCTTTTTCTTTTCTTTTCTATTTTTTCTTTTGGTTCTCTTTTGAACAAATCGTGTGACACCGGCTTGTCTGACTTGTTGAAAAGGATTGTGATTGTCTCACTCCTTGGCTGGTGAAGGATAACCACTGTAGTTCTTTAGGTACGACCTATACAGGTGCGATTGATCCTCGAACGGGAACACTACTCTTGCAATTTGGATGTTTAGTCGAATTAACTGACACCTACCCTACCCCAGGTTAAGATTGAGGGTTTTTTCGTTTTCAGAAAGAAACTCCTACTACTAGGCTCAAAGGGGTTAACAAAGGATTATCTTCCTTATATCTCCGGTGTTTAGGAATTTGAAACAATGCCTGTACATCATCAGCAGAGGTTTTTATTCAAAAAGCATACATTCGGAAATTTGCGTCTTTAAATTTCGTCATCCTCCCTCGGATTCCGCTTTAACAAGCGTTTGACAACAATAAAAGCATTGAGTGAACACGAATGGATTTAATCAAAACAAACATATTCAATTCATTATCATTATCAACTGAAAACAACAAAGTTCTACAAACAAGATTTGCAAATAAGTTCAAATTTAAACAGAAAAGAAACTACAAATGCAAAGAAATGACATGATAAAAAGGATTGAAGATTGTCAGCTCGGAGAACTTCTTCCTATTTGCGAGGGTTATTCTGATTCTGGCACTGATAGTTAATGCTGCAAAGACCCAAAAGGTTGCAGACTTTGAACAACAGGAATATCCGGGGGGCTGGGTTTGAATCATTGAGGATCCTCTCAGTTCAGGCACTTTCATCCTCAAGCTTGACCTTGGAACAGGCAGTAGCTGCGGGCAGGGGGATTCTGACACCAAAGGTTGCAGGATATACTCCTGACCTACTGCAGCTCCAAGTGAGGGAATGGGAACAAATTTGCCTGATACATTCATGCCGCCCGACACGAATTCAATCACCTTTGATTCAATTAGGTCCTGAACCTTATGCTTAAAAGCTTTACAGTTCGCAGCGTTATGCCCCGGTGCACCAGAGTGGAAGTCACAATGGGCTCTTTCATCATAGCCTTGTGGTGGCTCACCGGTAAGTGGAGACATAGTCCGAAGTTTAACCAATCGAAGTTGAAGCAAGAGTTGCAACAACTGAGCATAAGTCATAGGGATCTGGTTGAAGATTCTGTCGGACTGCTTCGTCCTTTGACCATTCCTTCTAAATATGGGATTGGCTTGAGGAACAAGAGGTGGTTGCTGACGCAGGAGTTTTGGAACCTCCGGTGGCGCAGAAGATTTCTGACGCACATTACGCTCTGGTATAGATTCCACAGACAGAGCTGGAACAAGCATCTTGGCAGCAGCTTCAGGAATTTGATCACCCTCTTTTCTAAGCACATCCCTTATCACTTCCATGATCAAGCCCATCTGAGTTTTCAGTTGATTATTCTCCTCTCTGAGTGCATCCTGATCCAAGCGCAACGCTTGCATCTTTGCCACAAACTGCCCCAACTGGCTCTGAACTTCCCTTAGTTCTTCTCGAATCTGTTCCATGGTTGTCTCTGTTGGTTTCTTTTGGTGGAATACTAGTGAATGGTTGGATCTTCAATTCTGGAACAAACCGGATGGAAAACCACATGAAGCAATAACGTCCACAGAAATAGAACACCTCTATGCAAATGAAGAATGATGCAATATGCAAGACATGTAAAGAAATGCAAATGAATATGCAAATGCAACAGGGGATCAAAAGTTGTTATGTTGTTGACTGTGACGGATCAGCGCTTCGCCTTGAAACCATACAACACTAGTACAAGGATCCCACTATAATTGTTCATACTGACAAACGGGTAGGATGAAGGTTAAAGTTTCCCTGCAAGATAGCACAACGAGATATCTTTCCCATCGGGTGAGCAATCTATTGGTTTAAGAGGGTATTCCAAAGGCTTTTCAAACAAAGTCCCATGCACTAACCCTCAAAAGTTTCCCATCATAACGACTACTCGTAAGACGGTAATCCCTTCAAAAGGATGAACACAGAGTTATGTTTTAGCAACCTTCAGAATAAGGTTCTACAAAAGGTCCTCAGAATCGCGGACTCCCAAGTTGGAAATAAGAACGCCATTACGACTACACGTATGACATAATTGTTCCAACGAGGTCTCATCTGAGCGGTGAAATTCAATCCAACTCAACGAGTCCTAAGTCTCGCAAATCAGAGAGAATCCACCTCCTATCCTAGTGTATACTTGAAAGCTCGGGTAGAAAGCTTTATCCTCACAAACCAATCCCAAATAAACCAAACAGGTTAGGAAATAAAGCACAAACAAATAAAGCAAATAAAACACAAATACGAAAAACAAAATAAGTTTGGCTCGCTAGGGTGTCCCCAGCAGAGTCGCCAGCTGTCGCTACTCGAAAAATGCATCGCGCAACGACGGGGAGGCGAAAAGAAAGAACAGAAGAGTCGCCACCGAACTTTATTTATCCCATGGGGGGAAAGGAAAATATCGAGAAAACCTTAAGAAACGAACGGATAAGATGGTCTCGTAACCATGAACGGGTTCGGAAGCCGGTTATGCGAAGGGAAGGTATTAGCACCCCTCGCATCCATCGTACTCGATGGGAACCTTTTGTTTGTCGATGTGTGATTATATTTGCTTAAATATTATGCTATAAAGAGAGTGTTCCAAGGGATAGAAAGAAGGGTTTAGAAATGGGGAAAGAGAAGTAACGGGGGGAAGAAGGGAGAGAACGGACTCGGTAGGACTTCGCGGTCCTAGGCCTACGTATTCTCAACAGATATGAGAAAATCAGAGTCGACGTAGTTCGGGAAACTACAGATAGGGGGGATTGTGCTCGCCAAGACATCGCCGTCTTGTGCCTACGTATTCTCACCTGGTATGAGAAATCAGAGCAGCCGTAGTTCGGCCTACGATTTGTTGATGTTTTTTATGGATGATGCTATCGTGCGCATTCTTGCAGTTAGGTGTTTTGTTGCTCGCTCGTTGGAGACTTAGGCGTTACCTGTTTGCGGTAGAACGGACGTAACATATCCTTTTTGAAATGATTAGGTTTTCGCCATGCGAGGCAAGATGTCACGTTTGATTGATTTGGTTGTTTTTAGGGGGCGAGACATGTCCCCGGATAGTAACCCCTACAGGTAGTACCCAATTCGTTATCTCAAATTTTTTGTGTTATGAAAATTATGTGGTGAACGAGGTGTCTTCGTATTGAAAGACGGGCGTCGAAACCACCCTCGCTACAGTGGGCATCCCAACGTTCGGAGAGGAAGAAGACTACACTTAATCCCCTCTCTTTAATTCAATACAAAGAGATCTTCATTCTCTTATTAAAGTGTTTTTGGTTTTAAACGGTAAGTGTTTTGCGACAGAGAACCCTACGGTAAACGTCAACACTCGGGATAGGAGAAGGCCTACGCCTAACCACCCCACAACCATTCAAGTTTTGTTGTAAAAAGATTTGAAAATGCACTCGGCGCGAGACCGAGGTTTTAGGTGATGAAAGATTACGGAATGAAGTTGTGAAAGTGAGATATGGTGGAAGAAGTCGTGTCTTCGTATTGAAAGACGAGTGTCGAGATCACCCTCACTACAGTGGACATCCCAACACTCGGAGAGGAAGAAGACTACACTTAACCCCCTCTCTTTAATTCAATACAAAGAGAAATTAATTTATTGAAAGATGGTTTGAAAATGGACTCGGTACGAGACCGAGGTTTTTTAGGAGAGAAAAGTTTAGAAGCGTCTTCGTATTGAAAGACGAGTGTCGAAATCACCCTCACTACAGTGGGCATCCCAACACTCGAAGAAGAAGGGGTCTACACCCAACCCTCTATTTTTAATTCAATACAAAGAAATTATTTTATTATTGATGACTTGAGAAATGTTCTTAGATGCAAAGTAACGAACCCGACGGAGGACCAAAATTCAAGTAAACCAAGGGTTCCAACACCACATATATATTTAATACAAAATGTGTGCAAGGTGTTTTACATGAAAAACAAAGTGTGGTCAAAAGTGACTAGGTGTATGGAAGTGTATGTGACCATTTTAAAAAAAGGCAAATTTAACACATAACTTCCACCAGTGGAAGTTAAGTACAAAAAGTGACATTTTTGAAAAAAGCCTAAAATAACACATAACTTCCACCAGTGGAAGTTAAGTACAAAAAGTGATAATTTTTGAAAAAAGCCTAAAATAACACATAACTTCCACCAGTGGAAGTTAAGTACAAAAAGTGACATTTTTGAAAAAAAAGCCTAAAATAACACATAACTTCCACCAGTGGAAGTTAAGTACAAAAAGTGACATTTTTGAAAAAAGCCTAAAATAACACATAACTTCCACCAGTGGAAGTTAAGTACAAAAAGTGACATTTTTGAAAAAAGGCTAAAATAACACATAACTTCCACCAGTGGAAGTTAAGTACAAAAAGTGACATTTTTGAAAAAAGCCTAAAATAACACATAACTTCCACCAGTGGAAGTTAAGTACAAAAAGTGACATTTTTAAAAAAAGCCTAAAATAACACATAACTTCCACCAGTGGAAGTTAAGTACAAAAAGTGACATTTTTGAAAAAAAAAGCCTAAAATAACACATAACTTCCACCAGTGGAAGTTAAGTACAAAAAGTGACATTTTTGAAAAAAAAGCCTAAAATAACACATAACTTCCACCAGTGGAAGTTAAGTACAAAAAGTGACATTTTGCATTTTGAAAGTGATTTTTCATAATTGAGTGATTTTGAATGAAATGAGAGTTCAAGCATGTTGTAATGGACCAATGTGAGGTGTGTGATGTGTTGTTTTTAATGAAAAACAAGTTAAGCAAAAAGTGTCAAGTTTGTGGCTTGGTGTGTTTGAATTGCTTGTGGCAAACATGTGAACTTGACCTTATGCACAAAACAAACAAAGTCAGCATGAAGACAATTTTCAAATACATATTCAAACATGTTCAAAATCAATCAAACTAACTTTTCAAGGTTTGTGCAAAAGAAGGTGTTCATGCTGCTATGGTCTTAGTTGACAGCAAGATGCCATAACAGCAAAAAACAATATGGTGAGCATGAGCTTTGCAAGCATAAACAAACTGATCCCTCTTCAATTTGTGAACAGTAGGCTGATTATCTAGACATCATCATCAAATTTCTACCTTGGCCTAAATTCACACAGCCAAAACAAAATATAAAGGGACCTGTAATGACAGCCCCTAATGCTATACCTTAATATAGGTTGAACACAAAACCAAAACAAAGCAAACTGTGCTCTTGCTAACAGTATCAATCACCACTTCAATGAAAACCAAACTAGCACTAAGTAAACCTGTCTAAAGTTCAAACACCTAAGTTCAAATCTTAAACACTCTTTTGACTTAACTGCCAACCTACAGACTAACAACTAACAAAACCTGGTTGTGGTTCTGGTTCAAGACAAAATTCAAACAAAATACTTTGCCACAGATACAAGCTTCAAACATTGATACTGCTGTGCCCAACAAACAGCAACAGTATACATACCTGATTCCAAAACCATCCTGAAAACAACATACTCATTGGTATGCTCATTCACACATCACTAAAGTTTGGCAGCAATCTTAGCAAAACACACAACCCAACTTATCAAAGCACCCAAAAATCACAAAGTGAACACATTGTCACAAGGACCAAACCTAGTGTGTGCAGTGAATTCTAAACAGCCAGCAATGAGCAGCAAATTTCAAATGGGAATGGAAGTCCGAAGTTCAAGATGTGCCTCACAGACATAGATCAACCTTTACCACCAACACAACATACACACATATAGTTCTTCTTTTAGAACAAAACAAAGAACTCAAACAAATTGCAAGGATTCAACAGCAACAAGGACATCAATAACACTCCTACCAAACCAAAACCTTAACAAAATGCAGATAGTCCTAAATGTTTTTACACATCCTAACTGAAACAAAGTAGCATATAAGTAGAGCTTATGACTTAAACAAAAGTGTTTCAATAAAAGTCAACTGCCCTCAAGCAAACCAAAATGGTCCACATAGTTTCTTAACTCACATAAGCAACAGCAAGAACAATGGAATTATCAGTTAGCACACCCAACAACCAACTTCACAAGACCAAAGCATGAATTTAGCAAAGACAGTTGGTCTGAATCATAGCAATGTTGACATGTGGACAGATTCAGTCATAACCATATCCAAAGGTTAAAGCAAACAGTTCATCAGAAAATTCAAGACATAGATGGATGCTGTCAAGCCATGATAACTAATTCACAAATAGAATGCTAACACAGGCCTATGGTGTCAAAAGTAAGCAAATCAAAATTTGGTCCATTTTAATTCTCTTTCTTTTAAAAAGTCCAATTTGGTCCCTTATATTGTCAAACAGAACTAAACAAGTCCTTTTTGTCAAATAATGATAAACGACGTTAGACATAAAGGACGTGGCAACTCAGGTGGATTGTCCTCTTCATCACCTTCTTCTTCTTCATTTCTGAAACATAGTTCATTTTACCCCAAATTTAAACCTATTATGAATAGTGTAAGAAATCTCCAAAATGAAACCTAATTCGTCTACATTAGTGCACTAATCATGAGTGTTTCCCGCAGTTCATCATCATCATCATTAAAAAAACAGAAGTGAGTCGCAGGTATTTACCAGCTCTAATCTTCCATGGAAGCTTTTTTGTTAGCACTCATTCTGGTGGAGTGTCTCTTGCATATCATAAGCATTGTTGCATCGCATCCTCTAAATGCGTAGCATTTCTATTTTGTATGGAGCATTACACCATACTTAAACATATGCATCTGAAGCATAAGTCAGTGGTTGATACCCTCTTTTCTAGACATTTCCCCAGCAAAAGATGTTGTAATTCAGGAGGTTTTAGTGGATTCATTTATACTATTAGTGTTTACTTCCAGAGGAATTATTTTGTATCCCTCTGCAGAGTTGCTTGACCAGGATACTTTTACCCCTCACAGAGTCAGCAATCTGTGGTTGCTTTTCTTTTCACCCCTTCGTCCAGGTGGTCGCTCGTATCTTCCCCTCAGGGTTGATTAGCGTTTTTGGTATTGTTGCTTTCACTCATCTTGCAGGTGTTAGTGGAGTTATTCTCATTTCGGTTTTCTATAATAGACACTCGTTCGTGTTTGTTTCAGCTTCATTAATACTCGTCCGTATTGACCCTAGACACTCGTCGTGTTCTCCTAGACACTCGTCTGTGTTTATTTCACTTATCCTCAATACTCGTCTGTATTGATCCTAAAACACTCGTCTGTGTTTATTGCTTCAGGTCTCACCAGTACTCGTTCGTTTTGATCTTAACACTCGTGTGTGTTCATCTCTATTATTTCTTACACTTGCCCATGTTTATCCTTTGCAACACTCATCTGTGTTTGTTCTAGCCTCGTCAATACTCGTCCGTATTGATCTCCTAAGAACTCGTCTGTGTTTGCTTTCATATTTGTCCATAGTGATTTTGGACACTTGTTCATGTTCTTTTCAACACCCGTCCTTGTTCACTTCAAATTTTATCAATACTCGTCCGTATTGATCTTAAACACTCGTCCGTATTTATTCTTCTTAACACTCGTTCGTGTTTGCTTCAGGATTCACCAATACTCGTTCGTATTGACCTTTGACACTCGTCATCTTCTTCTTAACACTCGTCTGTGTTTATTTCATTTCATTCAAATACTCGTCCGTATTAATTTTGACACTAGTCGTGCTGCCTTTGCATCCGTTTCAATACTCGTTCGTATTGATTTAAACACTCATCCGCGTTTGTTTCATTGCTTTTCAATACTCGTCCATATTAATCCTCGACACTCATTCTTGTCTGTCCAGTTTCATTTCAATACTCGTCCGTATTGACCTTCAACACTCATTTGTATTTATTTCAGCATCGTCAATACTCATCCATATTGATCCCAACACTCACTCGTGCGTGCTTTCAACGCTCGTCCGTGTTTTTTGCATTACTTTTCAATACTTGTATGTATTGACCTTCGACACTCATCTGTGTCTATCCCTACGTAGTTGGAACTTGTTTGCGTTCCCTTCCCTTATTTCAATACTCGTTTGTATTGACTTTGGCACTCGTCGTGTTATTCCTAGACACTCGTGTGTGTCCTTCCCGGTTGAAGCCATCACTCGTTTGTGTTGACTCCTTTTCCCGGCAGATTTGGGGTATAACCTTTTTGGTTTATTCCCCAGGGGAGTCGTCTCTCCCTTTTACAGGTTGCAAATTTTTATAGTTATTTTGGTATTCAATCTCTTTCTATCTTGAATGTCTAAGAGGTGTCATTCTTCATACCTTCAGATTTAAGTCGATTGAATAGGGACAGCTGTAACACCCCAAAATTTGTCTTTCATTTTTTAACCGTAATTGGCTTATGTTTTGTTCATTTTTGCATTATCATTGTGCATATCATGGCATTGGCTCTTGAGACATGGGATCAAGTTGTTTCTATGGCTCAAGGTTTTCTTTTATTACAAGTTTTTAAGCAGCAAGCATTAGAGGCTTCAGAATTCATTATGTTCGATGATCGGGTACCTGCTTATATTTTCCAGCAGGTTATTTTGATCGCAAGAGACAATTCCTAGTTTATTTCAAGCATTATACAAGTGTAATATCAAAAGAAAAGTTTCAGAGGCCAAACTATGCTTAGAACAGGTGGCAACAGGTGATTCTCCAAGTTTCCCTCCTTGTGGCGCCAAAACTTAAAATTTTGAATGTGGTAATCGATTATGTCGTGGTGAGAATTGGATGTCAAATTATTAATTAATTTGAATCTTAATTCATTGGTTCACCACCGGTCTTTAATTTGTCCAAAGGTAGGAAAAATATCAAATTATCCACAAGATGCAATGCAAATGCAAAGCTAGAGAGTTATAGGTTCGGGGGTTGGTTAAACTTAGGGAAGGTGCTAGCATCCTAAGTTTCTGTAGTACTCTACAGAAACCTCTTGTTTTATTGTGTTTATTGCTAAGGGTTATCTGCTTAAGGGTGAAAGACCTAATGGTTTATTTTTAAGTATACTCGCTAAGAAGTCGCATCTTGTGCCTACATATCCTGACGGGAGTGGAATCAGAGTATTTGTAGTTCCCCTAAAGGGTTTGAGGAAATTCTTGACTGTTGGTCAAAGTTTCAAAGGGATAAAGTTTGTTGATTGATTGATTCTAGGAGAAAAGACGAGTCATCATCTCGAGGGAGAAAACTCAACTTAACCACTACAACTTGTAGGAGATGGTCTTTGCATCGTCTTGAGAGAAGGGCTCAAACACTCAGATTTCATCGACGAGTATGCCTCTAACTCTCCCAAGCGGAAAAGATCTTATATCTCTTGATTGCGTTATGGGGCAGGAGAATTATATCTCGACTGTCAAGATGACTAACGTCTAATTCTCTTGTAGGGATAAAAGTTTGATTGAGTTGAATAGAGTTTATCTATGTTGTAAAAGATAAAGCGGTTCCCCTTAAGGGGTAGGATCTAAACTTAGGCTGATCGACTTGAAAAAGATCAAGGATCAAGTGGGGGATTATGATGCATATGAATGCAATATGCCCAAATTGTTAAGTTATGCTTAGGTTCTTCCTTTGGACATTATGCAATGCGATAAATGAATAACGATGAAAATAAAATTCGATGATAAATAAATCCATACAACGAATATAAACGCAAGGCAAGCAGATCCATACGAGTGGGGGTGAGAATGTCTAAATAAATCGGAGGATAGGAAGAGAGCGCATGCTGATTAAGTTCTATGTGAAATTGATTTTAAGAAAAGGTTAGATTAATTAGTTTTTTAGCAAAATTAAGGATTATGAATTAAATTAAGTTTTTGGATAGAAATATTTTTAAATAAATAATAATTATAAAAAAAAAGGTTTTCTTTTTATTATTTATTAGGTAGATTTATTAAATGAAAGTTATATTATAATTAAAATGGCATAGGTTTCTGTTATTGAATAAAAAAAAGTTTTGTTATTATAAAAGTTATTTAATATGAACAAAATATGAATAAAAAATGGGCATAGGTTTCTGTTATTGAATAAAAAAGGGGCTCTTTACTAATAATATGAACAAAATATGTATGTTATCTAAATAAATAAATATTGAGTTCATGAGGTGAATAAAATAAAATAATAAATAAATAGTAGATTAGTGAAATAAGTTAATTTAAAAAGATTATTAATTAAATAGATTGACTAATTAACAAAAGGGCTAATTAAAAGAGTTATTAGTTTATTTAAATTTTTAAAAAAAGATTAAATAAAAAGATTAATTAATTGATTAACAGAAATAATTAAAAAGAGAAAAAAAAAATGAAAAGCCAAAGGAGGGGGGCGGACGGTCTGGTGTGGGTGAGGCGGTGAGGGTTTACGGTGGAATGCAGTGTGGACCGTGTAATCTGGTGATTAGGTGAGATGTGTGGTGATCGTGTGTGGGGTACACCGTGATACCGTGTGTGCACATGCATCAGATTATATTACAATATGAAAAAAAAGATAAAATAAGAAACCCTAAAACTAAATCCACAACTCTCTTCCTCTCTCCCATGTGTTGCGACACCCTCTCATTCCCTCTCACTCTGATTTTTTCTTCTAAAAAAAAATCTTCTCTCTCGCGATGACTCTTTCTTCTCTGCATGTCATGATTTCCTTTCTTCTCCTCTGAGCGATGAACATCCCTCTTCTCTGCTTGCCCGCATTCGTTGTAAGAAAAAGAGGAAAAAAACAAAGTTAAAAAGAGAGTCCTTACGTTTGGACTTTGTTTCGCGAGTTTTTGATGCTTATGGTGATGATGAGTTTTCTCTGAGCCTCTTTTTGATTTTCTCTATGGATCTGCTGCTTCGAATTGTGTTTGCGGTTTGAGATATGGACTGGGTTTTGCGCTCTTGTTGCTAGATGGTGAATGGGTCTTGTTGGCGCTTTGTGGGTTTTGGTGGTTTTGTGATGATTTATGAACGATTTGTGATTTCGATTTTGCTGTGATTTTAGAGGCGATGATGATTTTTTAAAATCTGAGCCCTTTGAGTTTCTTCTTCTCTTTATATAGTTGGTATTTGAAAAATGTTTGAAATAGCATTTTAAAACTTTCTCTTTTCGGTTGATTTGTCTGAGATGGATTTGGAAAGATTTTGACAAATCTTAAAACTTTTCCGTTCTTGGTTTGCTTTGTTTGATATTGTTTCGGAAGATTTTAAAAACTTTAATATTCTTCCTTATTCGTTTTGATTCGATGCTAATGATAGTTTTGGAAGTTTTACAAATCCTTAAAATTTTCCAAATTCATCCTTGATTTGTTGCGACTGGTTTGGAGATTTTAAATCCGTTGGCTCTTTTGTTCCAACTCGTTTTGATTATGTTACGCCGGGTGGACTTCTGTTTTCGGGTATGGTTTATTTTCAAAAAAATTTATTTTTTGGATCTTCTGTTGTTACCATCTCGGAACTGGATCTTGTTTGGAGTATTTCCTTTTTGGGTTTGTTGTCATTGATGTGGATATCCGTTTGCGGATCTGCTGCTTGGAAACTTTAAGGTTTTGGCCTTTGCTAGAAAAAACGTGTCTCTTCCTCTTTTGCGAAAAAAAAACTTGTATTATTTTTAAGAACAGACTTTTCCCTTGATCTAATGCTGTAAAAGAAATATTGGTACTTGGTGATGATGACATAGTCTGAACCGTTGAAAAAAAATGTCGCTATTGTCCATTCTTTTTCAGAAGCTGGTGGCAATTCCAGATTGTTGCCCCTCCGTCTTTTGGCCTGATGATGATATTATATCTGAGGGTCGTAAAAAAAACGAAAATCCTCTTCTTTTTTGAAATCAATTGAATTACTAATTGTTTTTGTCCAATATTTGTAGGTTCGGAAGATGACGAAGATGAAGACTTGAAGATCTTGAACCTTAGAATAGCTTAGGATAGTCCTTAAGATTTAGTTAGAAACTTCTTGATGTAATCCAAAAAAATCTTATAACCAAAAATAGCAACTTGTAACCCATGTATCTTGTAATAAAATGCAAACCAATTTTGATTAATGAAGATATGTCTTATGATCCAAAAGCAAACTTGATTATGAACTTAATATCACAGCACACGGTTGAACTAAAAGAACCTGAAGCACTCGCAACCAAAAGTTCACTTCATGCCTTAAGAAATTTTAATAAAACCGTCTGGCCAAATCTTGAGAAATCCAATAATACGCCTAAAACACCACAATTCCACTGTGATCTTGATTTGCGAATTAAAACGGCTTGAAAATGGTACTTGGAACACTTCACATAAATAGAACTCAATCCTTTGCCGCACAGACCAAAATATCATTGCAATGTCCTGGAAGATCATAAAATCCAAAGTATAAACGATTCTTCTCTTTTTAGAAATAGTGCTTTGTGACCTTGTGGAACTCTCTTGATAAAGACAGTACGCCCTTTGGAAATAATCCAGAGGTAGCATGAGACGCTTAAATTGAGAGAAACAGTATCGCAAAATTTGACATACATGCACCAACTTGTTTGTCGCAATAAACATAAATACGAAGGTATAAAGCCAAATAACGCAAGAAACACACAGAGAGGTGGGATCTTAAAGTCAAAAATTAGGGTGCGACAGATTACCCTAGGCGAAGTTTGCCCAGATTGTTCATTTTTCAGCACTGCTGCACTTGGTTTGCATTTTGATCAGGTGATTTCCATGTGCATCAATAGAAGGATCTAGAATTGGTTCAAATTTGATTCATTTTCACAAATGAATTCCAATTCCCTCCAAAAATTCAAACATTTTCATTACTAATTCCACTCTTAATTTCCATTCCAAACACTAACCCACATTCCAAACCACATTTTAATTCCTAACCTAGGAATTATTTAAACAAATTCACTCCAAACCTCTCATAACTCTCACTCATTTTCTGAATTTTCTACACATCTCACTTCAATCCTCTCAACTTTTCTCTCATTCCAAAACCCTCACAAAAGTTCCATAACCAAAATTTTCACAAATTGTACATTGCAATTTATGAATTCTTGAGTTAAACCTCCATTGCATCATCATCCTTGGTTTAATTATGGTTTTGGAATTCGTTTGGATCTTGAATTAAGTTGTTGGAATCACTTTTTGAAGAGCTTTTGCTTATTTGTGGATTATTGCTTGGATCTTCAAGTTTTTTTGCTAGAGCTTCATAGATCCTTGGATTTCTTGCTTGGATCTGTTAATTGCATCTTAACAACACTCACCAAAGCAAATCTCAGCTTTGTAGGTTGGTAAATCCTAGATCTAATTCTATTTTTGCTCAATCTTGCATTTCACAATGTAAATCCTTGGTTTTTTTGGTGATCTTTGATCTATTGCTTACTTTGATCTTTGATTTTGTTGTTTGATTGATGTAATTGGTGTTTGATTATTGTGATTTGACATAACTTTTGTACATAATTGATTGCTTGTTCGTTTGGATGATTGGATAAGTCATTTGCTGCTGAAAGTGCTTTTTGGAAGTTGAAAATATGCCACTGTCTCAGTGGTAATCAATTACCACAATCAGGGTAATCGATTACCCTACCTTTTGCATGTGTTTTTTTTGAAGTTTTTAAGTGGGTAATCGATTATCCACATATGGTAATCAATTACCACTGAGACATGATGCATTTTTCTTGTATTTTCAAGCTTGTTTGGGTTCCTTTTCATCCTTAAAATTCATGGATTAATATGATGCATATATGTGAACTGTTTTTGACCTACTGCATCGTTCTTGATAGCATGCTTGAGTTTTTTTGACACGCGACTTTTGGTTTTCCGTTGATAAATGTTTATGATCGTTGTGTTGCATTCTTGTTGTGTTGATCATGTTGCATATTCTCTTGTATAATGTTGATTGATGATTCTTGATGTTTATCTTGCAAGATTTGTGTCACATGCTTGTTGTTTGTTTTCGATTCTGTAAGCGCAAGATTGTTCGAATGATTAATCAGTGTTGGATATACATGATGTTCTCATCGAATGTTTAATTGTGCATCAAACTTATTTTGTGCTTGATTGTTAATGCATGTTCATGATTGATCCTTACCATGTCATATTCTTTTGTTGCAATGTTCGTGTACGCATGCTGCCTGATTTTTTATACTTGCTGTTCTAAATTTTAACATGCTGTTAATTGTGCATCCATTATGTCTACTATTTTTTACACCAATTATGTGCTAAAACATGAGCTGTTAAATGTTGTTGTGCTTATTTGCTAAGTTTTTATTGTTGTTCTGAAGCCGAAGCGCTGTCGTAGTTGCTGTTTTCGTTTTGTTTTTCTTGTTTCTTTTTGTTCTTGCATGCTCCCTTAAGGCCTCCTAGTCCAACTTAATTTTTTATTAAGCTTGGAGTATGATAGACATTAGGAATTAATCCATGCATGATAACATTAGGTTAGTCCCTTTTAATCTCGACCATAGGTCTACTTTTGCATGTTAACATTAGGATATAATTTCCTTTCGTATCCCGACCTTAGGACCATTTTGCATGACAACGTTAGGGCCGAGTTTCCCCTTTGACCTTCCGTGCGTATTTCTCTTCTTCTCTCTTAAAACAACTTCAAAACACGTAATAAATGCGATGAATATTGTGCGCCACGAGCCTTAAGTATATGGAAAATGATGAGTGAGGGGTCTCTCCTTACTTCATCTAAAGTATTTAACGTACGACCCGTCTGGGGGTGATCGTGCAACGCATTCGCTCCTATATCATAGACTTTAATGTAATATGAATCTCAAATCAAATCAATTCACTTCTCTAAAACTCACAAACAAACTCAATTCATTTTCATCCTTAGGGATCGTGTGTCAAATCATTTTAAAAAAGAGTACGTTATTTTTCCGTTCTACCGCAAACAAGCATCAACTCTAACTACTGGAATGAGAATTTAACGTCGCTCATAAAAAACACATATCGACTCGTACGTCGAACTAAGACTGCTCTGACTTCTTCATTCTCGTCCGAATAAGGATACATAAGAACAAGACGACGATGTCTTAGTGAGCAACCTTTCCCCCCTTCACTCGTAGTTTTTCGAACTACGTTAACTATGACTTTTCCATTGCATGAGGGAATACGTAGGCATAGCACAACAAAGTCCTATCGAGTCTCCTTTTTCTTTTTTTATTCTTGTTCCCGTTTAGCAGTAGGCTTTAGATAACACACTTTTTGATTAGACAACAAGCGTGGGTCCCGTTGAGTACAACGGACGCGAGGGGGTGCTAATATCTTCCTCTCGAGTAATCGACTCTCAAACCCATGATTAAGTTGTGATGACCATGTCTTCTCCCTTATTTGAGGTTTTTTCGATCGTTTCCTTTCCCTGTTGGAATAAATAACGTTTGATAGCGACTCTTCTGTTTTTCCGCTAGGTGTTTTTCGCAGTTGCGACACTGTGGAGCTTGATGCAGATAATATGCGTGTAAATCATGTTGTAGTGGCTGCATAGGACATGCTATGACATGATGAATATTTTGGGCTTAGGATTCTGTGTGGAGGAAGCTTACTTCACGGTTCATTTGGCTTGGCTTGATTATGTGTGGAGTGTGTTCTGGCTGGCCGTGCAAAAGGTTTGACAATTTGTTATTGAAATTGGCTGTTGTGAATCATGTGTAGTATGGTTTGGTCTAGTGTAATTGTCATGTGGGCTTGCTAATCGTACAAGGCTTGGGTTGTGAGGTGCTTTTGTCCACTTTAATTTTTTATTTTTCTTTGCAATATTTGTAAAGGATCTTTTTATATGACTTTTTTTGTTGGTATGAGTATGGACTTTAGTGTGAAATTGGATTTAAATGGATATTTGGATAATGGTTTGAAATAAATGGATTTGAATTCTGTTTGTGGAAAATGGTTTAAATCAGTAGGAATGGATATTGGATGTTGAAAAATAGTTAAGGGTTTTAATGGATAATGGAAATAGTTTACATGGATAATTGAGAAAATAATGTGAATGCATATTAAATGGAAAGTGGAAATGGATATTGATAATTGGATTGGATATTTTGGATAAAATGGAATTGAAATAAATTATGAATGGATTGCCCTTGATAAACTATGAATCGATCTTAGCCTCTAAAATTTGAATCAGAAATCAATCCTGACGAACTTCACTGTGAATCCTCTTGGATCATGTCTTGAAAATCAGAGAACCAGGATTTGAAATACAAGTTCCACTGCATGAAACCCTAATTTGGATCCTATACTGAATTATGCACGCCCTGGCCCTGATCATGAAATAAACTCTTATCTGACCAAGATTATACCAAACTTCCACTTGAACTAAAACATCACTGCACGCACACATCTGAATGAACATTAAATGAACCTTGATTTAAACTTGCAACATCTGAATTTAAGCCATAAGAAAATGAAAACAACATGCACATATTTTTTTGGGTTTTTGAATAATGGTTAGTGGATGGAAACACATGTGAAAGTAATATACAAGTAAGACAAATTTGGGGTACGAAAAATATTTATAAACTCTTGAATTAATAATTCAATTATTAGTCTCTATTAAGTGGGAGAATTTCAACATGTCAACGGTATAGAAATGAAAATCAAATATTATTTCTTTAATATAATATTATTTTTTGGAAATTTATATTGAGGGTATTATAGTCTTGTGTTATTGATGGAAATTTATGACTACTTGTATTATACCCTCAATATTAATTAAATTAAAGACTCATATTTTTCCTATGCGTTTAACATAGAATGTTTCTCAAATGTGTGTAGTTATATTTGTAACATTTGAGTTTTGAGTGAGTTATTAAAATATTATATATAACTCTATATTATATTTAAAATTATAGGGTTTGATCTCACTCAATGATGATAACCTTTTTATATGACCTTCATACTCTTTCATGTGAAATTATATAAATAATGAAATATTATATTTAAGTGTAAACTATGGGGTTGAATTTGTAAAACCTTTAATGATGATATATTATAAAACACTTTTCTGTATAGTTTTGCACTAAAAATAAAATCAGTATCTCATTGTATAATCAGAGTATTTAATACTAGTGAATCTTTATTCTATTGGATAAGTGGGAGTGCATGAGTACACAATCATATAATCTAGATATTCACCCCAAAACAAGTGAGAGAGACACCACATATTCATCCCAAGACAAGTGTGAGAGACACCACATATTCACCCCAAAACTTTAAGATGATAGGTGTATGGATTTTCTTATTTATAAATGGTTCAACCTCCACTTTTATAAATAATATAGAACTTAAAACTCACATTTATTTCTCAATAAAAACAAAATTTTCAATTTATAAAAATGAATTTTTAAAAAAGTTAATATTTTAGAAAACACTTTTATAAAAATTATATTTAAAAATTTTCAAAAATTATTTTTTTAAAGCTAAAATAAAAATACCCATAATTTTATAAAATCATATCATCCATGCACATGCAGCCATATATAAAACTATCACCATAACCTAGTGATTATTAAATTTTTATATAAAACAAACCTAGTTAATGTGCATTGAAATAGTCTAGCTGCCAGTTGCTGGCACCATCATAAATTGTTTCACATACCGACACAAGTTTTTAGATTTAAAATTCTGACAAGTTTTAATACTCTGCCAACTTCTTCAAGTACTGTATTTTATATTATAGTCAAAATAACTGTCCCAGAAATTCAGTAGCCTAAGCTGTGAACTGCATGCAGCCAACTCAATTCTTTCTCCTTGGACCCCTTCTGTAAATGCCATAGGTAGGGATGAAAATGATGGGACTCATGCATTTACTAGATCAAATGCAAATGGGTTAAGTATTCCAATGTTGTATATATTTAATCTTTAGGGTAGAATAGAAATATGATGTTAGATTATTTCTTGAAATTTTGATTGTTTAGTGCATAGGTCATAGTTTTTTTTTCTTTGTAGTTTTGAATTTTAGTGCATTGTTGCTTATGATATTACTCCAACACTATAACAATGATTTTGAAAAACAAAGAGTGGAAAAGATAGTCATGAAAAATATAACTCAAAATACTTTGATATTATTTGAAAATGAATAGCCGAAATTATATATTTATACTCTAAAAGTCAGTTCGGAACCATAAATAACCTTGATTATTCGGTCAAATAAAAAATACTAGAGAAAATGAGAAGATTCAATCAAAATCGATTATATACCATGCACTAATTTAACAATCATAAATATGTGTTAAAGTCACACTATTGGTATATGTAAGTTTTGGTTTTTATTTTATAAATAAAAACTTTTAATTCAAATAAAAATAATATTGCCATTAAACGCAATCAAACGGATAAAATGACATATCAATTTTAAGAATTATTTTTTCATAAAAGATAAAAACTTCTAATACCAAACAGTAAGCCAATTCTTGAATTTTATACAAATATATCACTCATTGAAAATAAATATGTATATACCAAATTACAACGCTTTCTAAATTATATATTATATTATCACTTTTTTAAATAAAAGACAAACAATGATAATAATTACACTGTATAGAACACTACAATGTATAAAATATCAACACATGACTTTTTCACTGTTTACATCATACAGACTCTTATATGGAGTAATTCCTTAATAGTTAAATCTGAAACTTATCACAAGTATACACTAATCAAATTCTTCATTTTCTTAAAATCAACATCTATTTCTAAAAAAAACACGTGAGCTAATGTTTGACAACTTAATAATTCAATATGTCATACAATTGTTCTTTTATTTCAAGTGTTTCCAATCAACACATGTATTAGAAAGTTATAGAAAGAACGTTACAATTATAATTCAATTTGTTTGTAAAATAATTTTTAATACAATTCAATCAACATAATCTTAAAATAAGAGTGTTGTTTTTATAGTTAAATTTGTTTTGATTCTAAATAAAAAATAAAAAGTTTTAACAAAAAGTTCGTGGACAAAATTCGTTATGTCATATCTTGACCCGCTTTTTCAAGCGGATTAGGCGGGACGGACCAATTTAAAGTACTGAGACAAAAACTTCAATCCAATCTGTTAAAAATGACAGGTCAAACAGGTCAATCCGACGAGGCCGATCCATTTTGCCACCCCTCCTAACGAGTGTCTCAAGAACATTCTAAATAAAAAAATATTTTTTTTAAATTATTGATTTCAATTCTCAATGCATTGCTTATACACATTTATTAATTTTTTTTTATCTTTTTTAAGTTTTTAACGAATGTTTTTAGAGCACTCGTTAACATTTCCTTTGAAATAATATAAATTTTGATGAAATATATTAAAAATTCTGAATGAAACATTTTTTGCAAAAAATTTACCAAAATCTTGGTAAGAAATATATTTTTTCAAAAAAATTTGCAGAAAAATAAAATTTAATTAAAAAAGTAAAATACATTGAGATTTTTTTTTTTTGAAATGCTGATAATTTAATCTGTAAATTAAAAATAATAGTATTTTGATATATATAAATTACAGAATAATGGTTGTATGGTGAAGAATTCAAGTCTAAATTATTTTTTTCAATATAGAATTCATTCAATAATATTTTCAAATCACCATCCAATTACACCATCACTTTAAATTCATTTACTTTAAGAATTTAATTGATATAAAACAAATGAATTCAACCAATCACTATTATATATTCCACCAAATTATATTATAAATTTTAAATTATTAATATAACATATTAGATTAATTAAACTCTTACTTTAAATGTAATAATTAAATATTCTAACTCTTACTTGAAGTGTCAACCATAGTCACCTACAACTCACCATGTCAGACATTTTCTTGAAAATGATAATACCGACACACCTTTTCTGTTTTTTTTAACCTCAATGTTATTTATTCCTATAACATTCTTTTTTCTCAATACTGTTATTTTTTGTAACAACCTTTTCTTCCAAACAAAAACATTTATCTCAAATTAGAATGCTCCTCATGTGCTTCATTTCAATTTCTATATATTTTTTAAAACATGATCCATGTCCAAGTAACTAACATAACATGCACTTGCATAGAATATAAAACATAATAATTAATGATTAATCTTTGTCTTAATGACAATGTGCTCAAGGAGTAGAACTATTATACATGCTTAGGAGAAATTCTAATTGGCATTCCAAGAGAAGGGAAGGGTAGAGGATCCATTGAAACTGTTTCATTGGGATGGATTAAGAACCAATCATATTGTGTCACAACATAATGCACAAGAATGAGGATGTTTAGTTTGGCTAATTGGTACCCTGCACAAACTCTTGGCCCTCCTCCAAAGGGAACATATGCATATTGTGGTATTCCTTCCTCAAACCTACTTGGGTTGAAACTCATAGGATCCTTAAAATACTCTTCATTGTAATGTGTCCCATATGTTGTCCATAGCATCTGAAAATTGTTACAAAATCTCATATTAGTTATAAGATTTAAGTTTGTTTTCTGTCGTAAAATTATTGGATTTTGAGAGTATGTTTTTCTCAAGATCTCAAGTTTGAATTATGCTATGTGTTAACGATTTATGTATTGGGTCAGTTCATATAAAACTTTATTTTGACTTTAAATGAGCTCTAAGTAATAGACGGTGGAATTGATCTCTTCGAATTAGTCTGTCGCAGGGTCAAATTTTAAATTTTCAAAAAAAGTCACAAATTAATATATATATATATTTTTTAAGTGCGTTTTTTTAGAACTCGGTATCAGGCCTTATGACAGCGGACTAATCTAGAGGATCAATTTTACCGTTTATTTATATCTATTTAATCGAAGGCATAAAATTTTTATATATGAACTAATTCAACACATAATATAATTTGAATATGAGACTTTAAATGAAGTACACTCTCATAAGCTTTCGGCATCATTTTCTAGGGTATTTTTAATTTAACATATGTAAGAATATGTAAGAAGAAAGGAAGAAACTAGTATTTACCTTCCATCCTTTAGGTATAGTGAATCCTTCATATTCAATATCCCTAATCGCTTTCCTAAAAGAACCAAATATTGGAGGGAAAAGTCTCATACTTTCTCTAGCAACTTGCCATGTATACTTCATCTTCTTTATGTCATCTACATTCAAACTCTCACCACATCTTTTACTTCTCATTATATCAACATGTTCTGCATAAAATTATAGAAAAATATTTTTAGCGATTCAACGATTATAATTGACTGACAGTATATACAGTCACAATCGATTATGACATTACCTTGTAGAACTTTACCATAGCAATCATGATGTTGAGCAAGCATCTTGAAAGTCATAGCAACAGCAAAAGAAGTAGTATCATGAGCTGCAAAAACTAGCAAAACCACATTATCTATAATCTCTTTTTCACTGATTTCACCTTGAATCATTCCATATACTAATTCACACATTAGCATTCTATCTTCCTCTCTTTTCAACTTTCCTTCTTCAATTTCCTTTCTCTTCTCTCTCACAACTTTCTTTATCATTTTTTCTATCTCCTTTCTAGCTTTCATTGCTCTCCAAAATTTAGAACCTGGAAAATTAATTCCTATAGAGAAAACCCCTTCCAACACTCTCTCGAATGTATCTACCATACCCGGTTCGACATTGATCCCTAACAAACACTCGAAAACAATGTTGAATGTAAGAACTTTCGTCGAACGGTAGAGACTAATCTCTTCACGACCGCGCCAGTTTTTAGATAAATACAATTGAACATAGTTGCATAACTTTGGAACTAATCTTTCAAGTCCTGCATAGCCAAGACTAGTTGCTATAACGCCTCGAAGGAATCGATGTCTTTCGCCGTCTTTCTCCATGATAGAGTCTTTTCCCATGAGATGAACTGAGGAAGAAGGCCAAGAGCTTTTCACCAGCTTAAACTCATTGGATAGAAGAAACTTGTTCGCTTCAGCTCCATTCATAATCACAGTTGGTGAACCTATGATCCTTGTTTTGAAGATCTTTCCGTGCTTCGCGATTCGAGGATGAACAAACTCTTCATACAATTTGTTTCTTCTTTGAGCTTTGAAGAATTTCATGGTCTCACCTATGAATGGAAACCCCATTTCACCTGGTGGAACTGGAAGCTTTCTTTTGTGATTGTTACTTTGTTGCTTGTGCCACAAGAAATTGAGAAAAAACAGAGCAAACAGAGGAAACAGAACACATGAAAGAAAATAGAAAACATCTATAGACATTGTTGAACTTTTTAGGATAAGGGCTTTGAAAAAGTTTGAATTTTTTTGTATTATGTATATAAAATATTTGGTTTAAGTTTATAAACTCTTGGTTAACATATTTATAGGAAGAAAATGAATGATGTCAACTCAATTAAATATGATTATAATAATGTTAATCATTCTTGAAGTCAATTACAAGGTAATTAATTTCTTATTTAAAGGTTTAGTCAAATTGATAATAAATAAAAAACTAAATTAAGAATGACATGTAATCATCATTATATACCTGAGAAATTGATTAATTTGTTAATAGTCAACGATTGGAAGCTTTTGTGGTCATCAAAAAATCCCTAAGAATCTGGTGAAGTATAATTAATGTGTGACATTGGATCTTGTTACATTATAGAAACATGATGATTTTGGTCATAATTGCAGCAATATTGGAAGAGAATCACCGTCTTTGAATATCTTTGTAAAGTAATTAGAAGGGTAGGCTGAAAACTAATGTGAACATGTTTTAGATAATGTTTTTTGGAACCGACTAAAATCAATTTGAACAAGTTGTTTACATGGAATGGTAGTATTGTCATGTTAGCAAGGTGTAATTTTGTGGATTCATATCTAGTTGGAGAGTGTTTAGTATGGAAGGTTCATTAGTATTAGAGTTTTGCAAACTTGTATTCTAATATACATGTTTAAGTATTTGAAAATGAAAATTTTATATTTAAAAGAATAATTTTTTAAAAAATAGAATGTATCAATTATGACGTTGAATGGACCTTTATGACTTAAGGGTTATTGTTGAACAAGGATTTAATCGAATAAACTTCTAGTTATAGTTTTCACTGTATATTTGTAAACATTTTGACGTACAAATTAGTGATGATCGTAAAAGTGTGGTTTTTATGTTAGAATTGTGTATACTTGAGATTGATTCACTGCTTTTTATAATAAGATCTTAGGATTTTTAAATACATGAAACGTTCTTCTTGCTACTATTGTTTTAGAGGACAAATATCAAAAGATTCTTTAGAAGACAATTTGACGTTCTCTATATTATTGTCAGCATTGATCAAGCGTACTTTTAGGACATGTCCGTCTCAAAGTTATGTAGTAATAGAATCTTTTTTGTAGACTTCTGCTATAGATGGCTGATATCAATGGACCTAGGAGTCTATCAAATCCAACCGCTTTTAAATGATTGATCGGCCACGATAGGGTGTGATACTAGGACATAAAGGTGTGTAGGACTCAACCCAACCCAACCCGAAGACCAATGTTAATCCAATAGTTTTGGGTTGGTCTCATCTCAGTCTCGCGCAAAAAAAAAAAAAAGACAAAAAGAATAATACAAATATTAACTTGTTATCAGGTCAGAGACAGATTTGGGATGACCCTCGCGTTAGTCGGTCTATCATACTCTCATGCATGTAAGTAATATTATTGAATTCTAGACTAAAAGAGACTAGTTTTCCCCATTCGGGTCAGCCTCTTCTTCGAGCCCAAACCCATATTTTCTACTCGTAAAGATGTTTTAGTTGATATTCCTGATTGATGATTGTATGACTTATATAGTCAAATATCATAACAGATTGAGAAGTTATACGTTTGTTTTTGTTACATAATTATAGTACTATTTTAGACTAATTTTTATTAAATAAATTAAATCTATATTTTTAAGTTTAGTTTTTGAAGCATCTTGAATTTACAAAGGTTATTTATTTAAAGTTTTGTGACTATGATTTATTTTAAATATGCTATATCAAATAACTGAGTTCTATTTTTAATATTTTAATAAAAAATATTATAATAAATAAATTGTGTATATCTTTTTTAAAATTCATTTATTTAAATATATGTTTTAAGATGTTATAATTAACTTTTTAAGGAATACTTTTAACAAAACTATTAAAAAAAATTGTAACATTTCAGATCAATTCGATTTCATCTTAAATTAATATGGTATTATTCGACTCGTAAATTATATGAAAATTAAACTAGAAGATCATTGAACAATATTGCATTGATGGAGAATATAATTACACAAATCTACCAAATGATGCTAAGCTAACCACTCCTTGTATGAGTTGTAATTAGTTAGATCAAGTAACTAACTTATAAGAAATTTCTAACTACCTAACAAAATAAGTTAGATTAGTTCAACATAGCTCCACTTGATATTTTCATACATAGTAAAGTTGACTTGTCGGGCAAGCAATTTCACTACTTTCTTATCTCTTTTTATGTTCAACATCCTCTCTCAAGCTGAAATAAATATCAATTGTTCTTAGCTTGTTTTGAAGATTATTGAAGGGTCCTGTATGTAAAGAATTGGTCATTATGTCTGCTAGTTATTTATTTGATGCAACTGCAAGCAAGTGAATTGTTCCTGGATGTACCTTGTCTCTAACTATATGACATTCAATCTCTATATGTTTAGTTCTCTCATGAAAGGCAAGATTTGCAACTATATGGAGTGCTGATTTGTGATCATAGCATATCACAATTGGAGAAGTGTGTTATATGTGAAAATCTTTCAGCAAATATAAGATCCATTGCTCTTCACATGTTGCTTAAGCCAAAACTCAATACTCAACTTCAGAGGGTGACCTAGATACCACTGATTGCTTTTTTTATTTTCCAATTGATTAGTAATTTCCCAAGAAAGAAACAAAAGTCTGTTGTAAACCTCCTTGTGTCAAGGCATGCTCCTCAATCTGAATCAGAGAAACCCTTAAGTTTTATTTCAGCTAATGAGCTAAATAAGAGACCACTGCATGGGCTACCTTTGAAATACTTTAGGTCATGAAGTCCTGCTAGCATATGTTCATCTGTTGCTGAGCTATGAAACTGGTTGAGTTTACTTACAACATAAGAAATCTTTGGCTTTGAGTGGGTTAGATATAGAAGTATTTCAATCAATATCTTATATGCAGTGTGATTAGAAAGTGGTGTACAATATTCTTTATGTAATTGGAAGTGAGGTTGCATAGAAGTGTTACATAGTTTTGTTCCACTCAGCCTTGTGTCTTGTAAGAAGTCAAGAACATACTTTCTTTGGCACAAAGCAATCCCTTCTTTTTATCTGCTTACTTAAAAGCCAAGAAATTATTTGATTTCTCCTAGATCCTTGATGGTGAATTTGTCATTTAAGAGGGTTTTAATGTGATTAATCTCATCAATGTCAGTCCCCCTCTAAGACCAAATCATCGGATCACTGTGAAGGATGCACCGTTGGATTTAGTGTATAATAAGTAGTCAGATTTTGATTGAACATAGCTTGAGTGGATCAAAGTCTTTGTAAGCTTGGTATTCCACTTCATGTTATCCTGTTTGAGACCTTATATGGACCTTTGAAGTTTGCACACCATGTCAAGATGAGGTAAAATAAGACCAGGAGAGGCCTACATATATACTTCTTCATTAAGGTCACCATGTAAGAAAGTTTTGTTGATATCAAGTTGAAATAATGGCCAACCTTGAGCAGTTGCAACAACCATGAAAATTTTGATGATTGTCATTTTGACAACTAGACTGAAGGTGTCAAGGTAGTCTAAACCTTCAGTTTTAGCATGTGTGTTAGGTAACTTATGATGAGATAGAGAAGTTGAGAGAGGGTACTTACTTGAAGAAGAAGTTGGAAGTTCATCTGACTTAGGAAGATGAATTGCATTCTCAATCAATTTGCAATTATAATCCTGTAAAAAATAAGAGGGTGAGTAGCTCGAGAAGACCTTCTAGGTTGGAAGGAATTATCAGATCATGTGATGGGATAAATTTTGACAAGTAGAGGATTTGAGTTAAAATTTTGAGAGTTTGGAGAGGGTGATTTGTTAGTAGTTGATGATGTATCAAGAGTGTGGATGTTGGATAGGTCACGATCTGATATGAAATTATGATGAGGAGTATAAAGGTGAAGATTTGATGTAACATTGTTGGGAGGGTCATGAATGAAAGGAAAATAAAACAAATCATTTGAATATGAAGGGTTAAGAGATAAGGAATGAGAGTCAAATGATGTATGTGTAGAATGTTTGTAAGAAAAAATGGACTCAAATAAAATGATATCTCTAGATAAGAAATTATCTTTGGATTTTAAGTCAAACAAGATGTGACCCTTAACACCTACTTGTAAACCAAGGTATATGCATTTCTTAGATCCATAGTCTAGTTTCTTCCTATGTTCCTTTAATGTTGATGCAAAACAAAGAGATCCAATCACTCTAAGAAGATGAATGTCAAGTGGACACTAGTGTAAGACATGAAAGGGTGACTTGTTTTGCAAGAAATGTGTGGGAAGTCTATTGATTATGCGAATGGCATGGATAATTGCATAAGACCGTAATATTTTACATAAATGAGCTTTAAATAGAAGGGATCTAGTGATGGAAAGGATATGTATGTGCTTCCTCTCAACTATGCAATTTTGTTGAGGGGGTCCAATGCATGAAATGTAATGTATTATACGAGATAGTCTATAAAAGACCTTAAGGAGCAATTATTTGCCATTTTCTGACCTAATACATTTGATATTTTTATTGAATTGTGTAAGAAGTAAAGGGACAAAGGATTTAACAAAAGTGGGTGTTTGTGATTTACATTTCATAAGGAAAATCCTTGTAAATCTACTCTTATCATCTGCAACTATAAGGAAGTATTTGTGAGCATGGATTGAGGGAATGGACAAGGGACCCCATATGTCCATATGGAATAAGTCAAATATTTTAGTTGACTTATGATTTCTATGAGTAAAATCCAATCTCTTTTCGCATAGAAGCAAATATCATACGGTGAATCATTTTGTACAGTTTGGACAAAAGGAAAAAAAATTGCATTTTTATTAATTTTTCATTTGAGAGACGGCCAAGTCTTAAATGCCAAATGTTACAATGACTATCATGTGTAGTAGGATCTTTATTGGAAAATTTACAAGTATTATGCTTGAAAATGAAAGAATTGACAAAGACATCAGTGGAACTAAGTGATGTGTGAGCAATTAGAACTTGTGGTTGATTGAGAATATTAAGTCGATCTCTTAAATCAGCTACACTAATCATCTTCTTGGAGTAATATTTTTGTATAACTCAAGTAAAATGATTAGAAGTGTTGGCAATCAAGGTTTTGATTTGAGTAAGTTTAAGAACTTATATGAGGTTAAAAGAAAAGTGAGACATCTATAAAACATTGGTTAATTTGAAATGTGAATCAAATGGAATAGTTCCTTCAAATTCAGTGGTGACTAAAGAACTATTAGGGAGTTTAATTGTAATAGGAGGTTTTCTTTTCAAACAAGTAAAAATATTGAGGGAAGCAAACATGGTCAGTGGCACCAGTGTCAAAAATGAAATCTCCAGGTTTGTCATGATGAGGTAAGGTACAAATAATACGTGTATTGAATTTTGGCTTAGTGATAAGATGATGGACACTATGAGAGCGTGATAATGATGATTGTTGAATTAAAGCTAACAAAGATTTATGTTGATGAGGAGTAAAGCTGATGGAGTTTGAGGATTGGTCTTGATTATGATCCTTAGGAGTCTCAAGTTGGAATTCATTGTCATAAGTGTTATCATATAAGATATTATTGATATGAATTTATTGTTGTTACCAATGAGAACGGTAACCATGCCTCTTAAAGCATGTATCAATGGTATGATTGGTCATACGACAATGAGTGTGGATTCTTGTACCTCTACCTTGACCTTTGAAAGGTCTACCTCATATAGTATTCTTCCCACGAAAAATATTAGTACATATGCCTTGGTAGTGACCATTTGTAAAAGCTAGCAATTTTGATTCGCCAATGGGTGATACAATATGTCTTTCTTGTTGGACAAGTAAAAAATAAACTTTGCAAATATTTGGGAGAGGATCCATTAACATAATCTAGGATCTAACTGCAACATATTGATCATTCAATCCTTTTAAGATTTTGATAACTTTGTTAGACTAAGGCACGGATCTAGAAGGGGGGGTTGAATAGATCCCTTTTAAAAATTTGAGTGGCGCTACCAATAAAATTGGTTTTCAAAATTGTTTTCAAATGCGGAAGCGGCCTTGGAAAATATAGTCTAAAACGAACAACTATTGGAGAGCCGGATATGCGTCAAGCGGATGAATTTAAGACGATAACGGATAGTAAATCACTACACACTTTTATGCAAAACTCAGATGTGATTCACTCGTACTATTTCCTTATTCCAATGATCAAAAATTACACCAAAACTAGCAGCAAAATTAAGGCAATTTTAGTTCAGCACTTTTGTCGAACAGTTGGTGTGCACAAATACCTTAAATGATATTTGTGTTGAATGAGTGATTGAAAATTTTAGTTCAGCACTTTTGTCGAACAGTTGGTGTGCACAAATACCTTAAATGATATTTGTGTTGAATGAGTGATTGAAAAAGCCTTAGTACAGTATTTCTATTGTACTTAGTAGTTAAAAAACAGTGTTTCACCAACTCACTCAATCAATACTACAATTTGACAAAATCACTTATTCTAGAATCACTTAATTTTTAAGCTGTAATTGAAAATGCAGAAAATAAAGGAACACAAGATTTGATGAGGCAGTTCCCCCAGTCGTCCTCGCGTTGGGGTACGTCTGCCCTCAATTCTACAATGAGAATTGAGATATGTATTGAATAGATATCACCTGTTTGGTAGAACAGTTATACACAAGAATCGATAGACAATTGATACAAACAATCTTAATGTTGCTGATAATTTCTACCACTTCTTGCCCCTTGATTCAAGATGAATCAAGTCCTCCAATTTGATGTGAATGACCTCCGATTGCAGCCACCTTATTGACAACTCTTCCGTTGATCAAACCTTCGGCACGGCTGATCTTAGACACACCCAAATTGAACCCGGAACGTCTTCAACCTTTCAACGCCCTAGCTACTAGATTGATCAACCTTCCGCTAATCAATCACCTTCGCACTCGCTTGATTGTTGAACCGACGATTCCGTAACAAAAGCCTTCAAAACCTGTAGTCTTGATAGGTAAAACCTCAAAGGTTTTCTCCCAAGAAACACCTGCACCAGCTTCCACTCGAACCGGATCTTCAATCACGCGTTCGAACCTTATCACCGTCGAGCAAACCACAAACCGCAGCAAAAAATTGATTATCTGTAATTTGAGGATTTGTGAGTTGATTGAACGATGAAGATGAAGAACACTGATGCACCTCTTTCACGTTTCTTGACCTGAACACTTTCTCACAATGCTTTCAAAAATGTTAGTTGTTAAAATTGAAAAGACAGCTATTTATAGTAATATACAAAACAGACAGTTGACAGATCAATGAAACATAGCAGAATTTCTGTTTCTGCGCGCGAACGGTCGACCATAGGGTCGGCGTGCGCTGAGCCGTGTGACACTCAAACTGTCATGCGCCGAGTCAGCGGTCGACGCATGATCTTCATGCGCTGAGCCGTCTGATTCTTAAACCTGCATGCGCCAAGTTAACGGTCGACGCATGGTTCCATGCGCTGACCCGTGTGAACTGAATGAAACTGTGTGCTGACGGTATAGTCGGCTCATGGTTCAAAAATCTGCAAAAACATAAATTTCTACAGCTTTTTGTGCATTACGTCATTGTAAAAATTGAATCATAAGTAGCGTGAATGATTTAAACGAAAGAAGGATATCTCTTAGCAAGTTGTCATCATCAAAAACCAGAGGCACGCTTGTGTTGGTAGATACTTTGCCTTCACATTCTCCCCCTTTTTGATGATGGCAACCTACTGTTACGCAACACGTGATAGGTATAGGTATGCTCCCCCTTTCTTTTACAATTATAGCGGTCGTAATCATCGTCTATCTACTGCTCGGTTCTCCCCCTTTGACAACATCAAAAAGAGGTAAACTCGTGACACAATAACAACACATTGAATCATGCATAAATGAGATACCAACAGATGAGAAGTAAACAACAGTTATACATACGATGGAGATAACAGTTAATAGATTACAGAACCACAAAAAAATGTCATGATAGCAACATAGAAGTAAGCAACAATCATAGTGAGTTTGGGCAGAAAAGCAAAACACAACAAACAAAATGAATGCAAGCCAAAACAGGAAACAGCAAATGACATATGAGCGCATGCTAATAGCCCCGTCCACGTCCGCGACCACGACCACGCCTGTCATAGTAATGAGGATGGCGTTGGGGATGAGCTAGATCAGTAAATTCTTCTGTGATGTTATTCAAAAAGTCAAGACTGTCGACAATGGCGCGCTCTTCAGCTTGATGACAGTGAGTTAGAGTCTCGAATCGAGCGTCCAGCTGAGTCGACATTCCACTGATCCGTTCATTTTGGTTATGCAGTTCAGAACGAATTTGTGCCATTCTTTCATTTTGATCCCTCATGAATTGTTGTTGTTGTTCCTGCATATTGGTCATAAAATTTCGCTGTTCCAACTGCATCGACTGCATCATTTCTAAAATCTCCGAATTGTTTGACGGTTGTTGAGGAGAAGGTGGGTCTGCAGTGCTTGGTTGATACGGCTGATAGAATTTGCCAAGGGTGGTCCACCCGGTGTATTGCCATTCACCCCAGCCTTGGTTATTCTCCTCATCCTCATTTTCCTGTTGGTTTGAGTAGGCAGACCAGTTATTGTGTTGATTGTCATCTTGATATGTTTGTTGATAGTTTTCAGAAGGCACGTATGGTTGATGACCTTCATTAATATCGTGGTCCAGCTGAGTCTCATCAGCGGTTTCTTGTGCCTCTCCTGCATTGTCACCTTGATTGTCTTCATCTTCACTTGAGCTTCCTTCTGCTTCTTCATCTTCTCCACCCTCTGACTCATCAGCACTTTCTTCACTCGAGGAGGCAGCTGCAGCCATGGTTGAGCGCCGATAAAATCTGTACTTTTTGAGCGACTGATCCCACACATATCCCATCATAGCAAAGACCTTTGAACTGAACTCTTTATCGGAAGAAATTGGAGTATACGGAAAAGACGGGTAATTGATACCTGCAGAGTTTAAAGCTTCTTGAATGAATGAGCCATAGGCGAGCGCGGTGCCTCGCTTGGAGTCTCTTAGTTCATACATCCGGCTTGTAATATAGTAATGGTCGACTCAATATGCAATAAACAGCAGATTTTTGTATTTTACCATATTCAGAGGTACATGCTATGCAAAAATGATGTCATGACATATAAGAAAAAAAATATCTATATACATATGCAGTAGATGTCATACAAATTTAGCGTAGTATAAGCGATATGATTTGAGATCAACAGGATTATCAAACAAAGAGAGAGAGAAAGAACAATATCACCTTGATGCCTGATTTGCTTGATACACAACATACTTATACTTACACGAATATCAAATTGTTAGAAGTACAACAGCATGATTATTTGAATGAAATAAGATAACATCAGCAAATATTATTCCCGTTCCGAAATGTCGAGGATGCCAAGTTCTCGGCGGATATGAAAGAAAGGTTCCGTTGCTAGCGGCTTTGTGAAAATGTCCGCTAGTTGGTTTTTAGTGTCAACGTGTTCAAATACAACATCACCTTTCTCAACATGGTCCCTAAGAAAATGGTGTCGAATTTCTATATGTTTAGTGCGAGAGTGTAATACGGGATTTTTGGTAAGGTTAATAGCGCTAGTGTTGTCACATAGGATAGGAATACGTTCAAGTTTAAGATTGAAATCTAGTAGTTGTTGCTTAATCCACAGAATTTGAGCACAACAACTACCAGCGGCAACGTATTCCGCCTCGGCCGTTGATAAAGCAACTGAAACTTGTTTCTTGCTATGCCAACTAACCAAGGAGTTTGAAAACAAATGACATGTACCACTAGTGCTTTTCCTATCCGATTTGCACCCGGCAAAGTCGGAATCGGAGTAACCTACCAACGAGCAATCACTACCCTTAGAATACCACAATCCATACTTCGGGGTACCTGACAGGTATCGAAGAATTCGTTTAACAGCTTTTAGGTGGGATTCTTTGGGACATGATTGGTATCGTGCACACATGCACACACTAAACATAATATCAGGACGTGACGCAGTAAGATAGAGAAGTGAACCAATCATACCTCTATATCGTTTTACCTCTACGTCCTTGCCATTTTCATCTTTATCCAAATTTACGCATGTAGGCATTGGGGTGTCTATGGCCTTGGATTTTGCCATGTCAAATCTCTTGATCAAGTCCAAACAATATTTTGTTTGGCTCACGAATGTCCCTTCTTGGAGTTGTTTAATTTGCAGGCCGAGGAAGTATGTGAGCTCCCCCATCATACTCATCTCGAATTCGCCCTGCATGAGGTCAGAAAACTCTCTCACGAGATTCATGTTAGTGGATCCAAATATAATATCGTCAACATAGATTTGCACCAAAATCAAGTGCTTTCCTTGACGTTTAATGAAGAGTGTAGTGTCAACCTTTCCTCGTGAGTACCCCTGATTAAGTAAAAACTTACTTAGTCGCTCATACCAAGCTCTAGGAGCTTGTTTGAGACCATATAAAGCTCTTTTTAACTTGTAAACATGTTCAGGGTATTCATGAGATTCAAAACCGGGAGGTTGAGACACATATACTTCTTCATTTATGTGACCGTTAAGGAACGCACTTTTAACATCCATTTGAAATAACTTAAAATCCTTTGCACATGCAAAGGCGAGTAAAAGGCGTATAGCCTCGAGTCGGGCAACCGGCGCATAAGTTTCCTCATAGTCGATGCCTTCCTCTTGGTTATACCCTTGAGCGACCAATCTCGCTTTATTACGGGTTATTACCCCGTTTTCGTCCAACTTGTTCCTAAACACCCATCGGGTGCCGATTACTCGATGGCCTCGCGGAGGAGGGACAAGGTCCCATACCTCGTTTCTTTTAAACTGATTTAGTTCCTCTTGCATCGATAAAAACCAGTGCTCATCGAGTAGGGCCTCTTTGGGGTTTTTAGGCTCTATTTGTGAAACGAAAGCGAAGTGATAACAAAAGTTACTTAGCTTAGATCGAGTGGTGACTCCCTTTGTGATGTCTCCGAGAATATTGTCAATTGGATGATCTTTACACGACTTCCAAGCTTGAGGGAGATCATCGTTTGTAGGCGGATGAGCTTCCTCAGTTACCTCATGGTGTGCATCCTTATCCTCCTCAATTTTGACTCTATCGGGTTGATCAATCCCCGTTTCGCCACCTTTGAGTATGTCTTCTGTGGATGTACCTGCACCATGAACAACACTATCCTTTCCGACATTTCTCGGATAGGACTCATCAAACGTAACGTGCACAGACTCTTCAACAGCTAGTAATCTTTTATTATAAATCCTATATGCTTTACTTGATTGCGAGTACCCTAGAAAAATGCCTTCATCGGCTTTTGAATCAAACTTGCCCAAGTTTTCCTTTCCATTGTTTAATACAAAGCACTTGCATCCAAAAACATGAAGGTGAGAAACATTAGGCTTTCGCCCTTTTAAAAGTTCATACGGAGTTTTGTTTAGAATGGGGCGGATGAGTACCCTATTCAAAACATAACATGCCGTACTAATGGCGTCGGCCCAAAAGTATTTTGGTAAACCACTATCATTAATCATTGTTCTTCCCAATTCTTCTAAAATTCTGTTTTTACGCTCCACAACCCCATTTTGTTGAGGAGTTCGTGGAGCCGAGAAGTTATGATCGATGCCATGGTTACCGCAATATTCTTCAAATAAATGATTTTCAAATTCACCTCCGTGGTCACTTCTTATTGACACAATGTTTGTATTTAACTTATTTTGGGAGAGCTTGGCAAATCTCTCAAAAGCGGCAAACGTGTCACTTTTACTCACTAAGAAGATGGTCCAACAGAACCTAGAAAAGTCGTCCACTATTACGAATCCGTAATAGTTTCCTCCTAGACTTTTGATCCTAGACGGCCCAAACAAGTCCATATGAAGTAGTTCAAGAGGTCTCGTTGTTGAAATAATCTTTTTGGATTTAAAGGAGATCCTCGTTTGTTTTCCTTTTTGACAAGCATCACAAAGGTGATCCTTGGTGAACTTAATTTTGGGAAGTCCTAGCACTAGATCTTTTGAGACAATCTTATTGAGTAAGTCAAAGTTGACATGCGCTAAGCGCCTATGCCATAGCCATGAGTCTTCACTCATAGATATGAGACATTGATCGCTTGTTGGGGATACCACATTCAAGTCAAGCATATACACATTGTTTACTCTAAAACCAATAAACACATTCTTCTTATCACTTTCATGCACAATTTTGCAGCAATCTTTTGAAAAGGAAACATTGTAACCTTTGTCGCATAATTGGCTAATGCTAAGGAGATTATGTTTAAGGTTTTCGACAAGCAACACATCGGAAATTGTAGTAGAGGAGGGATTACCTATACTACCTTTACCTAGTATCGCTCCGCGGTTGTTATCACCGTATGTTACATACCCTTTCTTCTTAGCCACGAAGTCTATGAATAAGGATATGTCTCCAGACATGTGCCTTGAGCACCCACTATCAAGAACCCATCTTCTCTCGGTGGACTCGACACATTTCACCTGTCAAAATATAACTTAGAAAAGGGAGGTACCCAATGGCATATTGGGTCCTAATGGGTTAGCGACAAGACGGTTGCGTTTGGGCAACCATTGGTAGATGCCTTTAGGAACAAGAAATCTCCTAAATCGACATTTACCAATGGAGTGGCCTTTCTTGCAACAGTAAAAGCATACAAAGTCGACATTAGAATCACTTTCACTTGCTTGATCCCTAATTACATATGCATATTTTTGATATGGGTTTATCATACTTTTTCTAAAATCCTTTTTATCGATTGCAAATGTAATTTTAGGTTCAAGTGCCTTGTCTAATTTGGCCTTAAGGTTTCTAACCTCACCTTGCCAAATATGACAAGTATCACAACCAAAGTTGAAAGGATTACTATTGTCCTTACAATCCGATTCATTATCTTTCACAATGGAAGCCTTAAGGTCCTCTAATTTCTTTTCGGACTCTAAGACTTTGTGCTCTAAATATGTAAAAATTCTTCTATTAGAAGCAAGTTTCTTAAAGGCTTCAGTTGCTTCCTTGTGTAAAACATCGAATGCGGTTTGTAATTCGGAATGAGACATATTAGATGACATATTATATCTAGAGTGACGTACCTGTTTCTTTTTCTTTTTCTGATTTGCGGAGAGACATAGATTCACGGACTCTTCTTCATCACTAGAGCTTTCATTAGAGGAGGAAGAATCACTGTCGCTTTCCCACGCGATGTACGCCCTCCTAGGCTTTGATGCTCTCTTATGTGACTTCGATTGTTCCTTTTCTTTTCCCTTGTTGTTCATTGGACAGTCCGGTTTGTAGTGACCGGGCTTTCCACATTTATAGCACGTTCCTCTAGTCTTTTTGCCTTTTTGATTGTCATCTTTGGAGAACCTTGATTGCCTTCGGAAATTTACCAGGTTCTTCTCCGAATGTTGGATGCCGTTCTTTCTCACGTACCGGTTATACCGTTTAACGAACAGCCCCATGTCCTCATTTATGTCTTCTTCTTCGTCGTCGCTTGAAGAATAATCACTTTGCTCTTTTGCTTTAGACTTCGAGGAAGAAGCCTTAAGAGCTATAGACTTCTTTTCACTCATCTTTACTTTGTCCTTCTTTTCTTTCCTTTCATGTTGGTCAAGACTCAAGAGTACCTGTTCATGCTCTTGTAGTTTGCCAAACAATGTAGTCAGGTCTAATACCGTAAGATCATTTGCCTCTTTGATGGCGGTCACTTTCGGCTGCCATTCCCTGCTAAGACATCTCAAAACTTTATTAGTAGCAAGATCATTGGAAATAGGTCTTCCTAGTGAATGTAATCTGTTTATGAGATGAGTAAATCTCTTTTGCATGTCAGCAATGGTTTCCCCTTGCTCCATGAAAAAAAGATCAAACTCTTGTATAAGAGTGTTGATTCGAGCCAACTTAACATCGTTTGTCCCCTCATGGGCAATTTGTAGTGCATCCCACATAGTTTTAGCCGTAGGGCAATGGGATACACGGTAGTATTCATCTACACCTAATGAGGAGATTAGAATGTTCTTAGCTTTCCAATCGTAATTATACTTTCGCTCATCGTCGTCGGTCCATTGTGCTTCGGGCTTTGGCACAACTTCGTTATTCTCATTTGTCATGGTTATTTCAATCGGACCATTGAGAATAACGTTCCATATCTTTCTATCTATGGAATTAATGTGCACCCGCATACAGTCTTTCCAATAGCTATAATTTTCACCGTTAAAAACGGGAGCTCTATTGTACGCCCCTTTTGGTTCGTTAGCCATTATTCTATCAATGTTGTATTTGAAGCACCGGAGAACCGGAGCTCTGATACCACTTGTTAGACTAAGGCACGGATCTAGAAGGGGGGGTTGAATAGATCCCTTTTAAAAATTTGAGTGGCGCTACCAATAAAATTGGTTTTCAAAATTGTTTTCAAATGCGGAAGCGGCCTTGGAAAATATAGTCTAAAACGAACAACTATTGGAGAGCCGGATATGCGTCAAGCGGATGAATTTAAGACGATAACGGATAGTAAATCACTACACACTTTTATGCAAAACTCAGATGTGATTCACTCGTACTATTTCCTTATTCCAATGATCAAAAATTACACCAAAACTAGCAGCAAAATTAAGGCAATTTTAGTTCAGCACTTTTGTCGAACAGTTGGTGTGCACAAATACCTTAAATGATATTTGTGTTGAATGAGTGATTGAAAATTTTAGTTCAGCACTTTTGTCGAACAGTTGGTGTGCACAAATACCTTAAATGATATTTGTGTTGAATGAGTGATTGAAAAAGCCTTAGTACAGTATTTCTATTGTACTTAGTAGTTAAAAAACAGTGTTTCACCAACTCACTCAATCAATACTACAATTTGACAAAATCACTTATTCTAGAATCACTTAATTTTTAAGCTGTAATTGAAAATGCAGAAAATAAAGGAACACAAGATTTGATGAGGCAGTTCCCCCAGTCGTCCTCGCGTTGGGGTACGTCTGCCCTCAATTCTACAATGAGAATTGAGATATGTATTGAATAGATATCACCTGTTTGGTAGAACAGTTATACACAAGAATCGATAGACAATTGATACAAACAATCTTAATGTTGCTGATAATTTCTACCACTTCTTGCCCCTTGATTCAAGATGAATCAAGTCCTCCAATTTGATGTGAATGACCTCCGATTGCAGCCACCTTATTGACAACTCTTCCGTTGATCAAACCTTCGGCACGGCTGATCTTAGACACACCCAAATTGAACCCGGAACGTCTTCAACCTTTCAACGCCCTAGCTACTAGATTGATCAACCTTCCGCTAATCAATCACCTTCGCACTCGCTTGATTGTTGAACCGACGATTCCGTAACAAAAGCCTTCAAAACCTGTAGTCTTGATAGGTAAAACCTCAAAGGTTTTCTCCCAAGAAACACCTGCACCAGCTTCCACTCGAACCGGATCTTCAATCACGCGTTCGAACCTTATCACCGTCGAGCAAACCACAAACCGCAGCAAAAAATTGATTATCTGTAATTTGAGGATTTGTGAGTTGATTGAACGATGAAGATGAAGAACACTGATGCACCTCTTTCACGTTTCTTGACCTGAACACTTTCTCACAATGCTTTCAAAAATGTTAGTTGTTAAAATTGAAAAGACAGCTATTTATAGTAATATACAAAACAGACAGTTGACAGATCAATGAAACATAGCAGAATTTCTGTTTCTGCGCGCGAACGGTCGACCATAGGGTCGGCGTGCGCTGAGCCGTGTGACACTCAAACTGTCATGCGCCGAGTCAGCGGTCGACGCATGATCTTCATGCGCTGAGCCGTCTGATTCTTAAACCTGCATGCGCCAAGTTAACGGTCGACGCATGGTTCCATGCGCTGACCCGTGTGAACTGAATGAAACTGTGTGCTGACGGTATAGTCGGCTCATGGTTCAAAAATCTGCAAAAACATAAATTTCTACATCTTTTTGTGCATTACGTCATTGTAAAAATTGAATCATAAGTAGCGTGAATGATTTAAACGAAAGAAGGATATCTCTTAGCAAGTTGTCATCATCAAAAACCAGAGGCACGCTTGTGTTGGTAGATACTTTGCCTTCACAAACTTGATCAGAATCTTTGTAACTACGAACTTTATCAATTGTTATGCAAGAAGTCGCACATTCACATGCAGGAATGGGACGGAAGTTATCTAATTCTTGTCGTAGCATTTTTTAGTTTTGTGCAATAAGAGGAAATAGAAGAATCACCTTGTTTGGGAGTGCATACTTCTTCTTGAATATCATAGATTCTGAACACATCACCATGATAGAATCGATCTTTAAGCTTTTTCCATATGTTTGATGTCGTTTCCATCCACAAGACGCTTTAAGAAATCTTAGGTTCAACTGAATTGTTTAACCATGACGTGATCATGGTGTTGCATCGATCCCATGCAATAGAATTACGATCTTCATCCGATAGTCTAGGTAAAGTTCCATTGATGAAGTGTAGTTTGTTCTTAGATCTTAGAGTCGTGGTCAATGAGCTCGACTAAGAATGATAGTTTCCTGCATTTAGTAGTGGGGTAACTAACATTATTGCAGGATTTACATTGGGATGTATGAAGTAGGGATTGAGAGTATCATTTTGATTTCCCTTGTTGAGATTTAAAGTAGGAACTAAATCACTATGGGTTCTTGAAGGGCTTTCAACTGACATTGTTGAAGCGGAAAAAGAATAAGAAAAACCAGAGGTAAAGAATGATTGATGAAAGAAGATGAGAAAATAAACAAATTGATATTCGGGAAAAGAAAATGATTATATAGCGGCAATGGTGGTGATGAAGCCACAAGTCGATGATACCATGTGAATATTAAACTTGAACACCGTTGAACAATATTGAACAACTAGCTATGCGTTGATGGAAAATAAAATTACACAAATCTATCAAATGATGCTAAGTTAAACACTACTTATATGAGTTGTAATTAGTTAGATAAAGTAACTAACTTATAACAACTACCTAACAAAAAGAGTTAGATTAGTTACAACATACATCAACTTAATAGTTTCATCCACAGCGAAGTTGACTTATCGGACAAGTAACTTCACTATTCTCTATCATCTTCTTATGTTGAATAGATTATCGTCTTTGTTCGAATTTAGAGACACACAAAATCATTTAAATGACCCAGTCAAAATTCAAAATTAAAATTAGAATTAATTACAACTCGTGACAATCCGTCTCTTCCTAAAGACATCACCATTCTTTGAACTCAAGATTCTTGGATTGTCCATTAAATCTGAATATTGAGTAACTATCTTTTAATACCCTTAACTATATCTAACAGTATTTGAATCACTTGATAAATAAATTGAGTCTTGTCCTAGACCAAAACAAAATTTAAAAACAAAATTTTATATTTTACCTGTAAATATACAGACGTCAAAATTTTATATTTTACTTGTAAATATACAGACATATTAGTATATGTCATTGTAATAATCTACATGCAAAAGGAATCAGAAGGAAGGCAAATAGATTGTATACACTTTTGTTCTACAAGAGAATCCTATCAAAATAAATTAACAACTAATATTTGCTCTTATTTTGATGCTATTATAAAGGATTTTTACGTAGAGGCTAGAACAATAAAAATAATAACTACTATGGTGGAAATTTTCTATTTCTTTACAAAATTTGTGTATATGTGATTTTCATGTGATTTCACTAAAATTATTAGTAGTATTGAAACCATGCAAAAGCATGATAATATTTTGTATAGAATAAATTTCATGAAGACTTTATGATCATAAAAATGAATTTTACATAAAGAGATAAAATCTACACAAATTTCATTCATTAAGAAAATAAAATGTTAAAATAACGTTCTCTCTAGTTTATATTATATTTTTTATAATTTAATAAATCTAAAAAATAAAAACGTTTTTATAATAAAGAAAAATTTCAAGTCCTCCATAGCCCATTCCTCATTAGATTATAGTAAGCACCACCAAGACATTCCATGTGGGCATGAGAGTGAGGAAGGCATGGGAGCCTTAATTGAAACATTGCTAGCATGTATTCCATTCATGTCATGTTTGGAATGCTTCTCCTTTAAAGAATTTGTCTTTTTAAATCAAGTATGCATGCCACGCATAGTATAGATTATTGTTTTTTTAATTAATTATGTTAAATGTAATTTAAATTTAAGTTTGTTTCATTTAAATTTCAATTAAGTTTTTATTTGATTTGGTTGAAATGGTATATAAACTAAAGTTAGTTTCAGTTAACTACATACAATTGAGATAATAGAGTTTGTTAAGATTGAAAAAGAAAGTTAGTTACATCTCTCTCTCTCTCTCTCTCTCTCTCTCTCTCTCTCTCTCTCTCTCTCTCTCTCTCTCTCTCTCTCTCTCTCTCTCTCTCTCTCTCTCTCTCTCTCTCTCTCTCTCTCTCTCTCTCTCTCTCTCTCTCTCTCTCTCTCTGCAATTTTTTCAATTTCATCATCATCTTCTTGTGCATCAATGAAGTTTTATTGTTAACTCCAACAATTGGTATTCAGAGCTCTGATTCGTTTCACAAGAAAAAACGAGTGTACATGAGGTGTGTGATTGATTTCATTCTTCAAATTCACATTGAATTGAGGATCGAAATCGAAGAGAATCGCAATCTTGATTCTCATGAATTGGGAAACACGAGTGTTGGTGAGAATTGAGGGATTTGCACAAGAATAAAGTTGAATAGCAAAACGGTAGCTTGAATACAAAGCTCCCAGTATTTGACGGAAAGAATTAGAATCGGTGGTCGATTCAGATGTCTGTGTTATTTGGCACTCAAGATGTTTTTAATCTTGTCTATGATGGTTACAAGTTGGTTGCAAAAAATGCAACAGGAGCGCAAAGAAATGTGCAATGTGAAACGAGGAAGAAAGATCAAAAGGTATTATTCTATCAGTGTGTGAATACGAAGGTGTTTGAGAAGATTGCTGACTCGATGACAACGAAGGCGACGTGGTATATATACACTTATGTGGTGCTATGGTGGTGACACATCGGTGAAGAAAGTAAAGTTGTAGATCCTACGCAAGCAATACGAGAATTTCAGCATGAAAAACAATGAAAATATGCTTGATTACATCTTCATAGGAATTGTGGTCACGAATGAGATAAAGTCTTGTGGAGAAACGCTCCCTGAACAAGTAATCCTTGAAAAGGTACTAAGATCACTTACTCCTCAGTTTGATTACATATTTGTAGCTATAGAAAATTCGAAAGACACTAGAACATGAGAATTGAAGAGTTTCAGAGTAGTTTAGAGGTACAAGAATTGCGTCAAACTGAAAGAAACTCTAAAAGGGAAACACAACATGCTCTTAAAAAACTTCTTTTGTCAAGAAGAACAAGAAGCAAGCATGGCTTGAGAACAAAAAAAATAATGGTGGTGGTACTCAGAAGTTAGAACTCTCAAATCCATATGAGAAGAAACATAAAAATGTTCAGAAGGGAAAGGAGAAGTTTGATAAAATAAAAGTCCAGTGATAAAATTGCAACAAGTTTGACCATTTTGCTGTTGATTGGTGGTCAAACAAGATTAGCAAGGTTGAAGAAGCCAACATAGCCATAGGAGATTCAGAGGATGAACCTGTGTCTCAGATAAAAATCTGGGACGCTACAATTTCCATTCCTAAGAAGTAGACCAAATTTCCTAAGTCTTCATTTCAAACTCATTCTCCATGTTTGCCTTAAACTTTGTCAATTTATCTTCATTAGAACCTGTGACCAATAGATCATCCATATAGAGACATATGATGACTTGGTCTTGTTCACTGAAGAATTTCACTTATACTAAATGTTCTAATGTGCACTTGTTGAAACTGAGCTTCATCAAGAAGTTATTAATCCTCTTGTTCTAGACCCTATGTGCTTGCTTCAATCCATACAAAAAACAGTCTTTACACCATTTTCTCTTGCCATTTCACCTCAAAACCTAGTAATTTCTTCACATAAAATTCTTAGTTTAGAGGTTTATTGGAGATGGATGACTACATAAAGTTGGTGTATCTTCCAACCTCTATACGCTGCAATGGTTATGACCAATATTATAGTTTCAAGTTTAGCAATCAGTGAACTTAAATGAAATCGATATCAAAGTTAAAAAAAAAAATTCTTTTGCAATGAAGTTTGCCTTATCCTTAGCAATTTCACCATTATGCTTCAACTTCATCTTGTAAAATTACATAGTTGATTTTTTTTTTCTTGTTAAATTCTTAGAGATATGTTTGTCTTATAGGAAACTTATAACCAGACGGTGTAATATAATAAAAGTTGGCTATTGTAATACACTTGAGATTTTGTAATATTAATATAATATATGTATATTGAATATATTTTGTAATATCTATGGGGATGGGACCAATATGAGGTTGAATTTTACAAATATATTTGATAAAGTAATAATCATTGAGTAATTTTATATCTATACCATCAATTGTGAGACATTAAAGGAGACAATATATCATGTCATAACCTATGACTTAATAAGTTGAGTTATTTTTGTATAAATTTTACCTTTTATTACTATACAAAATGCACTGAAAAATATTTATGGTTGGGACCAAACCAATGCTTGATTTTCCAAAATGCATGCTCGGTAAGTATGGGTGAAAGCATGTCAGGTCGATATAAGGCAAGCTTACACATGTTTAGACTAGATCAATTTTTTTTTTAAACAGAAAAGTTTTTTATAAGTCTATTTAGTTCAAAAGACTAGACCTTAAGTCATAAAAAAATATATATAAGTATAACATACGGATTTATTTAAATAAATATAAATAATTTTTTTTTACTAACGTTATGTTATATTTTGTACTTTGAATTAAAATACATAAATAAAAATTGATTATCTTGGAGAACTTATGAAAATAAAATTAAAAAAATTTTATGAACAATCTTATAATTTATTTTCATAAGTTATTTTAAAGAAACAACCTTACAAAATTTATACTAATTAAAATAAGTCAATATAAATAAATTTTTAATCTCATTAGTTTTTTAGTTTTTTAGTCTATTTAAAATAACAAACTTTTATTTAGGCTAACAGGTTAACCAGACCTTAGAAAATGTCAGACTTAGGCCTAAAAATAAACTTATGATAAACTATAGGTTAGACTTAGGCTTCAGTTTTTTTGACAGATCAGACTTAGACTCGGCAAAGCCTAATTAGACTCATCCTATTTCCACCCTATCAGTAAGGACATTTCATTACTTTTTCAAAAAAGATTGTGCACTTACCAATGGTTGACACATATTACATAACATTTTAATGGGTAAAATTAATAATAAAATTATTTTTTCTTGTTAATTTATTAAGAGAGAGATGACTTCAGTCTTCACCTTCATTCTCTTCTTTCTGTGAACTCACAAAACCCATTTATGTATATGTTGTCTTGCCGCTCCAATCTATCATGTCATCTCGCCGTTTAGTCCTTCCACATATGGATGTTCAAATAAATCGGTTATTTAAATAATCAACATTTATATTCAAATCCGATTATTAAAAACCGGTTAATTATTAGTATGGTTTTAACCAAATTCATATTTTGGATATAATTTTAAAATGGTTTTAACCAAATCCATAATTTGGACATCCATATCCAAAATAAAAACCAAATTAGTCAAAATGTTAATAAAAAAAAAACTTTGAAAATTATTTTCAAAAAAAAAATATTTTTATTTTGAAAAAAAAATATTGTTTTAATTTTTTCAGTAAATAAATTATTTTCAAAAAAAATTTTAAAAATGATTTTTTAAAAAAATTTTAAAATAACTATTGTTTTTTTTTACATCAATATTTTTTTAAAAAAATATTATGTTTTTGAAAAAATAATTATAAGATTTAATTTAATTTTTAAAAATTATTAACACAACTTTAGTTATTGAAAAAAAAGGAATTTTTTTACATTTTGTTTGATTGATGAAAAAAATATAGAAGAGTGAAAATAAATAGAAAAAGAAAAAAATATTAAAATATAAGTAAGTTGTCAAGTAGTTTTAAAAAAATCATTATTAGTCTATAAATATCAACAATTACTCATATTAATACAAAAATAAATATAAAATATCATCACTAAAGATCAAAATCTAAATCAATCATTCACACTCATTTAACTCAAAACAATTGAGTTATATCACTCACTTTAATTATTTAATTTGATACATGAGAAAATAAAATTAATTATAATACATAAAAAAAAGTGAAATTATAAAATTACATATGTCTTTTAAACAAAAATTATATATGATAAAAAATAATAAAATATATATTTCATTATGATCAATGAAAAATTACAAAATATAAAAGTTAGTATAAATTTATTAACTAACGATAAATAATTAAAAACTAACATTCTTTTTATAAATTTACATACTAACTAGGATAAAAATTAAAAGAAAAAAATGTTAGTAGATAACATGTGATTTTTTTTACAGGTTAATAAATTGCTATGTTTAAAAACAACCTTAATTATTTTTAATAGATAATTAGAACTGACGTTATTATGAAAAATGCAGGTGTAGACAAAAATAAAATTTAAAGCATTAGTCACAGAACGAGTAAAAACGCACAAGGGCCAATGATGCAATGGATATTATATTTTTGAAAAAATCAATTTTAAAATAAAATTGAATCAAAATTAATTATAAAATTGGTTATGGATATAACCGATTTATAACCATTTTAAAAAATAAAATCCAATTATAAAAATTAGTTTTAATAATCAGTTAAAACATATGAATTATTTATGGTTATGGAACGTTTGTTTATAGAGCATCCCTACTTCCACAAGTCTTGCATGTCATGGAATGATTAAAGCACAACTCCTGTTCCCAAATCTCTATCATCTCGTCGTGCCGTCTTACCCACTGTATTCCCTTGATGACGTCATCCTCCATGCCATACCGGTTTCCCGATTTGTTATTTCCTTTTTTTGTGTTCAACATATATTATGAGATTACTACCATTTTTCCTTTATGCTCTGTTCTTAGTGCCTTATTGAACCTTCTTCCTTCTGTTTGGAGAAAAATTAGAATTGATTACAATATGTAAGTACATTTGCAATTTGCAATGAAAGCCTCGCGTTTTTCCTTCCATAAACATTGTAGTAATAACAACAATAAAACTGAAACTGAAACACACTTACTCTGTCTTTTTTAAAGAAAAAAAAAGTAATTTTATATTGTTAAATCTTAGTCGTTGAAAATTTATATAACACATCAATCAGCGGTGCATTAAACTGAAAAACTAGACTTATTATGAAATGGAGCAGATCCGGACTTCTCACTCACCACCCTTGTTAAATACTCCCTCCATTTCTTATTATAATTCAAGATATATATATATATATATATATATATATATATATATATATATATATATATATATATATATATATATATATATATATATATATATATATATATATATATATATATATATATATATATATATAAAATAAATTTTAAAAATAAAAATTGACTTATAATAAATAAAAAATTTGAGGGAATAATATATTTTGGAATGTTTGGTCTTTTTTCTTAACGACGACATCGTTACCCCCTCGTGTTTAATAGATTGAGGACTATTATTTTTTTTCAATAATCATTTTGTTCTTATAGGTCTTGCTTGAGAGGCTTTATGTTTTTCCCTTAATCAATTCGCCTTATGTTTGAGGGACTATAGATTGTTATTGTTTCAAACTAAAATCATAAATAGGTGGAGATTGAATGAAACAGAATTCTGATGTAGTGGAATGAGCTTCCGGTACGGTGGAGCAGGGGTGAACCTGCAAGGTTAATGCTCCAACCTCCAAGTCAGTGAATGAGTGAAAAAGTAGTATGAGTGTATGAATAAGAGAATACTTGAAGTGGCATGTGTTAGACTTTATAAAGTGTAGGCGATTAAATTTGTCCGTGAATGATATAATGTCTTACACAGTGGATCGTCCGATTGTATCTAAAGGTGAAAGATCATTTGAGGGTGAAGATCAAGTGTAACTCCTCTGGTTGTGAGTCCAATGAGACCTCAATGTCTTAGCCAACAAGCTCTTGTTGTGGGCCTCATCATGATTGGGTTTTCATATCTTTGGTCTTATGGCCGCCCCGAAACAAGTATATAATCCAAGTCAGTATAAATGGTTTAGACCTATTAACCATTCATCTCGTAAATGAGACAGGGAGGACTAAAAAAAGTTGGGTAAAGGTTGAACATGTGTCAGTCGTGGGAGTGAGCTCATCCTAATTCCCTGCATAATATGAGATTACTCACCAAGAACGTCTTAACAACTAGTGAGACTATCTTTGTCATAACTGAATAGTCCTAAGCCTCACTAATGAACTAATCATATCTCTCACATTAAATGGATTAGTCATTCACTGTATTTCCTAATGAACTAATCATATCTCTCACATTAAATTATTCTTCCTCATTAATTGTGGGTAGTAAGTTGAGCTTCCACTTGAATATGACAAAATGTCTATTCATTTAAAATCAATTAAAACAAACACTTTTGTTATTGTTACCACGAACTACGAGGTCTTGATCCTCCAATGCACTTTGTTGGTACGTAGGCACGAGGCTCGGGAAGTCTTGCCAAACAAAAATCTTAAAAAACATTTATGTTTCTCATCTCCACAACCTTTTTGCAAACGACCTGGTTTTAAGTCAAACACAGATTTTTAAGAGGTTCTTATATAGTATTATAGATGTTTTGGGTGCTAACATCTTTCCTTTGTATAACCAACCCTCGTACCCTTTCTCTCTTTGTTTTATTAGTTTTGTTTTAAAACTTCTATGGGTTTTGTTCGTTATTTTCTCATTCCTTTGGAAACAATAAAGAGCGGTGACAAATCTTGCTTTGTGAGTGAACTTAATCAATAGCTTAATCTTTGATTTTTCACTGCTACAGTTATGCCTTATGCACTTAGTGGGCTTGTATGAAAATTGAGTGACATGTGCAGGTTAACCATAATAGCTCATTCTTCAACGACATGACTACATATGGGGTTGTTAAACTATCAGGGTTGTTCGTTGTAGAGATCGTACCATCTTATGGTGTTTAGCGTTAGTTGTTCCAACCAAGAACCGAAGAGGGATCGAATATGAAAGCTTTTATTACGCAGTGAAGGCGAACTTGGATCCAATCATCTTGATCACCAGAGACTCGGCAGTCAAGACCAAAGGACTTATCAAGCATTGATATGACTCTATATGGGTTTCGTGTGGAAGTGAATACAGAAAAAAGTTGTTGGAGATGGGAAGTTGTTAGCGAGAAATTTCTTATATTGGAAGTAGCCCAAGGAATCATGAGGAAAGAAATAAGAAATCAGTGGCATGAGTTTGAGCAAGCGATGGCAGGCCAGAATAAGTTTAAAGACGATGAATAATCAAACATGTGAAAGTGTAGGGAATTATGAAGCTTTGTAGACTCAGTACGAGGAAGGAAGGATTTTGGGCTCTGAAATAATTCATAATGGTATAAATCAAAGTGGCACATCAGAAGAGGTAAGTTATAGGAAGTTAAGAGTTAATCAAGGATCGGAAATAAAGGATGGTTAGACCAAGAAGGATTCGAGAAATCGTGAAGGAATAAAGATCACCTCTAGAGGAAAGTTCAAAGCTCAAGTGTGAGGATATTTGTGCAAGTTGAAGTAGTACACACTAGGACTTGGAATAAGTGTCGCAGGCTAACAACGTCGCGGGTTATCCAGATTTGAAATGCAAGAAGTATGCCACCCTTGATCGAAAAAATTCGAGGATGAATTTTAATTTAAGGGGGATGTAATACCCTAGGTTTCTAACCACCTAATTATGTAAAAAAAAAATTAGAATTAAGAATAATGGTTAGAGGTTGATTAGGCAAAGTGCAATCATCAATAAAATGTTTGGGAGACAAGGGTATTATGGACATTTCTAAGCCTTATATTTAAACTCAAATTCAAGTGTAAGACCTCATTTTTCTTTTCCTTCTCTTTACCAAATCAGAATGTTGAAATGAGAAGGTGGGAGAGAAAGAGAAAGGAAACGAGTTTGAGAAGAATGAGGAGGAAGGAGTTCAAGAATTCATCATTAAGAGGTTGCATGTGTGAATTGGTTAAGGCCAAACTGTGATCTCAATATCTTCCAGCATTTCCATCTCTTTCAAAGAGCGAGTTCATAATTCAAATTCTTAGCAAGAGGTGGGTTTCGTTAGTTAGATGTTTGGGTAGATTTGGGGCTGAATTGCATGTTCATGTCGGGTTTTGTAAAAATGACTGAAATCATCTCAACGGTATGATTATTGAACTTGTATTTGTTGATTTTTCGGTGTTTTTTGCTCCCTAAGCATGTTAGTATATGTTAGGTATGGATTGATGATGGATTTAGGTGCTGAATGTGGTGTTAGAACATTGTTTTTCATGAAAAGTTTCAGCAATCCTCGCCTAGAAAAATCTGCTCGCATAGCGAGCCCTACTGATACGAATAAAATTGTTGTGACATTGAAATTAGTGTATCTTGAGTTTTGTAACTCGAAACGAGATGCAGACAAATGCATTGGAAAACTAGTCCAATAATCTATCTTATAATGATTAAATATTGTGTTTATATGATAGTTTATGATATGTGATGAGTTCATATTTGATTGCATGTTTAAAGCTAAGTTTGAATTGCTCTACTGACATGTCAATGTAATGTTATTCCTTGTGCATGGTTAGATGCATGATTCTTGCCTTTCTTGACATGCTTGGTGTATGCATGGTTGCGAATTTTGTGTCCTAGTTTCTGGAAATTCTGGTATACTCGCTTAGCGAGAGAAGGCCTCACACAGCGAGCCTTTATAAGCCTGGGAATTTATGGGTTGTTGATTTCACTCCTAGCAAGAAATAGCTCACTCAGCGAGCATGTTGTTTTAGGGGAATGTAAGCTTTCTCTCTGAGCTCACTTGGGGTTCACTCTGGTGTCGCTAAGTGAGCATGTTAGTGCAAAATTTCCCCCAACATCATTTGTGATTCAGTTTCAGTTCCGTAAATTAGAACGGGATGTCATCTTTTGCGTTATAAATCTAACATAGAGAGTTATAACATAGTGGGGACTTCGACGTCTTTCCACTTCTTTCCCCGTTGTCTGTTTGTTCCAGTTGAATGTTCGGATATGATTTCATTTGGTATACTTGAATGAAGGAGTGGGCCTAAGCTATTAGGTGGTAAACCACTTGGATAATCACCTGAGCTATTGATTAGTGTGCTTGTGGGAGCTGAAGAGGCATATTACTCACTTATATACTCACCACCAGTGTGCTTGTGTAGTCAGGTAGGCGTAAATCACTTGGATACTCACCTGAGTTATTGTTTGGTGTGCTTGTGTATCCATGTAGACGTGTTTCACTTGGTAACTCACTTGTGTTATCGATTGGTGTGCTTGTGCAGCCATATGGGCAATGTGCACTTGGATACTCACCACATGTGTGCTTGTGTAGCCATGTAGGTGCAATTCACTTGGATATTCACCTGATTCATCGAGCGGGGAGACTTGTGTAGTCTCTTGGAGTTACACACTTGGATACTCACAAAAAGTGTGCTTATGTGGCCTAGATAGAAAGGAGGATATTACTCCGAAATTCACTCAGTACGCGATTACGAGTATGCATAATTGTTTGACACTAACTTCGGAATGGATTTGACGTTTACAAAATTGGATGGTCAAAGAACTCCTAATTAAGTGGTATGTATTACTTGTGTATTCCAGAATATGATAAGTAAGGAAACGACGAATCGATGGTGTGATCCGAATAAGATTATGTACCCTGTAGAGCTAAAAGGAGGCATAAAATAGGGATACTCACTGAGATTAAGTAATCTCACCTCAATCCTATTGTTGTTTTTCAGGTATGCTATAGAAGTTGAAAGGTTCAATAGAAAGTGTGGATTAGAGACTTGGGTAATCAAATGGCACTGAAGATCGTACCTGATCTTATTTCAATGTGCATTTCTTGTAGACATACATGTTATATACGTTCTAGTCGTAGTTTTGGAAATGTATAGAGTTTTCTCTATCATTTATTAGCTTTTGTATGTACTTAGTAACAAATTATTAATATTTTACTAATATGATTCTAAACACATATTGGTGGGGTGTTACAACTTACAACAGAAGTTTCACCATGAATATCATCTCGGCCCGAATAGTTTTGCTCTCACCCGCTATTTTTCACTCATACTCACTAAGATTAAGTAATCTTACTACAATCCTACTGTTGTTTTTCAAGTATGCTATAGAAGTTGAAAGGATTCACTAGAAGGTGTGGATTTGAGACTTGGGTATTCATATGACATTGAAGACCATACTTGATCTTATTCTAATGTGCAATCCTTGAAGACATACAAGTTATATACTTACTCGTCGTAGTTTTGGAAATGTATACAATTTGCTATGTTATTGTTTGACTTTTGTATGTACTTGATAACAAATTATTAATATTCTACTAATATGATTCTAGACACATATTAGAAAGGTATCACAATTTATAATAGGAGTTTCACAGTGAATATCATCTCGGCCCAAATAATTTTGTTCTCGCCCGATTTTCCACGTTATGAAACACATGTCATCATCTCAAGAGGGAACATTTATATATGTGGCGGGTCTCACCTTGCACCTTTTTTACTTTGGTTTTCTAAATATATGTCTTCCTTTATCTAGATATGGCACCCGTTGTTTTCCACTTTTTATAAACTTAAAAGTATGTTGATATAATTTTAAAAAATTATTAATATTATACTAATATAATTCTAAACACATATTGGGGGTGTTCCAACTTAAAACGGAAGTTTCACCATTTTCCACTTTTTATAAACTTAAAAGTATGTCGATATTCTGATTAATATTATAAAGTAAATACGAAACAAACTCTTGTTGTTAGATTATTAAAAGAAGGGAAATGATAACCAGTGCCCTCAGGACACTTTTTAAAACTTTAAATAGTAAGTTTTTATAAAAGTATGTGCAATGATGTGTAATAATGTGCATTGAAAATTGAAGTGTTTGAATTTTTTAAAGAATAATTTCTTAATATGGAATATTTAAATAGTGCCCTGAGGGCACTAGTTAGCAAGACCCTTAAAAGAAATATATTTGTAATCAATAAACTAAAGTATCATGAGACAAATATTTATCATTGATCCATTAAAAGAATAAAACAGATTTTTCACTAATAAACATTGAAAATAACACCACATATTTAAACTATATTGCTTTTCACTAAGAAAATGGAACACTATCTAACCATTGTGTATGAGTTACATTTCTTTCTATACTTTGTTGACTTGAAATTCAAACAGTGAACAGCAGTTGGAAAATGAGTATAACATGCATCACTATAAATAACAGTACTATTTACATGCCTACTACCAATGCTACATTTATAACCAATGTTAGGACCATTGTAAAAAAAATAATAAAAGGAAGAAAATTAAGCTGTGATCAACACAAGAAACAAGGTTAGTGTTTAAAGGAAAATGTACTGACACATTCACAGCTCAATTTCATGCAAAATGTATTTTTTTACACTATTTTAGAAATGTGATACATTATTGCAGAAAGTTAATGTAAAATTGTAAATATAGGAGTAAATGCACCCTGCAAAATATCAACTAACCCTCACACTCTTCCACCTGCTAATATTTACTTCACTCACTTCAACCATTTTATAAGCACTTCTCTAGACCAACTTATTCTTCATACTTTCTCTCTTTTCTTTCTGAGAGTTTTAACAAGGTGGTGAAAATGGAGAGAAAAAGAAGCAATGTTGGTTCCGTTACCATGTTTGTAATGATGGTTGCATTGGTTTCTCAGAACCTTGTTGTTTCTGTTATAGCAGACAGTGTTAAGGAAGGGGAAAATGAGTTCACTCCAGTGGCTCATGCAGAAAGTTCTCCGTCGGGTTTATCGAGTTCGTTATGTAATTCTCTAACTTTGATATCTTTGTTACACTTTTTTTGAAATATTTTGAAGTATTTTTTGAAAGCTACATAGACTAGTATGTTATTTATTATGTTTGTTATAGTTGGTTTGTTTTGTTCTCGCATGTTGTGTAATATGTTGTTTTTGAATTGTTGAAGGTGAACATAGTCCACCACCTCATCACTCTGGAGGTGGTTGTGGTAGCAGTAGTCCTCCGCCGTCGCATGGTCATGGTCATGGACATGGTCATAGTCCTCACCATCATGGTCATGGAAAATCACCGCCGTCGTCAGGTAGTGGAAGTTACACTCCAACGCCATCAACTCCCACCCCGTCGCCACCCTCGGGTAGTGGAAGTTACACTCCAACACCATCAACTCCCACTCCGTCACCACCCTCGGGTAGTGGAAGTTACACTCCAACGCCATCAACTCCCACTCCGTCAACACCTTCTGATCCAACACCGTCATCTCCTCCAAATTGTGATCCGACCCCGTCACCACCTGAGGATGGAAGTAACACTCCAACACCGTCAACTCCCGATCTATCACCACCATCAGGTGGTGGTGGAAGTTACACCCCAACACCAACAACTCCCGACTCTTCACCGCCATCTGGAGGTGGAAGTTACACTCCAACCCCGTCAACTCCCGACACATCACCACCATCAGATGGTAGTGGAAGTTACACCCCAACACCAACAACTCCCGACCCTTCACCACCATCTGGTGGTGGAAGTTACACTCCAACCCCGTCAACTCCCGACACTTCACCCCCATCAGATGGCAGTGGAAGTTACACCCCAACCCCATCAACTCCCGACTTATCACCACCATCTGGTGGTGGAAGTTACACGCCAACCCCATCAACTCCCGACACATCACCACCATCAGATGGTAGTGGAAGTTACACCCCAACACCAACAACTCCATCAACACCCCCAACTAGCGACTGTGGAACACCGCCACCAGTTGACTCTACAAGCCCAACAACACCATCAAACCCTCCTTCAGGAGGTTACTACACCTCACCACCATCAGACCCTGTAACCCCAACAACACCGTCAAATCCTCCCTCCGGAGGTTACTACACCTCACCACCATCAGACCCTGTAACCCCAACAACACCGTCAAACCCTCCCTCCGGAGGTTACTACACTTCACCACCATCAGACCCTATAACCCCAACAACCCCATCAAACCCTCCCTCAGGAGGTTACTACACTTCACCACCAACTTATGGCGGAAGTACCCCAACCGATCCTGGCACTCCCACTTACTCCAGCCCACCAACTTATGGCGGAAGCACCCCAACCGATCCTGGCACCCCCACTTTCTCCACACCACCTTACCTTCCTGCACCATCTCCCTTCACTGGTACATGCAAGTAAGTTCCTTCCACTATACTCCACTCTAATGTAAAACCTTAAGCATGTTCTAGATCCATGCAAATATACATTTTTGGATTTATAACTGTTAAATAACATTTTCGGACTTTTTTTCCTAAAAACTGCAGCTACTGGAATAATCACCCACAAATCATCTGGGGATTACTAGGCTGGTGGGGAACCTTAGGCAGCGCATTCGGTACTTCCAGCGTACCCGGATTAGGATCAAGCCTCAGCCTTCCACAAGCACTTTCCAACACAAGAACCGACGGGCTTGGAGCGCTATACAGAGAAGGTGCAGCTTCCTATCTTAACTCCTTGGTGAACAACAAGTTCCCTTACACAACCGAGCAAGTCAGAGACAGATTCATAGCATCACTTGGCTCAAATAAGGTTGCAGCAACACAAGCCAATCTCTTCCGGATGGCCAATGAGGGGAGAATGAAGCCTAGAGCATGACCTTATTAGTTTGTTTTATGTATCAGTTTATCGAGTTCGGTTAAGTTAGTATATTATTATATCTAAGACTTCTACTAAGAGTGTTTTGCATTAGGTAATTAATTACTTATCATGTGTTAATTTACCCTATCATGGATTCAGTGTTAATTAGCTTTTATATATGGTTTCTCAGTTTTGAATAAAGTTAATATTCCGTTGCTTTCGTAGTTCAAGTTTCGATTCAGAAGACTCGAGTACAAATCGTTAGTATATATGAAAGAAAGTTAAATTCAAGACAATCTTTCAAAATAAACTGGCTTTTATCTATAAAGAGCAACCCAGAAAAGTAGCTCTGGTAGTCTAGAAAAGATGATTGTTCATGCAAACATGAACATCATTGGGGGGAAACATGCAAACATGTGCAAATGTCAACATTTATTGTGAAGTGTCTAGTATTGTTGTTTCTTGTGAAATACAATGCATTTTTTTGTGGTTGGTGATGAATCTGTGTGTAGAAAAAGATAACACATGGACGATCCAAAATGCTGTCAAGGTTGCCCTTGCATGAAAGAGTTGAAGGTCCATGTGATCAATTAATGTCATTTTAAGTGCCTTAACAAGAGGTGTACAAGGCTGTCCTTTGGTTCAGAACAATTATAATGGTAGGTAAACCCTATAAAAAGATGGTACTAGTGGTAGTCTTCACAAGTAATGCAATATAAGAATCATTGTGTGGATTGAATATACTAAAATCTAGGAAATCAAAATACTTTGTCGTTAACAATTTAACAGAAGTTATTAGTTCTGTAGCACCGACATCTCTGAAAAAAGGTGTGTACGTGTCTAAGTCGGACACTGACATCGACATGACATCAACACCAGCGTTATCAGTTTTGTAGCACCGACATCTCTGAAAAAAGGTGTGTACGTGTCTAAGTCGGACACTAACACCGACATGACATCAACACTTGTGAATTTGTTCAATATATTCATCTTTTTCGATTATTACTGGTGTCGACGTGTCAGTGTCGTGTAGGTGTCCGTGCTTCATAGGTTATTAGTTAAGAAACAACTCAATCAATCAATTTGTAGAATATTCTAATGTTTCTCTCATAAATCTAAAGTAATCAATTCTAAAACCAAAAGGATCATAAAGCATTTCAAAAAACTTTTCAAAACTGACCACAAACATTAATTTTACTCGACATTGAAATGTGCACATAACTACGAAGATGACAAAACATGAAACAAAAAGTCTTCCATATGTGGGCCTGTAAAACATTTGGAAAAATGAATTAAAATACTTATAAACTTTTAAGAGATGAACTTTCCACGCACCTCAACATCACTTCAGATGTAGACAAAACACTGACCGAACCAGGTGAGATTTTTTTACAAATTTATGGAGTCGTAAAAGTTGTTCTCATTTTTTATGCACACAAAGACATAGAAACATACACTACAAGTTCATGTAGAATGGTTATATTTCTAGAATGGTAAATAGTAATGAAATGCATGAATTGAAATAATGTTTTCATATCATTGTTTGGGTGTTTAATGATGGAAGCCAAGAAGCTGAAAATAGTTTCCATTCGTTGTTCTAATGGAATTAAATGGAACAAGAATGATAAGTTTATTGTTCTGATAAGAATACTAATCAAGTAGTAAATCACGCCTAGCATAGTCAATAGCAAGCTATGAAGCACATACACCTCTAGGATTAAGCATGTTGCAGTAATCGACACTTGTATGAAACCCGTACGACGTGTGTCGGAAAATCCTGACAAGTATCCAAAAAATATTGTTTGTTTTAAATCGGTGTCCGACATTCATACAACGCGTGTTGGACAATAATTCATGAGTGTCCTAAAAATTGTTTCTTTCTTTGCTTTGACAAACCTTATAAATGACAAATCTCAAATACACCTAAAAGGGTTAAGGGTATGTTGAAACAATGTGGATCAATGAAGAGTTAAAAACATTAAATTTAATTAGAACATTTTTAACTTTTTCAATAGTAGATGGATAAAATGAAGGTCAAATATTATCATATATGTGGTTGTGTCCATGTCCTATGTTTTTTAGATTAGCGGTGTCGATCTGTAACTTTTCCAATAGTAGATGGCTAAATGAAGGTTAAATATTATCATATATGTGGTGGTGTCCATGTCCTATGTTTTTTAGATTAGTAGTGTCAATGTGTCTGTGTCTGTATCATGTAAGGTGTTTGTGTCAGAGTTTGTGCTTCATAGATGGCAGGTTAGGCTTGTAATTTCACAAACATATTATGTAGAGAATTCTGAAATACAAATCCACCAATGCATCCAAAATTCCAAATTTAAAAGCTTAACCAAGTCCAAAACTATTGATTCAAATCTCAAAAGAAAAAATATGGCAGAAAAAGATCACAATAATAACAAAATCTATGATAACATACAAAAAGCTACTTGCAAAAGCACAAATGGTTTTGGTATAAAAGGTCAGATCATACCTTTTCAATTGATAATAACTTCTGGCAGTATTACATAGTTGAGAAATTCTAGCCCTTGAGATTGAACAAAAAGATAGGTCCTCATTCTCTTTGAATAAAACTGATTTCATCTTTCAATGAAATACATGTCAATATGCTATAGATTTTTTACAGTCAAACAGAAATTTAAACACCAAAGAGCATTGCAAAATCTAATCAGCTCAAATGAGATTTAAACCATTTAAAAATCCGGTCGGAATGCACACTTGTCATCTCATGGTAAGCAAATGCAAGGTTTAGCTCTTCCTGGACATGAGGAACCAAACGCTCATCAATATCGAGATTTATCTTCTCCTGAATAACCTTTCGCCAGTTTATTTTCCGTCCGTCTTGCTTCATATATCCATTTCGATCAATCAATCCCCTTTCCTTAAAGACTTCAAACAAAGTTCTAGAAAGATGTTGATCCATACCTGGAATCCTATCGATTAAAGTATCTGGCGACAACGGAAACTCCATACATTCAACAACACCAACATCAATCCCTTTACCTTTCAAAACCTCAACATATTCATCAATTTTCCGCTGTCTATAAAAATCTTTAGGCATGTGAACAAAAAGGGTAGGAGGATAATCCTTTTCAATATCTATTTCTTCAAACATCCCTTCAGCAATCATAAGCACAATACTATTAAACTTCTTAGCAGTTGCAAGCAAAGATACAAAATATCCTCCCGACGAAGCACCTAAAGCCACAAGAGGAAGTTTCTCAAGCTTCCTCTCACCAATCCACCATTCTAGTATATCTTTAACAATCAACACTTCATTATTTCCATAGCTCCAACATCTACGCGCACTTGAAATAGTAATAACAGCAAAACCTTCAGCAAGACCGTGAAGTACAAGCAACCGTTCTTCAGGCAAACCGACACAATCAGGACATTCAGACGATTTGTCCCAAAAGTTAATGGCTTTTCCATTACATCCATGAGCAAGAAAAAGAACACCTTTAGGTGATTCAGGTACTTGCCATATCAAATCTGTTCCATTCCTGAACTCTCTTGTGGGATGCAATTTCACCAAAGAATCAAAGCTATTCCACTTTTGCTTATGAGAATCATAAGCTAAACTTGGTTTTACTTTTACTTTGACACCATGATTATCATTATCATGAACATTATCAAATACTAAAAAGAGAATCACTAGCATTAGCATCAATGTAAAAGACATAACAAGTACTTGGATCCTGCAAATGTAACCACTAGCAGTACTACTACGTTGCTTTGATTTGTATCCATTATTATTCAACATGGTGAAAAAGGGGTTTATAGCAGGAAGGGAAAAAGATCAAATTTTGATCAAAATTTCTTGATAGAGGATGAGTAAACTATAAAGGGTCAATGGCATATAATCAAATTGATCATTGAAATGAAAGGGAGATTATCTAGAATTGATTTTCAAAAATATGAATACTCACATGGAATCATGAGTGAATTTGATGGTTAATCACTTGTTTGTTAGAATCTAAATTGAATTGGATGGATTAATCGACGAAACTGAGTGCTGCAATTGAAGTGTAAGGTTTGCGGTTACATGATGGATTTGATGTCATGTTGTTGTCACGTGTTTCGAAGAATTTAAGGTTGTGTTTTGTTTTTGGTGGGCTTTATTGCACCTTGGTAAAGGGCTACATGCTAGTTTGGTTACATTCACAAGTTGAACATGATTTAATCTTTCACCCCTAATTAATCTTGCACCCCACACTTTCGGTGATTTGATCAAAGTACTCTTTGAATAAAAATAGTGAAATTGTAAAAGTAAATGTGACTATTCTTGATTTTTTTAAAATATATTATAACATTTCGGATATTTCAAAAAGTTGGAGGAATTTATATAGATTATATCGGTATTTTAAAAAAAATAATTGATGATTTGAAAAATATTCAATCAAATATTTGAAAAACATGGTACATCGGATATTTGAAAAAATTGATACATTTAATATTTGAAAAAATTGGTATATTTGATTTTTTTTTAAATTGATAGTTTTTTTTTATTTGCTTTTTAACAACGTAAGAGATATATTTACATAAGTTTTAAATTATTATGAACTATACAAAAATGTCGATAGAATTCAAATCACATTAACTTTTTGACATCTTTTATTAAAAAATGTGAACAATACCAACACATTGGCAATATTTCGAATAGAAATGAGATGTCATTAAATAACATTCTGGAAGTGGAGATATTCAATGTATGTGAGACTGACTTCATGGGGTCAATTCCTTCTTCTTTGAAAAACTAATACATTTTTGTGGCGGTTGATTACTTTTTAAAATGGATTGAGGCAATTGCCCCTTCTACTAAACTGTTTAAGAAAATAATTTTCTCAATGTTTGAGGTGCCTAGGTTGGTAATTAGCGATGAGGGATCTCACTTCAATGTCAGACAATTTAAAAGCCTCTTGAAGAAATAAGGGGATAAACACATAGTGACAACACTCTACCATATGTAGACAAGTGGCCAAGATGAAAGTCTTTAATATTGAGATAAAAGCTATATTTGAAAATAAATTCTCCTTATTTAGGAAAGACTGGACCACAAAACTTGAAGATGCAATTTGGGCATAGTGAACGGATTACAAAACACCCATTGAATGACCCATCTTTATGTATCACTCTTAAAGAGTCCCCTTGAAGGATTTACGTAGGTAAATTCAAGTTAATGACTTTAAACAAGAGTTGTGTGGGAGGTAACTAGTAGTTTTTAATTACTAATATCTTTGTATGTTATGTGTTTTATATTTTTTGTAAATGAAGAATAGGAACTCACTTGACAATGAGGGGGGTCATAAATAAAAGTTAAAGAGAGAACATATGCCAAGATGCATAAAGAGAATGAGGAAAATGTTAAAAACGAGCCAAAAGTATCAAGACCAAACTAAGAACGCAAAAACTTGGGCTTCTTACGACCTACGCATAGTGGGTAATATCGCTAGTAATGAAGCCCGCCTAGAAAACCCAAAAAAAACCAGTAGTAAAACCCAAAGGAGGCTACGATCTGGTCATAGCGCCTGCTACGAGTTGTAGCACCCTTTACGCCTTGCCACATGCCCTTAGTACCCATCGCCACACGCCCCATATAAAAAGCCTGACAACGTTACGGCTGGTTGTAATGCACACTATCGGTCATCGTGATAGGTGATTTTTTACTTTCTAACTCCTCTCCAATCTTAAGTGGGATTCCCAATCAATTCCTCACCACTATAAACACAAAAATAACATTATTTATCCCCAAAAATTAGACATCTCTCTCTCTCTAACTCATTATCCATCTTCTCCCACTTTGTCTCAACAAAATCCTAAAACTCCATTAAAACCACCTCACACAAACCTATAAAAATCAAACACACACACCACTTAAAATCATACCCACACAAAAAGGCATCATTACCCCGCTCATACAATCAAACCCGCGCCACCACAACCTAAACACTCACAAAATCCTAAAGTTTCATATTTTCTCAAAATCTTCATAAATGGCTGCTAGAAGAGCAGTTAAAGGGAAGGGCCAAGAGACTTCAAGCCAAACCTCTGAAATAAGAATAAAAAGAGGATGTATTTCAAACGTCAACCTGCAATGGTTGCACCCAAAATTTTCCCTCTTATTTCTAACCTTAATTGGCTTGTGTTTCACATTCATTGCATCCTCCACTAGGTCATAATATCCATAATCATGCATTTCATTGAGTTCTCAAGGCATGGAATCAAAGTTTTTCTTGTGATTTTGGTTTTCCCTATCTTCAAAGGTGATTCATTTGATTGTGGCATTCATCAAGACTCATTAACTTATCAAGTCATGTTCCTTAAGGTTTCTCAAGAAGCATCAAGTTAGGGTTTCATCATGGTTTCAACTGAGGTTTGCTTTGAGAAAAGGTTTGGTTGGTTCTCCATATATCAAGCTTATGCTCTACTTCCATATCAAGTGATTAGGGTTTCATCATTTCATTTGTACAAGATGGTTTACCAGTTCTTTTGCTCAAGATTAGGGTTTTGGTCAAAGTTAACTTGAGGTTGACTTTTTGACCAAAACTTATTTCCATTGGTTTAAGATATGATTCAAGGGTTATTGATGTATCTTATTGGCCTTCTCAAAGTAATTCAAGTTGATTCAAGATGATATTTGAAGGGGATTGATTCATCTACAAAAAGTCAACAAAGTGCTCATGGTCAAAGTTTGACTTTTGAGTTTTTGGTCAACCATGGACATTTCAAGTCAAATTTCAAGAAGATACGGAAGTTGGATGAGTATCATCAAGAGAAACCTTGAAAATAAAGGGAAGTATGAAGAAGTGAAAGGATGGTGAATTTGGAATTTTTTTTCTAAGTGTCAAAGATCGTGTTCACTTGGTCAATTTTACAAGACAAAATCTCATTCATTTGTGCACTAAAATTGGCAAACAAGGGCTGCAATTGAAGCTTGCATTTGATACTACATGATGATGGAAGAGTTGAGTTCAAAATAAATCTATAAGTGGAAGAATGTTGGAGCCAAAGTGGAGGTTTTAATTTGTGTGAAATGACCTAAATACTTAGAATTTTTCTAAGTGTCAAGACAGTTTTGAAGCCTTGACTTTGCACCATGGTATCTGAGCCTGCAAGCATTTTCTCTAGTCCCAACATGAAAGTTGTTCCTTGTCATGAGATCTTTCCAATGGTACCAAGTTTGTGGAATTTGAACCATTGTACACCAAGTTACGCCATATCTAGTGTAAGTGTCTAAAATCCATTTCAAAGAACACTTGAATCATTCTAAACCAAACCAATCACCCATTATCCATGAGTTCAAAAACCATAATCTTGAATACCCAATTACTTTTCCATATTTCATTGAAACCACATCATATTTGGTTCACCAAGCCATCCCAAATAGATTCAAGTAGATTTGGCCAAGTGAATACAAGTGTGTACTCGGGTTACATGAACATCCATCATGCCATGATCACATCAACATTGCTTCCAATCCATATATCCATTAAAGCTAATTCCAATTGCTTTTTATCCATATTATGGCCTAGTTTGTATAGCAATAAGAAATGGCCCAAATGATGGAGAATTGAGTCTATGAGCAAGCTGCAAGTCGTGTGAAAACTCATTATGCACAAGTAAGTTCAGATAAGACAAAATGAGAGAATGTTCTAGATTTTTTCCACCTCATCATTGTTGATCATTCACAAATAATTTTGCAGTCATTTTCCACTAAAAATCACGTGGGTAAAAGCTTTAACGGATCAAAGAGGTGAGCTGGCAAAATTGGTTATGGAAAGTGAAGTCAAGCGTCCAAATTCACGCCAAAACTGATCAATTTCACTCTCTCCTTAACTCTACACCATCACTCTATAAATAAAGAGTTCCTCCATTGCAATTCTCAAGCTTAGGTAGCCAAGATTACTTTGTCCAAACCGTGTTCAAACTACTCTAAAACTCAATTCTGTCAAGAAGATTCGTGAGGATTTAAGTTCTTTTCTTCGCCCAGATCAATAGAATTATATCCACTAAAGCTAACACAACAAAAATTAAGCCAAACAAATCATTGCAAATGGAGAAAGAAGCTCAGTTTTGGCGTTGTTGAGCATCTTCGAGCAAGTAAGACTCTTCACCATTTTTTACATTTCTTGATACTGAGATATGCGCAATGTCATGCTGATCGTTAACCCTAAGCTTATATGCATTTGTGTTTCAACATCATCATTTAATTTTGACTCTCATGATTAGGGTTCTTGAGCCATTTCTTAAAATTCTTTAAAATATGGAAATATTAATGAAAACTAATAGTGTGGATTGTTTCCTTGTATGATTACGAGTTGAATGAGTGCTTATTTGTGAATTTTTGTTGAGTTTTGATGGAGTCACGATTTGAGGTGTCATGAAGAAGAAGAAGAAGAAGAAGAAGAAGAAGAAGAACTCTGATGTGTTCTTCCATGGCTTCCTACCATTTTTTAATTTAATTTGAATTAATAAGTAATGATGTGTCAAATGTCAGTTTAGCGCCAGATGGTTTGTTAAGTGTAATTAGGCTTTGTGTTCAAACAATAGAATAGAGGCATGTGAATCCTATTATCATAACCATCATGCATATAATTTGGTCAAATGAATCAAATGTTGGAGCGAGATCCTAAGTCTAATTAACTAGATGTGTTTGATCAAGATCATATGGGTAGGATGATTGATGGTGCAATGTAGCACATTGTGGTGTGCGGAGAAGGGCGTTAGGCTCCAAATTCACAGGCCTAGACATTTTACCTTCCTGCACCCCCATTTTTGTTGTTTGCTAATAGATTTTTTTGCAGGTTTGGGCTTATATTGCTTTATGGACCCCTAAATTGCCTTATTCATCCCCATATTTTATTTTATCATATTTTCTTTATTTTTAATACTTTTTTTTCTTTTTTTTTAATATGCTTCAAATTTAATCCTCTTGATTGTTAATTGGTTTATTTTCTTGTTGAAATTATTTTGACCACTTTGATAATGTTTGGATGTTTTTTTACACTTCATTTCCAATTTGTTTGAATAATTGCTTAATGATGACACTTTGACATATGCTTGCATATTTCGATCTTGATTTCTCTTGTTAAGTCATGATGTGATATGTGATTTATTTTATTGCTATGGTTCATTGCTTGATGCTTTCTTTAATTAAGCATGATGATTTCTCGTGATGGATCTTTTGATAAGTGATGATGCTTTTTCTTGAGGATTGCTTGATCTTTGACATGCTTTGTATTTCATGTTTACACTTGTTGATTGAAATTGATGGTTGTGTTGTTGCTAGCTTTGCTTCACATGCTCCCTTATGAGTCTTTTAATTTAAGTTTATAGGTTGTTTAACCTAATTGATTTGAAATAGAGGTAGACCTTAAGATTTCTGTTCAAGCATGACAACATTATGGTAGAATTTTCCTCTTTCCCAACACTAGGTCCATTTTGCATGATCACAATAGGATAGAATTTCCACTTAACCCTAACCTTAGGATCATTTTCCATGAAAACAGTTACAATTGAGCTTCTCCTAGATTTTCTTTCCCTTTGCATCCTTTAAGACAAAAATCTTTTTTTGCATCAAAAACAAAAACACTTAATAAGTACGATATGTATAATATATCATGAGCCTTAAGTATATGAGAAAATATGAGCGGGAGTTTTTTTTTACCTCTTCTTAGAGTATTTTGTATCTGAGACGTTTGGATCATTTGCATAAAATACTTGCTCCTATTGTCATAGACTTTAGTATAATATGTGTCTCAAACTCTTTTCAAAATCCTAACAAAACACTTCAACAAATGCAAATCATTTTCCTTCGGGATTTTCTCTTTAACCTTTTTTCAGAAAGGGTATGTTTTTTTCATTCTACCGCAATACAGGCTAAAGCGTAAGTCTCCTCATGTGCGAGCGGCAAAACCTAACTGCCAAAATGTGAACATTAGCATCATCCATAAAAAACGCTAAACAGAGCAAACTTTTTCAACAAAAACTACGGAGTTTTGATTCCCTCTGGGATACGTAAGCACTGGGTTGCAAAACTCAAACGAAATCGATAATAAAAACCTTTTGTTTTCCCCAAATAATACATTTCTTCATTCCCTTAGCAAGTAAGCTTTAGATATACACACCCTTTTATTAGAACAACAATAGTGGATCTCGTTGAGTACAACGGACGCGAGGGGTGCTAATATATTTCTATTGCATAATCGACTCTCAAACCCCGAATTTGGTTGCGAGACTATTTTATTTCTTTTTATGATGTTTTCTCTATGTTTTATTTTCCCCGTTGGGATAAATAAATTTCGATGGCGACTCAGTGTCTTTGTCAGTTGTTTTTTCGCGTAGCAACAGAAAGGAATCATTTTCACTTCGTTTTAACACCAGTAGAGGTATGGCAAACCCTCCAAAAGAAGACTCATGTGAACAATGTATATTTATGATGATAGCCTTGCTACATTAAGGCTGCAAGTAGATGTTGATAGATTGTTTTAAAATATTGGTTTGGGTCAATTTGTGTCAATGAAATACCCCACTTTTGAGAAGATAACCCTAGAGTTTTTAAGTACTCTAGAGGTAATAATTAAAAAGTCATGAGATGGTATTAAAGGTAGTTTTTATTTTCATCTGAATAATTAGGACCTTTCTCTGACTCTATAAGAGCTTGGAGAAATTTTCCAATTGCCTACTGAAGGGCACAGAAAGGTCCATAAGATCTTTAGTCCTGCTCAACTTATTACTCCCTAACTTGGGAAATTTACTACTCTATTGGTTCCAAATCATTGGCTATATATAACCCTTACTTTTGTTACATTCAAAAAGCATTAACATTCATTATGTTTGCACGAGGTGGTAGTATAAAAGACATGATATTATTTATCCATACCATGAATAATGATGAAGATTTGCATGTTGTTTTATTTTTAGATAACTCTTTTGAAAAGGTTTTTAAAGCCTCTATAAGACATATAGCTATTGGGGGATTGATTACCTCTATTTGATAACCCTCGCCTGATTATTCATCCCAACAATGATTGATCCCCAATGTCTAAAAAATAACAAAAAATAATATGTGTATATAATGAATAAAGAACTTCTAATTTAAGTAAGTCATACAATTCTGAACCGGTTGCCCATCCCAAAATTTAAATCATTCCAAAAATGCTAAATAAAAAGAAAATATCCCTGTCTAAGTAAATACGTGTGTGTTGTGAATTCTATGTAAGCCAATGAAATGCCTTAATATGATCATTTGTGTGTTTGAAAAAAAAAGGAATTAGGTACAAATATTTTGGGTAAAGTCTATGGTGGAATTGTTTTATATTAAGGAGACTGTAGAATGCATTTTCAGAAGACTCTTAGAACCAAGCGAGTATTGGAGAAATTACCTTGGGTTAACTGGACTGTGGATTTTATTGCAAGTATTTATGCAAAGGCTTTCTAAAATATTTTCTATGCAAAAAGACCTTGTCCCAAATCCTTTCAATTTGAACAATTTGCTTGAGGACAAACAACAATTCAAGTATTAGGGATTTGATCAGTAGCATTATGTACTATGTTTTAGTATATTTTTATTCAAATTATTAAGTATCTAAACCTTGCTTTTCCTGCATTTTTAATTTCGTATTTCTGTTTTCTTGGGTTTTAGGTGAAAATAATGAAACATGAAGAATTGGAGTTGAACCGGGGTAGATTGCATGAAGATTGCATGAGAAAAGGGTCTCTGGTACAAAAACCAGAACCCACTATGGTCTTCCTGTAGCACGGGCTATTGGTTGTAGTGAAGCCCCTCTTGAATATTTAAATTAATTTTAGGTTTGTTAGTTTTTAGGCCTTAGGAATCGTAAGCCCACATTTGTGTTGCAGTAGGTCAAATTTCTAGAAGCCTATTATAGATATGGAGCTCTCTATAAGATATGAATAAGTTATGATTTTTATAGAATAGTAGACTAGAGAGTGATTTATATCCATTAGAATAAATTTGTAGTGGTAAAATCCTAGTCACTGATTTAGGAATACTATTTGTTGCGGTGAAAATAGGATATCAAACTATTAATTAGCTTGAATCACAATTTTTAAATCACAACCGCTCTTTGATTTATCCGAAGGAAAAGGTCAAAAGAGGGAAAACCTATTTTTGCATCATAAACACAATGCGGGGAGAGACCTATGTAATGGGTTGGTTAAGTCTAGGGAAGGTACTAGCACCCTAAACTTCTGTAGTACTCTACAGGAACCTTCTGTTTATTGTATGCTTTTATTTTATTATCTGTCTACGGTATATACTGAGCTAAGGGGTAGAGTGACCTAAAAGACCTAAGGGTTAGTCCTAAGTTTACTCGGCAAGATTCACATCTTGTGCCTACGTATCCTAGATAGAGAATGAAATCAGAGTAATTGTAGTTCCCCTTGAAAGGGAGGTTAGAAACTTCTTGACTGTGGTCAAGGTTTCAAGGGGAGTAAGCGCTTCATAAGGACACGCTTACGTGGAGTTTTGAAACTCCTATTTCTATGTTGAAATGTTGAATTGAAATTGGGTTAAAATTAGGGATTCTACGACGGGAAACCCTAAAACAGAGTACGACGACTCTTTGACCTAAAGTTAGGGTAAAAGGCATTTTCGTCCACGGCGGGACACCTAGGCTATTAGGGTTTTGGAAACGGCCAAACTAGGGGTATTGACTCGGCGGTCAAACTGTTAATCCTAATTACTTCGGATGGGGAAAATAACAGTAAAACATGTAAACATGGCAAAATATTTTATGGCAGGAATTAAAATGCGGAAAGTAAAAAAACAGTAAAGAAATGCGAAATTTACAAATCCCAAGAATAATAAAAAACTGCGATCATGGTCTCGCATAAATTACATCCATGCCAAAAAATAGTACGAATAATTGAAATGTCGCTAAGCTGCAACAACCAAATTAACGGGGATTAAATGAAACTAAATGGTTACATCAAGGACTTTTATTTTGAATTTTTTATTTAATGAAAAGTTAACTTTGCGACTATTGATATTTTTATTTACAAAGAGTTGTTTTGATCTAATTAAAGAAAAGGTTTTAATTTTAATTTAAGAAAAAAGCTTTAGTTTCTGATTTAAAGAAATGTTTTAAGTTTAATTTAAGAAAAAATCTTTAGTTTTTTATTTAAAGAAATGTTTTAATTTTAATTTAAGAAAAAAAGTTTTAGTTTTTTATTTAAAGAAATGTTTTAATTTAAATTTAAGAAAAAAAAATTTGTTTTTTATTTAAAGAAATTTTTTAATTTTAATTTAAGAAAAAAAGTTTTAGTTTTTTATTTACAAATTTTTTAATTTTAACATAAAAAGGTTTTTAAGTCAGATTTGAAAAACAATTAACAGCCATAGTTAATTATGTTAAGTTTATTTTTAAAAAAAATTAATTAAAAAAACTTAATTTAAATTGAATTTTGGTTAGAAGTTTAACGTTAAGTAAAAAAAATTAGTATTAAGTTAGCAACTTCACTACAGTTAGTACTAATTCAAAGAAAAATAGTTTTAATAAAGCAAAATAGAAAAATAATAAAAAAATCAAATGGGTCGGGCTGGCCACCAACTCAGACCCGACCCAACCGCTTGGATATAAAACTTGTTCTTAAAAATTTTAGGGTTTGTAAACCCCAATTGCAGAGCATAATGGCGGCAACCCTTCTTCCTTGTGGGTTTGCTGTTGAATTTTCTCCTTATTCTCTTGCATGTCCCGTCCGCTTTTTCCTTCTTCTTTGCTTCACTACTACACAAAAATCAAACAAGTAATATCAGCCTTACCCTTTTTATCTGAGGACGATGTTGGTAGCTATGTTGTTGGCTGTGAGTTAACGCCCATCGCCGCTTGCATGTGAAAGTACTTCGGCGATGATGAAAAATTTGCCCCCCCTTTTCGATCGAAAATGACGGTGATAGTAAGACGGATCTCTCCTCGTTGACGGTGATGATGAGATGGATCTATCCGTCTCTCTGAGTCTCTGATGTTGATGTCGTTGATGCACTGGTTTGAACTTGTTCTCTTCTTCTTTCTTTAGGGATGATGATGAAACTCTTAGGGTTTCTGAATCCGCCGCCGGGTTTTTCCTCTTCGGGTGATGATGACGATGGTGACGGTTCCTTGTCTGCCTGAGTCCGCGGCGGGATCCTTCCTCTTGCTTAAACTTGCGAACGGTGATTGTGAAGCTTTCCTCTTCTTTTAGATTGGGGTGATGATGAAGCTCTTAGGGTTTCTGAACCTCTTTCGACATCCCCTCCTTTTAGGGTTTTCTGATGATTTTATATGATCTGCTTAAACTTGATTTGTGGGCTTTTGCATTTAATCTTGCAGGATTTTCGGTTGGTTCCAGATTCGATCCGTTTTATTTGACTGAATTTTTGTTGGATTTGTCCGTTGCATGCGGTTTTGTTGTGAAGCTATCACTTGACCTTATTGCGCTTTGAACGAACAAAATAAGCTGAGTGTGTGGTTCCTTTTTTTACTTGTTGGATCTGTGGTTGTAACGCTGTTTTATCGAAAAAATTGTTGTTTGTTTGTTTGTTTGACCTGAGTTTGAACGGATTTTATAAACTGGTTCTTCTGAACTAGTTTCTTTGAATTAGTTTCTTGAATTGCTTTGCTCGAACTGGTTTGCCGGAATTGTTTTGCTTGAATTGGTTTGCCGGAATTGTTTTGCTTGAATTGGTTTCTGAATCAGTTTTGAACAAGTTTGGAATCTGGTTTGAACTCGTTCTTGAACTTGTTTGATCTTGTTGGTTTTGTTGGAATTGGTTTTTTTTCGGAGGATTGGAGTTAAGGTCCTAATGGGTAAACCATCCTTTTGAGAAAAAAATCACTTCTCAAATCAACTTTTCAAATAAGCTCTTTTAACCAATAGCTTATTTCGAAACCACTTTTCCTCTTCCTCTTTCGATGCCTTTGGTAAGAACAGAAAATTTCCTGATAGGCCATTGACCGAGAATCGAACCCAATGACGATACCACTCTGAGAGTATCGAAACTAACCGATAAAAGTTTATCTCTTTGTCTTGTTTTGCAGGTACGGAAGAATCGGGAAAGTCAGAAAAGATCGGATAATCGGGAACTTTAGGATTTTTAGAAATTGTATTTTTTATGTAAAGTGTAAATTTAATATTTTTTGTAATTTTATGTTTTATATTTTTTTTGTAAAGAACTTAATACTATAAATAACATTATTTATTTATTAACTTCTTGTTTTTGATATGCAACAATGAAAACTATTATAACATATGCCTTGGTTAAAAGCATAAAAATGAAAATGTTGTAAAAAAATGAAATAAAATTAATTTAATTTAAAACGAAGAATAAGGACAAAAATTATTGAGAAAAATGAGCTAAGTCTATTTTAAAATGAAGCAAGAATAAAAATTAGAAATGAAATTGAAATTTTTTAATATAATGACTGATTTAAAGAAAAACGAAATTAACTTAACGAGATATGCTTGATTAACAACTGAATTGAAACTAATAAAAATGAAAACTGAAATGAAACTATTTTTGTTCTTTTGATTTTTAAAATGAAATAAAATGCAATGCAAATGGTTCAAATGAAATGAAAACGAAATAAAAAATACATATTTCTATTAATTCCTGATTTCTCCAACTTATCCGACTAATCTTATTTCCGACACAAGTTCCGATTGAACTTCATCAACCAGATCCAATGGCCCAAATTTACGGCCCAATTTAAGTTGTGTCTGGTGATAGAAACGGTACCGGTCTTGAACGAAGTAAAACAACAAAAAGCAGAGAAATCCGATTAACAGTGAACAGAACTAAACTCCGCACTAAAAATTTGATTGTGTCTCTGCTAGCTAAATCCCATGTCCTGAACCGACTCGGCCAAAAAATCACGATTAAACAGGTCAATAAATCCACACACAAATCGAAATTTCCACTGCTTTCCCTTTAAGAATTGACTGCAGATAGCAGAAGAAGCAGAAAAATAAGTGTCTGTTAAAATAAATTCCACAGAGTGAATTCTCGCACTGCTTTGAACCACACCACTGACATCTCAACACAATCAGCCCTATAGGATAAAACAACATCTCAGAGATCCCCTAATAACAAAGTCTCGGCCTTTGAATAAATTACTGTGTCTCGAAGATTCCGACGTCAAAATTACTGTAAAAGTTCGTTCTTCCTCAAATGAAATAAGGAACTCGTAAATGGAGATCCTAATTATTCGAGGGATTTTTGACGATGACCCTGCACCCTTAAACTGTCAGCAAACAGTGAATAAATGACCATTTCGCCCTTCAACAGTTAAAGTGCGCCTGATGTGATTCTTCTGCAAAAAACAACAGACTACGTAACCCGTTAGTGGTTAGTTAAACGCCATGGGGTGCAAGATAAAACAACTAATCTTAGGGCAAATTTTGGGGTATTACAGTTGCCCCTATTTAAATAGTTTCACTGGATGATTTGAGCGACGAAGGCTCGAGAAATCATGATGGAGGGATTTAAATATAGATAACCGAAAATTTTGCCCTTATATGCAGTAATATGCAATGCTATGGACAAAACAAGCGATAATGTTGACAATATTATGAATCTAGTATGATGCGTATGATGGAATGGTAAATGCGAATATGCTGACGACACAAGGGACAGACGTTGGCGAACGAACCACACTGGGGAATACGACGCACTAGGGAATTCCAATTGTCACTTTCAGAAAGGGAATGGTAAAACGGGATCCTCAATGGAGATGGCACCGATGAGACGGTCTCCACTGGGGAACATTTAAGAGTACTTGTTCAACAGGTTTAGGCGTGACCGACTGATACTCTAGGGTAAAAATAAAATTGGATATGCACGACTGTAGGATTGATTAACAAGATGTTGGAGCATTGAGCAAAAAATAACATCTGAGCTTCTAGAAACTCTCCCTCGTGACAGGATCAGACGGACTTTTCAGGAATCCGTAGAAAATATATAGGGTAAAACCAGCTGTATGCCAAAATAAATGGACTTTAATGGAAAACGCCCTGATAAGCTTTCTCGAAAGAGAACTGCCACTTATCATCGGAAGGGACTTATATGTCAAACTGGATAAGCTCTCAAATAAAGAGGTTATTGCTTATCCGTGAATAATAGATTGACTGATAATATACTTCGTCATGTCTCAGGTCTGTGTTCCCTGGACATGATTTGGTTCCTTCTTTTGCTAAAGGATAAACAAACTTCTTCATATTTCAAGATTCATGCTCTCCTGAATATGATTCAGTTCAAAACCTCCCCGCACTTCAACATGACAAGGAAAATGGAAGCTCAGCCACTCGATGGAGATGGCCATTTACTGCAGGTCATAACGAAGATATGACAAGCTCCTCAGGCGAGAAATACCGCTCATTGATAGGCTTCTCGGGTGAAAATTGCTTGTAGAGGTGGTAACGGGTAATGTAAATTGTAATGAAGATTGTAATGAAGGCTGTAATGTAATAATGAGCTCCTTGTACGAGAAGATCAGTTGTAGAGTGTAATGAAAAGTTGTAATGAAAGTTGTAATGAAGGTGATATAATGATAGGCTTCTCGGCTGAGAACAGTCGCATACCATTTGTTGTAATGCTTGTACTGTAATGACAATTGTAGTGTGATGATACGCTTCTCAGGCGAGAACTGTCGCATATCTGTAAAGGATTGTGAAGGCTTTTCTTGAAAGATAGTGCAAAATAAATGCACATCCAAGTAGGTTCGACGATCGACAGGACTGAAGTTCGATCTAGGATTGGGCTAGAAAGAACGGACAAATAAAACTCCATTGAGGAAACGAACTCGAGTGGGGACTACTTATCCTAACGCGGAAAGGTAACAGAAATAACCGTCGTCCACGAGGGTTGAACTCTGTGGGGAAACTTGGAACAAACAAGTATTTTATGCTTATGGCTAACGATCTACTTGGAGAGAGCGGACAAACCCAGTTACTCGGCGGTAACGATAAAGGATGACGACAAATAGCAGACATGCAAATGCTACTGCATATGTTAACTTGTGTATGTAGAGGAAATGAGTATGTAATGCTTATGTTTATGCCTATGATGACACAACAGATGAGGGAGGAGACATGACATGAAATAAACATCTCGACGGGGATACCCTGACGACCTCTGCAACAGTACATCTATCGATGGATAGGACGAGTTGCTGGTAGAACCAATTCTGACTCGAAGTTTAGCTTATCTGGGGAGAAAATAATCCACTTGGGGACACAGTACCACAATTTCCTCATGGGGATCTGATACGACCTCACTGGAGAGTACGATATCATGACTTTGCCTGGGGATCCATGACCTCCGCAGGGGGATAGTGTGGCAACTTCCTGGGAATAGTACGCCGACTTCCTGGGGAAAAATACATCCGAATGGGGATAAAATATATCAAACTTCCGTGAGGAGAGTTCATCAGACTTACTGAAGAGAATTCACCAAACCTTCATGGGGAAAGCCTCTTGACCTCTTGGGGGAGAATACAAAAATCTACTGGGGGGTACTTCTTGAGGAAAGTAAAACAACTTCACTGAGGAGCAGATGAGTCTACTGAGAAGGGGTCTTCAAGAACATGGATCACTTGGAGGATACCGGGAAGGTCTCTGCAGCATCGGGAGTTGCTGGAGATTTAACGGACTGATCCAAAGTATTGTTAGCTTAAAGTCTTACTGGGGACTAGCACTAGGAAGATGTTGGCAGTGAGCAAATACTTATGCAACAATGAGACCCACTGGGGAGCGAAGAGATCCTTCACAGATTTCAATAAGTCAAAGTAGCTTTCATTTCCAAATGTATTTTCGAGAAAATTATTTTTGTTTTGAAAACACTTTTCACGTTCAAATTTTATTAACAAAAGCAAATTTCATAACAAAACTAAAATGGAGATAATGTGAACAAGGAAATTGAAAAGCAAAAGGTAAATTTTATTGACGAATGGTAGCTTGCTAAAGGCATAGCCCCATGGGAACTTACAAATTTGAAATTGGCAATATGGGAATAGTTACATTGAATCCAACGACCTACTGTCCCTAATGACTACGACTACCCAAAACCTTACTTCTGAAGAAAGTGATTGGATTTGAAATGGATTTCTGTAAATGCGTCGTGACGTTCGGTGTCATCCAATGCAGTGAAATGCCATGTCCCTAACTTTTGCCTGGACCGCCCTTTCGGGTTTTCAATCCACCGGGACGCTCATTTTTGCCTAAGTCGCCCTTTCGGGTTTTCAACTTAGCGAGCCATATTATTCTTTTTATTGTTATTTGTTTTCATTTACAATTCTGTACTTTAAATGGTTAGATAAATAGTATGACAGACTGCAGATGTTACAACAGAGGTCGTGACATTGGTTATGACATTGGGACAATTTAAAGAAATTTAAATTGGCCATGGTCTGTCCTCATCCTTGTTGAGCAGAGATCAATGTTCTTGGAACACATGTGATCTGCATACCAGAATTTCATTTGTTGTAGGAGTATTGAGCAGATTCTGCATGATCTAAGAAAGTTTCATCTGCTAGCTGGAAAAATAGTACTAAGATACATCAAGGGTACCTTAAGGAATGGTGCATTCTTCTCATATGGAAGAAAAAGGAGCAAAGAAGTGTTGATAAGATTTTTTAATAAGGAGTGGTGTGGTGACATACTGGACAAAAGAAATACCACATGTTATGTATTCAATTTTCAAGGGGACCTCCAAGAAGCAACCTGTTGTGGCTCTATCTAGTTGTGAGGCAGAATATATTGTTATTTGTTTAGTTGTTTGTCAAGCTGCTTGGATTGAGGACGTATTGACTGAACTTAGAATGAATATTCAAGTACTAACCAAGCTCCTTGTTGACAATAAATCTGAAATAAACTTAGCAAAGAATCATGTCTTTCATTGAAGATCCAAGCATATCGAAACAAGGTTTCATTACATAAGGGAGCAAGTGAACAAATGAAGGTTGGTAATGAGATATTGTCTTATCAAGGATTGGATTATTGATATCTTGACTAAGGCTGTAAAAGGAGAATAATTTTCTAAGCTGGAAATAGACATGAGAATAATGACATTTGATTCAGTGGTTGGAACGAAATATGGATCACTAGCCTCTAAAGCTTTGATGGATTCTTAATCATCAACTCTAAAGGTGTCAAAGGCTGGAACGACCTAGCCTCTGAAGCGATAGCCTCTGAAGGATTCAGAGGATGGAGCAGCCTGGTCTTTGAAGCTTTGATAGCTTCTGAACCATCAACCTTTGAAGGAGTCAGAGGTGGGAACTACTTCTAAACCTCTGGGATCCGAAGCAACTTTTGAAGAGTGGCTGGAGTCTAAAGATGCAGAGTCTGAAATATCAGCTTTTGATGTATATCATTTGGTGAAAGTTTGAATTAAGGGAGCATGTTGTATATTAATTCAAAATTAGTTAGTTAGTTACTACATGTGTGTATATAATGACTACTTGTGTAATTTTGTAATAAGATTTCATAACAATCATTTCTTCTCATTTCATTACTCTCTCTTCTTCCCTTCCACTCAAAACACTCTCTCTATCTTTCTCTCAATTAAATTTCGCATTTGTAAGATGTGATAACACCAACACACAAAACCCCGTGATAAAGGCATTCATATCCCTTTTTCACAAGTAAAAGGCGTATGGATAACACCAACAATAATGGATTTGAGTTATGCTTTACTCAAGAAATCAATTTCCCTATTTTATTTTTAAACAGTTTTGGCTTCCATCCTAAATTTTAGTAAAAAAAATGTTGAGGTGTAAATTTGTGCTCTTTTGATGATGTGGCATGAAATATATTATTTTTTATTATTCAGATCTTTTTATAAATAAATTATTAGTTGATATTTTTTTATATTGATAATTTTAAAAGTTCTATTTTAGAAATTCATATGGAGACCAATTAATTAATTATTAAATTTTAAAACCTAAATTAAATTAATTGGGTTGAAAGCCTATGTCTTCAATCCACCTATTTATATTTTTATTTGCTTGTGAATGATATATATAGATTCAAATTAATTAGTTTCACACGATGTGACACTTGGTTTATTACATATCTTTATAATTGAATTTTTTAATTATTATAAGAAGGTCAGACAAAGGTATTGCAACTAAAGTTATTAAGATAATCACTTAATCATAATAAATCATCTAAAATGCATTGAAGATTAAATTACAAATTCATAACCTTCAGTTGTATAGAAGTTGTTTCTCTTCCTCAAAAAAGGTATTTAGAGATAAAAATAGTGTGACCCTTCTTCACAACTTGCATAATTGGTAAGATGACAAACAACTTGGAAACATTAGACTTTAATGTATATTTTGAATTTACCCTTTGGTATATCGCAATGATGTCTTAAATTTTCCCACTATCATTTAAGACAATTTTTAAAAGTGAACACTTTAGTATCTTTAGATTTAGTTGGATACCAGTATCTTCGTTTAATGAAATAATTTCATTCAATGTTATGTTATCTTTTATTTTTTATTTAAAAATAAATTAATATTTTAAATTATTTTGCACTAAAAGTACTGATACCCAACTATTTATCATGGGTACCTAAGAATTTTCCATCTTCAAAAACAATTTAAAAAAGACATAAGTACGGCAAGAAGAAAACAACTCTGTTACGACGACGTTCTGCTTTTTTTGTTTCGTCTATCTCTAGTATGGCAAGAAGAAATGTTGGAAAAATTTGATAGATCATGGATTTAAAAACGGTGTACAAAATTGTGCATCCATGCTACCATCTCTATCATCATACATAATTTCATTCCATAGCACATTTTTCACAAAGACAATAAAAATGACTATCCAAATACACACAACTAGTACTCTTTTGTCTAAGACATCAGATAATTTGTTTACACATTCTGGTTCTGGCAGAAGCTTCATGAGATGTATGAGAGTTTATTTACCTCAGTGATTCTCTGATTCGTGTGAAGATTAAGCGGATACAAGTGTGTATCATATCAAGATCTTCATGTGTATTTTAACGAGGTGTAAGAATTACTATGCAAATGATAAGTCCTATGATTGGTGTTTCAAGAATCAAAGTACATGGCTTCTTTGATTGAGATTAATGTCCTAAATGATGTTGGAACATCATTCCTGCTATTGGAGGATGTCTGAGTTTGATTTTCATCTTTAGAGCTATATCTATTCATTGTGGAATATGGTGTAGAACTACTAGTCAGGACTGTGTGGATTCTGATTATCTGTGAGTAGATGGTAGGTTCTGCTGGTAGTATCTCTTGGAAAAGATTGTATCAAGCTGAATCTTGAGAAGAAAGAAAACTGAGGATGTATCTCTCTTCATATGGAGATGGGTTTGACGTCTTCCAAATGTGGATGACATCTTGGCTAACCAAGGTGTTAAGAGAATTTGTATCTCTTTCGGGGATGTGAGCATTCCAGGTTTGATTGGGTTTATTCTCAAAGAACAAGGTTGTCTATGGCTGTAAGATTCAAGTTGGATTTGTACAGTGTGTGGATGTGTTCAGGGGGAGAGTAATCAATAGTGTGTTTGGTCTCAATCCAAGAGTTTATTGGTTATGGTACAAGGATTGTGATCCTAGTATTTTCTCACTTATGAGCATGAAGATGGTCATGTGATTCATGTGAGGTTGTGATGTCAGACAAGATGTCTTGACATCGTGGTGTGTTGATGCTTTAGCTTAGTAAATTTTGCTTGTGAGTTTGAATTGTTAAGGCTATTGAATTATTTAAACTATGTTCATGTTTTTTAGAAGAGACCTAAGAAATAGGATTGAATATTGTTTGGGTGAATTTATTTTTCTCTGCAGATTGGGATAAGGTCCATGGGAGCTTGTATTGATAAATAAGAGATGTTAGACATACTGTCTTGATATCATGGTCATGTTTTTCTAATGTTGGCTGAAAGGAGTATGCTTGGAGTTCATTGGAAGGCACTGTGACTCTGCTTCAAAGTTTACAAGAGAAAGTAGACAAGGTTTGACTGGGTGTTAGGACATTGTTTAAGACTTGTGTTTGGTTACAAGTGGATCTATGTGGACAGTGGAAAACGTGCCTTAAAGAGGGCGTGCAAAACATGTTTCTTCGGTACATGCATATTCTTTGGACGATTCTCATTATAAAAGAAATAGTCAAAATTGAGTTGGCCGGTGCACATTTATTGTAATATAAATATAATTTAAATAGAATATCTTTTAATATACAAATTAATAGATATTTATTATTTTATGGAGACTCTAAATAATAACTTAAACATATGTTAAATTTATAAATTTTAATTCATACATTCAATTACTTTCATTCTTTATTCAAAAGTTTTATATATATATATATATATATATATATATATATATATATATATATATATATATATATATATATATATATATGAGAATATTATGAGAATATGAGAATGAATCTGAACCATTAAATTAAAATAAATTTTTTAAATTATTATTAATTCTCTCTTCTTGAAAGCTCCCGATTTTTTAGATTTTTGGCACATGATTTAGTGAAAGATATGATTCAATTTCAACATTTATTTTTAAGCGCCCGATTTTTTAGATTTTTGACACATAATTTAGTGAAAGATAGGATTCAATTTCAACATTTCTTTTTAAATTTGATAGTTATTATTCATTCTTTTATTCTGATATAACTTACCATCTCTCTCTCTCTCTCTCTTTATATATATATATATATATATATATATATATATATATATATATATATATATATATATATATATATATATATATATATATATATATATATATATATATATATATATATATATATATATATATATATATATATATATATATATATATATATATATATATATATATATATATAATATAATTTTTTTATTTAAATATAAATTTAAAAGTTCATTACATTTGTTTTGTACCTTTATTCAATAAAATTAAATTAATATATATTTTTCAGTCATACATGAATAGACAATAAAAACAATATATATAACCAATGAAAGACATTATACGTTGTATGATACATATATTTAGTAGATAAAGAAGAATTGCCGGTATGAGAAGGAAATGACAGGGATATATATACAATGCGACAATGTTAAATCACATCAAAAATAAGATATCATGCGACAACAATATACTAAAACTAATGTCCAAACTTATCGACGATATCCATCAACTCAAGTGTATTTTAGATTGTATTATTGGAATGTGTATTTTGAACATTCAGAGTTTAAAATCTAAAATATACCAATAATATAGTATAACATAAAATTTCGATAGATTCTAATTTAGATTCTAGAATTCAAACACGATGCTCTACATTTTCAAATTAGAATAGTATTTTTAAACTTTAAAATAGGTTCTAACAAGGTAAATATTAAATTGGATCATTTATGACCATCCCAAACAATTGTGATTATTAACAAGTAATGTTTTCAACAATCCCTTTATTAACAAGTAATGTTTTCAACAATCCATAAAAAAAGTGGTTTGCATTCAAGCTTTAAAAAGAACTAGAAATGGGCCAGCATTAGGTGACACGTGAATTAATAACAGCATGCATCACCACATCCAAATGGGAAAAAAGATATGATGGAAAGAAATGGAAGTGTTGGGACCATGCAAAGTTTTTGTGCATGTGGAGAGTCAGAACATATTCTTACTTTGCTTGAGTGATGTGAGGGCAAAATAAGCTGTCATTTAATTCAACACCTGGCATGAAAATAAAATATATATACAAGTTCCACTAAATTAGAAATGATGGAATCTTTGAGGAAATAACTCAAAGAGATATGGAATATGTAAAAAACACTTCACTGCAAAATACATACATGAACATGTTTTTTTGCCTGCCCTTCTCGTGTGGATTTTTTTTCATATTTTTCCAAAATTACGCGGATAGAATGCCACAAAAACTTAGCCAATAGAAAAAGGCAAAGCATATTATGAAAATTCCTAACTTTTGGCATCTTTATTATCCCTCCTTAGAGAAAAGAAAACTTTTGAGTCTTCCCAGAAATTAAACATTCCTTGCTTGGTTCATTTACCTTAATATAAAGTATCTATATATAATATATATCTACCATAAATATACATAATACAATTCATCTCTTGCTCTAAATCTTTCATAAACTTCATTAATCTCTCCACCTTGAAAATTCATCATGGGTGTCTTAGGAACAATATTAAGACATTTGGATACGACAATAGGGTAAGTTATTATATCATATGTCTGTATATCTGCTATTTCTGTATAACCTTTATTATATATCGGTAAACTATAAATTATAATAACGTCCGACTTTTTTTGTGTACTAGGCCTGGAGTAATGCTTCTTTATCCTTTGTAAGTATGGCCATATCATATCATGTAGTATATCATTTTATTATAATAACTTATTATATGTAATGACTAATTGGTAAATGTTTGATATCATAGATATGCATCGATGAGAGCAATTGAAAGTCCTTCCACGTTAGATGATCAACAATGGCTAACGTATTGGGTTCTATACTCTTTCATAACGCTCTTTGAGCTTTCAACTTATAGGATCCTATCTTGGTTTCCTATTTGGCCATACATGAAGCTTGTGTTCTGCTTATGGTTGGTGCTGCCAATGTTCAATGGAGCAGCTTACATATATGAGAATTATGTGAGGAAATACGTCAAGAAGCTTGGTAACTATGGAGGTTCGAATTATCCGGAGGAGTACAAGAAGGTTCTTCATATGATGACGCTGGATGCGAGAAAAGCGGTTGAACGTTATATTGATAGATTTGGTCCAGATGCATTTGAGAGAGTGATTAGAGCAGTATGATATAAAGAACTATTTCTTTAAATTATAGTAATAGTTACTTTTTTGCTATTATTTTTTTAATAATAGTTTTTCACTTTATATTGCAGGCTGAGAAAGAAGCAAAGAAGCATTGAGTGAGTGTAGATTTAACCAAGATGGCATGAGAAGAATGTAAACATGTTATAATAAATCAGCACTTTGTATTCTAGCATGTAGTTTCAGAATTGTTATAGTTAAACTGATGAGGTTTTAATTATCACGAGTAAAAGAAGGTTCTTCAATATTCCTATATCATATGTTTACTTTTTCATACAAAGAATCTTTTGTTATTAACTCATATCTCTTCCAGTGTGATCCTCTCCAACTCCCTAACTCGAGAGATTAGTGTATAAAATACCTAATTTCTACATAAAAACATTTAAGAAAATTTGTGTGCATATACTATGGCGTATTTTGTTCTCATAACAGCTAATAATATTTTTTTTTTAATTAGAGCTTTGTAATATTATGACTATTTTCTAAAAAAGAGCATGCTATAAAAAAATCATCAATATTTTTTTTGATAATTCATGTAAATGGAGGTATCAGAATCTATGTAACATTGACATCTTTGAAAAAAAAAGAAAAAATACGTGTTCATATTCATGTCAATGTCGAACACCTGTATTGATAATGGTAATTACATGGTAATTACATTTAATTTATTTAATTTTTCAAATTATTATCAGTATCACCGTGTGATTGTCGGAATTTTTTTTGAGGTGTACAATATGAATAAAAAGAGTGGCATTTATGTGATGGCTTTAGTGGGGTATCCCACAGTTTATAAACTAATTTATAAAGCAACAAATTCAAGATTTATTAAATAGGTTTAGCAGTATTGTGAAAGATTTAGTATTTCCTTATTTTTGAATACCTGAATCAAAAATAGGTATTGAAAGCATCATCTTTAGTGATAAAATTCTGTAAAGAGCAAAAAAAAACTTCAAAACTGAGCTGGATGATCAAAAGATTGGATGAAATTAGATCAATTTTCCACCGGTTTCAGCAACCTGGAAATATTGATACATGGCAATCTTATTATGTTCACAAATGATATATATAATAGTATACAATGAAGGGGGATAACAGATAAGATTAAATGATATGGCTTTCACCTAAATCAGTATAGTTTAGTCTATTAACTCTGGATTTCTAGATCCCTATCACAGTCAGTAGTCACAAATAAGAGTATGGCAAAATGGATCACTCTTTTTCTATCCTGATCCATATTTCATGAGGATTTTAGGATGTGCTTAGCTCTTTTAGGACCAAGTCGGACAGGGCTCGATCTTATTGTGTCGCTCGGTTTAAAAGAATCAGTGACAGGATAACTTGTAGGATTTAGATTTTGCGCCACATTCGGCCAACACCTACTTCTAGAAATCTCCACTTGTGGATCAAGTACCGCTGTTCTTTTGTTAAGTTGCAAGTTGTCTTTCACTTCACTACTGGATAAATTGATGGGTTTTCGAGAATCATCAAGATTAACTGCAGATCTCTTCCAGATATTTGTGCATGGGGGGTGGTCTTTGGCAGCCATATTATCCAACTTTACTCTGTCAACAACCTTATTTATGTTTCTACAGCCACTATTCATGGTAGAGGATGTAACTGAGAGTTGTGGAGGTTGAACAATAGATGCTGGATAAAGAGGGGTCGTCTTCATGGGAACCCCAGAAGTTAAAGGACTAGAAGGGTAGAGAAATTCTGCTGAATGATTAAAAGATGGTGTAGCAAAATTATTTCCCCATCGATTTTGAGGAAAACTTTGATTACCTAAGCCAGAAAACTGTGGAGAATAGGCACCGGTTAGGATGTCATCTGTTGAGCTTGACAACCAAGGTGGTAAACTTCTATAAGGCCCCTGACTCCAATATGTTTTGGCCTGTTCATCGACAGCAGGCTGCAAGAAAGGAAATCCAAAGGCTGATTTGGTAACATGAGGATTTTTGTTCCTTCCATTAAGCTCCCCGTTTCTTGAACACGCTGACTGATTAAAATTGCAAGGAGTGGGTAATACCTGTGGCCGAGAGCTCAGTCCTGATGGTTTAGAACCGGCTATAAACTGCTCTGAAGAGTCACTGGGTGTCCCATTAAATACAGCATATGAGGTAGATTCCTGAGCAATAGGATTGATATAAGAACTAGCATTTCTGCCGACCCCGAGTCTTCCATTTTGAGATACATGATTACTTTGCATATCAATAAACTGTTGAGGAAATCCTGGAGTGCTTTGTAATCCACTAGTACTTTGGGTTTGCTCAGACTGCAATACACTATTGGTTGATATGTGTAAAGAGGAACCAGATACCCAATCCTGCTTGGAGCATCTTCCTAGTAAAGAATTTTCTAAAGCAGAATAGTCAGCATAATGCCTTCTCTTGGATTCCTCATCAGTCCAAACATCTCCCGTAAATTTTTGTGTCTCTTGGCTTCTTCTAGCAATTGGAACATCTTTACCCATCAACCTCACTGTTGGTTGGCTGGAACTTAGTGAGATATGATCTGAACTTTCTTTCAGAGAAACCATCCCATTTCTGTTGTGGTTCTGCCCTCTTTCACATTGGTTCTGTTGGAACTCTGAATGGTGACTGGAAAATATTTCAGAATTAGGTGGATGGATATCTTCTCTAGGGCTGCATATCTCGGTCACATCTAACCTAGGTGAGGGTGGATAATGAGGTAATGAACTTGGACCATCTTTTTGTAATGTCTTCTGAACAGCATGCCTCTCATTAATGCTTAAATTTTCCTGGCTACTTCGACAGAGAGCATTATTACTCGGCAAGCCACTTAACGAACCTTCTAATGGACTAGATGTCTCCAGCTGGTTCGTCACTACATTTCCACTCGAACTGAAATTGATCAGCTCACCATGAGAGTTGAGTGGTAAACCGAAAAAGTTGGGATCCAAACAGCTATTTCTTATGCATCCTTGTCCCCAGCTTGTAAAAGGGTATGACTTATCAGTCATATCTGCATGAAACACATTATCTCCATAGTAAGAAGATGAAGGCGATGGAGATTCTGGCCTTTCATTAGCTTTGTCATATGGAGCAGAATAAGACGACGAAAGCTCCAGGAATGTCTCTGTACTTGCATTTTTGTTCACAGCATCAACCAGAAATGTATTATCCTCCGAATAGTCAATGAACTTTCCACCAAAACTGAAAACTCCAGATTCACGCACTTGTGTATTTTTACCACACATTTGCCCTTGTTGAACTGCTGGAAGAGGTTTAGAAATACCAGCAATTGGAGAAAAATGAATTGTAGTTGTGTTGCCTCCATCAAAAAGCTGTGAATTATTATTGTCATAAACTGCCATCTTGGTTAATAATTCAGACTTCTGTTCTAACTGATTGGATTTTTCTTGATTGATACATGGCTTCAAGAAATCTGGTCTCGTGACTTGTTCCAGAGTACTAGAAAACTGTTTGCTTTCGGTTATTGGGCAAACCTCCTCTCTTTTGTCTTTGTCTATATTAAGGGCAATGTGGCCATAATTTCTGTTTCCCTCAAAACTTGAACTTTCTTCATCAGTTCCAGAAGACCGATCCTTTACAAATGAAGTAGCCAGTGCATCTGAAGATGTGTTAAACATAGTTTCATCAAATGAAGTTCTCTTTTTCAGACCAACTATTTCATCTTTATAAGAGAATTTGACATGTATGTCAGAGGTTAGCACTTGATCATACCCATGGCTTTCTTCAGCACCATCTTGAATTTTACATCCATCTGATATCTTGCCGGAAAGATGTTTCAAGTGGTTCTTAAAAGTGCCCCCAACAGGAGAATTTGGTTTTTGCCGCTTTCCTATGGAGTCACAGTTTATAAACTGTGGCTTCTTTTCAACTGATAAGCCATTTAATCTCAACTTCTTTCTACGGACAGAAGGTTCAATGTCTTGCAGCGCAACCATTTCATTACCAATTGTACCTCTTAGTTTTCTGCAACTATTTACTGCAGTTTGCACGTCGCCTTTGTACGCACTTTCCTGAAATAAACAAGAATAACTAAATTAAGGAAGTTCTATTATTATAACATAATAGTCATGTTTAGTTTGAATAAGCTTTAATAACATTTTATTAAAATTAATTGGTGTTTAATGGCCCATCATTCAAATAAATAAAAATGTGAAAACTTATCCAATTAATATACACTATTAAGTTCAATTATAGAGTTTCTTCTAATATATTCTTCAGAAAACCTCAAATAAAAGCTTATTTCAAAATTTAAACGACTAATATGTGTTTCAATGAGTTTTCATTGGGTTTTCTCACGTCCCGTACATTTTCACTGTGGGTTTCTTGAAGCTACCAACTGGAGAGGTTATAACACGTGCAGCAATACCATGATTCTTGAACTCACCAAACACATGCTGTGTAAAGAATTAAATTACGTCCTTCTATGCTTCAAAAACAAAACTCTCGAACTTGGCCATTTTAGTATTTATATTAAGAGGGGAACATTAAAATCTATATTAAATGCATGGATCATATACTTACATCAACATAAAAAGCACACTTAAAGCTAATAAATTATTTTATCGATTACGTACCAATAGGTTTTTTCTCGACACATTTTAGTTCATGAGGTTATATGAACTTAAATATTCTCTTACAAAAAAATTGTTAAAAATTCTATGCGTGAATGAAAGCTTATGTGCACATCATCCCTAATTATAAATATCAAACTACATGGACATAATTATATTGGTAATGGAATGTGGCATATACGAGCAAACAGACTGCGTGAGAGCTTCAATTTAAAATCTTATTTATAGCTCATAATAAAATCAATAAAAACTTGTACTTATTAATTGAAACTGCATGTCCCTAAATTTGATTTTACTACATAGAGTAAAATAATCCTACACAATTAGGTACAATTATTATTTTTAAAAGTTTAATCGTAATTCAAAGCCTGTGCTTAAAACAATTATGACTAAACCACTTATACTATAGAAATTATAAGTGATACACTTCTACATTATAACATCAACGAATTTTCTACTTCGGTTCCTAGCTACACTTTATTGTGTTACTAATATAACAAAAAATATGCAATGACTACCATATATATTTTTTAAAGTGTCGTGATTAGTTGACATTAGCACAGTTATGTATTTCAATAACTTGTTTTGTGAATAATGAATTAAATCAATCTAAAAGTTAAATTAAGAAATGTTATCAACTAGACTAAGTATAAAACTTTATAAAAATTGAAAAAATTGAAAAATTATTTGATACTTCAATTTATTTCAACATAAAAAAATTTATTTAAAATATATAAATATCAACTACAAAAAACAAATATAAATTATGTGATACTTCAATTTATGTAAATAATTTGAAGAGCTCAGTTGCTAAATGTTTTTGTGAAAAAATCATTTTTTTAAAATAAAAAATCTTTGAAGTTTTGATTCATTTGTTACAAATTCTTTTAAAATTGAGACATCTAAAAATGTCTTTAAATGATAAGTTATTTATTGTACTTTCTCTTTATACAACTATAAAATAAAAGTAGTTACTCTAAATAATTAATTTTTATAACTGATTTTTTATAAAAAAAATATTTTCATTTTGATAAACAAACACAAAATATAAAATCATTTTTTTTCATAGTCTATGACGGCCAAAATGGGCAGAAGTGATATTTGTTTTTGGAATAAAAAATTGAAAAAGTACTTCTTATTATAAAGTGATGTTAAACTACCTTGTTAATTCAAAAAAAAAAAAATTAAACAAGGTTATTAGATGCCATGTCATGTTTTAATACTATTTTATTTTAAAATAAATAAAAAATTTTAATTTATTTTCACTAAAAGTTCCTATATCCAACTAAAACTCATGGATACTAAAAAAAAATATATTATGATTATAGAATCAGAGTCCAAGGGCCTTGTCAAAAAATGAGTTATTTAGATTAGTATATATACTAAAAGCTAAGTATGGAAACAATACACTACAGACGCAGTTGTTTCAAACATTAAGGCAAGTCAAGATTTAAATTTACATATATGGGGAAATAATTAGCAGCAAGATTACATATCTGTAACATCATTGTGATCTTACATGGGTAGCCTCTTTGAAGGCCGTGTGTATATATTTATATCACACACAGAGGGTCCAAAACCATCATCATATACTACTATAACTTACTCCCACAACTTCACTCATGTGCTACGATGTTGCAGCATAAAAAACGTCTGAAAGATACTCCCATGCGATAATGATCTATATCAACCCGATACGGATGTCTTTCACAATATTTTCAGCAACAATTATTGGAGAACTTTTCCTTCTTTCATACATATCAGATGAATATGGAACAACATATCACAAATATGTTTTGTTGTGATGCAAATATGATTTTAGATTATAGGTATTTTTGTGACATTATATTATTGAACACTAACATTATCTGAGTTAAATATTCATTAACAGAGATTTATCATTAGCAAGCTTATTTGCCGCCTACAATAAACAAAAAATGTAGAGAGATAGTAAGAAAAAAAATTTTAAAAAAATTGTCAATTCTAGCGCTGAAAATGAAAATGAAAATCTGCCTGTGATACCAAAACAATTTAAACAAGGATTAACCCTTGAACTAAAATATCTCATTTTATAGACCTAACATGGATAAGATAAGCCTAAAGAAGAAGAAAATGCAGTTTAACTCATAAAAATAAAATCTACATAGACCAACATGATGTTGGGATATTTGAAAATATGACTCTCACCAAAGAAAAAAAATTTCCATAGCGTATAGCCTCCACGGGAGGCCAAAACAGTAATTATTCTAAGTTGGCGGAAAATGAAGTATCTGATGCATACTCACTTACCAGTTTTAACAAAAAATTTAAGTGTTGTTTGAAAACTAACAACTACAAAGGAAAAGTGGTAAACCAAGAAGGAACAACGGGATGGAAGCACGGAGCTATTTTGGCTGTAAACATAAAAACTAAAGTAACAATTATGCAAGCAAGCAATAAATACTACATTGTACTATGACCGTAAAGAACATATAAGACAAGATTTCACATCGAAGGAAAGTTAACCAAAATGATGCAAACATCAAACACTAACATATAAAGGAATATTTCACATGAAAAGATAATTTACAACAATGATACAAGGAATTCCGACCAAAAGATTTAAAAACAAAATCAAAATGAAGTAGTTACTCACCATGATAAGTCTATACTTGGGCTCGTACTTCTTGGCACTCTCAACTAAATCATAAGTCAAGCTTAAGCCTATACTTGGGCTCGTACTTCTTGGCACTCTCAACTGAATCATAAATCAAGCCAAAACCTGTCGATTTTCCACCACCAAAATGTGTTTTGAATTGGAAGACAAACACAGTGTTAGCGTCCTTCACATTATACATAGTTGCCAACTTTTCCTTGAGCTCAGCCTTTATGCCACACACAAGGAACAAATCAATAAATACTATGTAATATCCCATCAATAACGGGTTAAAAATCAAATACAAATTGCTAATTTAAGACACTAAAAACCCTAATGTTAGTTTATTCCTTATAATTTAAATTAATAAAAACACATAAACAAAAAATACCCCAAAAACATTTGATTTTCCTGAATGATTAGCTTCAACAACCTGAAACAATAAAAGAAAAAAAAAAAAAAGTTAAGAATTAGGGTTAATTAACTATCAATTCCAAATTCATAGAGCAATTCAGACATTAGTGATAATCGTAAAATTGATTGCACGGTCCAGATGTTATTAATAGTTTGAAACTAAATAAAACCACGAAATCATATATAACAAGAAGATTTTCATGAAATGCAGAAGGAAAAAATGAGAAACTTACGAATTGTTTTTTGGAAATGAGACGATTGGTGATGAACTTTCTAGTCCTGATAGTGATAGATTTCTCTACCATTATTTTGCGGATGAATGAATGCTACGAGGAAGGGTAGTGAAAGAAATGATCAGAGCTTCATAATCAACTAAGACATTAACTAATTTTGGTTTCCGTTTTATAAAACAAAAATTGGCAATTTCTTTTGACATGGTTTTTTTTTTCAACTGTGGTTTTTTTATAAATGCTTTTAGATTTCGGAGATATATCTTCGATCGTGTTTCATAGCTTAATAATATTTTGGAAATATATTTTCAAAACAATTTAAAATTTAAACGTTCACATTATATCTCTTATAATTCATTTTCATTTGAACTTTTTCAGAGATGTATCTTATAATCCATTTTCAATAGATTTTTTTAATAACACATTAATAATATAATAATAGGATGTCATACATCACGTAAATGAAGTAACAATGTCAGGAAAAACAGTACTATAGTTTGTATGTTTTTTTTTACATTGTTGCCCCATTTTGGATTTACGTGATGTATGTAATGTATGACATCCTATTATTATATTATTATGTTATTTTTGTTTGTCTATTATTTTATAATTTATCTGTGAACAAATACACAATGTGTTATTGAAAAAAACCCTATTCTGAAATACTTCGGAAATGTATCCCGAAAAATTCCTGTAGATACATCTCTGGAAAAGTTCGAAGATATATCTCCGAAATCTAAAAGCATTTATAAAAAATAGTTCGAATATATTTTCAAAACAATTTAAACTTTAAACGCATTTATAAAAAAAAACACATGGTGAAAAAAAAAACCATGAAATGCCTTAAGAAATTCTCAAAAAGAAATTGCCAATTTTTAAGTGTTTTTTCTTAGCCCAGTCCATTCATATCCAAAACCCTTAGTTTTATAAACCTGTTAAAAAACAGAAACCAAAATTAGTTAATGCTTTAGTTGATTCTGAAGCTCTGATCATTCATTTCACTACTCTTTCTAGATTCATTCATTCATCCGCAAAATCATGGCAGAGAAAGCTATCATTATCAGGACTAGAAAGTTCTTCACCAATCGTCTCCTTTCCAGGAAGCAATTCGTAAATTTCTCATTTTTGTTCTGCATTTCATGAAAATCTTCTTGTTATATATGATTTTGTAGTTTTATTTAGTTTCAAACTATCTAGATCCAAAAGTGTACAATCAATTTTGAGATGATCACTCTTTTCTTTCCTGAATTTCTTTCTGAATTGCTCAATGAATTTGGAATTAGTTAATTAACCCTAATTCCTAACCTGGTTTTTTTTTTCTTTTATTATTTCAGGTTGTTGAAGCTAATCATCCAGGGAAACCAAATGTTTCTAAGGTACTTTTTGTTTATGTGTTTTTATTAATTTAAATTATAAGGAATAAACTAATATTAGGGTTTTTAGTGTCTTAAATTAGCAATTTGTATTTGATTTTTAACGAGTTATTGATTGGATATTACATAGTATTTATTGATTTGTTTGTGGCATAAAGGCTAAGCTCAAGGAAAAGCTGGCAACTATATAATGTGAAGGACGCTAACACTGTGTTTGTCTTCCAATTCAAAACACAGTGGTGGAAAATCCACTGGTTTTGGTTTGATTTATGATTCAGTTGAGAGTGCCAAGAAGTACGAGCCCAAGTATAGGCTTATCAGAGTGAGTTAACAATCGGCATAACTATCTCATTTTGATTTTGTTTTTAAATCTTTTGGCCGGAATTCCTTATATCATTGTTGTAAATTATCTTTTCATGTGAAATATTCACTTATATGTTATTTAGTGTTTGATGCTTGTGCTTGCATAATTTTGGTTAACTTTGCCTTATATGTTCTTTAAAGTCACACTACATTGTAGTATTTATTACTGGCTGTAATAACTTCGTGCTTACATCTCGTTGTTACTTTTTGGTTTATCACTTTTCCTTTTAGTAGTGTTATAGTTGCTAGTTTTCAAAACAAACTTAAATTATTTGTTAAAACTTGTAAGACATGCTAAACATTAATTTAAGTCCGAATGCATCAGGTACTTCATTTTCTGTCTGTCTACAATAATTACTGTTTTCAGCCTCCCGTGGAAGCTCCTTAACTTTGGCCCCTCTAAATCCGCTATGGGCTAACTTTGAGTCAACAACAATACATTCGGTTATTTAAACACAGTGTTGGACCATTTTCCAAAATTGTTACTTTGAAAACTTTCTTTGGTGAGAGTCATATTTTCAAATATTCCAACATCATGTTGGTCTATTTCAATTGTGTCGGTCAAGTTGATTTTTAATGCGTTTTCTTCTTCTTTAGGCTTATACTGATTTGTGTAACTGAAAGACAATATGCATCTCTATTTCAGAACGGTCTTGACACCAAAGTAGAGAAGTCAAGGAAGCAAATGAAGGAGAGAAAGAATAGAGCCAAGAAGATCCGTGGTGTTAAGAAGGTAATTAATTTTGTAGCTACTAATTAATGTCATGAGTTTATGATTGCTTACATTGTATTCAGTCATTGTATAATTAAATTATAAAACTATGTCTGTGTTCTCTTTGCAGACCAAGGCTTCTGAAGCTGGCAAGGGTGGAAAGAAGAAATAAGTTTGGGACTTCGTGTTTGAGTTAAGATATTTTGGTTCAAGGGTTAATTCTTGTTTAAATTGTTTTGCTATCACGGTAGATTTTCATTTTCAGTACTAAAATTGATAATTTTTTTATATTTTTTTTTATACTATCTCTCTACATTTATTTGTTTATTGTAGGCGGTAAATAAGCTTGCTAATGATAAATCTGTTAAAGAATATTTAACTCAGATTATGTTAGTGTTCAATAATACAATGTCACAAAAATACCTGTAATCTAAAATCATATTTGCATCACAACAAAACATATTTGTGATATGTTGTTCCATATTCATCTGATATGTAATGAAAGAAGGAAAAGTTCTCCAATAATTGTTGCTGAAAATATTGTGAAAGACATCCGTATCGTCACACACAGACATAGACCAATAAATGATCTATCAAATTCTGGACCTATCCACCCAAAATATATGCAGCTGTTCATAAACCTCATACTCATAGACTACGTTTAAAAAACTAGGCAAATGAGACGAGAAAATGTCAATCTACCCATGGCCCCATATGATAATTCCTTCCAAATTATTATAGTAACGGGGTGAGAAAAAACCCATAATGATTAGACTCATCTCTTCTACTTCGTAACCCAGAAGTAGTGGATCCTTTGTAGCTAGGTTACTCATACTAATACTACTAATTATACACACGCACACACACCCTACAGCTAGAACAACATCTCCTTCACTGCCTTGTGAATTTCCTTCCACACACGAAGACCCTTATAGTCTTCACTTTTAACTTCATTTACCCAACTTTTACTTACCGCTTATTTCGCTCATTTCGTTAGTACTACTAAACAAAAACCACTCACTTTCATCCACAAATATAGATATGCAGTAGTTGTCTCTCTAATCAGCTTTTGCAGAAGTGATTTTATGCAGAAAAAGCAAACAAATAATTAGACACTGAAGCCCGTTCCTAATTAAGCTCACAGCATAAGGAACTACATCAACACAGAGCTACATGTACAGTGTCCGGTGATATTTTATGTAAAAATTCCATATATTTTATCATCAGTAACCACGAATTAGCTTCAAATAATGGAAACATAAAGCATACAACAAAATGATTAACTTAAATTTAACCACATACCTTCTTCCGAGTGAACTCGCCGTTGAAGATGTTCTTCTTTTTCTTCTTCTTTTTCATGTTCACACCCGTCTTCTTCTCGTTATTCAGCAACACACTATTACCATCACTTTGCTTTCCCAACTTCTTCTTTATCGTCATCATCTTCTTGTTAAGCTTCTTCGTCTTTTTCTTTTTGCTGTTTTTATTCGTACTCTTCTTGGCTTTTGTGAGAGATACAACAGTTTCAGCAGCATCAGAAGCACTAAAATCATCACCGGAATAATCGGAGGATTTGTCTTCATCTTCATCTTCCTCAACCACAATAGAAGGATTCGTCTTGCTTTTACTGATTTCAATAGCCGGCGCCGCATTTAGAATCTCCGCAATTGAACGCTTCTTCGGTGCTTTAGGTTTGGACTTGAAACCATGGAAAGCATTGAAACCAGTTTTTATCGTTTGACACCGTTCACCCCTAACAGCCTGCGCGAGACAATTATCGATGTGAGCGTTCACAGCCGTTACAGTAGCAGCGTTGAAATCTCGACAAACCGGACAAATCATCTCCAATTTCTCCTCTTCAACAGAGGATTTCACCGATTCATCACCTCCAGGTTTAGATCTCAACGCCTCAAGCCGTTGAGAGAGCCATCTGAACTTCCTAACAGTTATAGAAACCTCATCGTCTTCAATATCCTCACCGCACGGTAACAATTTTGTCACACTCTCGTTTGGCAGCGGTCGCTCTTCCTCCTTATGCTGATCCTTATCCTCTACCTTGAAAATCTCAGCTATTGAACGCTTCTTAGGCGACTTCGATTTTGACTTCGATTTACACGCTTTCGAATTCATCCTCCTCATGTGACGACGCTCCACTCTAACAGACTCCGCAAGACAACCGTCGATGTGAGCGTTCACCGCCGTGAGAGTAGCTGCGTTGAATTCGCGACAAACCGGACAAATCATCTCCAATTTTTCATCATCAGCAGCAGCAACAACAGCCGGAAGCGGAGAAGGAGGAGAAGCAAACTCATCTGATTTGGATAATTCTTCGCTATCGGTTCTGGAAGGTTCTTGAAGTGAGGGTTGATTGTGGTGATTTAGAGAGTTGTTGTTGTGATTGGATCTAGGGCAGGGAGAGATTGGAGGAAGCCATGAATGAAGTTCGTGGCGTGTGAGTTGACGGTTAGAAGTTGAAGTGAATGGCCAACATTTGAAAACGTCGATGGACCTCATCTTAGAAGTGTACTCTCTGGAAGCAAAATCGAATCAAAATGAGTTTCATAAAGTTCAGGATCAAAGATGAAGTGAAATAAATATGAAAAAAAATAAAAAAGATATAATCAATAATAATATACCTTATTGAGAATCCATCAAACCTAGCTCCCATGATCAGTAGCAGTGAAAAGAAAGAAGAAGTAGCAGTAATTAAGAAGAAAGATGGGGAAGAGGAGAGAGAAACATGAGATAGAAAGAAAGAGAGGGTAACGTTATTGAGTGCTGGGTGGTGAGAAGAGAAGGGAAGAAAAGAAAGGAGAGAGAGAGAGAGAGTATGTGTTTGTGGGTGTAGCTGTCTGCTTGCTTTTCCCTAATTTATGACTGAAAGCGACATATGAGAGAGAGAAAGAGGGCTGTAGAGTCACGACAGAACACAATAAGAACGGAAAGAACTGGCGAAAGTGAAACAATACTATATATTGTCTTTTGATAATTAAAAGTTTAATAGATTGGATATTTATTTGTATTTATAAAATACAATTTGAATATGTATAGGGTAGAAAATAAAGAGAAAAATATTATAAAATAAAAATGTTTATATATATATATATATAATATAAAACGATGATCCACTTAATCTAAAAATAAATTTTATAATTCATTTAATAATAATAGCCTTTAAATTAGATTTAATTGAATGGTTATATTAAAAATATTAATTTTCAATTCAATTTAAAAGATATGATGTGGAGTAAGTTGCAAAAATTTATTCTTGTAATAAGTTGATCTCAATATATATATATATATATATATATATATATATATATATATATATATATATATATATATATATATATATATATATATATATATATATATATATATATATATATATATATATATATATATATATATATATATAATGTGTCTCATGAGTAAGGCCGTCTTTGAAGGTCTGCGAGGCGGGTTAGCATATGGCCCAAAATTTATCACAATTAAAAAGTGTCTAATAAACGGCCTCATAAAATATTTTTCATGGTTAAACCATCACAAAACAGAGCCTCAATTTATTTTTCTATAGTTAAACCATGGTAAATCTACACCGGGCCTCCGAAAACTTAAGACGGATCTGCCTATGCGAATGTGTGAAAACATGAGAATGAATCTGAACCGTTAAATTTTAAAATAAATTGTGAAGATTATATGTCTATTTTTCTCTCTCTCTTTCATAATTTATTTTAATAATAAAGGAGATAGGAAAAAATGACACATAATCTCCACAATTTATTTTAAAATCTAATGGTTCAAATTTATTTTCAAGTTTTTACATAATAATGGCATTCTCATAGGATATTATATATAATATTTGACTTGATATTTTATTGTTCAAATATATGCAGTAATGTTAGATGTTAGATTTAATTTAAATGTGGGAACTCAAAATGTGGAGAATTGTGGAAGCTACGACAGAGAGGAGTTTCTGGCGTGACAGAGTAGGGAGTGTATCTGCAAGGTTATTACTCTGATACTTAAGTCAGTATGTGAATGATGAAAGAGTATTTAAATTATGTTTAAAAAAATTTATTTGAAATGGTGTCATCCGCATATATAAGGGAGTAGAATAACTACCTCTCTAACTTTTCGACGTAGAATGCGGAGGACTGTTGGATGGGTTGGAGGGATTGATCTCTTGCTTCTAGATTACTGGTGGTCCAATGGTCAGGAGAACATTCTAGAAGCTTCAGTAAATACTTGGGGTTGGATTCGGGATGTTATGCCTTGTGGTGATCAGCTTGGAAAAGGGACATGTCTGGTGTAACACCTGAGGGCGAATGGTTACATGTAACACCCGAGGACCAGGGAGTAGTTGTCGGTGCACGAGACATGACAATGAGACACTGCTAACAGCTTCTAAGGAAAAACCAAATTCACATCAAAATGAGAGGGGTCCTAAGGCTATGTAGGTATAAGACTGTATGGTTGAATGAAGGCTTATAAGGATTAATTGGTACTACCTATACCAACAAGATGCATCTTCTTTTCGGTAGCCCGTTCCATTTTGCAGGTACATATTTGTTGCCCCGGGAGTATGATTGCATTGCTATGAGGAGTGCCTTGATGATATTTTATCAGAAATTAGGTACAGGAATGATATGGAGGAAGATCTTGACCTGATGCTTTAGACTCTGCAGAGATAGCAGGAGGAGCTAAGAGTCGTTGTTGACCACATTAGCCAGCAGCAGCATGACTACATTGAGAGGACTCAGCACGATCTTGGTGACCTGATCGAGGAGATGGGTGGTTTGCGATTAGAAGTTCAAGACTTAAGTGCTTATGTGCATCATGTTCCAAACCCCTTCAACAAAGGTGGTGGACGACACCGCGGCCGAGGCCGCCATCATTGATCTCACACTAGGTTTAAGCACTCCTTCTTTCACCTTGTTCCAAAATATTAAGTATAATGTTTAGTTCAAGTGTGGGGGAAGAACTTTATCTCTTTATGTCTTTATGTTTATGTTTTTATGCTTTCTAGCTAGTTTGTTTTTTTTTATTTGTTTTGTTGTTTGTTTATCAAGTCATATGCGTCGTGAGTCCATTTATACTTTACATTTTCGATATGTTTAAAAATTCTCTCATTTTGACCCTAATTTTATTTTATTTTTTGTTTTGACTCAATGGCATGACACCGTGATTATAGGTTGTTTACCTTTGTTTTAGGCTATGTTAGTCGGACTTGGAAAAGTTTTGTTAATATCGGTACCGTTCCTACACCCTAGATTCCCTAAGTATGTGATATTGATTTAAATAGACATTATGTCGAGACCTTATTCCTAGTTCTTTAGAAGTAGCCTCTTGATTAGTTTATAATAGCAGTCAGGATCATCTTTATGTACGAACTAAGTAATGAACTTATGCAAATATGTGTTGATCTAAAAAAAAATTGAATTGTGCAATTTTTATAGAAAAAACGAATGAAAGGCACGTTTCCGCTAAGTTAGGGGGCTCTCACCCGACCATTTAGCCTAAAGGTTCAGACTCTTGAAATTTGTAAACAAAAGAAAACATAATGTTCTAAAAAGAAAGCAATTTTTGAATAAGAGATCATATAACACTAACAGGTTCACTTACCATGTAAGTACAAAGGATAATAGGCTTAATATGATTGCACGAGAATAAAAGAGAGGTGAATAAGAATAAAGTCTATAGGTCAAGTTATAATGTCATGATTTGAATTGGTATTGCACAGGAAGGAAGTCTTTGCCCGCTTTTATGGATTTGTGTTGGTACGGTATCCTTGTTTTCACTATTTAGTACCTATCCGTTTAGTATTAGCCTAGCAACCTTGTGCTTTGATTGTTTTTTCCGTGCCTACGAGTCAAGTGGTGCATTTATTATTTTATTTTTGTTGGGAGTTTGCTTGAGGACAAGCAAAAGTCTTTGTGTGGGGGAGTTTGATAACATGATTTTGTATCGTATTTTTAGGCTCACTTTGTGCATTTTAGGTCCGAGTTTTTATTGAGTCTTTTGCATTTTATTGTGTTCTTACTCCGTTTTCATGTTGCCAGGTGTTCCCGTCGAGATCCTAGAAGAAATCGAGAAAAGAAGTGAAAAAGAAGAAAAATCCAGCTAGAGCAGCAAGAATCTGCCAGCTTTTCTTATATGGCGCTCGCCACCTCCAAATGGCATTCGCCATCTGCATTCTGAAGGCCACCTCACATCCATAGAGACCATGGTGCTCGCCATGGGCACCACGACAATCGTCGTACAGTTCACAGGAGCAATTTTAACTGCAGAATTCAGATTTTGAGCAATTGTTAGCAGTTTCCTTTTCCCTTCAAATCCAGAATTCGAAATGGGAGTTATACAACTGCATTTTCCTCTATAAATAGAAAATTTGGAGGGTAGTTCAACTGGATCCAACCTGTGTGAAAACGTTGTTGAACTTTCTTTAGACTTTTAACCACATATTTACCTTCTAAAGCAACAATTGCTCGCACCGAAGAATTGTTGTAGTATTGTACTTTGTTTTTCATTGCGCTGCCGTATACTTGGATTGAAGATTAAATTAAAGTTTGTTTTTTGTATTAGTCCATTGAAATTTACAATTTCTTATTTTTCTGCTTTTACTGCATTTTGTTTCTATGTGTCTGCAACTTAACTTATTTTCATAAAATCAATTCAATAAGCATGTTGTAATTTTCATAATTGTTAACATGTTAAGATTATTGAAATTCTAGGTACCCAACAGTGAATGTTATCACGAATGTTATGACATCCATAATAACATAGACTACAAAACTTAGACAACAAGCTGTAAAGGAAAGCAGTAAATAACACAAGTAATTGTTTACCTAGTTCAATGTCAACAACACTTACATCTGGGGGATACCAAGCCAGGGAGGAAATTCACTATTAGTAGAATTAATTCAGAGTCAAACAACCAGATTGCACTCTTCTCTTAAGACCTACCCAATGACACTTCAGCCTATAGATCACTAGACCAGAGACACCTCTCACTCCCTCTCAATCACCTTAGTGATATCAAATTACAAAAGAGATATGAAGACACACTTCAAACACACCTTGATCTTGCTTCACAGCTTTGATCAAGTGACACAACACTCTTGCTTAAAAGCTTTAGAGTGACACACTAAACAGCTTAACAATACTAAACCAATGCAATCATACAGCAGACAATTGATTGGTTAACAAGTATTCCTAAGACACAATACACACATGAAGAACAAACCTCTTCACTCACAAAATACACTCTTCAATCTCTGCAAATACTGTCAAGAGCCCTCTCATCAGGATTGCTACATCTGTTATTTATAGCAGCAGATTGCCTTTGGGCCTTTGTGTAGAATTTACGTTTACCCAAGATAAACCACTCTTCAGAAATATGCACACTTACCATTTAGGTCAGGGACATTTTTGTCATCTTTAATTTCACCCGAGCTTCTAAAATGTTTCCTGACTTCCAGTTTGAGCTTCTAAAAATTTTCCTGAATTCTAGCCTGAGCTCCCTCATTCTAAATACCAGAAAACTAAGTTGCGTGCTCTTGTGTCATACGCTCAATGTCATAACATTCAGCATGACATCCAACTTAACTTACTTCTAGTTAACTCAACTTACCCTGCAGAACACTCTTCATGTATGTCATAACATCAGTCATGACATTTATACACACTCCAATGTTTTGCCATAAAATCCAGTCAATCAAAAGCATCTACAAACTCCCCCTTTGGCAAATTTTTGGCTTAAACACTCTGTTACCATATCAGAGATTACAAGCAGCAGAAAACATACCATACACCCTATCATGCAGGAAAGTTACTAGCTAAAACACACTCTCAGAGTTGTCTTCACATACTCACACAATTAGCTCTCAACCTGTTCACAATCAATCATCTATTAGTCACCACTACAGATGTCACACTATTTTGAGTAACAGTCTGGGTTACTCCCCCTCAACTGATGCAACTGATGCATATTATCTCAGTTGAGCACATAACCTGCACACCCTGCAGTCACACACAATACCAAAACATCCAGGCTTTTCTGGATGTCAAGACATTCAGGATAACATCTTGAAGTACACCATTTCCACAATAATACTTTATCACCTGTTAGCCTAGACTACAGATGTCACAATTTTCTCTGGATCATCCTGTGCTACTCCCCCTGAAGAGATGTACAACACATACATTCTGCTAACACTCTGCAGACACGCACACACACTCCTAAGTAGCAGCTAGAAGCTCACACAATTCTAACTTACATTCCTACACAAATTAGGAATTCACACTACAGCAACAACATCAGTTGTTGTCACACCTGCAAGCATGTTTATTTCACATGCACAATAACACACATGCTCATTAGCAGTAACACCTGCAAATACACATTTGTAGCAGCAACTCAACCAAGTCTTCCACATGTTCTTTCACCTGTGATAGATACAATTCTAACATATCTTTAACCTGCCTGTTGTTACTACCTGATGTTCCTAACACTTCTCCCCCTTTTTAGCCACAAATTAAGATCAAAGCTAATAAAATAGTATAGATCATAATGAGTATCATTACAGATGTTTGGGGTTTTACAGAAACTGCTCATGAAGAGCATCACAAAGTATCATGCTGTCACAAAACACAAACAAAAGTCTAACCAAAAACCAAAATTGTTCAAAACAGCAGCACATCTTCCTCATCAGCTCAGCAACCAGCAACCTGAGCCACACCACATTTTATCATCACACTAATCTTCCTCCTCTTCACTGGAATTGTCCTCCTCAAAGTCTTCATCACTACCCTCCTCAGAGCTTTCAACAGCTTCCACTGATGCAACATCCTGGCCATCATCTTCTCTTTAACCATCAACATTTCTCTCCTTATCAGAGTTAGTGAACTCAGCATCTTCATCTTGCTCAAGAGTCTTGATCAAAATTTCAAGGTTTTTCTTCTTTGTATCCAACTCATTGCAATTTTCTTTGAGCATTGCAATCACTTCAGATTTTCTAGTCTTGGCACTCCCTTTGGATGTTTCAGCTGATGTCATGACAATTTCAGGAACATGAGTTCCTTGAAACAGCTTGTGATGAAATGACAAAGGACTTTCTCTTTTGCTTGCAGTATCATTTTCATTGAGAATATTGGGATACTGATTTAAAATTACTCCACAAATGAGAGAGGGAAATGCTATGGGGCCTTTTATGCTATAGCTGCCAGCATGCTTCATAGTCTGATCAAAAATATATGTCCCATAGTCGAATTTGGTCTTGGTTCCGACAACATAGATAAATTTCCCAAGGATAGTTGCCACAGTAGACTTATGGTTTGTGGGCACCCAGTTAGCAGCACCTATCTTGTGAAGCATAACATACTTGACACTCAGTTTGCTGGCTACTAACTTTCCTTTGATGTCCAGCTTCATACCTGGTTGACTGTTATCACTTGACACACCTTGTTGTCAGAAACAGCTACATCAGGGTGTGTTATATCTGACCTTCACAGATAGTTATTGATTGTTGTTGAAGTAAACGTGACACAATTTCCTCTTACACAAACCTTGCCAAACTCTTTTGACTTCCTATCAGCACATTCGTTTGATAAAGCAACTATGAATTCCTTAACAAGTAACTCATGGCAGTGAGAGAATTGAGTGACAATTTTTATTAACCCAGCATCATGAATAAGTTTTATGACTTCTTTTTTTTCAAGAGCATTCTGAGCTAGCTCTCTCTCCAATGTCAGCCTCTTCTGAAATACATACTGTCGCTACTCGAAAAATGCATCGTGCAACGACGGGAAGGCGAAAAAAGGTAGACAGAAGAGTCGCCACCGAACTTTATTTATCCCATGAGGGGAAAGGAAAATATCGAGAAAACCTTAAGAAAGAAAAGGATAAGATGGTCTCGCAACCAAGAACGGGTTCGGAAGCCGGTTATGCGAGGGGAAGGTATTAGCACCCCTCGCATCCATCGTACTCGATGGGAACCTTTTGTTTGTCGATGTGTGAATTTATTTGCTTTAATATTATGCTAATAAGAAGTGTTCCGCAGGGTAAAAGAAATAGGGTTTAGAAACGGGGAAAGATAGGTAACGGGGGGAAGAGAGGACTCGATAGGATTTCACGGTCCTAGGCCTACGTATTCTCAGCAGATATGAGAAAATCAGAGTCGACGTAGTTCGGGAAACTACAGATATGGGGGAATTGTGCTCGCCAAGACATCGTCATCTTGTGCCTACGTATTCTCATCTGGTATGAGAAATCAGAGCAAACGTAGTTCGTGCTAATAGTGTATTGATGTTTTTTATGGATGATGCTATCGTGCGCATTCTAGCAGTTAGATGTTTTGCTGCTCACTCGTTGGAGACTTAGGCATTACCTGTTTGCGGTAGAACGGACGTAACATATCCTTTTTGAAAGATTGATTAGTTTTCGCCACGCGAGGCAAGAGGTCACGTTTAATTGATTAGATTGTTTTTAAAAGGGCGAGACAGGTCCTCGGATAGTAACCCCTACGGGTAGTACCCAATTCGTCATCTCAAAGTTTTTGTTATAAAAAGGTGTGGCGAACTAGGCGTCTTTGTATTAAAAGACGAGCGTCGAAACCACCCTCACTACAGTGGGCATCCCAACACTCGAAGAAGAAGAGGTCTACACCCAATCCTCTCTCTTTAATTCAATGCAAAGAGAACTTCGTTCTCTTATTAAAGACGTTTTTGGTTTTGAATGGTAAGTGCTTTGCGACAAAGAACCCTACGGTAAACGTCAGCACTCGGGATAGGAGAAGGCCTACGCCTAACCACTCCACGACCATCCAAGTTTATTGTTATGAAAATGAATTGAAAATGCACTCGGTGCGAGACCGAGGTTTTAGGTGTGAAAGGTTACGGAATGAAGTTGTGAAAGTGAGATGGTGAATAAAGGCGCGTCTTCATATTGAAGGACAAGCATCGAGACCACCCTCACTACAGTGGGCATCCAACACTCGGAGAAGAAGAGGTCTACACCCAATCCTCTCTCTTTAATTCAATACAGAGAGAAATCATTTTATTATTGAAAGTGTACTCGGTACGGGACCAAGGTTTTTAGGAGGAAAAGTTGGAAGCGTCTTCGTATTGAAAGACGAGTGCCGAAACCACCCTCACTACAGTGGGTATCCCAACACTCGGAGAGGAAGAAAGTCTACACTTAATCCCCTCTTTTTAGTTCAATACAAAGATAATTTGATTTTGAAGATTGTTTGACAATGTTTTTGAATCGAGTCGGGACAGGTAATGAAAAGAGAAAAGGGGTGGTCTCAGATCCAACATTACTTATCAATAATTTGACTGGTAATGAATTACGGAGGTCTCGTCATCGACCAAAAACGGCGAAAAATGCCCAATAACAACGTGAAATAGAATTAACTTCTAAAAGAAAAAAAAATCTCAAAACTCTAATATAAAATAATCTTAAAGCTCTAAAAAAATAAATATAAAATGAAACTTAGAAAGTATCATATAATAATAATAATAATAATAATAATACAATAATAATAATAATAATAATATAATAATAATAATAATAATAATAATAATAATATAATATATACAACAAAACCAGAATTAATATTTATAAAATAAATAATAATAAAAAAAACGAAAACGGTGAAATGATGTTTGGAGTTACAGTAACACTATCACCAACATTCAAGATAAACCAAATTTTTTTAACAAAATCCCAGCAATGTTTAAATAACCAACAAAACCTAACAGCGGATTTCGAAACAAGATCAAATGAATCAAGCACCACATACTCTCTCTTGATTATGAATCACATCTAAACCTACATCTCGTTTTTTGCTTGTGCGTGGGTTTGTGGTTACAGGTTGTTTTGGATGTTAGATTGGGGTTTGTTCTGGTACGAAGGTGGTGTTTCGTTTGGATTTGGCTTTGAAGGAGAAGCTGGGTTTTGGATGAAATGAGGCTGAAGCTGGGGTTACGATGAGACCACGGGTTCGATTGAAGGAGTTTGGGGATGGGTTCTGCGGCGGCTTTGAAAATCTGAGAACAGGGAGCTTCGAGGATGACGAATTTGTGGTGGTCGGAATGGTTACGTGGGGTTGGTCGGCGTATTCTTGGTGAGTGAGAGGGTGAAGCGAAAATGATGGACGGTGGCGAGTTCGGGTCTCAGAGGTTTCATGAGCTTTTCACTTCTCCTCTTTTCTTGATTTGTTTCACACTCATGGTGTTTGGTTTATTGTTGTTCAAAGGCCGTAGGTTTGATTTTCGTCTAGGCGTGTTTTTACTGGGTTGAAGTTTTGTTTGGTTTGATTGTGAAATGAGAAGATGTTGATGATGGGCCTTGGGCAAGTTGGAGTTCGAAGAAGGTAGGAGGAGAAGATTGTTCAGCGGTATTGTGGAGTTTGGATGTTGCTTGAGTGCGAGATTGGGAGTTTGGGAATAGTGAGGTTGAGAGTTTGTTATGCAAGTGGTACGTATGGTGGTTGTTGTTTTGTCACGAAGGAGAAACGGGAGCTGCTGTGGTGCGTTGTGTTGCAGGAAAAATAAGGTGGTGGAAAATGTTGGTGATAGTGATATGAAGGGGAGAGCTCACATGTGAAAGAAACAAAATGGTGGAAGAAGCTTGATGGTATTTTTTTGGATGGACATGGTGATGGTTTAGTGGAGGTTTATGAAAGGTGTGTGTAGTTTTGTGATGAGAGTTTTTTGAAGATGAAAGAAGTGTGTCGGTTTTGATTTGTCGGCAAAAGCGGTGGATGATGGTGAAGCATTTGCAGACATTAAAGAAATTAATGTGGTGGTGGTGGTCAGTATGAAGTAGGGGGAGTATGTGGAGAGTTGGATAGTGTATTATATGGATTGTGAAGGTTTGTAGAAGTTGAGGGAAAGTTGGTCTATGGAGAACACAGATTGTTTCACATGTGGTTTTTTTTGAGGTTTTGATGAAGAGTGTATGTTTTGGTGTTCGTTTAGACTCAATGCCAGGAAACGAGACAAACAGAAACAACACAGATTAAGACTATGAAGGTAGAGAGAGTGACAGAATACTTACAGAATAATACCACCAGATTGTTGATACAGAACACAGGTGAGTTTCTTCTTCAATCTCCCTTTTTTTTAGTTCTTTGTGAGTGAAAGCAGCGGTTTTTTTTTTGTAGTCCCCTTTTCCTCTCCAAACATTAAGCCTTTATAGTGAGGTCAATTAGGTTTAGCAGACCAACTCTTGAGGCTCTGAAACCCTCTGCACCTTAGGTTTTAGGTTTGGTCTGCTACTAACCTGTCCTATTACCATTTTTGTGCTAAGACTGTGGTGCTGTAATTGCCTACAGCTGCTCTATATTTGCCATTTTTGTGAATGTGTTTCTGCTGTCTTATTTTCATGTCCCTGAATTTATTCATTTAAATTGAAAATATCTGATATTTTTTTTAACCTGCATTTTTACTGCTTCATTTGTGATTTTTTACTGCTTTGATTTATGCTGATGGGGAAATTTGCTGACTTCAAATGCACTCTGACTTTGGCCCTTTTACTTTCAAATATCCACTAAACTTGACGTGCTTGTCATATTTTGCAGGGAATTACCGGTCAAATGAAATTGTTATGGGGATAGGCTCACTGACCTCTCATTCCCTCCTTGCTCTGCAGGAACGTTTTTTCTTGCCCAATACATTTCCATCCTTCATCACGGGTACTCCACGGGAATTACTATCAACCCCGGGAACAGGTTTCCAGTGCTCTTTTAAAGAATAAGAAGTCAATTGATTAATAGAATTGTAATTCTAGGAACCAGAGTTGTTACTAACATTCTGAAACTGACTAGGAATGTTTTCTCTTCTTTCTATAGGTAACTCATGTTGAATAGGAGAGGCAGGTGGATTTGGACCAGTCCAGTTATTTGGGCCTAGAACAGAATGCTGGTTAGTCCTTCCAGCTGTCAGGATACCATTGTCACTATCATTCCAATGACTGTTACCAACTACAATAACCCTTGTTCTTGAAGAATCTTTCTGCTGATATGGAGTGGCTGAAGAAGATTGTGCAGCCATTCTTTCTTGGTTTCGTCTTTCAACATCTCTTTTTGCGGCTAGATGTTTCCTATCTTCTGAAGGTGTCTGGATGTCAGAATAAAGGTCACCTTTATCTTCTAACATTCTTGGGCTCTCAGTTCCCTTCGACAAAGACTCAGCCTCTAGAAATTTTCCAGCAGAAGAAGACCCTGAGGGATTTTTATCAGTCTGTCTCAGATTGCTCGAACTTCCGAATGGCATTATGACCCCTGGTGTGTTGCCAGGTTCATTAAAAGACTGTGATTTTACTTTGGGTTCATTCAGATTTTTATTAGAACCATCTTCTCTTAGGAAAGAAGGTTCCAAATGCGGCATCGAGATGTAGTTTCTTTGGGGGGTAAGCCATTTCTAAATGCTAGAAAAACAAGGCACTGAGCACGAAGTTGTTTCAACCGGTTTTCTTTGAAAGGCATAGTGGATGATGCAGCTGCTGCAGGAACTGGGGATTTTCCTGTATCTCTAGGGTGAACACCTTGTCTAAGCATAGTCATTTCGGAGCCACTATTTTGCCTGCCAGTCTGAGATATTTGATGTCCATCAGATAAAGTAGTTGAATTCGAGATAACTTGTTCGTTCATCGGAGACGCATTAGCAGGAACCGCCATCCCTCCATGAATCCTAGCATAAGCACCTTGCTGCTGCTTCCTTGGAGCAATATGTGCAGAGGAAACTTCCATGTTTTCTGGATACTTTAAAGTTGGAGCCCGCACCATCGGATTGCTAATCTTTGTCAAATCGGTTTGCTTCACTGGAATCTGTGCTTGCCATGCTACGTGAGCTATGAGTCCACCAAGAACATCTCTGAACTTGGCCAAGGTGAGTCTTTCCTGCTCTGCATAAGTATCTGTGCCTCCATCAGAATTGGAAGACTTCTGAATCATGTTATGTTTAATATTGCCAACCGCAACTCCCTTTGCAGAACCAGTATCGAAAAACATCCCGACTTGTTCATCACACGTCAATTCAAGTGTTTCCGGTGACAATGGCCTATTACAAATGTCAATATCAACTGCATCTGTTTCGTCTTTATTTGCGTGATTCTCACAAACAGGTTCGACAACTTTTCGACTGTCTTGCAACAATTGAGTTGATGAAGCAGTAGAAGCTTCAGATTTCCTGGTCTCTACTTTTCTAACTTCTTTCCCTCTCATTTCTGCATTTTTGTAGCTTCTCCAAAGAGAACAACTAAAACTGAACAAAGATTCTTCACATTCTGTGTATGGAGGACATCAGCCAACACAGACCTGTATGTAGCTCTTGAAGATCCCGGAGTTATCGTATTGGCAGTGTCCGAAACGCAGGAAGCTGACAGGGATAAAAGAGATGAAGCTGTAGGGTCAAGTTCCTTATTAGTTTCACATGCTTTAAAATCCAAACACACTGAATTTGAATGGCGACCCTGTTGGTATTGAGCAGTCATTTTAACAGTTTGGTCTATGAATGCTTTGCCAGGAAGTATTTCTGGGATTTTCCTCTTCTTGGGTGTTATGACGGGTCTGGGAGTAATGCCTTGCAGATCTGACCCCTTAATAGTATTGGTGTTCCGTCTGCGTTGCCTTTTTGCAGGTTATGTTGTGATGCGGTATGCGATGTGAAGGCATGTGCTGAAGGTGACAAGGAGGTAGCCTTGTGTTCATTGAGGTGAAGTTGAAGACAGCTGATAGCTTTTGAATCGTATGCGGGCTATGGTGGCTTTCGGTACGCGCGGTACGGTGTTGGGAAGCTGTCATTTCTCTTCACTTTCTTGCAAGTTCTGATTTCTTTTGATTTTTTTCTGGCTGAGTTAATTTTACGCATCTATCTCTTGTTTTGCAGGTGATGGCTGGCGGTACGGTTATGTAGAGCTTGCCTGGTTTGCTTTGGTGCAGCAGGCTGGTGTGTTGTAGGTGTTTCAGAGCTTGTTTGTTGTTTCCGGCTGTTCTTCGTAGATATTTTCATTGAGCTTTGGAGTTTCTTCGTGCCTGTTGGCACTGTGGAGAGTAGCCGGTGCTTTCTGTGTTTCGTCCAGCAGCAGTTAGCTCAAGATGGGTGGATGTCTGGGAACATGATATAGACAGAGATGGGAAGCTTGTTAAAGATGGTGACCTGTATTTGTCAGAGTTTTAAAACTTCTACCTATAATTGGGAAACTCCGTCCATCTTGGCGTTATTATGCCAGGAATCAAGCGGAATTCTTTGTCTCACAGGCTCAAGTTTACACAAATGGGCGCCTTATTTTGACTGCGATGTTCGAGTTTGCGAATTTTTTTTAATTTTATGCTGCTATTTTTTCTGAGTTTTTCTAAACAAAGAACAATCCTATTTCATCCTTCATTCGGTGAAGATTTGCACTCCAGTTCGGTGGCAGGGGTTAGAGTTGTGGTTTCCTTATCATTTGAGTGCGGCTTGGGGTTTGATGGTAAGCGGAGAGTGCTCATGAAATCAAAATATGAGTTGATGTTGGGCTAAACTCAGGCTGGACATTGAGTTTGAGCAGGGGCAGTGCAGGTAATAGGATTTCAAGTCTGCAGCAACTGAAGTCTTGTCTTATTGTTTTTTTTTTTTCGCAGACATGCTTTAGAGACTTATCAAACTTTGTTGACGGTGGTGCGGTTATTTGCAAAGAATGATGAAGAGTATTTGGCGCTGGCCGTTGTGGTATACCGCATGTGCGTTTTTCTCACAGCTGCACAATGACTTTTTTTGTGTGTAGGTTTTGTGAATGTTTTCTCTTGGAAATTGGTAACGGTCATACAAGTCGTACAAGTTGAATGCTCAGGTTTTTTTTCAAAGGGAACATGTTGAACAGATTGGAGAATGGTACTATCAACAATTTTTATGCAGCTGCTCGTATGCTCTTCCGCTGCGGCGCACAAGCGCGTGAGGTCAGAATGAAAATCCGGTGAAGAAGCATTGTGTATCATATTATGTAGTTTCAATTATTTCTCCTTGTTCAAGCTCAAGACATAGACTTTTCTTTTTCTTCAATATTTGATGCAAATTACTGTAAATCTGGATTAATCATATTGTAATGTATGTTGTATGAATTTGGCAAGATGTATTTCGTTTTGCATTGCGTTTTTGTTTCAAAACCCCATGCTGCTTGTTATGTACGCGGGTTACCCTTTTTACCGCCCCTTTACATTAGAATCATGGTCTGTTTGTGCTGTGTATGTATTAAAAATGGTGAAGTGTTGCGAAGAAACGGTAGATTCAATTTTAGACTTGAATCGCCTTTGCCACGTGTCCAGTCATTATGTATGTCATGAATTTCCCAAGATCAAATACATCCAAGCAAGAACCAACACTCTCATGACTTGGAATTAAGGACCACATCTTAAAAAAAAATCTTTGGACCTATGTCTAATATTAGAACTGCTTTGAGCTTATTGACACCAATCCATAGCCAGCATGGTTCCCACCAATCCTACTTTAGCCATGAATGAAGCATGAAAATCATTTTGAAGTGCTTATTCTAAATTGATTCTCAAACACACATCAATTGGACCGATACTCTCTTTAACGTTGTGCTTGCACAAATCTCTGTCTTACTGACAAATTAACTCATAACCATTAAAACTCAATCCAATACCCCATACGGGACTTCATGCCTTTGTCTATCAGACCCAATTCAAATTGATCTTATGATATTCAAACGGCAACCACATATTTTCTGATTTTCTGGAAACCAATTGGTGGATGAATATACAGATGAAAGTAATATGCAGGTGGGCAAATTTTAGGGTGCAACAGTTGCCCCTATTCAATCGACTTGGACCAGAAGGGATGAAAATAGAACGCTTTCAAACATTCATGGTAAAAGGCAGTTGAATACCAAAGAACCCAGAAATTTGCCAACCGTAAAATGGGACTTCTGACATCGCCATCAGGCGTCTATATCAAGTAGAATATCTGACCTCGTTGTCAGTCATAAATCAAGCACAAATGTATGACCTCGCCGTCAACTTTTAATAGCGTCTAACCTCGCCGTCAGAACTCAATATCTACATGGTAAACCACATGACTTCACCGTCAGTCTTCAAAATAATCTGACCTTGCCGTCAATTCTCACATAACCTGACTTTGCCGTCACCTCTTAAAACAATCTTCTGACTTCGCCGTCACCTCTTAAAATAATCTTCTGACTTCGCCGTCATGAACAAACATCTAGCATTGCCGCTAAAGAATCAAACCACTCGACCTCGCCGCCGAACAAACAAATCACACTGACATCGCCGCCAGAAACAAACATCCAGCCTCACCGCTGGGAAAACAAAGCATCTGACATCGCCGTCAAGAACAAACATCTCAACATCGCCGTTGAAGAACTAAACCATCTGACATTGCTGTCAGGAACAAACTTTCAACATCGCCGTTGAAGAACTAAATCACTTGACATTGCCGTCAAAACAGACTTCTCAGCATCGCCGTTGAAAAGTACAATTACTTGACATCGCCGTCAAAACAAATCTTCCAACATTGTCGTTGGAGAGTACAATTACTTGACATCGCCGTCAAAACAAATCTTCCAACATTGTCGTTGGAGAATCAAATCACTTGACATCGCCGTCAAAACTAAATCATCTGACATCGCCGTCAGAACTAACTTCTTAACATCGCCGTTGAAGAATCAAATCACTTGACATCGCCGCCAAGGCTAAATCATCTGACATCGCCGTCAGAACTAACTTCTTAACATCGCCGTTGAAGAATCAAATCACTTGACATCGCCGCCAAGGCTAAATCATCTGACATCGCCGTCAGAACTAACTTCTTAACATCGCCGTTGAAGAATCAAATCACTTGACATCGCCGCAAAGGCTAAATCATCTGACATCGCCGTCAAAACTAACTTCTTAACATCGCCGTTGAAGAATCAAATCACTTGACATCGCCGCCAAGGCTAAATCATCTGACATCGCCGTCAGAACTAACTTCTTAACATCGCCGTTGAAGAATCAAATCACTTGACATCGCCGTCAAGGCTTCGCTGCATATATGAGTAACAAGATCCAAACAAATCTAGGACCATCCATTGGTGACGACCACAAAGGAATTCTGTCGGGGAAACAGCACGAGCTGGGGTCTAGCCAACACACGGGCGAAGATACCAGTCATCTGCGGGACTTCACTTGGAACAGAAGGGTAACGACTCAGCTTATGTTTCACATGCACATGTTTGAATATGACGAAATGCTCCATGTGCAATGGAAATGCTTCGCGTTTGGGTAGATGCTATGCATGTATGTAGATGCAAATGAACCACTTTAACAAAATAAATGCTAAAGAGAAAGAGCCCACTCCGTTGTGTCAGAGCTAGGTGCGCTTAGCGCAAACAAACTCATGCAGGGGAATACAAGCCCTGGATGGCTTCCGATAAAAACTTCTGGGTAAAACTGCTCTGCTAAGAACAAAACCACTCCGCTGGGGATCTAAATCAAACTCTACTGCGGAAAACGTTCCGAATGGCCTATCGGCCTACAACTCTTTTGGGGAACAAACGACTTGACTGGAGACAACCACTCCACTCTGGCGGGGAAATCAACCGTGAATGTTTAGCCAAAATAACTCCACTGGGTAAACATAGCTGAGCGTTGTGAAATAACTCTCTTCTGCCGGAGATTAAATCCACTATCTGCTAGGGATGTTGAATAAGATTTACTGGGAGGACTATCCCACACTCTCTCTGCTGGAGATGGAGATGAACGATCTCTGAGTTAGTTCCATTCTGTGGGGAAGAAAATTAACTCTGCTAACTTGGTTGTGGATTAGATAAGGAGGGAATCATCATCAACCTCTGCTTGGGGAAAGTAACAACAACTAGACAAGTGTGTTGTACAGCTGGCACCAAGTTATCAATTATGACTTTATTTAAAACAAATGTCCTGATTAACAGTTAGTAAAGCCCACAAGCTCATGTATGCAAGGTTTTTTCATCAAAAAAAAATATCAAGCGTCTTTTGCAAACAAAATGGTAAAAAGTTAAAACCAGAACAAAAGCTTTTTCTGAATAGTATATTTTATTGATAAAAGGCCTGAAAATAGGCAACTTTACATCGGATGCAACTCCTGAAAAGAGAAAGTCGCGCAAAAGGACAATCACAAGGAAAATATACAAAAATGTCGGCAACATGGTACAGACAAACACCATGTGACGACTCATCCATGACTCGCGCGGCTTTGACGCTTTCCGATGCTTTAACTTCCGAAGAGATTGATTTGAATGGTCGATCTTCGAGTTCTCCCTAGAATCCACTATGCTTGTGATAATCAATGCGCAGGCCGCAGTCATTTGCTTTAAAATCCCTAATTTTTGCCTGAATCGCCCTTGCGGGTTTTCGATTCACCAGGATACCCATTTTTGCCAAAGTTGCCCTTTCAGGTTTTCAACTTTGCGGGTTCACATTTTCCTTATGTCCCTAATTTTTGCCCGAACCCATCCTTTTATGGTTCGCCGGGATGCCTCATTCTTGCCTGGATACTCTTTTTCTTTCCAGCGAGCTTTCTTAAGCAAAATATTTTTTGACCGCGTCTGCGTTCACCAGGGATGTAAAATCTTCACCATCCATAGTTGAAAGCAGCAAGGCTCCTCCTGAGAAAACCTTTCTTACAACATAAGGACCCTCGTAGTTGGGAGTCCATTTGCCTCTGTGATCGTTCTGCGGTGGGAGAATTCGCTTCAACACCAAGTCGCCTGCCTGAAAGTTCCGAGGACGTATCTTTTTATCATAGGCGCTCTTCATCCTCTTCTGATACAAACGACCGTACGCGAGAGACGCCAATCTTTTCTCATCCATCAAACTAAGTTGATTCAACCTGCTCTTTGCCCATTCTGCTTCATCTAGTTTGACATCTGCCAGTACTCTTAGAGAAGGGATCTCGACCTCCAATGGCAGAACAGCTTCCATGCCATACACCAACGAGAAGGGAGTTGCCCCAGTTGAAGTACGCACCGAAGTGCGATATCCATGTAAGGCAAAGGGCAACATCTCGTGCCAATCCTTATAAGTTATTACCATCTTCTGTACTATCTTCTTAATGTTCTTGTTGGCCGCTTCCACGGCGCCATTCATTTTTGGGCGATAGGGAGAAGAATTGTGATGCTCGATTTTGAAACTCTGGCACAGTTCCTTCATCATCTTATTATTCAAATTAGAACCATTGTCAGTAATGATCCTTTCGGGTATCCCATATCGACAGATGATATCTCTTTTGATGAATCGGGCCACTACCTGCTTGGTGACATTGGCATAAGAGGCCGCTTCGACCCATTTGGTGAAATAATCAATAGCCACTAAGATAAAACGGTGTCCATTGGACGCGGTCGGCTCGATTTTTCCAATCATATCAATGCCCCACATGGAAAAAGGCCACGGCGACGACATGACATTCAAAGGACATGGCGGTACATGAATCTTGTCGGCATAAATTTGACATTTGTGGCATTTCTTGGCGTACTTGAAGCAATCTGACTCCATAGTTAACCAATAATATCCTGCCCTCAACAATTTCCGAGACATGGCATGCCCACCTGCATGTGTTCCGAAAGCACCTTCGTGGACCTCTTCCATAAGCAAATTTGCCTCTTTTTCGTCCACGCATCTTAGTAGCACTAAGTCATGGTTTCTCCGATAGAGCGCACCGTCCGGATTCAGATAGAAATTGCCGGACAATCTTCTCAAAGTCTTCTTATCTTGGGTAGACGCCCCAGGCGGATACTCTTGGTTCTTAAGGAAGTTCCGGATGTCATAAAACCATGGTTTACCATCAGGAGCTTCATCTATTGCGAACACAAATGCTGGTCTGTCGAGCCGTGAAATGACAATTATTGGAGCATCGTTCCAGAAGTTAACTTTGTACATCGAGGATAGAGTAGCCAAAGCATCGGCCATCTGATTCTCTGCTCTTGGCACATGGTGAAGCTCTACTCAATCGAAAAAAGGTAGCAACCTCCTTGCGTAGTTCATGTATGGGATCAGATTTGGCTGGCGCATTTCCCACTCTCCCTTGATTTGGTTGACCACTAAGGCTGAATCTCCATAGATATCAAGGTTCTTGATTCTCAAGTCGATTGCTTCTTCAATACCCATGATACATGCTTCGTACTCGGCCTCGTTGTTGGTACATGGGAATGTTAACCTCGCGGTGAATGGTATATGGGACCCATGGGGAGTTGTAATGATTGCCCCAATCCCACTACCGTATGAGTTAACAGCGCCGTCAAAGATTAATTTCCACTGGGAACCCAATTCCGGTCCCTCGCCCGGCAACGGTTCATCGCAATCTTTCATTTTCAAGTACATAATGTCTTCGTCAGGAAAGTCAAACTTCATTGGCTGATAATCATCGACTGGCTGCTCTGCAAGGTATTCTGACAGAACACTACCTTTAATAGCTTTTTGAGATACATATTGAATATCATATTCTGTCAGAATCATCTGCCACCTAGCGATCCTTCCTGATAGCGCCTGCTTTTCGAACACGTACTTAATTGGGTCCATCTTTGAAATCAACATGGTTGTGTGGTTTAGCATATACTGCCTTAGGCGTTTGGCGGCCCAAGCAAGTGCGCAACAAGTCTTTTCTAACATTGAATATCTGGATTCACAGTCCGTGAACTTTTTACTCAAGTAGTAAATTGCGTGCTCCTTTCTTCCAGTCTTGTCGTGCTGACCGAGAACACAGCCCATAAAATTCTCAAGAACTGTTAAGTACATTATCAACGGTCTCCCAGCCACCGGGGGCATCAGTATTGGAGGTTCTTGTAGGTATTCCTTTATTTTCTCAAACGCCTTCTGACAATTCTCGTTCCAAACGACCGCCTGATCCTTCTTTAGAAGTTTAAACAATGGCTCACAAGTGGCGGTGAGGTGAGATATGAACCTTTCAATATAGTTCAACCTACCTAAGAAGCCACGAACCTGCTTCTCAGTCTTTGGTGCCGGCATTTCTTGAATTGCTTTGATCTTCGCGGGATCAACCTCAATACCTTTCTCACTAACGATGAACCCCAACAACTTTCCTGACCGTACGCCGAAAGTATATTTACTTGGATTCAACCTTAATTTGAACTTCCTCAACCTCTCAAACAACTTTAGAAGATTTACCAAGTGCCCCTCCTCCGTTTGGGACTTTGCAATCATATCGTCGACGTAAACTTCGATTTCGTGATGCATCATGTCGTGAAAGAGCGTGACTATTGCTCGTTGATAAGTTGCCCCCTGCGTTCTTTAACCCGAAAGACATCACTTTATAGCAAAAAGTTCCCCAAGGTGTGATAAAAGTCATTTTCTCCATATCCTCCGGCGCCATCTTAATTTGATTGTATCCGGAAAAACCGTCCATGAAGGAAAACACCGAGAATTGCGCGGTGTTATCAACAAGCACGTCAATATGGGGAAGCGGGAAATCATCCTTTGGGCTTGCTCTATTCAAGTCCCTATAATCAACACACATCCTAACTTTGTCGTCCTTTTTAGGCACGGGCATGATGTTAGCGACCCAAGGAGGGTAGTTGGCCACAGCAAGAAATCCGGCATCTAACTGTTTCTGAACTTCTTCCTTGATCTTCACTGCCATATCTGGCCTTATTCTTCTCAATTTCTGTTTGACAGGAGGACATTCCTCACGAAGAGGCAGACGATGAACCACGATATCTGTGTCAAGTCCTGGCATATCCTCATACGACCAAGCAAACACGTCTTTGTACTCCTGGAGTAACTCAATCAATCGTTGCTTGGCCTCATCTTGCAGTGTAGCCCCTATTCTGACCTCCTTCCTATCTTCTTCTGTTCCCAGGTTGATAACTTCCACTTCCTCCTGATGAGGCAGGATGACCTTCTCCTCTTGCCTTAACAATCTGGCAAGCTCCTCAGGCAGGTCTTCGTCTTCCTCGATCTCTTCTTCGGCTTGAAAGATCGGATTGTCAAAGTCATACTGAGTCATAGACGAGTCTGAGTCGGTGGCATCTGAAATGTGTAACCTGCGATGATGATGATTTTATGCTTTTAAATGATATGCAAACAAAAACACAAACCACATTGCCATTTTATTGTTAAAGATAAAAACAAGAACAACAAAGATCTCAAAATTCTGAATGAAAAGACGCCTTTTAATTGATGATAAAAAGATTGTTCACATGCATAAAGATAGGGCCCTACAAACAAAGTCCATTATGCCTTGGGCCGAGCATATGGAAATACATTAATCAAGACAAATCAATTACTCTTCATAAGTCACTGTGATAACTTCCTCCATGCTCCAATTCTTCAAGCCCTGACCGGGGATGCATGGTTGGATCCACGCATCCATATCACAGTCGCTGTCTCCTTCCTCATCTGATATGGCATTAATTTGATCGAAAATGACTCCACTGCTAGTAAATTGGACAGGACCTTTGTAACGTGGAGTGCTTTGTGAAGATGATACATGTGGGCTATATCCCAATCCGAACTTATCTTGCTTGTTTGGGACGCTTACCACCTGTCCCCATCCTTGTGTTGATCCGGATTCCACCACGGCCCGTGCTTCCTTGTATGACGACATGGCAACTTCTGGAGCCTTGACCTCGACCGGCGCTTTCTCCTTGATTTGGACAGTCTCAAAAGCCTGGCACAGCGTTTCTTGAATTTCGCCGTCGACTTCCACATATTTGAATGAAGACAGATGGCTCACCATGATGTCTTCTTCCCCGTAAACGGTCACAATATTCCCATCCACCATATATTTCAATTTCTGGTGCAAAGTCGATGTTACAGCGCTTGCTAAGTGTATCCAAGGCCGACCCAAAAGACAACTATAAGCAGGCTGGATATCCATGATGTAGAAAACTGTTTCAAACACCTTTGGGCCTACTTGGATAGGCAGAGTTATCTCCCCAAAGACAGATATTCGGGTTCCATCGAAAGCCCGCACCACCAAATCACTGGGCGTACAATATAGACCTTGATGATCGATCTTCATCAATGCCTTCTTTGGCAACACATTCAAAGACGACCTTGTATCAACAAGTACATGTGACATCATTGTTCCTCGGCATTCAAGTGAAATGTGCAGAGCCAAGTTGTGGTTCCTCCCTTTTAGTGTCAAATCGCGGTCAGTGAACCCCAACCCGTTACCTGCATTGACATGGGCCACCACGCCTTCCAACTGATTAACGGATATCTCTTGAGGTACATACGCATTATTCAAAACTCTGAGCAAAGCATTCCTGTGAGCCTCAGAACATAACAGCAATGACAAGATAGAAATCTTTGAAGGAGTTTGCTGTAAATGATCCACAATTTTGTAGTCACTCCTTCTTATCAAGCGCATGAATTCTTCCGCATCCTTCAGCAAAGTTTCCTTTTCTCTAGCCTGCGAATTCTCTTCCGCTACAACCTTCCCCTTACCTTTATCAGCCCTTTCTGTACTTACTTCGGGAGGTGCAAATACTCTCCCGCTCCGAGTCATGCCTCCGGTTCCTACCAAATTATCAATAGAATCCAACGGTGAACCTCTCAGTTCCTGCTTTTGACCATTGCAGTAAACCTCGGCCCCATAGTTCCAAGGAATTGCTTTAGAACTTTCATAGGGTACGGGCCCTGCCTTTGTGAATATAATAGTGGGCCTTGTCGGAGGCGCAGAAATTGTAATTGTTTTGTATGGGATGGATATGGTGGCCACCTCATCCTTATCTTCGATGACTACCTCTTCAGCATTTTTCTCACAGATTCTATCAAATTGCAACAAACCGTTATCCATCATGTGCTGTATATGGTTCCTCAGGTTCCGACATCCTTCTGGACAAATCATACAGTCTTAGCAATCCTTTCCACAGCCTGGGAATACCCCTCCTTCTAACAACTTGCTCTTCACAAAACTTAACGGCGTCTTCAAATCCTCTACTCTGGACACCAAGTTCAGGCCTTCCTCATTGTCAATAGCGTTCACGCCACCACCCCTACCATGGTTAGGCATGGGATTTCGATCCACACTTGGCGCATCCTGATCGAAATTGATAGCTTTACTATCAATAAGGTCTTGTACCTTATGTTTGAAGGCTTTACAGTTGTCAATACTGTGGCCGGGGGCGCCAGAGTGGAATTCACACCTAGCGTTGACGTCATATCCAGGAGGTGGTTGGCCAGTTAGAGGTGCCATTGTCCTTTTCTGGACCAACTGCAGTTGAATTAAATGTCGTAGTAGTTGAGCGTATGGCATTGGCGGTGTGTCAAAGTGTCTATCCGCCACCCTTCTCCTATCCTGGAATTGTCTCGGTGCATAATTCTGTTGTTGAGGTCGTTGCTGCTGTTGTTGACGTGGTTGTTGTTGCGGAGGCTGTGTCGCCGGGATGGCAATACTTGCTACTTGTGACGGTTGCTGGTAATATGGCCGCTGCTGATGCTGATCCAGGTATCTTTTTCGGTTGTTAAAGTCGTACACTGCATTTGTTTCATTATCCTTTTTCTTCGCACCAAAAAACTTTCTTCCACCTCCAGATGAAGTCCCTTCCGCTGCTTGAATTTTCCCCATTTTTATACCGTTTTCAACTCTTTCGCCCGTGATAATCAAGTCCGAGAAGCTTCCTGACATATTGCTCACCAACTTTTCGTAGTAGATTCCGGGCAATGTGGCCACGAATAAATCGATTAGTTCTCTTTCCACCATGGGAGGTTGAACCCTAGCAGCAAGCTCTCGCCACCTTTGGGCGTATTCTTTAAAACACTCATTGCTTCTTTGGGATAGATTCTGCAACTGCACTCGATTTGGTGCCAAGTCACTATTGTACTGGTAATGCTGGACAAAGGCCTCTGCTAAATTCTTCCAGCTCCGAATATTGGCAGGTTCTAAACCCATGTACCACTCTAGAGAAGGCCCTGACAGACTATCTTGGAAGAAGTGCATAAGCAACTTCTCATCATCCGAGTACGCTGACATCCTTCGGAAATAGGAGCGGATATGCACCTTTGGACATGTCGTTCCTTTGTATTTATCGAAGTCTGGTACCTTGAACTTTGGAGGAATCCTAAGTCCCGGAATCAGTCCCAGATTGGACATGTCGAGTCCCATAGTGTTCTGGTTTTCCAGAATGCTCTTCATCTTTTCTTCTATTTCATAAAACCTTCTATTAGTGTCGGATCGCAACCCTCCCCCAAGGTCTCTCATGGAGAAGATATCATCCTGTTCATCTTGGTCCCATTGAGGATTCACGCTAGTAGGTATGGCGCCTGCCACAACTGGGATGGGGATTCCAGTTTGTTCTCTTCCGCCTGGAAGGTTGACTACAGTTGGGCCACCGTTGACTTGCGAGGTTCCACCATTAACAGGAGGGGGAACAGCAGCAGCCCCACCATGCAAAACGCCACTTCCATCCACTTGAGCTATTAAAGGTTGAACCAATGTCCTTAACTGGTCCTGTCCATTGGCCACCCCCTGCATCATCTCCATGAATTGCGCCATCTTCTCACGAAACTCCAAAAGCTCGGCTTGAACCTGATCCATGATTCTCTGCTGATTTCCCCGCGTGTTGTAGGAGTGTTGAGAAGTCAGCTTGCTCTTCCTCTTTCCCTCTCTTTCTCTCTGAAATGGCAAGCGGTGTGAGGTCGAGTTTTAGGGAATGCAAAATGATGCGCAAGTTCATGCGAATGCTCAAGAGACTTTCGAAACCTATGATTATAACCGGTATTATAGAATTGCGAATGAACAAATAATAAAGAAAACACAATTAGACCAAAAGCAAATTCTCATTAATTTGGGAAGATTCAATACAACATTTGCTGACTATGCCGAATAACAAATCTCATTACAAGGAAAACACTAAATGAATGAAAATCAAGAGTACTAAAAACTAGAATTTCTCCTTTTGGAGACGCTCTTCAAGCTTCTTCGTCTCGAACATGAACCTCCTAACCATTTGGTCGCAGAGCTGGATAAAGTGGTGAACAGAAGGGGGGATATCCTTTCCTTCCAGGTCTTGAATGGCGCTTTCCAACCTCCATGGGATATCACGGATCATGAGATTGCAATGTTCCACCAAATTGTTGTACCTAGCACGACACGTATCTAGAGTCGACTGGTAATAACAAATAGAATCCACATGGGTGTCCAACAACTCATTGAGCTGAGCCTCTTTCTCGAACCACTGCGCACCATCTCTTTGCAAAGCCTCAAAACGATTCCTCCACAGAAGGGCTGTCTCTTGGGCAGTTTCCAATTCTTGACATTTGTTATTCCACAGGTCAGATGTGACATATGAATCTTTCAACGCCTCCTCTTTGAGTCTTCGTTCATTTTCCACTAAGGTCAAGGCATTTCCCAGTCGTTCTTCAAGATCCCCAATATCAGCCTCAAAATTCTCTCGTATTTCCTTCTTTTCGGCAGAGGCTATCTCAAAGAAGTGCCATGCCCTATCACAAGAAGCTTTGGTGTCCTTTAAGCGTTGTCGGAGAGTTGTTAATGATGCATCAGCCCCTTCGTAACCCTGTTGGTACCTGACTCTCAGATCCGTTTCTAATTTTAGCTTCTTGCTACTCTCAGCCGCTTGATCCTGTTCAAACTCCACCTTTCTTTTGTACTGATCGCTCTCCACATTTGCTTGGTGGACTTCATTCTGAAGGTCCTGATTCTCCTTAGTCAATCTCTCCACTATTAGCTTCAGTTTTTCATATTCTTCTATGGGTACATGAGTGGGAACAGGAGGTGCTTCTCGCATAGAGGGCTCTAAGGGAAATGGCAACGACCTTTCAGCTACTCTAGCTAGTAACCACCGATTGTATGGCTCCTTTGCCACACAATTCTTCGCTTTTAACTCCTTCCTCCCCTTTGTATGAATCTTGCCCCAAGCCTTAACAATCTTCCTGACAAACGCAGGGTCTTCTGATGTGGCTAGCAAAAAGAAACTCTGAACCTTCTCTGCTTCGGGCTCGCCCTCCATAGCATAGCCCAACTGACGTAATGCCATGACTGGGTTATAGTTAATACAACCGGCCCTACCGATTAAAGGTACATTACTGAATTCTCCACAACTAAAGATGATTTCCACATCATAGTACTCATGAGAGTACCAAGCAATATCACTAGCTTCCAGGGACATGATGCGTTGAGACCATTTCAATTCCTTCTTGTTTTCCATGAACGGCCCTTTTTTGGGCAAATGAGAAGCATACCACTTGTATAGTAGGTGAGAGCAGCATTGGATCGTTCCCGCCTTCTTTTCACTCCTCCAATGAATAGAGTGATAGACATCGGCAAGGAGTGTAGGGATGGGATTCTTCTGCATGAAGAGAACGATGGCAGTGATGTCTATGAAATTGTCCACATTTGGAAAGAGGACAATTCCATAAATCATTAGAGCAACACTTATACCGAACTTTTCCCAATCCTCATCAACCTTGTACTGAGCGGCCTTTTCTAGAAGAAACTTCAATGGGAAACCCTGAACACCCCCCTTACTGGATAGACCCTTCTTGACTTCTTCTTTGGTCATATGAAGAGCAAGAGCAATGACAGCAGGCTTTGGTTCTTCTTCCAAACCAGTATAGACAGGTTGATCCTTAATCTTGATGTTCAAAATGTGAGAATATTCTTCCAAGGTGGGAGCCAACTGGTAGTCTTGAAAAGTGAAGCACCGGAGAGGCGCATCATAAAATTGAGCCATAGCATACAAGGCCCAAGTATCAACTCTAGAGTGGAGAAGATCAAGCAATTTCCCATGTTTCCCTTGAAAGTTGATCTTGATCACTTTCGGCACGTCGATCAGAAGGTCTTGAATTGATTCCAGCTTTGGTTCCCTAAACTTTATGGAATTTGTGCTTCTCTTTCTTATATCAGCCATTGAGTTCTCCAATACCTGAGATAATCATAGCTTCTTAAGTCTCTTGGTATGCAAAATGATATGCAATGCAATGTTTTATGAATGCATATGATAATATTCACACATCGAGATCAAAGTCACAAATCCTGCAAGACAACATCAAAAGGTATCTTCTCCCACGAGTGGGAAATCTACTGGTGTACAAAAGGGTATTCCAAAGGCCCTTCAAACAAAGTCCCATGTACTAACCCTCAAAAGTTTCCCATCATAACGACTACTCGTAAGACGGTAATCCTTCCAAAAGGATGAACACAGAGTTATGTTTCAGCAACCTTCAGAATAAAGGTTCTACAAAAGGTCCTCAGAATCGCGGACTCTCAAGTTGAAGATAAGAACGCCCTTACGACTACACGTAAGACATAATTATTCCAACGGAGTCTCATCTGAGCGGTGAGATTCAATCCAACTCAACGAGTCCTAAGTCTCGCAAATCAAAAAGAATCCACCTCCTAACTTAGTGTGTATGTTCGAAAGCTTCATCCTCACAAACCAAATCAAATAAACCCAACAGTTAGAAAATAAAGCATAAATAAATAAAACAAGTAAAGACACAAACATGATAAACAAAATAGGCTTGGCTCGCTAGGAATTTGGATCCCCAGCAGAGTCGCCAGCTGTCGCTACTCGAAAAATGCATCGTGCAACGATGGGAAGGCGAAAAAAGGTAGACAGAAGAGTCGCCACCAAACTTTATTTATCCCATGAGGGGAAAGGAAAATATCGAGAAAACCTTAAGAAAGAAAAGGATAAGATGGTCTCGCAACCAAGAACGGGTTCGAAAGCCGGTTATGCGAGGGGAAGGTATTAGCACCCCTCGCATCCATCGTACTCGATGGGAACCTTTTGTTTGTCGATGTGTGAATTTATTTGCTTTAATATTATGCTAATAAGAAGTGTTCCACAGGGTAAAAGAAATAGGGTTTAGAAACGGGGAAAGATAGGTAATGGGGGGAAGAGAGGACTCGATAGGACTTCGCGGTCCTAGGCCTACGTATTCTCAGCAGATATGAGAAAATCAGAGTCGACGTAGTTCGGGAAACTACAGATATGGGGGAATTGTGCTCGCCAAGACATCGCCATCTTGTGCCTACGTATTCTCATCTGGTATGAGAAATCAGAGCAAACGTAGTTCGTGCTAACAGTGTGTTGATGTTTTTTATGGATGATGCTATCGTGCGCATTCTAGCAGTTAGATGTTTTGCTGCTCACTCGTTGGAGACTTAGGCATTACCTGTTTGCGGTAGAACGGACGTAACATATCCTTTTTGAAAGATTGATTAGTTTTCGCCACGCGAGGCAAGAGGTCACGTTTAATTGATTAGATTGTTTTTAAAAGGGCGAGACAGGTCCTCGGATAGTAACCCCTACGGGTAGTACCCAATTCGTCATCTCAAAGTTTTTGTTATAAAAAGGTGTGGCGAACTAGGCGTCTTTGTATTGAAAGACGAGCGTCGAAACCACCCTCACTACAGTGGGCATCCCAACACTCGAAGAAGAAGAGGTCTACACCCAATCCTCTCTCTTTAATTCAATGCAAAGAGAACTTCGTTCTCTTATTAAAGACGTTTTTGGTTTTGAATGGTAAGTGCTTTGCGACAAAGAACCCTACGGTAAACGTCAGCACTCGGGATAGGAGAAGGCCTATGCCTAACCACTCCACGACCATCCAAGTTTATTGTTATGAAAATGAATTGAAAATGCACTCGGTGCGAGACCGAGGTTTTAGGTGTGAAAGGTTACAGAATGAAGTTGTGAAAGTGAGATGGTGAATAAAGGCGCGTCTTCGTATTGAAGGACAAGCATCGAGACCACCCTCACTACAGTGGGCATCCAACACTCGGAGAAGAAGAGGTCTACACCCAATCCTCTCTCTTTAATTCAATACAGAGAGAAATCAATTTATTATTGAAAGTGTACTCGGTACGGGACCAAGGTTTTTAGGAGGAAAAGTTGGAAGCGTCTTCGTATTGAAAGACGAGTGCCGAAACCACCCTCACTACAGTGGGTATCCCAACACTCGGAGAGGAAGAAAGTCTACACTTAATCCCCTCTTTTTAGTTCAATACAAAGATAATTTGATTTTGAAGATTGTTTGACAATGTTTTTGAATCGAGTCGGGACAGGTAATGAAAAGAGAAAAGGGGTGGTCTCAGATCCAACATTACTTATCAATAATTTGACTGGTAATGAATTACGGAGGTCTCGTCATCGACCAAAAACGGCGAAAAATGCCCAATAACAACGTGAAATAGAATTAACTTCTAAAAGAAAAAAAAATCTCAAAACTCTAATATAAAATAATCTTAAAGCTCTAAAAAAATAAATATAAAATGAAACTTAGAAAGTAACATATAATAATAATAATAATAATAATAATAATACAATAATAATAATAATAATAATATAATAATAATAATAATAATAATATAATAATAATATATACAACAAAACCAGAATTAATATTTATAAAATAAATAATAATAAAAAAAACGAAAACGGTGAAATGATGTTTGGAGTTACAGTAACACTATCACCAACATTCAAGATAAACCAATTTTTTTTAACAAAATCCCAGCAATGTTTAAATAACCAACAAAACCTAACAGCGGATTTCGAAACAAGATCAAATGAATCAAGCACCACATACTCTCTCTTGATTATGAATCACATCTAAACCTACATCTCGTTTTTTGCTTGTGCGTGGGTTTGTGGTTACAGGTTGTTTTGGATGTTAGATTGGGGTTTGTTCTGGTACGAAGGTGGTGTTTCGTTTGGATTTGGCTTTGAAGGAGAAGCTGGGTTTTGGATGAAATGAGGCTGAAGCTGGGGTTACGATGAGACCACGGGTTCGATTGAAGGAGTTTGGGGATGGGTTCTGCGGCGGCTTTGAAAATCTGAGAACAGGGAGCTTCGAGGATGACGAATTTGTGGTGGTCGGAATGGTTACGTGGGGTTGGTCGGCGTATTCTTGGTGAGTGAGAGGGTGAAGCGAAAATGATGGACGGTGGCGAGTTCGGGTCTCAGAGGTTTCATGAGCTTTTCACTTCTCCTCTTTTCTTGATTTGTTTCACACTCATGGTGTTTGGTTTATTGTTGTTCAAAGGCCGTAGGTTTGATTTTCGTCTAGGCGTGTTTTTACTGGGTTGAAGTTTTGTTTGGTTTGATTGTGAAATGAGAAGATGTTGATGATGGGCCTTGGGCAAGTTGGAGTTCGAAGGAGGTAGGAGGAGAAGATTGTTCAGCGGTATTGTGGAGTTTGGATGTTGCTTGAGTGCGAGATTGGGAGTTTGGGAATAGTGAGGTTCAGAGTTTGTTATGCAAGTGGTACGTATGGTGGTTGTTGTTTTGTCACGAAGGAGAAACGGGAGCTGCTGTGGTGCGTTGTGTTGCAGAAAAATAAGGTGGTGGAAAATGTTGGTGATAGTGATATGAAGGGGAGAGCTCACATGTGAAAGAAACAAAATGGTGGAAGAAGCTTGATGGTATTTTTTTGGATGGACATGGTGATGGTTTAGTGGAGGTTTATGAAAGGTGTGTGTAGTTTTGTGATGAGAGTTTTTTGAAGATGAAAGAAGTGTGTCGGTTTTGATTTGTCGGCAAAAGCGGTGGATGATGGTGAAGCATTTGCAGACATTAAAGAAATTAATGTGGTGGTGGTGGTCAGTATGAAGTAGGGGGAGTATGTGGAGAGTTGGATAGTGTATTATATGGATTGTGAAGGGTTGTAGAAGTTGAGGGAAAGTTGGTCTATGGAGAACACAGATTATTTCACATGTGGTTTTTTTTGAGGTTTTGATGAAGAGTGTATGTTTTGGTGTTCGTTTAGACTCAATGCCAGGAAACGAGACAAACAGAAACAACACAGATTAAGACTATGAAGGTAGAGAGAGTGACAGAATACTTACAGAATAATACCACCAGATTGTTGATACAGAACACAGGTGAGTTTCTTCTTCAATCTCCCTTTTTTTTTAGTTCTTTGTGAGTGAAAGCAGCGGTTTTTTTTTGTAGTCCCCTTTTCCTCTCCAAACATTAAGCCTTTATAGTGAGGTCAATTAGGTTTAGCAGACCAACTCTTGAGGCTCTGAAACCCTCTGCACCTTAGGTTTTAGGTTTGGTCTGCTACTAACCTGTCCTATTACCATTTTTGTGCTAAGACTGTGGTGCTGTAATTGCCTACAGCTGCTCTGTATTTGCCATTTTTGTGAATGTGTTTCTGCTGTCTTATTTTCATGTCCCTGAATTTATTCATTTAAATTGAAAATATCTGATTTTTTTTTAACCTGCATTTTTACTGCTTCATTTGTGATTTTTTACTGCTTTGATTTATGCTGATGGGGAAATTTGCTGACTTCAAATGCACTCTGACTTTGGCCCTTTTACTTTCAAATATCCACTAAACTTGACGTGCTTGTCATATTTTGTAGGGAATTACCGGTCAAATGAAATTGTTATGGGGATAGGCTCACTGACCTCTCATTCCCTCCTTGCTCTGCAGGAACGTTTTTTCTTGCCCAATACATTTCCATCCTTCATCACGGGTACTCCACGGGAATTACTATCAACCCCGGGAACAGGTTTCCAGTGCTCTTTTAAAGAATAAGAAGTCAATTGATTAATAGAATTGTAATTCTAGGAACCAGAGTTGTTACTAACATTCTGAAACTGACTAGGAATGTTTTCTCTTCTTTCTATAGGTAACTCATGTTGAATAGGAGAGGCAGGTGGATTTGGACCAGTCCAGTTATTTGGGCCTAGAACAGAATGCTGGTTAGTCCTTCCAGCTGTCAGGATACCCTTGTCACTATCATTCCAATGACTGTTACCAACTACAATAACCCTTGTTCTTGAAGAATCTTTCTGCTGATATGGAGTGGCTGAAGAAGATTGTGCAGCCATTCTTTCTTGGTTTCGTCTTTCAACATCTCTTTTTACGGCTAGATGTTTCCTATCATCTGAAGGTGTCTGGATGTCAGAATAAAGGTCACCTTTATCTTCTAACATTCTTGGGCTCTCAGTTCCCTTCGACAAAGACTCAGCCTCTAGAAATTTTCCAGCAGAAGAGGACCCTGAGGGATTTTTATCAGTCTGTCTCAGATTGCTCGAACTTCCGAATGGCATTATGACCCCTGGTGTGTTGCCAGGTTCATTAAAAGACTGTGATTTTACTTTGGGTTCATTCAGATTTTTATTAGAACCATCTTCTCTTAGGAAAGAAGGTTCCAAATGCGGCATCGAGATGTAGTTTCTTTGGGGGGTAAGCCATTTCTAAATGCTAGAAAAACAAGGCACTGAGCACGAAGTTGTTTCAACCGGTTTTCTTTGAAAGGCATAGTGGATGATGCAGCTACTGCAGGAACTGGGGATTTTCCTGTATCTCTAGGGTGAACACCTTGTCTAAGCATAGTCATTTCGGAGCCACTATTTTGCCTGCCAGTCTGAGATATTTGATGTCCATCAGATAAAGTAGTTGAATTCGAGATAACTTGTTCGTTCATCAGAGACGCATTAGCAGGAACCGCCATCCCTCCATGAATCCTAGCATAAGCACCTTGCTGCTGCTTCCTTGGAGCAATATGTGCAGAGGAAACTTCCATGTTTTCTGGATACTTTGAAGTTGGATCCCGCACTATCGGATTGCTAATCTTTGTCAAATCGGTTTGCTTCACTGGAATCTGTGCTTGCCATGCTACGTGAGCTATGAGTCCACCAAGAACATCTCTGAACTTGGCCAAGGTGAGTCTTTCCTGCTCTGCATAAGTATCTGTGCCTCCATCAGAATTGGAAGACTTCTGAATCATGTTATGTTTAATATTGCCAACCGCAACTCCCTTTGCAGAACCAGTATCGAAAAACATCCCGACTTGTTCATCACACGTCAATTCAAGTGTTTCCGGTGACAATGGCCTATTACAAATGTCAATATCAACTGCATCTGTTTCGTCTTTATTTGCGTGATTCTCACAAACAGGTTCGACAACTTTTCGACTGTCTTGCAACAATTGAGTTGATGAAGCAGTAGAAGCTTCAGATTTCCTGGTCTCTACTTTTCTAACTTCTTTCCCTCTCATTTCTGCATTTTTGTAGCTTCTCCAAAGAGAACAACTAAAACTGAACAAAGATTCTTCACATTCTGTGTATGGAGGACATCAGCCAACACAGACCTGTATATAGCTCTTGAAGATCCCGGAGTTATCGTATTGGCAGTGTCCGAAACGCAGGAAGCTGACAGGGATAAAAGAGATGAAGCTGTAGGGTCAAGTTCCTTATTAGTTTCACATGCTTTAAAATCCAAACACACTGAATTTGAATGGCGACCCTGTTGGTATTGAGCAGTCATTTTAACAGTTTGGTCTATGAATGCTTTGCCAGGAAGTATTTCTGGGATTTTCCTCTTCTTGGGTGTTATGACGGGTCTGGGAGTAATGCCTTGCAGATCTGACCCCTTAATAGTATTGGTGTTCCGTCTGCGTTGCCTTTTTGCAGGTTATGTTGTGATGCGGTATGCGATGTGAAGGCATGTGCTGAAGGTGACAAGGAGGTAGCCTTGTGTTCATTGAGGTGAAGTTGAAGACAGCTGATAGCTTTTGAATCGTACGCGGGCTATGGTGGCTTTCGGTACGCGCGGTACGGTGTTGGGAAGCTGTCATTTCTCTTCACTTTCTTGCAAGTTCTGATTTCTTTTGATTTTTTTCTGGCTGAGTTAATTTTACGCATCTATCTCTTGTTTTGCAGGTGATGGCTGGCGGTACGGTTATGTAGAGCTTGCCTGGTTTGCTTTGGTGCAGCAGGCTGGTGTGTTGTAGGTGTTTCAGAGCTTGTTTGTTGTTTCCGGCTGTTCTTCGTAGATATTTTCATTGAGCTTTGGAGTTTCTTCGTGCCTGTTGGCACTGTGGAGAGTAGCCGGTGCTTTCTGTGTTTCGTCCAGCAGCAGTTAGCTCAAGATGGGTGGATGTCTGGGAACATGATATAGACAGAGATGGGAAACTTGTTAAAGATGGTGACCTGTATTTGTCAGAGTTTTAAAACTTCTACCTATAATTTGGAAACTCCGTCCATCTTGGCGTTATTATGCCAGGAATCAAGCGGAATTCTTTGTCTCACAGGCTCAAGTTTACACAGATGGGCGCCTTATTTTGACTGCGATGTTCGAGTTTGCGAATTTTTTTTAATTTTATGCTGCTATTTTTTCTGAGTTTTTCTAAACAAAGAACAGTCCTATTTCATCCTTCATTCGGTGAAGATTTGCACTCCAGTTCGGTGGCAGGGGTTAGAGTTGTGGTTTCCTTATCATTTGAGTGCGGCTTGGGGTTTGATGGTAAGCGGAGAGTGCTCATGAAATCAAAATATGAGTTGATGCTGGGCTAAACTCAGGCTGGACATTGAGTTTGAGCAGGGGCAGTGCAGGTAATAGGATTTCAAGTCTGCAGCAACTGAAGTCTTGTCTTATTGTTTTTTTTTTCGCAGACATGCTTTAGAGACTTATCAAACTTTGTTGACGGTGGTGCGGTTATTTGCAAAGAATGATGAAGAGTATTTGGCGCTGGCCGTTGTGGTATACCGCAGGTGCGTTTTTCTCACAGCTGCACAATGACTTTTTTTGTGTGTAGGTTTTGTGAATGTTTTCTCTTGGAAATTGGTAACGGTCATACAAGTCGTACAAGTTGAATGCTCAGGTTTTTTTTCAAAGGGAACATGTTGAACAGATTGGAGAATGGTACTATCAACAATTTTTATGCAGCTGCTCGTATGCTCTTCCGCTGCGGCGCACAAGCGCGTGAGGTCAGAATGAAAATCCGGTGAAGAAGCATTGTGTATCATATTATGTAGTTTCAATTATTTCTCCTTGTTCAAGCTCAAGACATAGACTTTTCTTTTTCTTCAATATTTGATGCAAATTACTGTAAATCTGGATTAATCATATTGTAATGTATGTTGTATGAATTTGGCAAGATGTATTTCGTTTTGCATTGCGTTTTTGTTTCAAAACCCCATGCTGCTTGTTATGTACGCGGGTTACCCTTTTTACCGCCCCTTTACATTAGAATCATGGTCTGTTTGTGCTGTGTATGTATTAAAAATGGTGAAGTGTTGCGAAGAAACGGTAGATTCAATTTTAGACTTGAATCGCCTTTGCCACGTGTCCAGTCATTATGTATGTCATGAATTTCCCAAGATCAAATACATCCAAGCAAGAACCAACACTCTCATGACTTGGAATTAAGGACCACATCTTAAAAAAAAATCTTTGGACCTATGTCTAATATTAGAACTGCTTTGAGCTTATCGACACCAATCCATAGCCAGCATGGTTCCCACCAATCCTACTTTAGCCATGAATGAAGCATGAAAATCATTTTGAAGTGCTTATTCTAAATTGATTCTCAAACACACATCAATTGGACCGATACTCTCTTTAACGTTGTGCTTGCACAAATCTCTGTCTTACTGACAAATTAACTCATAACCATTAAAACTCAATCCAATACCCCATACGGGACTTCATGCCTTTGTCTATCAGACCCAATTCAAATTGATCTTATGATATTCAAACGGCAACCACATATTTTCTGATTTTCTGGAAACCAATTGGTGGATGAATATACAGATGAAAGTAATATGCAGGTGGGCAAATTTTAGGGTGCAACACATACTTCCATCTATTGACACATGATGGACAGTGAAATGAAATGTTGTCAATAGGCACATCAGGGACACTAGCAGCAGGTTTTCTAGTTGTTGGTTTCTTCTTTGATGGAATGTCAGAAACATCATCACCATCATCTGAGATAGATTTAGATTTAGTACTAGATTGAACCTTCCTCTTCTTTGGAACCACCTTGCTCCATGCTTTGGTAGGCCCAACAGGGGTATTCTTGGCTACAACCTTCTTCTTAGGGGTATTCTTCACAACTTCCTTCTTCCCTTTCCTAGTCATAAGCCTTTTGGCTATGCTAGGGTTGATCTTGGCAATCAGATTATTATCTGAGTACTCATCAAGGTCTACTATATCAGCCTCATCATCATTCTTGTTACCTTGCATGGTAGCATCCATATCATCAGAACCTTGACCCTTGTTATTGTCTTCTTTTGAAGTGGTTTCCAATGTTTCAACATTGTGAGTGACATCAGTTTGTTCATCTAGATGAGGAGCAGGACCCTCATTGTTAGGTGGAATGGGTATATTTAGTACCCTGGCTACCATATCAGCAATGGTGTTGTGGGTTTGCTTGGCTTCTTCCCCATTGATATCATCATGAGGGACAGATGTTGAAGAACGTTGAGCTTGTCCTGACACCAGTTCTTTATGTCTTCTTGCATGTGTGGTTCGTGGTTTATTCACCACCAGTCTTTCTGGGGTTAGCATATGCATGGGAGTTATCTTAAGGACCTTGTTAGGGTTGCTAGACTCAGTTCTAGCATCAGAATATGGATTAACGGAGGTGGACATTCTTTTGGAAGGGATCGATTTTGAATGTTGAGACATTGTTAAGAACTTTGATCGTGAGGGAGAGAGTTTTTTGTGCTTGTTGGAAGATGTATGGGAAATAAACAGTTTGTATGGGCACCAAATGAAGTAAGAGTTTTGAGTGTAGGAGCTAAAGAGGTAATATGGCAAAAGGGGAGGAAACTTAATACTTTGACCAATTAGTAAATGATTAAATTTTAAAATACAATTCCCTATTACCATTAATTGCTATAATTCCTCATTAAAACACGTCCTCAACTGGCTTTATGAATTTTCGAATTGAGTAGCCTTAAGATCCATTGTAACCCTGTCAGCACTATGTAGCTCTGAGTCTCTAAGTTCCACATAATCTTTTCCAAAGTGATGTCGGTCATTACTTTTCAAGACTCTCTTAGGATGACTTGGATTCCAATTTATGGCATTGAGATTGTCACAAAACAATGTCATGACATCATGAGTGACATTTCTCCCTGTATGCTGGTTAGCTTTCATGGACTCCATCAGGTTCCAGTATAACAGATCTAGATTTCTATGATGTCCATTCTTTGGGTGTCCTTTCTTGGCTTGCCTACCAACCTGACATTTTCCACAACCTGTTCCATTATATGGAGTTAATTTTGAAGTTCCTCTTACAACTGTCTTGGGTATGGTCTTCTTTATCCTTTGAAGATGTCTGTCTTTCTCCAAGCATAGTTGATCCTTCTTTTCTTCATTGATCAAGACAGTTAGGTTACTTCTGGGCTCCCATAGATAACAATTATTCTTGGCTCTAGACCCCCTCATGACTTCCTCACCTTCTTCATTGGTGATAACACATTTACCCTTGGTAAATTTGACACTGAGACCTTGGTCACAAAGCTGACTGATACTGATAAGATTAACATTCAGTCCTTTAACCAACAAGACATCATCCAGTTTTGGAACAACAGGATAATCTAGTTTTCCAGCTCCTTTGATTTCTCCTCTAGCTCCATCACCAAAGGTTACATGACTCGAGGAATGAGGCTTGATGTTTACCACAAGGTTCTCTATTCCAGTCATATGTCTAGAACAGCCACTGTCAAAATACCAATCTTCTTTGGTTGGCATCCTTAGAGAAGTGTGAGCTACTAAAGCCACATTCTTAGCAACCCAATGTCTTCTCTTGATATGAGCATCCTTTTTGGCTTTGACTTGATTATGTTTCTTGACATGAGCACCCGTTTGGATTTTCCTTAATGAGGATGACTAGGAAATCCATGTAGCCAGAAGCAGAGAGGCTTAATATGTCCAAGTATTTCACAGTAGTAACACATATACCCTTGGAATTTATTTTTGGTCAGGTTCCTCCTTCTGTTTCTCTGATGTTGTGACATTGGTCGTGACATCCATTTTGACCTCTGAGTTTCAGGTTTTGGCCTCTTGAGCTCCAAGATGGGTTTCTGTTCACCAACAAATCCCAGTCCAGACCTGTTTCCTGATGTCTGACCACTCTGTAGGATTTCTTCTAGAGTGTCAGTCCTAGGGTTTAGCATCCTTATGGATTTTTTCATCTGCTCCATTTTAGACTCCAACAAGCTGACCTCACTTTTGAGTGAGTCTATTGTTGCTAGATGCTTTATCTTCTCAACCTCTAATTCCCTTATGCACTTCTTTTGTTGCTCTCCTTGCTGATATAATTTTGTACTTCTGATGTGTAGCTTTTGATATGAGGTTGCAAGATCATCAAAGGTCAACTCATCTTCACTTGAGTCATCATCAGATATACATACACTATTCAGAACAGTGACATGTTTGGCATACTCTTCTTCTGATCCACTTTCAGAATCTACACCAGACCAAGTGACGGCTAAGCCCTTCTTCTGCTTCTTGAGATAGGTAGGACATTCAGCTCTAATATGTCCATACCCTTCACATTCATGGAATTGTACTCCTTTTCTTTGGCTTGATTTATCCTCAGATTTATCCCTTCTGCTGATGTCAGAAGAAATGTTCTTGGCATAAGGTTTAGACTTATGGTCTATTCTTTTGATCAGTTTATTAAATTGTCTTCCAAGCAATGTTATTGCTTCTGACAAATTCTCCTCTTTTTCACCATTGCCTTCTTCTGAGTCATATGCAGTGTTTGAAACAAGAGCTATGCTTTTGTTCTTTTTCTCCACAGCCTGATCACACCTTCCCATCTCAAAGGTTTGGAGAGAACCAATGAGTTCATCGACCTTCATATTGCATATGTCTTGGGTTTCTTCAACGGCAGTGACCTTCATGGTAAACCTTTTAGGTAAAGATCTGAGAATCTTGTAAGTTCAGAGTATGCCTAAGACGGGGGTGAATTAGGCTTTAGAAACTTTTTCTGTTTTTTCGATATTCTTGAAATTTACTTGGTTATGATCTTGATGATGAAAGCAGTAAAAGCAGAATGAAAAATGGACACAGAGATTTATAGTGGTTCCCTTCACAATTAGAAGGTACTCCACTCCCTTTTCCACATGAAAGAGAGTTTTCACTATAGTTTTAGAATGTACAACCTATCACACCATCAACCGGTGAGGCCTACTATCTAACAACTATTTCAACAACTTAGTGAGCAAGAACAATCCTCTTGCAAGCACTAACCCTTGTGTCCAACAATCCTGGATCACAAGTCACAATAGAAATAATTCTGTAATTTTGTAATTTGAGAGTGATATAATAATAATATCAATACAAAGATTGATCTTCTCCTTTTGATCAAAACTCACTTTTCAATATCAATACAAGTGTTCAAAAATTCTAGATATGAAATGGTATGAACAGTATGAACACTTTTTGAAAATATTAGAAAATATTTGAAAAGTAGTGAATTTGATTTAATGATTATTTTGAAAATTATTGGAGGTGTTTTTCAATTTGAAAATTTCAGAATTTATATGAGCAAAACACCATTTCAAAAAGGTATAATTGAGTATGAATCAAATAATGAAAAGGTATAACAATCATATAAGATTTGAATTTTAACAGAAACAATTTTTCGAAATTCGTCCAGTGTTAATCGGTTAACCATATAGGTTAATCGGTTAACACTTGAACATTAGCCCTGAGAATTCAAAATTAGAGGCCGTTAACTGATTAACCCATATGGTTAATCGGTTAACACTGTTAAAACTCAGAAAAATACTAAGTTAAAAAGTGTTATACCAATCCAAATGATTTTTTAAAATATGCAGATGCAAAATATAAATATGATAAGTATTTGAACACTTGTATATCAATTAAAGGAGTGAATATTGATATACCGAAGCTTGAGTCCAAATCTTGAAAGTTGTAGGATCATTTGCACATGATGGTTGATTTGCTTGACAACATTCCATAGTCTTGATATGCTTTTGGTTTTACCTTTAGTGTATATACCCTCACGGGTATATAGTGCAAGCAGCTTCTTAGTACATATACCCCCACGGGTATATAGTGTAAGTATCTTGATCAATTTGACAGCTTGACTTTTTGCAATCATAGAATGAGCTTAAGATTTTGTTGACATCATCAAAACCTTGAGATGGATGTGTGCTTCTACAAATCTTCCTCATAAGCGTTTCTTCAGACATCTTTTCTCCCAAGGCTCCAAAGGTGTTTGCAATTTCAAGAATATTCATGTAGAATCCATGAATAGTCTCATCCTCCTTCATTCTCAGGCTTTCAAACTTGGTGGTCAACATTTGTAGTCTTGACATCTTGACTTTTGAGGTTCCCTCATGAGTTGTTTTAAGAGTGTTCCAAACCTCTTTAGCCAGTTCACAATGATGCACCAGTCTGAAGATGTTCTTGTCTATACCATTAAATAGTGCATTCAAAGCCTTAGAATTCCCAAGAGCCAAGGCCTCTTGCTCTTTGTTCCATTCCTCTTCAGGAATTAACACAAATACTCCATCTTTGTCAGTCTTCACTGGATGTTCCCATTCTGAGTTTGCAGCTCTCCATGCCTTGCTGTCTAAAGACTTTAAGAAGGCTATCATTCTAGGTTTCTAGTAGTCATAACTAGAACCATCCAGAATTGGTGGCCTATTTGTAAATCCTATATCTTTATCCATAGTACCAGAATTTATTTTCCCTAGATCTCACCCAGAAAATAACAGGCAGGGTGTCTGCTCTGATGCCAATTGAAATTCTAGGTACCCAACAGTGAATGTTATCACGAATGTTATGACATCCACAATAATATAGACTACAGAACTTAGACAACAAGCTGTAAAGGAAAGCAGTAAATAACACAAGTAATTATTTACCCAGTTCAGTGTGAACAACACTTACATCTGGGGGCTTCCAAACCAGGGAGGAAATTTACTATTAGTAGAATTAATTCATAGTCAAACAACCAGTTTGCACTCTTCACTTAAGACCTACCCAATGACACTTCAGCCTAGAGACCACTAGACCAGAGACACCTCTCACTCCCCCTCAATCACCTCAGTGATATCAAACTACAAAAGAGATATGAAGACAAACTTCAAACACACCTTGATCTTGCTTCACAGATTTGATCAAGTGACACAACACTCTTACTTAAAAGCTTTAGAGTGACACACTAAACAACTTAACAATACTAAACCAATGCAATCATACAGCAGACAATTGATTGGTTAACAAGTATTCCTAAGACACAATACACACGTGAAGAACAAACCTCTTCAGTCACAAAATACACTTCAATCTCTGCAAATACTGTCAAGAGCCCTCTCATCAGGATTGTTACATCTGTTATTTATAGCAGCAGATTGCCTTTGGGCCTTTGTGCAGAATTTAGGTTTACCCAAGATAAACCACTCTTCATAAATCTGCACACTTACCATTTAGGTCACGGACATTTTTGTCATCTTTAATTTTTCCTGAGCTTGTAAAGTGTTTCCTGACTTCCAGCTTGAGCTTCTAAAAAGTTTCCTGAATTCTAGCCTTAGCTCCCTCATTCTAAATACTAGAAAACTAAGTTGTGTGCTCTGATGTCATACTCTCAATGTCATAACATTCAGCATGACATCCAACTTAACTTACTTTTAGCTAACTCAACTTACCCTGCAGAACACTCTTCATGTATGTCATAACATCAATCATGACATTCATACACACTCCAATGTTTTGCCATAAAATTTAGCCAATCAAAAGCATCTACAATTATAATTCATTATGTCCAGCTAAGTTAACTAGAAACCGTCTTATGAGGATCTTCGTGACCGGCGGGACTTCGTAGTTATAATAGGTACGAAATTGTGAATGCATGCCATTTTGGTTGTAATCTCTAAGTCTAATTTAATTAGCTTTGTCACGAGAGTGAGAGGTTATTTAACAGTTTTTCATCACGAGAGTGAGAAGCGAATAAAGGTTTAAGCTTGGATTCACGAGAGTGTGAGGAGTGAACTAGATAGTGGAAATTAGGCATCAATGTCTAAATACAGCAAGAGTGCTTTAGATGTTGATTAAGATATTATTGGCTTTCAAAGAGTAATTATTAGTTACCGGGCGAGCGATAGCAAAATCTTGGGATTAAGAAGTACGACTTAGTTAAGACCACGAGAGTGTGAGGTAGAGCCTTTAAGTCGGTATATCATACGGAATAGGCGTGTAGACATAATTAGTACCTTTTATCTACAAGGTCCCTTAGGTGCACAGAAATCATATTCCGGGCTCGTTTTAGTATTATTTTCAGATCTTAGATTTCAGCCCCGTAATTAGTGTTAACTCCTGTTTAACTCAAGCCTTAGCTTTGCACAGCAACCTTAGATAACATTAGTTTGATTATCTTTCCTTGTGGGTTCGACTATCTTTTTAAGACTAAATGATCAACTATATGCTTGCAGATTTATCCGTCAATATCAACCGATCATATGTTCACAACGATAAGCTAATGATCCAATATTTTTAGGATAGTTTGAGTGGGACATCTTTGAGTTGGTACACAAAGTTAGAGAGCGGCCACATCCAATCATGGTTGGACTTAGCTAAATCCTTTCTGAAGCAGTATGAATACAATATTGACATGGCTCCCAGCCGCATACAGCTGCAAGGCTTGTCTCAAGAGAACAACGAATCCTTCAGAAGGTATGCTCAAAGATGGAGAGAATTGGATTCTAGAGTGCAACCACCACTTCTAGACAGAGTGTTAGTTGACATTTTCATGGATACTTTGCAAGGTCGGTACCTAGATAAGATGATTAGCAGTGAAACATCAAACTTCTCTGACCTAGTAATAGCTGGAGAACGCATTGAGAGTGTTCTAAAGAGTGGAAAAATTTAAGATGCCTCAAGTAGCCAGGCCGGTGAGACTGAATCCCTCAGCGATTCCCAAGAGAAAGAGGAGGATGAAACTAATGCAGTCACGACAGATACTGGGTATTCTTCGAATGCGCCGGTAAAATCTTTTGGTCCTTCATCTTCTCAGCGGTCATTATTTCCAATGCCATGTTATACTTATGGATAAACAACTTTGCCTAGGGCACCACACCATAAAACTTGGGTTGCTTCTCATGCGAATCAATGAGCCCATGGACGAGGTTATCAAAATCAGCCACCAAAATCAGAATAGGCCTCACAACAACTTGGAAAAAAGGAATGCTCCTATTCATCCACTCCTTATGTCATACATTCAACTTCTGCCACATCTGGTTCAAAACTCATTAGTGGAGCCCAAGACTCTCAAGCCGTTTCCAGAACCTTACCCTCTTAGGTATGATCCCCGTGTGCAGTGTGGATATCATGGAGGATCCATGGGCACTCAACTGAAGATTACAAAGCCTTCCAAGCCAAGGTACAACAATTGATTGACAAATGGTACATATAATTTCCAGAAGGAAATTCAGTTGTTCATGGCAACCTCTCGTCTGTTTGAGCTCGAAGACTTTAAGAGTCGTCTCCTAACGCCAGTTGTCAAGACAGGAAGATATTTTCAACATTGGAAATCCTTGGGCACTTTTATCATTTGCATTTATAGTTTCTTTCCTCTTAATTGCTACTTGTTTTTAAACATTATTGTTTTGAATAATAATATTAATGAAGTGATAATGCATTTTCTGAATTAATCATGTTACATTCACTCATTTTTATTCATAAAAAATATACATGTTTCTCCCATTCACTTCACTTTATCAGACTCTTATTTTAGCAAAGACTTGAGAAAGGATGATGAAAACAAAATACGTATGCTTGTTGGTAGTGTGCTTTCAGATAAAATCATGTTGATGATGTACAAGTTTTGTTTCAACTCCCCAAACACAGGAGACATAAGGGAGATAGACCCTCGTCAACCCCTTTGAACCTAGAAGTATGAGTTTCTTTTCGTATAAAAAAACCTTCACATCTAACCCAGGGGCAGGGTAGTCGTCAGTTAATTTGATTGAGCGTTCAAACTTCAAAAAAGAGTATACATCCAAGGATTCATCACCTGTTATTCCTCACGTATCAGGAGGTTAAGGACATGAGACCATAATGGTTATCCCTCAGTCACAACCCTTCCAAAATCAAGACAATCAGTGTCACACGATTTGCTCAAGAGAAAAAAAAAGCTCGCTAAGTCAAAAACTCGAAAACGAGTGACTTAGGCAAAAAGTTAGGGCATCCCGCTGAACTTCAAAATCAATCCAGGTAAAAGTTAGGGAACAGAAAAAATGATGAAAAAGATAAAAAAAGAAAAATCCTCAAGAAAAAGCAAGTCATGTGACCATACAACACGAAGACAAAAAGAGTGACTATTACTCCAAAAACCTCATTGGTTCTTAGGACATCAAGGTCATTGGTTCCTTAACCACCATAAGATCCTTTTGAAGTAAGAACGTTTGTGCCAAATTAGCTGAACGTAGACCTGGAGATTGTCACGAAGAAGGGGTGGGTACCAATCAAAATTTGGGCCTTTCATCCTTTGTTTCTATAACCGTGAACCAGACGATGATTCAACCCTTAAAAGACCTAATTGAGGCAGGGTTTATTCTGAAAGCATACTACAACTAGCTTGTGTAAAATGACTCCTATAAGATTTGCTAATCTTCTCCTTGCTATATCTTTCACTAGCTAAATTAGCATTACGTTTGGGCTAATGGTCCACTTGTTACACACTATCACATCATTCTAATAATGATTGATTTTTTCAAAATCTGCATGAGCATCACATTAAAATTATCATTTATAACACAAACAATTTTAATTGCATATCAGTAATTGACATTGAGGAAATTCCAACAAGGAGCAATCATAGAGGACTGGATCATTCAACAAGGTTGATCAGAATCAAGTGTATCTTGTAGCCCTATAGATCTAGGGCATTGACATCTAATAAGTATGGAATCAATCAGTCTAAAGCAAGTCCTCAAGCATCAGTTGATTATGGGGCAAATCATTCAAGAACCGGTTGATCAGAAGTGAATCATCTCGAGACTCTACCGACCAGGGGCAGGTAACCCAGAGATTCCTTGATTAAGGGCAAGTCCCTCCAATGTTCAATAAGCATAAGTTAAGTCGCTTCAAAGCTTATCCTGGGGAAAATCATTCCAAGAGTCGATTAATTAAGGACAAATCCTTTCATGATGCAAATTTTGGGGCAAACCATCTCGAGGTCATCTCATGGAAAGCCGTTTCCAATCTCTTTTCAAGGATAACTTTCCCAAGGACCAGACAAGGGCAAGATGAGCTACATAAGGGTAAAACCTCTCCTTTGTTTCAAGCTACTCAAGCAAATTTAATTTCGTCAGCAAATATTGAGTTCAGGACGAGTGTCAGAGAATCATGCCATCACCCTATCACATAACCATTGCCTTCTAAGAAGACAAAAGCCTTTCTACAAAGACCTTCTCACCCACCTCAGGGACATTTCTGGAAACTTGTATAATAATTGCATAAATCATCCTCATGTGTTAGTCATGTCGCTTCGCTCAAGCATAAAGCATTGCGTTCTATCATCAGATATAACTCCTCAACTTGAATTTGACATCAAAGGACCCTGTAACCCAACATCACTAAACCGTTCAAAGTTCAGTTCCCGTCTGGAAAACCTTCACCAAATACTAGTTCCTGTCTGGTAGATGGCTTTCTAGTCCAGTTCTCGTCTGGTAAACGTCATTTTCAAAACCAGGTCACTTATTCTTCAGCCTACCATTTAAACTCTAGTTCTCGTCTGGTGGTCGGTTTTCTTTTCACAACCAGTTCCCGTCTGGTAAGCACCATCTTAAAGTCCAGTTCTCGTTTGGAAAACCACAAAATCAATTCTCGTCTGATACAAAAAACAAGGAGTTAGTTCACGTCTGATAACTTACCCTTTTGCCACCAGTTCTCGCCCGGTAGTCTACCTCTTTTAAAACCCGTTCTCGTCTGGTAGTTCACATTCAAAGTCCAATTTATTGGCAACCAAGAATAAATCCCTAAAAATACAATCACCATCAATATGGTCACATGCCTAACCAAATCTCAATCATACTTGGAGCCCTAAACCAAAGCCCAACTGTACTTGGCACAATGATTACCCTTGAATCACATATCCTCCTGTCCCCAGCAGTCCAAGCCTACATCGACATTTTAATAGTCATCATTGCATTGCATCCTTAATATGTGTAGCATGGATATTTTCAAACATGCATTCGAAGCATAAGCCACGTTTGATACCCTCTTTTCCGAACCTTTCCCCAGTAGAAAGTGGTGTAACTCTGGAAAGATCGTCTAACTTTATCCCTAAGCAGGCGCTCTAACCAATTCGTAGGGTCATAGATTTGTCGATCTTACCCTTTGACTATATTCATTCCCTAGCAGATTCATCTGACTAGAACTTTTTTATCTCCCTCATAGTCGTTTAGTTATTACTTCTTTCTTTTTTCACCCATCATTCGGGTGTTAGATGCGTTGATCTCGATATTGCCGTGCTCTTTCAACACTCGTCGTGTTTGATTCAGTTTCATTAATACTCGTCTGTATTGATCTTAGACATTCATCGTGATCTTTCAACACTCGTCATGTTTGTTTCAATTTCATCAATACTCGTCCCGATTGATCTTAGATTTTAGACACTCGTCATGATCTTGCAACACTCGTTTGTGTTTGTTTCATTTTCCTCAATACTCGTCCGTATTAATCTTAGATTTTAGATACTCGTTGTGATCTTGTAACACTTGTTCGTATTGGTTTTAGTTTCCTTAATACTCTTCCGTATTAATCTTAGATTTTTCAACACTCTTCGTGCTCTTCAACGCCTGTCTGTGTTTGTTTCAATTTCTTCAATACTCGCCCGTATTTATCTTAGACACTCGTCGTGCTCTTTAACACTCGTCCGTGTTTGCTTCCATTTCATCCATACTCGTCCATATTGATCTTAGAAAACCGTTTGTGTTCACCTCCTTTGGTTTCAAGCACTCATCTGTGTTTGTTTCATTCTGCTTCAATACTTCGTTTGTATTGATTTTAGACACCCGTCAGTGTTCGTTTCATGTTTTTAGACCTCTTATCACCTATTCCCCAGCGGAGTCGTTTCTCCCTTTTGCAGATTGCAAATTTTATGGTTCTTTTCATATTCAATCCCCTTCTACCTTGAATGTCTGAAAATCGTTGCTCTTCATACCTTCAGGTTTAAGTTGATTGAATTGGGGTAGCTGTTGCACCCCAAAATTTCCCTTCTCCTTTTCTAACCTTAATCGGCTTGTGTTTCTCGTTTATTTGTGTTTTCATTAGGTCATAACTTTGCATCCTTTCATTTTTATTGAGCTCCTAATACATGGGATCAAGACATTTTTCTGTGATTTGAGTTTTCCATATTCATAGGTGGTTTATTTGGCTATTGCACTCGATTTGAGACAAAGGCTAAGTTTCCAACGTCATGATTATCTTCTCTACCGAGGCTCATCAGATATCAAATTCATCTTCACCATGATTTTTCAAGAGGATTAATGTGCACTCAAGGGCAGATATTTCGGTTTCAATTCAAGTGTGGTTATTTGTTAGGGACCAATTGATACTAATTTTTATATATTTTTATCGGTCCCTTTTACCAATTTCTTATTAAAATCACACAATTTTTATCGCAATTTTTGTAAACATTTAATTTAAGTTATTTTATTTTGTTCGATTAGATATTTCACTTTTTCTCTAGTTTTTGTAGAATGTATGTCAAGAAAAGAATGATCTCCAGAGCAACTCTTGAGGATAAAAGCTTGGAAAAGGAATTGATGAGAAAACACAAACAAAACAAAGCAATTCTGTTTTTGACTGTTCGCGCCGCGACCAACCTTCGAGCCGCGAACTGGATGAAATCAGCCACATGCAAAGTTGGTGACACATGTCATGTCTTGGGAGAAAAACCACTTTTTGTAGGGTGGCGCCCCATAGCTTATTTATGACACTTTTCCCTTGCATGTAAGACATAATGATTTAACCCTTTAGTCTTAATAGCTCTTAGGTTTGTAAGAGATTTTAGAAAGATTTGGAGAGGAGATTTTCTTGTCTTAGAGAGAAGTTTTCATGCAAGAGGAGATTATTGAAGAATTTGCTGAGTATTCTATGAAGATGATGAGCAGCTAATTTCATTTCTTGTCAAGCTTGAGGTAGTAATTATCCGATGTTGTTGTTGGACTTTCAACTAGGGAGCATTGAACATAGTGGGACTTTTTTCTAGAGCAACCTTTGTGAGAGACACACCACATACTCACCCAAAACCTTAAGGTAATAGGTGTATGGGTTCTCTCACTTATAAATGCTCAAGTCACCATATTTCTATCCAATGTGAGACTATTATCCACCCTACTCACACTTGTTAATACTTAACACTCTCCCTCAAGTGTGAGTCTATCCCACCCTTGTGGTACCGCCGTTGACATTCTTCAACGAGACACTCAACCCACACATTTCTATCCAATGTGGGACTATTATCCACCCTACTCACACTTGTTAATACTTAACACTCTCCCTCAAGTGTGTGTGAGTCTATCCCACCCTTGTACCGCTGTTGACATTCTTCAACGAGACACTCAACCCACAACCTATGGGGATACTTTCGATACAAGTAAGTCGTTCCCTTTATTCGAACCAAAGGCTCATGATACCACTGTTGGACTTTCAACTAGGGAGCATTGAACATAGTGGGACTTTTTTCTAGAGCAACCTTTGTGAGAGACACACCACATACTCACCCAAAACCTTAAGGTAATAGGTGTATGGGTTCTCTCACTTATAAATGCTCAAGTCACCACATTTCTATCCAATGTGAGACTATTATCCACCCTACTCACACTTGTTAATACTTAACAGTTGTTTATGTAATATTACTATCCTTGCATGTAACAAACTACATTTGGTATAAGGAATTATATTTTCTTTTTACATTGAAAAATCAGAATTGAATTATTGTTGAGAAAGATACTTTAATTCTTGACCTAAGATATTTTTTCAAGTAGAGAATAAATTGTAGAGATAGATTTATTCACTACTTTTCTATTTGTGTTAAACATTCAAGATTATTATATCAATAGTTAGATGGAGAGATCGTCTAAGGATTTATATAATAATTGTCACAATCTTATTTAGACATAAATATTATTGAGAGGACACTTGAATACTATCAATGGAGTTTGAATACATGCGTGTGATATTGAGAACATATAAAGAACAAAGATAATGAAACTCAATCTTGACAAGGTTTCCACATTTTATTCTAAAATCATTTTTATTATCTCATTTTTTCTTACAAGTGACAAGAACGATTTATTCAACAACAAACAATTTGAAAACCCTTTAAACTTATAACAATCGAAATTATAGAACTGCGATAATAACACCAATCTCTGTGGATACGATATTAAAAATATTTGCCGGAAATATACTTTTCAACAAATTGGCGCCGTTGCCGGGGATTGGTGTCGATATTACATGCATTGCAATAATTCATTGTTCTAAGTTCTTGTTTTTATTTTTATTTCTATCACTCTTGTGTTTCACTTGGTTTGTTAGTTTTGTAGATTCTAGTGCATGCGAGAAAAAGCCACCAAGGAGCAATTTCAATTCGACCCCGAAATTGAAAGAACAATCTGAAGGCTTAATAGCAAGACACGAAGAGAAGAAATAAACTAGCCGACGAGAGGAACCGAAGAGAAGAAGCAACAAATTCTGCACTTACTCAAATTGAAGAGGAAGTTGTAGAGACCGTTGAAGGAAGTATGGGTGACGACGTTCGTACCGAAATGTCCGCTAATAGTCCAAGGCAGACAACTCAATTTGCTCGAGGCAGATGGAATATGGAGATGAAGACCGGAATCCTTCAACTCCTTTATGAAAGTTCGTTCACCGGAATGGATCATGAAGATCCGTACAACCATTTCATCAAATTTTATGAGATTGCGGGTTCTACGGGAGTAGATGAAGCATGTGAAGAAAACTTATTCAAGAGGATGTTTCCACACTCATTGGTGGGAAAAGCAAAAGAGTGGTACCTTGATCCACCAATAAGAGTGATGACGGATTGGAATTTGTTAGAAGAAAGATTTCTAGAGAGATATTACCCTCAATCCCGATTCATGGAAGCCAAAACGGCTATTTCGGTGTTCACACAAGGAAGCAACGAGTATCTAAACGAGGCTTGGGAAAGATTCAAATCCATGTTGAGGAAATGCAAAGGTCACGATTTTGATGATCTCACACAAATTCACATTTTTCTCAACGGACTCCAAACATCACAAAAGACACTCTTGGATGCCACCGCGGGTGGTTCTCTCATGTCAAAGAATGCGGAGGAAGCGAAAACCATTATCTATCAAATGGCACTCAATGATCGACAAAGTCAACACGACCATAGTCCTTCACAAAGGAAAGCGGGGGTTCTTGAGCTGAATACCAACGATGCCATACTTGCTCAAAACAAGCTACTCTCTCAACAAGTGGAGTTGCTCACTCAACAAATGTCCAAACTTCCACAACAATTGAAAGAGATTCATGGAACACAAGTTAGACATCAAGTGGCAAGTTGTGAACTTTGTCAAGGAGATCATCCAACCGGATTTTGTCCCCCGATTCAAGTGGAAGTAATTTATGTCAACAATCAAGGTCAAGGTTACCAAAGATATCCTCCACAACACAACAACACTCTTCAAAGGAACAACCAAGGCTACCAATAATCAAGATTCAACAACCAAAATTTTCAGCAACAAAATCCATATCAAAATCCAAACACACAAAGCCAACAATCACAAGGCGGAAGTTCCAAGTTAGAAGATACGCTTGCACAATTCATACAAGCCTCCATGGCAAGTCAAAAAAGCAATGAAGCAGCAATCAAAAACTTGGAGACTCAAGTAGGCCAACTTGCAAAATAATTTGCGGAACAACAAGCAAGTCCATCATTCTCCGCCAACACTCAAACCAATCCAAGGGAATATTGTAAAGCAATTACCACAAGAAGCGGTAAAAAGGTGGCAAGCAACGGAAACGAGGAAATTATAGTGGAGGATGATATAAATGTCACAGTTGGAAATCAAGAAGAGGAATTGTTGGAGGCTCAAAATGATGAAGAGAAAAATTCTTCTCAGGTCGCGCCGCGCCAGAGCTTCGAGCCGCAAACTGGGCAAGATCAGAATCCTAAAAATGGTGTTCAGAAGGAGTCAAAAATGAAAAACAGAAAAAGGGGGGACAAAGGCATAAGTCATGTTCCAGTTCAACACTTACCTTACTCGCATGCACCATCGAGGAAGGACAATGTTGGGCACTACGCACGGTTTAGGGATATACTCAAACAACTTCAAATTAGTATTCTATTTACTGAAGCGTTAGAACAAATGCCAAAATACGCAAAGTTCTTGAAAGATATTCTCATAAAAAAGAAGAGGTATACTGAAGATGAAACAGTTTTACTTGATGCACGATGCAGCGCTATAATTCAAAAAAATGTCCCAAGGAAGGAGTTCGATCTGGGCCAAGTAGTCCTACCGGTGACCATTGGAGACACGTACATTGGCAATGGTTTGGTTGATCTAGGGTCCAGCATCAATCTAATTCCCTTATCTATTATCAAAAGGTTGGGGAACATTGAGATGAAGTATACAAGAATGACTCTCCAACTAGCCGACAAGTCTACCACTTCACCATGCGGAGTTGCTCAAGATATGTTAGTCAAGGTAGACAAGTTCTTCTTTCCGGTAGATTTTGTGGTAGTAGACATGGATGAGGATCGTGATGTTCCTTTAATTCTCGGAAGGCCATTCATGAAGCCAGCCCGGATGGTGATTGACATTGATGATGATCTCATGAAAGTGAGAGTGCAAGATGAAGAAGTAACTTTTAATCTTTTTGAAGCCATGAAGCATCCTAAAGACAAGCACGATTCCTTCCAAATCGATGTAATCAAGGAGGAAAAAGAAATTGCGGTGATTTCGTGTGAATTAGGGTCTTGTGGAGAGATTGTCTCTCATGAAGAAAATATTGAGGAGTTGGATGAGAAGAAGAAAGTGGAAGAATCAAAGTTAGAATTGAAAATGCTACCTCCACATTTGAAGTATGTATTCCTTGGTGATAATTTCACCAAACCGGTGATAATTAATAATGCTTTATCCACCCAAGAGGAGCATAAATTGACACAAGTGCTGAAAAAGACTGGAAGCTCACTCACTGTAACAAAAAATTTTCAAAATCCTGACCAGTTCGCGCCGCGACCACCCTTCGCGCCGCGAACTGAGAAAAGTGTGCATTTTGTTTTTGACAGTTCGCGCCGCGACCACCCTTCGCACCGCGACCTGAAGCAAAAAAAAATCCTATTTCTTTTCCCCTTTTTACTCACTCCCCTCTCACACCAACCACACTCTTCCCTGTAACAAACTCAGAACCCCCAAGGTTCCCACCACCCTCGAACCCCATTTATCACTCTTTTCTTATGCTAATTGGCCTGAGGGCAGACCGTCTTTTATGAGGAGGGCAGGAAGCAGTAGCCACGCTCTAGGCACGGACCAAGATGCACAAATGGAAGATGTTTTAGGAACTGTGGGAGGTGGTGAAGATGATGAAGAAGAGTGAAGATCTTATGTGGTAGTAGTTATATTTTTTTAATGTTATTTTAGTTTTGTTATTTTAATTTTGTTTTTGCATTATGTGCATTGGTGGCTCTAGTTTCACCACTAGACTTGTTGTTGGATGCATTTCTATTTTGTGACTTTTAAATTGTGTGTTTTTAAAAAAAACCTTTGTGGTATACCCCATTTTTTTTAAAAACTTTTTGTTTAATTGTCTCTGTGCTTGAGTGAGTTGAAGGAACCAAGAGGATTGCGACGAACAAGTTGGGAAATTTGAGTGGTGATGATAAGAACCAGCTGTCGACACTTCAAGGTACACCTTATTTTTATTTTTAGACTTTATATGAATAATTTAATGGTGTGTTACAAATTTGTTATCATAAAATTCCTTGAGTTACAAGTTTACTTTGAATCAAATTAGGACCTAACCAATTGTGAGGTAACCTTTCATTATACACTAAAATGCGGGAGACCGACAATTTCTTTTCAACTCATTCTTATCATGCTAAATCATACATTAATCTAATTTTTGAGAAAACATTTTTGAAAAGGATAGAAGCAATCTTTGTTTTTGAGAAAAACCACTTGGCCAAAGAAAGTAAAAACCTTGTGAGGAGTGATCCGTAGTAAAACCCCTTTTGAGCCTATAGTAGGATCCATCCAAAGTATAAATTTAAATACCATTGATAATATGGTAAATGGATTCTAAATTCTTTCATTTCAAGTGAACCTAAACCAAAGTTGGTCACATGTTGATTTTTGCCTATGTCTAAGTAGAGAACTTGATTGCATCAACTATGGTCAAAATGATAAAGTTGGGGAGAAAACATAATACATCACCTTGAAAATATTAGAGCTAACAAAAAAAAATGAAAAGAAAAAGTTCATGGTGGTGTGTTATAAAAAAAATAAAAATAAAAATAAAAATATGAAAATGAAGATTGGTGAATAAAAGGAAATACTCTCTTAGAATATGCAATCTTTAATTGAGTCATTGTGATCATGTCCTTTCTCTATAACCCGAACCACATTATAACCCTTAAAAGACCTCTTGATTCTCAAAATATTCTCATGATTTAGTGTATGTTGTGATAAACGCATGATTCAATTTGATGTTGATTTAATTGTTCGGATGAGTGTAAGAAAACTCTTATGATTATTCATCGTCACTATGATATGTGTTTAGTTTTGATTCAATTTGGACATGTATTATTTGGAATTTCTTAGTATAATTTTTGTAGCCAACCATTATTTTTATTTATGTTTTGTCTAATATTGAAAGTACGTGTATCAATAGAGTGTTATATGCTTTTGAACCATTTGAATATCATCCTGTAACACTTGTTTCATTCCTTGCTTTCGTAAATTGATTTGCTTTAACGAATGACTTTTGTTTAGGGACAAACAAAATGATAAGTTGAGGAGAGTTGTTAGGGACCAATTGATACTAATTTTTATATATTTTTATCGGTCCCTTTTACCAATTTCTTATTAAAATCACACAATTTTTATCACAATTTTTGTAAACATTTAATTTAAGTTATTTTATTTTGTTCGATTAGATATTTCACTTTTTCTCTAGTTTTTGTAGAATGTATGTCAAGAAAAGAATGATCTCCAGAGCAACTCTTGAGGATAAAAGCTTGGAAAAGGAATTGATGAGAAAACACAAACAAAACAAAGCAATTCTGTTTTTGACTGTTCGCGCCGCGACCAACCTTCGAGCCGCGAACTGGGTGAAATCAGCCACATGCAAAGTTGGTGACACATGTCATGTCTTGGGAGAAAAACCACTTTTTGTAGGGTGGCGCCCCATAGCTTATTTATGACACTTTTCCCTTGCATGTAAGACATAATGATTTCACCCTTTAGTCTTAATAGCTCTTAGGTTTGTAAGAGATTTTAGAAAGATTTGGAGAAGAGATTTTCTTGTCTTAGAGAGAAGTTTTCATGTAAGAGGAGATTATTGAAGAATTTGCTGAGTATTCTATGAAGATGATGAGCAGCTAATTTCATTTCTTGTCAAGCTTGAGGTAGTAATTATCCGATGTTGTTTATGTAATATTACTATCCTTGCATGTAACAAACTACATTTGGTATAAGGAATTATATTTTTTTTTTACATTGAAAAATCAGAATTGAATTATTGTTGAGAAAGATACTTTAATTCTTGACCTAATTAAGATATTTTTCCAAGTAGAGAATAAATTGTAGAGATAGATTTATTCACTATTTTTCTATTTGTGTTGAACATTCAAGATTATTATATCAATAGTTAGATGGAGAGATCGTCTAAGGATTTATATAATAATTGTCACAATCTTATTTAGACATAAATATTATTGAGAGGACACTTGAATATTATCAATGGAGTTTGAATGCATGCATGTGATATTGAGAACATATAAAGAACAAAGATAATGAAACTCAATCTTGACAAGGTTTCCACATTTTATTCTAAAATCATTTTTATTATCTCATTTTTTCTTACAAGTGACAAGAACGATTTATTCAACAACAAAAAATTTGAAAACCCTTTAAACTTATAACAATCGAAATTATAGAACGGCGGTAATAACACCAATCTCTGTGGATACGATATTAAAAATATTTGCCGGAAATATACTTTTCAACATTATTCAATCATGATTTTGTTCGGGCGTTATAATCTTTAAATTTTTCATTCATCCGACTTTATTTGTATATTGCATAACACATATTTTATCTCAAATAGTGCCTAAAATGTCACCAGAATAATTTCTCAGATTTACAGACAGACCGGTCAAACTGAATCTCAACCGTGCATAAAATCGGTGGACGAAAAACTTTAAAGTCGAGCTTTCAGATGTCAATTATATTGATTTACATTCCGCATAGTTTAATGTGATGTGTTTGTTTTAATTTTTCGACCATTTTTGTCGCATTTTGATCAGTTTGAGTGTTTTAACGGGTCAAAATTTATTTTAAAATCTGGCCAAACGCTGTAGTTTTCTGAGTCGTATATTTCGCGCTGATCATTTTAGTGTACTCGATTTGTTTTTTCAAGCACTTGGGCGTCCAACTTTTATTTATTTGGGGTCCGATTAATTTTACATTTTTTGTCTAAATATTTAAAATAAATGAATAGGATAATAGTGTTTTAATTTTATTTTAAATGTTTATTTTATTTTGAGTTTAATATATATATATATATATATATACATAAGTTACATTTGTTGAAAGGGGGGAGAAGGAGACCGAAAAAAAACGGAGGAGCGTCATCGTTTGTGTTCTTATTTGTTTTCTTCTATTACCGAAAAATTGAAAATTTAACTGAGATATATATACCATTCCTAAAGTCATTGATGATGATGATATCATATCATAGCGTGTTTTTTAATGATGATATCATATCATAGCGTGTTTTTTTTTATGATGATGATGATATCATATCATATCATACCATTTTTAAACCTTAACCTTAGGTCCATCTCTTTGCATGCTAACATTAAGTAGAATTCCCTTTCTATCTCAACTTTAGGATCATTATGCATGACAACAATTGAAGCTAGTCTCCCTTAGTTGTTTTCTTTTCAACCTTTGAGTCCTCTTTCTTCTCATCTCAAAACAAAACCAAAACACTTAATAAATACGACGAGTATTGTGCGCCACGAGCCTTAAGCTCATAGGAAAAGATGAGCAGATGCATTTCTAACCTCATCTTAGGGTACTTTGTGCGCGAGATGTTTGGATCGTTAGCGCAAAGTATTTCCTCCTATGTCATAGACTTCAGTGCGGTAGACGTCACGAACAAAGTTAATCCACTTCTTTAAAATCCTCAAACAAATTCAAACCATTTTGTCCTTCGGAATTTCCTTCCATTTTTTTTCAAAAAGGGCATGTTACCTATGTTCTACCACAAATAAGCATCGACCCTAACTGTTGGAACGTGAGTTTAACATTGTTCATAAAAAACCAATCAACCGTGGTAGGTCGAACTACGAGCGCTCTGACTTTTTCATTCTCTTCCGAATGAGGATATGTAGGCATAAGACGACGAAGTCTTGGCGAGCACAATCCCCTCACTCACCTGTAGTCCTCTGAACTATGTTGACTCTGACTTTCCCATTGTACGAGGGAATACGTAGGTGTAGGATATCGATGTCATATCGAGTCATTTTTTTCCTTCGGTTTCCATTAGCACGTAGGCTTTAGATAAACATACCCTTTGATTAGAACAACAAGAGTGGATCCCGTTTAGTACAACGGACGCGAGGGGGTGTTAATACCTTCCTCTTGTGTAATCGAATCTCGAGTCTATGATTTGGTTACAAGACCATGTCTTATCCCTTTTGAGGTTTTCTCGATGTTTGCATTTTCCTGTTGGGATAAATAAAGTTCGATGGAGACTTTGTTTTTTCGCCGGTTGATTTTCGTGTTAAGACACCGTGGTGAAAGATCTGTCAGCATTTTGAAAAAATAGGTAAAAACCCAAAAATGCTGGTGTTGGGGCTTGAACCCATGATCAAATGCTACCTATAATCATACTTTTTTAAATAACCATGGTGAAGGGCCCCAGTTTTTACCATGGTTGGAATTTTAACTGTTATTAAAAGTATTTTAATAAAATAAAAAAATGCACGCTCTAAAATATCAAATATTGCTACGGTGAATAGGAAATAGTTGTTACTTTTCCGTTGTTGTTTACGTGTCTTGTAGTAGTGAAAGCTGGTTGAAAAATCCCGAGAGACTCTACACGGGTATCCAACAGCTTGTTGAGTTTTTTCTCCCTCGTAAGCCATTGTGAGATATCCCTTTTCAAGACCTCAAAGCGTTCCTTCCAATGTGCATCCAATTCTTTGGAAGTTTCCACCTCTTTACATTTTTTGTCCCACATCTCTAGAGTGTAACGTGAAGTTCTTATGGCTTTCTCCTTAAGGTGACGCTCATCTTCAGCTAATGTCAAGGCATCTCTTAGCTGGGACTCAAGCTCATCAATTTCAGCTTAGAGCTTTTCTCTGTTCCTCTTCTTTGCAGCAGAAATCGCTTCATAGAAGTTTCATGCTCTTTTACAGTAGTCTTCATCCTCTTTCAGGCGTTGTTGAAGAGTTTTTACTGATGCATCAGCCCCTTGAAAGCCATTTTGATACATAACTCTCATATCAGTCTCTATCTCTAGTCTTTTGCTACTCTCAGCCACTTGATCTTGTTTAATCTCCACCTTTCTCTTGAACTTGCTAGCCTCTACACCAACATGGTGGATTTCTGCTTGTAGCTCTTCATTTTCCTTCGTCAGTTTCGCCACTAACAACTTTAGTTTGTTGTACTCCTCTATGGGCACATGAGTGGGTATAAAAGGTTTTGCTTGCATGAAAGGCTCAGGAGAAAACGGTAACAACCTTTCTACAACCTTATCTAACAGCCACCTATTGTATAGTTCTTTCGCCACACAGTTCTTTTCTTTTAACTCCCTTCTTCCTCTTGTGTGGATCTTGGTCCACGCCTTATCAATCTTTCTCACAAATTCAGGATCATCTGTTTTGTTGACCGAAAAGAAGCTTTGAATATTCTCTGCTTCAGGCTCATCCTCTATAACATAGCCAAGTTGACATAATGCCATGATCGAATTGTAGTTAATACAGCCTGCTCTTCTAATCAAAGGCATATTGCAAAACTCCCCGCATCTGAAGATGATTTCCACGTCATAGTACTCATGGGAATACCAAGCAATGTCATCTGCCACCAAAGACATGATGCGCTTAGACTATTTTAGTTTCTCATTATTCTCTATAAATGGGTCATCCTTGGGAAGATGGGAAATATATCACTTATATAACAGGTGAGAACAACATTGTACCATTTCTGTTTTCTTCTCACTTCTCCAATGAATGGAGTGGTAAGTGTCAGCAAGGAGTGTGGGAACCAGATTCTTCTGAATAAAGAGAGTGACAATGACAATGTCTATGAAATTGTCTATATTCGGGACGAGGACAATCTCACAGGTTATCAAAGCAAGAGAGATACCAAAACATTCCCAATCTTCCTTAGCCTTGGGTTGAGCAACTTTGTCAAGCATGAATTTCAGAGGGAACCCATGAGTACCTCATTTGTTGGTCAAACCAGCAACAACCTCCCCTTTGGTCATGTGGAGTGCAAGAGCAATGACGGGTGGTTTTGGCTCTTCTTCCAAGCCTATGTAGATGGGTTAGTCTTTGATATTGATATTCAGCAAATGAGAATATTCCTCAAGAGTAGGAGCCACCTGATAATTCTGAAAGGCAAAGCATCTGAGTGGAGCATCATAGAACTGCGCCATAACAAACAGAGCCCAAGTATCTACTCCAGTATAAAGGAGTTCAAGAAGCTTTCCATGCTCCCCTTGAAAGTTGATATTGATTGCCTTTTGGCACATCAGTCAAAATGTCTTGGATATCATCCAACTTTGGTTCTCTGAACTTTAATAAATTGGTGTTTCTCTTCTTGTGATTAGCTATTCTTTCAGAAATACCTGAGATAAAAATAGTCTCTTAAGTCCCTTGATATCCAAATGGTATGCAATGAAATGTTATGAATGCACACTTTAGAACAGGTTCACGACACAAGGATCAAGGTCACAAATTCTGCAGGCCACAAAATAAGATTTCTCTCACCTCAGGTAGACAATCTATTGGTTTATAACAGGGCATTCCAAGGGCTTCCAAACAAGGTCCCATGCACTAAGCCCTCAAAAGTTTCCCATTGTAACAACGATTCGTAAGACGGTAATCCCTTCTAAGGATGAACACAAAGTTATGTCTTAGTAACCTTTTAAATAGGGTTCTACAAAGGTTCTCAGAATCATGGACTTCCAGGTCGGAAACAAAGACGCTATTACAACTGCTCGTAAGACATAATCATTCCCAAAAAGGCCTCATCTGAGCGGTGGAAGTCAAACCAACTCAATGAGTCCTAAGTCTCGCAAATAAGAAAGCAACCACCTCCTAGCTTAGTGTATACTGGAAAAGCTCGGGTAGAAATCCTTTCTCATCATAAACCATCCCCAATAAACCCAACAGATAAGAGGAACACAAATAACAAGGCAATAATAATAGATAAAAGCAAACAATACACACATGTGACAAACAAAACTAGGTTTGGCTTGCTAGGATGAACCAGTCCTCACCAGAGTCGCCAAGTTGTCGCTACTCAAAAAATAATGACGTTGAGGCGAAAAGAGGAAAACAAAGAGTCGCCATCAAACTTTATTTATCCCAAACGGGGAAGGGAAAACATAAAGAAAACCCCAAGAGAAAAGGATAAGATGGTCTCGCAACCAAATTATGGGTTTGAAAGTCGGTTATGCAAAGAGAATGTATTAACAACCCCTCACATCCATCGTACTCGATGGGAATCATTCACTTGTCTATGTGTAAGGATGTTTGCTAAAGGATTGTTAATAAGAGTGTTCTAAGAAGGAGAGAGGAGGGTTGGGAACAAAGATAAAGAAAAGAATAAAGGAAAAAGGAAAACTAAAGAAAGGTGGCTCGCCAAGACTTCACTATCTTGTACCTACGTATCTTCATTAACCAATGAAGAATATGAGCGTCTGTAGTTCGGAGGACTATAGGTGAAAAACATGGAATGGTGCTCGCCAAGGATTTGGGCCCTTATGCCTACATATCTTCACTTAAAAGAAGTGAAGAATCAGAGCATTTGTAGTTTGTGGGACTACGGTTTGTTGGTGTTTTTTATGAACGATGCTATCATTCGCATTCTAGCAGTTAGGTGTATTTCAGCTTGCTCGTGGAGTCTTATGCGTTATCTGTTTGCGGTAGAACAGACGTAACGTGCCTTTTTCTGAAAAGGATTATTTTTCGCAATCAAGGCAAGATGTCACATTTAATTTGTTGAAGGTTGATTTTAGGGGTGAGATAAGTCCTTGGATAGTAACCCCTTGCGAGTAGTACCCAATTCTTTATCTCAAAAGATTTATTGTGAAAATGGTGTGGCGAATATATTCACGTCTTTGTATTGAAAAACGAGTATCAAGACCACACACACTAAAGTGAGCATCCTAATTCTCGGAGAGGAAGAAGTCTTCACCAAGTCCTATCTCTTTAGTTCAATACAAAGGGAACCTTATTCTCATATTTAAGGTGTTTTATTAAGAAAAAGAAGTTTGAAAATGGACTTGGTACAAGACCAAGGTTTTTTAGACTCAAGGAGACAAAAGAAAAAGATAAAAAGGCTTTTAAAAGAATGGGTGGTGAGTAGATCAATCTAGGTTGATGGCGATGCGCAAGGCAATCAACTTACAAGGGTGAAATACGTACAAGGTTAGCATGGGGTTTGATGGAAGAGATAAGAGAAAATAAAGAGAAGAGAAGAGAAACCCTAAGGTGATCCAAGTTAAATGAGTTAAAAAAATGACTTGATGTTGTATCAAGCCTTATTTTTTCTTGATTTTGAAATGATGTTCTAGCCTAGTTCAATTTTATATTTTTTAACAAGCAAGCAATAAAGCATAAGCAAAAGGAACAAAACTATTACATTATAATGGGGGAGAGGGATACATAATGCCCACCAAGGGGGGAAAAGAGTGAAGTAGGTAAGAGAAATGCATCAAGTATGGAAGAAATAAGTCATAAAAAATCCATCTTAAGCAACCAAAGTAAGAAGACTCAATCAACCCAAGTAAGAAAAAATAAACAAGTATGCAAGACAAAACATGTTTCCAACTTAAATCAAAGCAACAAAGAGGCATAAAAGTTAACACTCATACACATTTAAATCATCTAAACATGCTCAAAGAAGTCACACAAAATCACTCAAGCATTAGGCATAGTCAAAACAATTAAAGCAAAGGTATACATGTTTTGAAAAGCTAATTAAGCATCAACCATGAGTAAACCAAGACAAAATTAATCAAGCAAAATTAAAAACAAGTATGGCTAAAACTTATATCATATCATGATCAACATATTCCAAAGGTGAAGCAAGAAGCACAAGAGTATTCATCATGCATCATGTAACACCCCGTTTCCCAAAATAAAATAAAGCACTTAAAATAAACAAATATCAGAGTTTCTCCCACAAACAGGATGTCACAATTTCCAACAAAATTCCACAAATCATTTCAAAACTGATTTCCAATAAAATTTCAGCGGAAAAGAAGTCTGTCATAACACATACTACATATATACATTATCCATGTCATCAACATCTTTATATATAACAATCGGCCATCTGCCCAAAACAGACATAATGTCATCACATGTCTCACAAAAGTCAGATACGCCGCAGGGGCACACATATCAACAATAAAACAATAAGACTGCCAAAAAGCCCCGGTGTTACGTATCAGAGCAATCCTACGACGACACCACAATCCAAGCTAGCTAAACACCTGGATTGTCGGTACTTCCGAAGAAGCACAAACCACAACAACAACAAAAGGGTGAGAATCACGATCAAATATTAACGGTATAAACGTACATGAAATAAAAGGCAGAAATAATAAATTAATTATTTCATATTTCTCACACCCGGACCTACTGTCCCATCATCAACAATCACACACACATAGCCATAATGCAACACATGCACTCGACTCGACAATATGTGGTACCGACTCAACTCAGGATAAATCGCATACACTCCCTCTGAGAAACGATCTATCCCTACCACGCTCCTCATGAGCTCATATAATCACATATTAACGTCCTCCACTTGGGACACGGGTGGTTGCATACACTCCTTCCGAGCAACGATCCAAATCCCGTCCACGCTCCCCACTGGAGCACGCCAGTGAATCATACGCTGCGTCCACACTCCCCATTTGGAGCACGTGCGTGTATCACACAACACGTCCACGCTCCCCACTTGGAGCACGTGAGTACATCAAAACCTCACGTCCACACGCTTCCCACTTGGAGCACGTGAGCCACACCGGTCTTACGTCCACGCTCCCCATTTGGAGCACGTGAGCCACACAGGTCTCACGTCCACATGCTATGCAAGACACTATGCATAAACACACAACACACACAGTGCACACGACCCCACTGGTCCATCGCATCATAATATGCATACATACACAAACACACAAAGTGCATCGATCCTACCGATCACCTCACCACACAACATATCACACATCATGCACCTAAGGCATATCGGTCCTACTGACCCAATCATCACAACAACACATAAACATGGCGCATATAAAGCGTATCGATCCTAGGGATCCTCTCATCACAACATATCACCACAACGCACTCAAGGCGTGTCGATCCCACCGATCCACATCCCTCACACAACATACAAACACAACGCACAACAAGCGTATCGATCCTACGGATCCACATCCATACTTATCTAAACTTAACACATAATCCACCGATTATGTCCAATGCGATAAACGCCGGCCACACGGCCCTCCCACACCTCAACATACTCTCAACACCCAGCTATCATCATAGCACATCAATCCGATCGCACTCAGCACCCTTATATCACCACATACAGGTATCATAACATACACTGACGCAATCCCTCCAATTAAGTGAGTATCAAGTAATTCACATCCTGCACCACACATACACTCACCACGGCTCACGATCACGCCTATCGTCAACATGACCAACAAGGGTCCAGAACCACAAAGGAAGCCAACAGAACAGCAGTAGAAACACAAACTGTTGTCGGGCTCGCTGGCCATTCGCCTGGCGAAGCCCTGCAGCGAACACTCGCTGGAACTCGCCTGGCGAAGCTAGACAGTAGCTTCTGCCAGCACCCGCTGGCTAGTTCGCCCGGCGAAGGCTGGCGAAGGCTCGCCCCCTTATTCGCCCAGCGAATACCTGCGTACTCAGAAAAATTCTGCGCACCAGAAACACCATCCACTCCCGATTCCGCCCGATTAAATTGAAACCCACAACCAACCACATATTGCACCTTAGTTACGGGGTCTATTCTCGACTCTATTCGACAATTCCTCAACTCTGTTCTCAAAACCAACTTCCGACTCAACTTCGAAATTACCCGGAAGCTCCCAATTTACTCAACCATCATTCTACAGCACATGCATACAAAATTAACATAATCTAACACAATAATCTCAGCAACAACAACATGCAATAGCATCAATTCATCATCAATCATCATCAACGTGCAATATATTCATACATGGGGTTAGGGATTCCCCTTCTACCGTCATTCATGTAAATACCAATTAACCGATATATCCCCCCTTACCTCAAATTCGTTGCTGATGTTGATGAAGCTTCTCCATCCACATGAATTGATAATCTTGATGATCTCCTGGACAAGCTTCAACTCTTGCTTCAGCCTTCCTCCATCGTGTTCTTCGCTTGTTTTCCCGTGCATGTGTTCCTCTAATTTTCCAAAATGCCAATATCCCCCTCATCCCAAATAATTCCCTTTTAATCCAAAAATCCCAATAATAATAATAATAATCCTCTTATTTCTTTTAATTCACAAAATCCACTTAATTCCAAAATTTCATTTAATTATATTTTTCTCATATATTAATGTTAGTAATAATAATGATAATAATTAATAATAATATTACATTACCATCAACTATCACATTTTTATCACTGTATACCAATATCATGAGTTCTTGATCCTCCAAATAATTTCTCAAAACACATCCACGAATAAAATAACTCTGAAACCAAAAATAATTAAAATGGGTGTTACAAATCACAATAATAGCTAGTCATTTGTCACTAATTTTCTCATGGAAACAAATCTCAAATGGTCCAGGTAATGCAATTATGGCATGTGAGCATGGAAGGTCATAAAAAAACTCAAACATCTCAATCCAAGACAAACTCATGTTAACAAAAAGGATTCATTAGCCATAACATTCAAAACATGAATAAGAAACTATGTGTCCATCAACCAAAGTCAATCACAAAAGGAAACAAATGATCATGTGGAGCAAATAAGGAAAAATGATCATGTATTGAACATAAAGACAAGGAAGTTATAAGCTTAAACAAGCAAATATAAAATGATCATGTATTGAACATAAAGACAAGAAAAGTGATCATGTATTGTACACCGTTCAAAGTGGCCAACAAGTATAAAATATATCATCATTAAAACATTTTCATAATACCATCATTAACATCACAACAACATCTTTGTAACAACACTCAAGCATCGCCACTTACAACAAGGCTTCTTAGCGTACACAATAAGTAATAACCACATTCCTAAACATATTAGACATAGAAATAATGGGAAAATAATTCACCTATTTATGCCATGTTGAAGTTATATTTATTAGCTTTCTAACACTTTAAACAGTTTGTCATTTGGATATACGGTGAAAAAATTATGATCAAAACCGTATTTAGCATTTTTGTGTGCTAACGCAGAGGTCGACGCATACAACCAGTTTTTCAATGAATTCATTTCTGGAAGCTACAGGTCGATGCATAAGGCATGCAGGTCGACACATACTGTTCCGTTTGCCTAAAAATCACTTTTTAATAGCACTTTTACACTAGTTTATTATGTTAGAACCTATGCTACAAAATTCTACCAACATAGACTCATTTTTTTGCTATCTTAGCATTCTAAATATCAATTATTTTCGTGTATTACTGATGGATTAACATCATGTAATCATCAATTTTTTATCTATGATTCAAACCCTAATAACTCAACAATTGAGGAAAACATATCAACAACCCAAAAACAGAATTGTCACACGTATAAGAAAGCGAAATTCATCATATAATCAATATATTATAACAGTATCATCATCCACTATTTTATAACATTCATATCATTATTAGAAAACACATAATTTATCAACTAAGAGAGATCAAGGTTCATAGGACACAACAACCCAACAACGCAAGAACCTAAATCCTTATCCCAGAATCCCACTCTTACCTTGTAATTCCTAGTAATCGATTTCTTCAAGCTAAACAGATGGATACTTCTTGCCCTAGCCTCTTTCACCTTCTGCTCTCAGTTTCACGTATGATGTAAAACTGACTTCACTATTCTCTAATTCCCTTTATTAAACCCCTCAACTACTGTTTACCTCATTTACCATCACTCATCCTCATACAATTACTATCATGTCCTTTAAATCTCTACACATCTAATATTCTATTTTATTTTATTTCACTACTATTATTATCGTTATCTAATAATCCAATAATTCAAATAATAATAATCTAACCTTTCAAATTCCAGTTTAATAAAAACATATTAAACCTAAATAATCATTTAAATTAGTTAATATATTTTACTGTTTAGCATAATTACCTAATTACTTAAAACAATTAATTAATTAACTATACTCTCTACATCTCCATCACTACACAATTACTCTCGCACCTCTAACACCTTAATTCCTACCATTTTAAGGTAACTATCCCACACAAAAGGTATCCCAAAACACAATAAAGCACACATAAATACATACATATACACTTATTGTATAATTTAATTACGAAAAATAATTAAAATGAAATGGGGCGTTACATGAAATCTAAGGGACATCCATTATAAAAGCATGCTGAATATTGAAAATCTAACCTATATAGAACATGAAGCGCTTAAAACATAAAGGCGTTTGAAAAAGTTCTCTAAGATGGATTGCAAGAGTAGAAAATTACTTGGGTTTAGGGTTTGTTTTCTTAAATATTTATTTGAGCACAAAATCATATATTTTAAATATTGATTTTATGTATCTAACCTTTATTTTGTTTTGCTTCAGAATTAAATGCATGCAAGATCCGTAGAGAATAATCTTGCACCTAACGTTTGATCTTATTCAATAATTCGAAGATAAAAAATCTAGATCTTCAGGGAATTTGATTTTTTACCTAGATCTCTAGGGAATTTGATTTTTATTTTAAACAATGTAATATTTTATGTAAACAATGTAATATTCTGAGTAAACAATGTAATATTTTGGGGTAAACAATGTAAACATTTCAAAAAGAGAAATAATCTTACCCATCGGATTTCAAGATAAACTGAGATATAAGATACGTTAGTTCTGAAAATAATAAAAGTGTTGTTGTTGGGGTTCGAACCCATGTGCATATAACTTTACCTCTTAGTTTTAATTCCTCCAAGGTGATAAGTGGCAAGTTGTCATGTTGCCCTTCGGTACATAGCTTCTTTAGCTGAGGTATTATGCATTTCGTGTTTGAGATAAAAAGCGTTTGTTGTAGTAGTGATCGTCGTGATTCTCCCTTTGATGATGACTGGGATTTTTTCCTGGTCTCTTCGAGAAGTCCTTATGGGAAGAGTTGTACATTTTGGCTCGTTCTTCTAAGAAGACTTTCGTTGCTTTGTCCCTGGTTAGATAAGGTTGTTTGGAAGTTCTTTGGTCAGACCGGGCGTGTGAGGAAAGAATCAGGATGGAGAAGTATAAACAGTTTGGCATCCCAACATGATACTTATTTTAAGGGAACTACAGAAAGCCCGTGTTTCTCTACAAGAGGTTCTTAAATCGTTGGCTCGATTCAACCTTTCTGGTACTATTGGTAGTCAAGTGGTGCATTGTTGATGCGGTAAAGCAGCAAGCAAAAAATATTAAGTAACCCAGTTTTGTCGTCTCCACAGGGATTAGTGCGACATGAATGCCGTTCAATGGTTTCCATATTTCCAAGCTTCTTGTTCAAAAGAGGTTCAAAGAACCATAAATAAAAACAGAAAATATAAAATAAAGACTGAAATATAAACGGAGCCTTGTTGGGATTGGATTTCATCAATTGATAACATGTGCATTCTTCTGATCAAATTAAACACCGTGCAATCATTCGTCTAATATCCTCACGTATCACTCACGACAGAGCTTATCTCTAACGCAACGTCGAGAAAATAACCGTATCGTCTCATTGTTGATCTCTCACACAACTCGACAACACAGAGCATTAAGAATTGATACTAACACAAATGCTAAGTCTAAAACTATCTCTAGCAATTAGGACCTAACAGGTAATCATCCTAGTTCCAGATCCAAAAAGTATATCTCTATCACGATTCAAATCAAAGATAAACAGGTAAACAAAGATAACACCCATATCGGATAAACAATTGTTTTGCAATAAACACAATGATCAGAATACGTACACACGCTTAACCCTTTTTACATGTATTCATCTAATCCGCCAAATATCGGTGAACATCGTTCTTCATCACTATTATCACATACACACACAATATCATATCGATCCTACCCATGCTACCCATGCTACTTAATCAACACAACACCATAGAAGATACAATGAATATCAACTTCAAAACCATGTCAAAAGTTTGTTCATTGATAGAAGAAAATTTGAGATCAAAGATGTGAAATGGTTTTGTCAAGACCCACAAACAAGCAATCAAAGATAAACATTCAATAGAGAATCCAAAATAGTTCACAAACATAAACTAGATGAAATACATAAGTTATCAAAAGATTACAATCCAAACCCCAACAAGAGATCGAAGATCTTACCTCCTCCCTCTTAGGGTTTTATGTTTCTCTCTCTAAAGAAATGAAGAGAGATGAGTTCTGATGTTCCAAAATGTTACTATCTCAAGTTTTCTCCCAAAAATGGAGTTATGACCTAAAAATACAAGAAAATGACTTAAATACACATTTTGGTTCTGTCACGTTCGCTAGGCGAAAAGCTAGCGAACAACTAGCGAACGGGAACTTTTGGCACTTTCAGATCTGTTCAATTCTGGGCTCGTTCGCTACCTGCTCGCTAGGCGAGCTGCTAGCGAACGTTCGCTACCTGCTCGCTACCTGTTCGCTACGCGAAAATGACAACATTTTGCTACTGGAAGTGTTCGTTGGAGACTCGCTGCGCCTTCGCTTAGCGAGTGCTTCGCTACCTTTCCTCGCTGCATCTTCGCCTAGCGAGCTTGCTGTTTGTTTGCTTGTTTTCTTGGTTCCTTTGTCCATTTCTTGTGTCTTACTTTTCAATTGTTTTGTGCCTAATTCCTGCACAATAACACACAAATCAAAGGTACCAAGAGATTTTCACGTTATATTGCAAACCAAACAAAACAAGAGTGGTTTTCAACACTTTTATGACAAAAATGAGTGAAAGATGCCAATATATGATAGATCAAATAAGTGAAGTTCGGCATCTAACAACTCGCCCCAACTAGCTTTTTGCTTGTCCTCAAGCAAAGTATGCCTCTCATTTCACAACAAGAGGATTTGCTCAAGATTAAGATTCACCCAAGAATGGATAAAATTGGTTCAAACACAAATGATGCAAACAAGCCATGGTTTCAAATATTTAGAATCAAACAATGCAAAAGAACTAACTTCTTATAACAAATATTAAGCTATGCATCAATCAACAACTATGTTTTTCATGAATGAATCACTCTAACTCTTCTCTTCGAATAAGGATTGAAGAAATTACTGTCGCACCTCGAAAAATCACATTCGAAAATACGACCCTCGCGCGAAAGGCGCGGAAATGCGGTTCGACAGAGTCGCCACCGAACTTTATTTTTCCCGAATAAACGGGAGAGGAAAATATCGAGAAAACCTCTTAAAACGAAAGGATAGGAACAGGGCTGTCGCAACCAAGTTCCGGGTTCGGGAGTCGGTTACGTGAGGGGAAGGTATTAGCACCCCTCACGTCCGTCGTACTCGACGGGAACCTCTTAAGGTAATTGTGGGGAGTGTTGTTTTAGGTTTACTTGTTTTCTTCTCGTTGTTAAAGGTAGAATTGGTAGGTTGAAAAGGTTAAAGACGCTAAGGAGAGATGGGTGGTTAGAAGATAGGGTGCTCGCCAAGGATTGGGGCCCTTGTGCCTACGTATGCTCATTCGGACGAGAATGAGAAATCAGAGCGTCGTAGTTCGACTACGGGAAAGGATGGGGGAAAACGGAAGATGGATAGAAGTGTGCTCGCCAAGATCATCGCAATCTTGTGCCTACGTATCTTATATTCAAGAATGAATAAAGAATCAGAGCGTCCGTAGTTCGTGGAGACGACCACGAAAATATGAGGTTTGAAATGGGTTGAAGTTGAGTTGGGAGACGAAAGAGTGACTGACAAACAACCTAAGGGCGTGCCTCAAGAGCTTGTCATTCAAGAATTCAAGGAATGCGAGATCCCAAGAACTCAGTTCTTTCGGAAATTGAGTTGAGTAAGTTGAAGATAAGAGTGGGATGTTTTGAAAACGAAAGAATGAATTAATAACAACTCGGGGGCGCGCCCAAGAGTTACTCGTTCAAATATTCAAAGAATGCTAGATTCTAAGAATATCCCTCTTTCGTGAGTTTGTGAAAGGATTGAATCGAAGAAATGGCATGCGAGGCCAAAAGGAAATTGTTCTGAACTGGTTCGACGACGCGTCGAAGATTTGATTGAAGATGGAACCGGCTTGACGACGTGTCAAGGGTTAAGGTTGTGAGAAACGACATTAGTCCCTGAGGGTGCTCCTAATATCGAAACCACGGGGAATTGTGAATGTGTGTGCAAAATGTCGATGGTTGCGAATGCGTATGAGCACTCGGCTTAGGAGGACGTTTGAGAATGTTTGAGTTTGAAAAATTGAAAGAATGAGTGAATAACAACTCAAAGGGCGTGCCTTGAGAGCTATTCATTCGAAAATTCAAGGAATGCTAGACTCCAAGAATCTCCTTCTTTCGAAGTTTGAATTGAAAAAAGATATTTAAAAAGGTCGAAAGATTGAATGAATAATAACTCAAAGGGCGTGCTTCGAGAATTATTCACTCGAAAATTCAAGGAATGCTAGACTCCAAGAACCTTCTTCTTTCGAAATTTGATCAAGAAAATGTTTGAAAAAGATTTGAAGTGAAATGAGGTATGAAAATAGTTTTGAGGTACGAGGTGAGAACGTGAGATTGGATTTGGAAATGGGAGAAATGACAATTATTTGATAAATGAGACGCGGGCCTCACAACCAATTAATTGGGGTATTATCGAAATGCTAGATCTCGACGACACCTTTTTCATTTGGAGAATGCTTGAATGAACAAAGGAAATATCACAAAGAATGCCAAATTCTCATGACATTTCTTTGTTAGAAAAATATAATTTTTGAAAATGAGAGGTCGAATAATACACTACTTAAGGTGTACACCTTAGTAATGACTATCCAAAAATTCAAGAAGTGCTAGACTTCAAGAATTTAGTTTCTCACGATTTGATTTAAAAAATAATTTGAATGAAGGTTTAGGAAAATTATTATTATTTTTTTTTAGGATGGTTTTGATTTAATTTAAGAAATAATGTTTGAATAAACAATGAATATATTACACAGAGTGCTAGACTCTTATAATATATTTTTGTTCAAATAATTAAGAACATAACGAAAAACGAATAATATTATCCAAGGCGTACGCCCCAATAATAATTATTCAAAAACTCAAGAGGTGCTAGACCTTAAGAGTTTAATTTTCGTGATGGATTAAGAGAAAGATTTGTGTGTTGAAAAAAATATATATTGGGACAGGATTTAAAGAAAATCAAACACATTTTAAAAATAGGTTGAAAAAAATAAATTGTAAGTTAAAATAAATTAATTTAGATTTAGTAAAAATAAATTAATCAAAATTTAAGAGTAAATTGGAAAATAGTCCAAGGTTTGATTTAGAAAGTAATTTGGATGTGTGTTAAAACAAGCTACTTATTAACAGATAAAAATGACTTTAATTAATAAAAACAAAATTTTAATTACTAAATATAATTATGAAAGTGGAAACCATGAGTTTAGAAATCAAATTTTATAAACATACATATGCAGCCAGTATGCAGCCAACATGCATATGTATCATGAAAATGGAAACCACAAATAAAATTTTGATTACTAAATAAACATAATTATGAAAATGAAAACCATAAATATAATTTTGATTATTAAATAAATATAATTATGAAAATGAAAACCAATAAATATAAACAGCAACAACTCAATAGTAATCTTTTGACAGAACAACCCGAATATTAACGACGTCACGTCGGATATTCGGGAAAGTTGTAAAACGACTCAAACAACCACAACATGCCTTAAAAACAAAATGATAAATACATTGAACACTAATCAAGCCTAAACGGATACAAAGTATCATGGGACCAAAAGATGCACCAATTTACCGACGTCGGCTTTGGATACGGAGCTTGATATGAACTAGATCGATGAAACCTTGAATCTGCAGCAGCATAATCAACTCTTCATCTTATCGTCAATGATATTGCTCTGCGAATTCGTGTTATGGCTACTCGTCTTTCTGCTGCATAATTAAAATGCTGCCAGCCAACTGCCATGATCTATATTGATACCGTTACCGTTTCGTCAAATAGACACGCTTCGTATTGATCCAGTTGCGCGCATGAATCACGCTTAAACCCTGCATAGAAACTAACAATATCCAAACAGACTAGGAGAATACATTTTAGGAGTCCAAAACCAACCAAACAGAGTCGTATTAGAAGTAATGTCAAGCCAAAAATAAAGAAATCAAAATCAACACGATATTCACAAAGCTATAAATTTCAGCAGTGATGCACACAAGCAAATACTTTGGCCAAGTTATTATCCCACCGTCGATTTCTAAAGGCAAATCAATGCTGTTATGCTATGATTTCTGCATTCAAAAACCCAAGTCGAAAATGGTTTATGCAATCTGCACCGAGTTGAGTTGTTAGCGAACGAAATGTCGGACTCAAATCACTCCCAATGATGCTATCATTCTTCGTGTCGGAAACTGAAAGTTGCGAAGCCTATGCACATGATATTTCAGGCTCTCGTTGTATAACCAAAATTCTGGCAATGTCTCATCCTGCATAAAATCGACAGCAGCCCAAAATAGAATAGCAAACATACTTTGTGAATTCAGAGCTGACAGAAAGCAGGAAAAAAAGTGGAAGACGCAATTCTAGCTATTACAATATGGTTATCCTGAGTTCTATCTAACAGCAAAAAAACCTTGAAACAAGAATAGGCCATCTGCAAAACTTAATATCGCACCATTAAATCAACACCATTAAGTCAAAATCCTAAACTTGTTGTGACAAACACAGGTGTAAATCGGTTTTTTAGAAATGGAAATCATATTAGTGGTACAACAATGATTTAAAGTAACGGACAATACGAGTCGTGTACAGCATGTCACGATATTAACAACAACATATCATGGCCTTCCAATGGTCTTACACACAAACACACAATCGATTGATACCAAAATATATACATATATATACATTCTTCAGTTAACAAGTCAAACACACATAAAAAGAGGAAGATAGAACAGCAATAACACCATAGCACATAATGCTTTAAGGGAAATCTCAGAAAACGAACATGCTTTGTCACAGAGTAAAAGCAGGGCCATAATGCGTTCTTGTATCCAACAACAGAACTATTAAAACAGCACCAAAATTATACCACAGCCAAATAATAAACATTAATGTTTAGGAAGATGTAAACTATGCAGTTCAAAAATGTTTATGTTTATGCAGTTTAAAATCACAGATGTAAACTATATAAAAAAAACTCGTGAAGATTAGACAAGAAACAGAATATAATGACAGGAAACTGACCAACACGATTAAATTCGTAAAACCAGAAAGAAGAACCAAACCAACCGGAAACGATTTATCCACCTCGTGTTATTGTTGATTCAATGAAACGCCTTGTCGATGCTCTCTGGTGGATTATGTTGATGTGCCCTGACTGGAAAACCGACGAAGTCTAACAACTGTTGCTGAATGAAGACGAGCTGATGATGGTTTGTGAAAAGAACGAGTGGAGAAGAAGATTTCGTAAGAGGAGACGGTTTGAGAATCGGTGGTGGATTTGGGGTGAAGGAGCGATTGGGATTTCGGTGAGGGTGAGGGTGAGTTCCGGAAGAACGGCGCCGATTTAGGGTTTTGCTAGGTTTTCGGGTGAATTTTGGGGTTTTCCTTAAAGGGACCGCCGCTCTAGGGTTTTGAAAGGGGAGATGAACAGTGTCTCCCCTAGGTTTTCCTTCTGCCTCTTTTAAAGCCAAACCGAAAGGGCCTCCCAACATTGGGCCTCTCGTTCAACTCCTGCCCTTCTTTTTCTTTTCTCTTTTTTTTATTTTTTTCAAATTAATTAATTATTAAAACAATATAAATTAACATGGGTGTAATTAAATAATATATAACTATTAACAATAATTACTAAATAGATATTAACAAATATAATAACAACAAATAAATGTTAAAAAAAAGTTAATTAAATAAAAATTGATAAATACACAAAATATTTATTATTATTAGTAATATTTTTTCAAAAGGAAAATCTTAAGAAATTAAAAAAGAATAAAATATTCACCAAAAAGGTTTTTTTTTCAGGCCACGTGTCACGCCTTAATTGGTCAGAAAGAAAATTTTTTGAAAAACGCCCAATTTCGGGTGAACACGTGTCCAAACGGCATGAAACAATAAATGCGAAAATATATACAAAAAGGGTAGGACAAATTTAGGGTATGACAGATGCCCCTATCTAATAGGCTTAAACCCAGGAGGATGAATTGCATTGGCGTTCACATCCCTGAGGTAGAAGTCTATTAGATATAAAAAGACCCTGAATTTGTCCGAAAGAAAGGGAGATGCTTGAGAATTGAAAACGCTGGATGATGTAAACCTCTGAGCAAACTATCACAAGTCGTCATCACCAAAAGGATGATGGGACAAGACACACACAGCTACTGCCATCAAAAGGGTGACAGAGCAAAACACATTCGCAAAATCTGACATTAATGACTATGACAGACCCTTCATCAAAAGGATGACGGAGCGAAGCTCAAACCCATCGCACAATCTATCATTAATGACCATGATAGACTCCTTCATCAAAAGGAAGACGGAGTGGGACACAGCGCAAATCGCACAATCTATCACTAATGACCATGATAGACCCCTCCATCAAAAGGATGATGGAGCGAAACACAAATAAACACAATCTATCACTAATGACCATGATAGACCCCTCCATCAAAAGGATGATGGAGCGAAACACAAATAAACACATCGCACAATCTATCATTAATGACCATGATAGACCCCTCCATCAAAAGGAAGACGGAGCGAAACACAAATAAACACAATCTACCACTAATGACCATGATAGACCCCTCCATCAAAAGGAAGACGGAGCGAAACACACGCCAAACAATATCGCACAATCTATCACTAATGACCATGATAGACCCAACACCAAAAGGATGATGGAGCGAAACAAGCAAAATTCGCACAATCTATCACTAATGACCATGATAGACCCCCCACCAAAAGGAAGACGGAGCGAAACACACGCCAAACAATATCGCACAATCTATCACTAATGACCACGATAGACCCAACACCAAAAGGATGATGGAGCGAAACACACGCCAAACAATATCGCACAAACTATCACTAATGACCACGATAGACCCAACACCAAAAGGATGATGGAGCGAAACAAGTAAAATTCGCACAATCTATCACTAATGACCATGATAGACCCCCCACCAAAAGGATGACGGAGCGAAACACAAATAAACTCGCACAATCTATCATTAATGACCATGATAGACCCCCCACCAAAAGGATGACGGAGCGAGACAAGCAAAATTCGCACAATCTATCACTAATGACCATGATAGACCCCCCACCAAAAGGATGACGGAGCGAAACACAAATAAACACAATCTACCACTAATGACCATGATAGACCCCTCCATCAAAAGGAAGACGGAGCGAAACACACGCCAAACAATATCGCACAATCTATCACTAATAACCATGATAGACCCAACACCAAAAGGATGATGGAGCGAAACAAGCAAAATTCGCACAATCTATCACTAATGACCATGATAGACCCCCCACCAAAAGGAAGACGGAGCGAAACACACGCCAAACAATATCGCACAATCTATCACTAATGACCACGATAGACCCAACACCAAAAGGATGATGGAGCGAAACAAGCAAAATATCGCGCAATCTGATACCGACGAAGTACCAGACCTACCACCAAAAGGGTGATAAAGCGAAAACACAAATAAAATATCGCACAACCTGATACCGACGAAGTACCAGACCTATCACCAAAAGGATGATAGAGCAAAAACACCAACAAAACATTGCGCAATCTGATACCGACTAAGTATCAGACCTATCACCAAAAGGATGATAGAGCAAAAACATAAAAACATCGCGCAATCTGATGCCGACGAAGTACCAGACCCACCACCAAAAGGATGGTAGAGCGAAAACACAAACAAAACAAGTCGTTATCACCAAAAGGATGATAGGACAACACAGATTTGAAGTTTACCAACATCAAAAGGATGCAGGCTAGGTTGAACTGACGAAGTTCGACTATCACCAAAAGGATGATAGTAAGGCAATTGACAACGGTCACGCTTGCTGGGTACAACTCATTGGGGAATCCCTGAGAGGAAAATTGAAATGAGTCAACGGGGTACGCCCACCACCTTTGCTTGGAAATCATAATTTGCCAAAATGATTTCATGGTTGCGCCCATGAATTCCGAAGAGGATGCCCCTGACTGGGCTGAATTTGTCTTGATGTCTTGTCTTCTCAACAAAAGGTTGAACAACTTCATGAGGAACGCTTATGGTTTTGCTGAAGATGCCCCTGTTCGGGTTGGATCTTGCACTGAACTTCTTGGATTTGCCCAACAAAAGGCTGAACAACTTCGTGGGGGACGCCCACGGTCTTGAATGGTATACCCCTGATTAAGCTGAATGTTGATTTGGATATTTGATCAACCACGAGGTTGAAATACGTCATGGGAGACGCCCATGGTATTGAAAAGATGCCCCTGACTGGGCTGAATCTTGCTTTGAATAACTTCGAATTTTGTGGGAGAAACCCACAATTGCAGAAGATTGCCCCTGACTGGGTTGATGACTGTTTTGAAGCTCTTGAAAATCGTGGGACAAACCCACCATCTTGTGGAAGATGCCCCTGACTGGGCGATCGATGGTCTTGGAAATCTTCGGGATTGATCCTGGACCTTGACTTGCATATATGAATGCTTGATGATATGATGTTCCATATGAGTGGAAGTTCAAATGCAAATGCTGACGCGCGGAGACGCAAGAGCTGGGGAAGTATGGTATGATTGGTATGTATGTGACGCAAAAATGCTTATGATGATGAATGCAATGCGTATGATGCATATGATGCCGACGGGTCATTGGAAATGTAGGTGGAAATGCCAGCGTGGTGGACTTTAGGTAGTTGCCAATGCAGATTGGACTTCGGGTGGTGGGAGGGATTGACTTCCTCGACACGCAGTTTGTTCGAAGACGTCACGATTGAAGCAGAAGATGTCCTTGATGCCTCAAGTCTGGGATATTTGGATGACTGTGAATTTGCTTCAGAGAAGGTTGCAACTCTGTTTAATGGTCAGGACAACCTGGTCTTGTCCCAGTCTGAACATGGTAATGGTCTGCCCCAGATTAACCAGTTCTGACGTAAGGAAGTTGAGCTCGGATGACCTGCCCCTGCTCGAACTGCTGAATGCTTTGCCCCAGCCTGTGGGTTCTGAAATTATCTTGCTACGTGTACGCCACTGAAAGTCAAGTTTCTCCTCAATTGCCCCTTGCTGGAGTGTCTTTGAATACCTAGCACTGATTTGCAGATATAATTGTACATTCACAAATGGTAATAATTAATGCAAAGTTCAATGTAAGTTTTGAAAAAGTATCGTTTTATTGAAGTGTCGTGATAGTGAGACGAATGGACTACTAGCCCAAACATTGTGCTGTTTGATTGATGCGAAAAGATGCTTACACCAATGTTAATGATTAACAATCATGTGAGGAGTCAGGTTACGCAACCTTGCGATAGCATGCTTTCAAAATAAACCTCGTCTCAATTAGGTCTTTCAAGGGTTGTAACGTGGTCTGGTTCACGGTTAGGAAACAAAAGGTTATTAGGCTCAAAGTATGATTTGTACCCACCCCTTCTTCATAATGGTCTCCAGTCCTACGCTCAGTTAATCCTACACTTGTCTTGACGGTATAAACTTGATGGTTCAAGGTTGGCTTGACGTGGCAGTCACCTTATTTGGTTTTTTGATGGATGTCAGTGCCCCTTGACTTGGGTGGCTACTGAATCCTATTTTGTTTTTTGTTGAGGGTTTCGGGGTCCTCTTTTGCTTTGTTTTGATCCCTAACTTTTGCATGGATTGACTTCGTTTGTCAGATCCATCGGGATTGCCTTGATTTTGCCTAAGTCCCCTCTAAGGTGTCTGACTTAGCTGGCTTTTGATTCTTTTTATTTTTGTTGTGACTGCCATGGCATGGGTTTTTGATGAACAACCGTCTTTTAGATATTGATTCGAATACGGGATTGGATTAACTGAACGCTACCCTGCCCCAGGTTGAGTGTAGGGGTTTAAATATCCGAAGGAAACTGCTACTTCTAGGCTCGAAGTGGTTTACTAGGGATTAACTCCTTATATCTCCGGTGTTTTGGGGAATTGAAGCAATGCCTGTACATCACTGACGAGATTTGGTCTGAAAGCATACCGTTTGCAATTATGGGTATCTCATTTTCATCATCCTCCCTCAAATCATGCTAAGCAACAGTGAATAAAGTGAAGTGAATAAATGTGTCGGTGATAAGTGAAAATGAGTGAATACGACATAACTAATTCAAAACATGCATAAACGATACATTAATGAAAACCAAATACGAATGGCAATTGTTCAAAGCATACAATACTTAAATAAACAAAGACAAAACATAAGAAACGACGAATAATGAAATGGCAGCATGACGGCCTTCTTCGGGGTGAACTTGACTTGACTAGATTTGGTCTGATGTTAGCACTAGTTGGCTGGTGGCATAGAGTTGTTGATGTCGTTGAGATACTTCCCATCAAAAGTGAGAGCTTCGTTGTCAATCAGGTCTTGAACTTTGTGCTTGAAAGCCCTGCAGTTCTCAATGTTGTGACCTGGAGCGCCCTTATGGAACTCACAATGAGCATTCGCGTCATAATCGGCAGGAAGGATAGTTGGGGGAGCTAGATCTCTTGGGACAATAGCCTTTTGTTCCATTAATTGAGCAAAGATATCTGCATATGTCATTGGAAGACTATCGAATACTCTCTCCGGTTTCCATGTCCTGTGTTGATTTTGCTGACGCGGTTGTTGAACGGTCTGCCATTCTGATTCCTTTCCAGTTATGGAGAGGGCTTCGAAGATCTGATCCATCTTCCTGTTGAGGGATTCCAGCTCCTTCCTGATAGCAATTTGTTCTTGCCGAATCTGCTCCATCATACGTCTGGTATTGGCTCTAGTTGCGTATTGGTGTCGAGGAATCAGCTTGATTTACTGGAGAAGAAGGAACGGAGACATAAGATTCTGTTGAAGGACTGGCAATGCAAAATGCACAACATATGAAATGCAATGCAAATGATATGCAAGATGCAATGCAAGATACAAGATCCAGGATCACAGGATCATAGTTCAAACAACTCCTGAAGCTGGTAACTGCGATAGATAAGTAACCATAATTCCTGCTCAACGGAAAGTTGACAGGTAAATCCTATATGGGAAGATCTAGACACTCTACCCATAAACCCACTCACGGGATGGTTTCTATGTTTGGTTCCCAGGATTACGGACACTAGTCGTATTAGCGTCACGCAACAGGCTGGCTGCATTACGACGATAATGACGATAAGGTCTCTCCTGAGCGGGGTCCTCGTGCTAGGCACACAAGGAGCGAGTCCTTGGGGACTAACACTACACGACCACCAATATCGGAACTGGTGCTAACAAAAGGTTCCCAGAATCACGGACCCTTCATTAATCAAGTCGTGCGACAGGCTAGCTGTGTTACAACAAGATCTACGAATAGGTCTCCTCTAGAGGAGCTTTCATGCTAGGCCCACAAGGAGCGAGTCCTCGGAGACTAACACTACTCGACTACCAATTATAAACTATGTGTTCTCTCTGCTTTTACCAAAGCTCGGGTGTAGAGCTTTACTCATGATGCCATCCCAAGAACCAACCGGCGACAAATCACAAATAAAATCTATAAGAGAACAAAAACAAAAAGAAAACAAATAAAAAAACAAACACTCCTCACAAACCAAAAGATAGGCTCGACTCTCTCTTTGCATGGAGCAATGCGTCCCCAGCAGAGTCGCCACCTGTCGCACCTCGAAAAATCACATTCGAAAATACGACCCTCGCGCGAAAGGCGCGGAAATGCGGTTCGACAGAGTCGCCACCGAACTTTATTTTTCCCGAATAAACGGGAGAGGAAAATATCGAGAAAACCTCTTAAAACGAAAGGATAGGAACAGGGCTGTCGCAACCAAGTTCCGGGTTCGGGAGTCGGTTACGTGAGGGGAAGGTATTAGCACCCCTCACGTCCGTCGTACTCGACGGGAACCTCTTAAGGTAATTGTGGGGAGTGTTGTTTTAGGTTTACTTGTTTTCTTCTCGTTGTTAAAGGTAGAATTGGTAGGTTGAAAAGGTTAAAGACGCTAAGGAGAGATGGGTGGTTAGAAGATAGGGTGCTCGCCAAGGATTGGGGCCCTTGTGCCTACGTATGCTCATTCGGACGAGAATGAGAAATCAGAGCGTCGTAGTTCGACTACGGGAAAGGATGGGGGAAAACGGAAGATGGATAGAAGTGTGCTCGCCAAGATCATCGCAATCTTGTGCCTACGTATCTTATATTCAAGAATGAATAAAGAATCAGAGCGTCCGTAGTTCGTGGAGACGACCACGAAAATATGAGGTTTGAAATGGGTTGAAGTTGAGTTGGGAGACGAAAGAGTGACTGACAAACAACCTAAGGGCGTGCCTCAAGAGCTTGTCATTCAAGAATTCAAGGAATGCGAGATCCCAAGAACTCAGTTCTTTCGGAAATTGAGTTGAGTAAGTTGAAGATAAGAGTGGGATGTTTTGAAAACGAAAGAATGAATTAATAACAACTCGGGGGCGCGCCCAAGAGTTACTCGTTCAAATATTCAAAGAATGCTAGATTCTAAGAATATCCCTCTTTCGTGAGTTTGTGAAAGGATTGAATCGAAGAAATGGCATGCGAGGCCAAAAGGAAATTGTTCTGAACTGGTTCGACGACGCGTCGAAGATTTGATTGAAGATGGAACCGGCTTGACGACGTGTCAAGGGTTAAGGTTGTGAGAAACGACATTAGTCCCTGAGGGTGCTCCTAATATCGAAACCACGGGGAATTGTGAATGTGTGTGCAAAATGTCGATGGTTGCGAATGCGTATGAGCACTCGGCTTAGGAGGACGTTTGAGAATGTTTGAGTTTGAAAAATTGAAAGAATGAGTGAATAACAACTCAAAGGGCGTGCCTTGAGAGCTATTCATTCGAAAATTCAAGGAATGCTAGACTCCAAGAATCTCCTTCTTTCGAAGTTTGAATTGAAAAAAGATATTTAAAAAGGTCGAAAGATTGAATGAATAATAACTCAAAGGGCGTGCTTCTAGAATTATTCACTCGAAAATTCAAGGAATGCTAGACTCCAAGAACCTTCTTCTTTCGAAATTTGATCAAGAAAATGTTTGAAAAAGATTTGAAGTGAAATGAGGTATGAAAATAGTTTTGAGGTACGAGGTGAGAACGTGAGATTGGATTTGGAAATGAGAGAAATGACAATTATTTGATAAATGAGACGCGGGCCTCACAACCAATTAATTGGGGTATTATCGAAATGCTAGATCTCGACGACACCTTTTTCATTTGGAGAATGCTTGAATGAACAAAGGAAATATCACAAAGAATGCCAAATTCTCATGACATTTCTTTGTTAGAAAAATATAATTTTTGAAAATGAGAGGTCGAATAATACACTACTTAAGGTGTACACCTTAGTAATGACTATCCAAAAATTCAAGAAGTGCTAGACTTCAAGAATTTAGTTTCTCACGATTTGATTTAAAAAATAATTTGAATGAAGGTTTAGGAAAATTATTATTATTTTTTTTTTAGGATGGTTTTGATTTAATTTAAGAAATAATGTTTGAATAAACAATGAATATATTACACAGAGTGCTAGACTCTTATAATATATTTTTGTTCAAATAATTAAGAACATAACGAAAAACGAATAATATTATCCAAGGCGTACGCCCCAATAATAATTATTCAAAAACTCAAGAGGTGCTAGACCTTAAGAGTTTAATTTTCGTGATGGATTAAGAGAAAGATTTGTGTGTTGAAAAAAATATATATTGGGACAGGATTTAAAGAAAATCAAACACATTTTAAAAATAGGTTGAAAAAAATAAATTGTAAGTTAAAATAAATTAATTTAGATTTAGTAAAAATAAATTAATCAAAATTTAAGAGTAAATTGGAAAATAGTCCAAGGTTTGATTTAGAAAGTAATTTGGATGTGTGTTAAAACAAGCTACTTATTAACAGATAAAAATGACTTTAATTAATAAAAACAAAATTTTAATTACTAAATATAATTATGAAAGTGGAAACCATGAGTTTAGAAATCAAATTTTATAAACATACATATGCAGCCAGTATGCAGCCAACATGCATATGTATCATGAAAATGGAAACCACAAATAAAATTTTGATTACTAAATAAACATAATTATGAAAATGAAAACCATAAATATAATTTTGATTATTAAATAAATATAATTATGAAAATGAAAACCAATAAATATAAACAGCAACAACTCAATAGTAATCTTTTGACAGAACAACCCGAATATTAACGACGTCACGTCGGATATTCGGGAAAGTTGTAAAACGACTCAAACAACCACAACATGCCTTAAAAACAAAATGATAAATACATTGAACACTAATCAAGCCTAAACGGATACAAAGTATCATGGGACCAAAAGATGCACCAATTTACCGACGTCGGCTTTGGATACGGAGCTTGATATGAACTAGATCGATGAAACCTTGAATCTGCAGCAGCATAATCAACTCTTCATCTTATCGTCAATGATATTGCTCTGCGAATTCGTGTTATGGCTACTCGTCTTTCTGCTGCATAATTAAAATGCTGCCAGCCAACTGCCATGATCTATATTGATACCGTTACCGTTTCGTCAAATAGACACGCTTCGTATTGATCCAGTTGCGCGCATGAATCACGCTTAAACCCTGCATAGAAACTAACAATATCCAAACAGACTAGGAGAATACATTTTAGGAGTCCAAAACCAACCAAACAGAGTCGTATTAGAAGTAATGTCAAGCCAAAAATAAAGAAATCAAAATCAACACGATATTCACAAAGCTATAAATTTCAGCAGTGATGCACACAAGCAAATACTTTGGCCAAGTTATTATCCCACCGTCGATTTCTAAAGGCAAATCAATGCTGTTATGCTATGATTTCTGCATTCAAAAACCCAAGTCGAAAATGGTTTATGCAATCTGCACCGAGTTGAGTTGTTAGCGAACGAAATGTCGGACTCAAATCACTCCCAATGATGCTATCATTCTTCGTGTCGGAAACTGAAAGTTGCGAAGCCTATGCACATGATATTTCAGGCTCTCGTTGTATAACCAAAATTCTGGCAATGTCTCATCCTGCATAAAATCGACAGCAGCCCAAAATAGAATAGCAAACATACTTTGTGAATTCAGAGCTGACAGAAAGCAGGAAAAAAGTGGAAGACGCAATTCCAGCTATTACAATATGGTTATCCTGAGTTCTATCTAACAGCAAAAAAACCTTGAAACAAGAATAGGCCATCTGCAAAACTTAATATCGCACCATTAAATCAACACCATTAAGTCAAAATCCTAAACTTGTTGTGACAAACACAGGTGTAAATCGGTTTTTTAGAAATGGAAATCATATTAGTGGTACAACAATGATTTAAAGTAACGGACAATACGAGTCGTGTACAGCATGTCACGATATTAACAACAACATATCATGGCCTTTCAATGGTCTTACACACAAACACACAATCGATTGATACCAAAATATATACATATATATACAGTCTTCAGTTAACAAGTCAAACACACATAAAAAGAGGAAGATAGAACAACAATAACACCATAGCACATAATGCTTTAAGGGAAATCTCAGAAAACGAACATGCTTTGTCACAGAGTAAAAGCAGGGCCATAATGCGTTCTTGTATCCAACAACAGAACTATTAAAACAGCACCAAAATTATACCACAGCCAAATAATAAACATTAATGTTTAGGAAGATGTAAACTATGCAGTTCAAAAATGTTTATGTTTATGCAGTTTAAAATCACAGATGTAAACTATATAAAAAAAACTCGTGAAGATTAGACAAGAAACAGAATATAATGACAGGAAACTGACCAACACGATTAAATTCGTAAAACCAGAAAGAAGAACCAAACCAACCGGAAACGATTTATCCACCTCGTGTTATTGTTGATTCAATGAAACGCCTTGTCGATGCTCTCTGGTGGATTATGTTGATGTGCCCTGACTGGAAAACCGACGAAGTCTAACAACTGTTACTGAATGAAGACGAGCTGATGATGATTTGTGAAAAGAACGAGTGGAGAAGAAGATTTCGTAAGAGGAGACGGTTTGAGAATCGGTGGTGGATTTAGGGTGAAGGAGCGATTGGGATTTCGGTGAGGGTGAGGGTGAGTTCCGGAAGAACGGCGCCGATTTAGGGTTTTGCTAGGTTTTCGGGTGAATTTTGGGGTTTTCCTTAAAGGGACCGCCGCTCTAGGGTTTTGAAAGGGGAGATGAACAGTGTCTCCCCTAGGTTTTCCTTCTGCCTCTTTTAAAGCCAAACCGAAAGGGTCTCCCAACATTGGGCCTCTCGTTCAACTCCTGCCCTTCTTTTTCTTTTCTCTTTTTTTTTTTATTTTTTTCAAATTAATTAATTATTAAAACAATATAAATTAACATGGGTGTAATTAAATAATATATAACTATTAACAATAATTACTAAATAGATATTAACAAATATAATAACAACAAATAAATGTTAAAAAAAAGTTAATTAAATAAAAATTGATAAATACACAAAATATTTATTATTATTAGTAATATTTTTTCAAAAGGAAAATCTTAAGAAATTAAAAAAGAATAAAATATTCACCAAAAAGGTTTTTTTTTTCAGGCCACGTGTCACGCCTTAATTGGTCAGAAAGAAAATTTTTTGAAAAACGCCCAATTTCGGGTGAACACGTGTCCAAACGGCATGAAACAATAAATGCGAAAATATATACAAAAAGGGTAGGACAAATTTAGGGTATGACAATTACGCGTTTGCAACCGCGGGGACAATTTCACTCAACTAACAAACAATGTCAATATCAATTAAATTCATACAAAGTCTAACAATCAAAAGCAAAAATATGGAAGCAAGAAGATCACTAAGGTCTTTAAGGTTGTAGCTTGGTCGGGTTTACAAACAAGGGACATTTCTAAGGCCATGGAAACGAAATTGTTGATGCAAAAGAGGCATTCACCGTACACGTTATTTACATATCTCAACTTCATTCCATTCATTTCTTAATTGCAAACCTTCCCAACTTTATTTCACAACTTATTCTTTCACTATTTTTCTTTTCCAAGCAAGCATTCTTTTTCTCATATTTTTTTTCATCATTTTTTTTTTCATTTTCACATAACAATTTTTTTAATGCTTGCTTGAATTTTTCAAAAATTGTAACAACCTACTATATTCCTTTTTCATTCGCCCCAACTTAACTTTTACTCAACCCTCAAGTGAATGCTCTTAGCTTTTTATGGCAAAGAATGCAATTAAAACAAATTCAAGGGTTCAAGAAAAATTTTAAAATCTCACAAAATTAAGAATGAGATTCACATTGTTTAGGCTCAAAGGGGTTAACGAATTCTCTCTACTCACGGGTAAGTTGCATTCGGACATAGTTGTGCTCAATATAAACAAGTGCCTTGATCATTTCTAATGCTTCCACAAATTCATAATGATACAAAGATAAATCATGAATCATACGAATCAACAAAGTTTATCAGAAATCCAGCATTTAGTAAACAATGGAAGCTTTCTCACAAATTGTGGTTTTTGGTCCTAAGTGAAACAATCATTCAAATAAGTTGCCAAAAGAACAAATTTCATTTGCACAAAGACTTAAGTTCTTAAGCATTCTAAAATTCTAAATGAAGGAAACCATGTACCTTGACAACATTCACTTGTTTCATACTATCATTGCCATCCAAACCCGGTCGAAGCTTCATTGAATGCTTTTATACCGATAGCAACCACTCTAGAAGGAGTTTTCGTCATTCCTGAACATACTAGAAAAAACATAAAAAGGAAAAAATATATACAAAATATACAAAGCTTAAAAACATAAAACCGTTGCAATGCACTTCAAAATCTCAACACCAATCCCCGACAACGGCGCCATTTTGTTGATGCGGTAAAGCAGCAAGCAAAAAATATTAAGTAACCCAGTTTTTTCGTCTCCACAGGGATTAGTGCGACATGAATGTCGTTCAATGGTTTCCATATTTCCAAGCTTCTTGTTCAAAAGAGGTTCAAAGAACCATAAATAAAAACAGAAAATATAAAATAAAGACTGAAATATAAACGGAGCCTTGTTGGGATTGGATTTCATCAATTGATAACATGTGCATTCTTCTGATCAAATTAAACACCGCGCAATCATTCGTCTAATATCCTCACGTATCACTCACGACAGAGCTTATCTCTAACGCAACGTCGAGAAAATAACCGTATCGTCTCATTGTTGATCTCTCACACAACTCGACAACACAAAGCATTAAGAATCGATACTAACAAAAATGCTAAGTCTAAAACTATCTCTAGCAATTAGGACCTAACAGGTAATCATCCTAGTTCCAGATCCAAAAAGTATATCTCTATCACGATTCAAATCAAAGATAAACAGGTAAACAAAGATAACACCCATATCGGATAAACAATTGTTTTGCAATAAACACAATGATCAGAATACATACACACGCTTAACCCTTTTTACATGTATTCATCTAATCCGCCAAATGTCGGTGAACATCGTTCTTCATCACTATTATCACATACCCACACAATATCATATCGATCCTACCCATGCTACCCATGCTACTTAATCAACACAACACCATAGAAGATACAATGAATATCAACTTCAAAACCATGTCAAAAGTTTGTTCATTGATAGAAGAAAATCTGAGATCAAAGATGTGAAATGGTTTTGTCAAGACCCACAAACAAGCAATCAAAGATAAACATTCAATAGAGAATCCAAAATAGTTTACAAACATAAACTAGATGAAATACATAAGTTATCAAAAGATTACAATCCAAACCCCAACAAGAGATCGAAGATCTTACCTCCTCCCTCTTAGGGTTTTATGTTTCTCTCTCTAAAGAAATGAAGAGAGATGAGTTCTGATGTTCCAAAATGTTACTATCTCAAGTTTTCTCCCAAAAATGGAGTTATGACCTAAAAATACAAGAAAATGACTTAAATACACATTTCGGTTCTGTCACGTTCGCTAGGCAAAAAGCTAGCGAACAACTAGCGAACAGGAACTTTTGGCACTTTCAGATCTGTTCAATTCTAGGCTCGTTCGCTACCTGCTCGCTAGGCGAGCTGCTAGCGAACGTTCGCTACCTGCTCGCTACGCGAAAATGACAGCATTTTGCTACTGGAAGTGTTCGTTGGAGACTCGCTGCGCCTTCGCTTAGCGAGTGCTTCGCTACCTTTCCTCGCTGCATCTTCGCCTAGCGAGCTTGCTGTTTGTTTGCTTGTTTTCTTGGTTCCTTTGTCCATTTCTTGTGTCTTAATTTTCAATTGTTTTGTGTCTAATTCCTGCACAATAACACACAAATCAAAGGTACCAAGAGATTTTCACGTTATATTGCAAACCAAACAAAACAAGAGTGGTTTTCAACACTTTTATGACAAAAATGAGTGAAAGATGCCAATATATGATAAATCAAATAAGTGAAGTTCGGCATCTAACATGCATTTGTCAAGGACATTAAAAGAAAGGGCCCAAACTCTTCTTCTCAAGGAGAGTTAGATCTCTTGTGCAGACAAAATGTTCTTCTAGCTTAACAATTGAATTTTTTTGTCTCTCTGAACCTTTGGGAGGTTGTGGAGTCGTTTGAAAATTCTTTACAACAAAAGGAGCATTTCCATCACCCGCTGATTATTTCGAGAGAGCAAATCTGCCCTGATCAAGTTGTTCAAGATGGTCAGACTGTCTTAATACTTGAATAGGGCTCATGTGCCCCCTTTCCCACTATTTTTTAATGTATTGCAATTTTGTTGTTAGTCGAGTTCTCTATTGCCCTTGTTTAAAGTGTCTTTGTTATGCTTAAGAGAGATATCTCACCTATTCACCACAAACATTTTGAGAAAGAAAATAATAAAGGAAGAAGCTTTAAACTTAGATGTAGAAAATCCAGAGTAATGCCACACTTTCCTTTAAATGAGTCTTTTCATATTAAGAGAATGACATTGACTTAGATATAAAATCAACAAGTGTACTACTTACATCACTTAAATGAATGAAGTTTTTTTGTACCATAATAAGAGAAGGACTCCAACTTGGATTTTGAATCAATAAGTGTGCCACTTAAATCACTTAAAGGTTGGCTAGGGTTTGACTTGAAGTTTTAGGTTTGAAGCCACAAGGGGCTATGGTTTTGACTTGAATGAAATTGAAGCCATAAGGGGCTATGGTTTTGACTTGAATGTTTGAAGTTTGAAGCCACAAGGGGCTATGGTTTTTACTTGAATGTTTGAATTTTGAAGCCACAATGGGCTATGGTTTTGACTTGAATGTTTGAAGTTTGAAGCCACAAAGGGCTATGGTTTTGACTTGAATGAACTTGAAAACTCCAAGGGGAATCCTAATGTTCTATTGAAGTTGAGAACTTCAAAAGGGAAACTAGGGTTTTAACTGAGTTATAGTTTGAGTTGAGTCTAAACTTAAGGATGAGTATTGAAATGCAACAATTGTATGAATGCAAGTGTCATGAATATAAATGTCAAGAGAAACTTAACAAGACAAAATTGATTAAGCTTTTAAATAAATGTAGTTATCAAGGATGAAATGATTATGATCAAGAATGGTATATCAACATTTGAGTGAGCATTAGTCAAGTGGATATGTTCATCATGGTGAGAGTTTATGAAGGAAATACTTGAATATGTGAGCAAAAATTTGATCAATTGAAGTAATTACAAATAAGTTCAAGCGAGCCATATATTCAAGATGAATCAAAGAACAGATGAATATAGTAAAAGGTAAACAAAACCCTAATAGAAATTTATGAGAGAGAAACTATGAACAATAATTTCAATCATGGTTGAATCAAGGGCTTTGGGAATCCAAACTCAAATGGAAGCCCTAGTAAAGAGGTTTTGAAAAGATTAATCAAGATAAAACTCTAAGGTTTCACCTAATTAAACATTTAGTCAAAGTATTTTTCAAAGGAAAATCATTTTAAACATGGTATGAAAGACAAAAAAGTTAAGGAAACATGTTATAAACATCAATCAAGGTTTAAATAAATATTTATGATCAATTAGGTTAAGGAAACAATCAAAAGAAAGTCATTTAAAATGTATAAAACACTTTAAAATGGCCTAATTTTCCACCTAATAAAAGTGACCAAAATAAATATTATTTTTGGGATTTTTTGTGGATTAGTAAAATAGGGAAGATAAATAAGAAGTGTGAAAAAATTGGCTCAAAAAGATCAATTTTTCTTGGTGAAATAACTTAACGAAGTTGTGAAGAAAAACATAAAAAATAGTGGTAAAAAAGAAAGGAATGCTCCCACCAAGGGTTGAACTCACGCCCTACAGTTCATGGGTTTAAAACTTTATCAACTATGCCACGTGTTATGGGTTGAACTAAGGGTGCACAATGTAAATAATATATGAAGTTTTGTGTTTGAAAAATGTTAAAAAATAAAAGCAAAAGGTCTGGGGCGAGGGGGATTCCAACCCCAAACCTTGGACACACACAAACGCATGCTTCAACCACTGGGGTGGTGATACATTTGTGAATTAATTTACAAAATAATAATAATATATTAAAACTTCATTTTATTTTGAAAAATGGCGCCACCACCAATGTCTTCTTCTTCTTTGAGCTCCATCATCATCTTCCAATTCTGAATTTCAAAAACCTTCATTTTTTCATGAAATTAAAAGATGTAAAGATCAAAGTTGTTGGAAATTTCACAAAGAATTGAATGGAATCATTGAATTTCATCTATATTCAATACCTCAAAAGGAATTAATTACATAACCGTATGAACCCTAATTTGAAAATTCAAAATAAAATCCCATATTTTCAAGATATCATGCAATTGATTGAGGGAAGATGATCCTTATATTGCCATAAATAAGTTGGTAAGTCAACTAATCACATATGATGCATGGATTATAAAGTTTAAGTTTTGAAAAAATTACCTTGTAAATGAAGAATCAAATTTCTTGATAGAGGTGTTACATATGCAATATCTTGATGCTAACAGCTTCCTTGACCTCCAAGGAGTATGTTGTGGTGCTTGAATTGACTTTAAACTTTATTGAACTTCCTGGCCAAATCAATCTACAACTTTGAAGCAAGTGACATATGAACTTGATGATTCTGGTGTTACAGAATGTGTATGAGAGTTTGGATTACTTCTATATGATGTATATGAAGTGTTTGAATGCCTGGTTTGGTTGGAGATTGATTGGAGTGGAAATTCCAAGTTTTCACTTCTTTATAATTTTGAAATTTGGAAAGAGAAGAATTTCTTAAAAAACAAGCTTCTTGCAATGTTTTGGTGTGTTTTGAATCATAAAATTGAGCCTTATTTATATGAGAATGTCTAAGATATTTGAGAATTTGAGAGGATTAGGATGCATGTTATATCCAATAGGTGATGTCATGTATCTATTACTTGAGTGCTAAGGTATATAACTTCCATTCTCACATGGCTACCAATTATGATCTTTTGAGCTTGATTCTCTCATATTGCATCTCATCCCTTGGTGTTTTGATCATTCTTGGACATATTATAGTGTTTTTTTTGGCAAATTCACTATTGCACTTTAATGCTAGAGGATAAAACTTCACTTCCTAGCTTTTGAATGATTTTTATCACATGCCAAGGGATAGAACTTTGAAAATTTTGTTGTGATTTTGTATAGCACATGGTGCATGATGATTTTGTTGTTGATCTTATGAAGAAATGCAGCTAGCAAGGTAATCCAAGTCGTGTAACACAAGTAGGTGTGGCAAATCTGTCTTGAGAAATCAGTTGCAACAAGGCCTCTTGTGAAAATCATATCTCCTTGCTCAAGTAAGATAAATGGATGTTATTGGTCCTTTTAGAAAGCTGATATAACATACTTTAAGTTCGGGTTTCAAGGCTTCTCTTGAATCAATGTGGATCATGAATAAAAATGGCCTTAAAGTTGGCTCTAACACAAGACAAATTATGTCTGAAAATTTCTAATCCAAGTTCAAAAAGTATTGAACCCCCAACTTCATGGCTTTATATCTCTTAATCTACGCATTTTTTGGGAAATCATCCTCAAGGACAAAGTTTTAGTATGTATCGAACTCTTCAAATTGGTCTTTAGATCAAAGAAAATGGTTACTTGGAATTGAAGTTATGGTTTTGGCAAGTTGGACAAAAATCATGATCTTTCATAACTTAGAAAAAAATTCAATTTCTTCAATGTTGTCCTTTTTGCAAGTAACCTCATATTTTTTTTATTACTTTTCTTGATTGATTATGATCAAAATCACACATTATCATCATTCTTGACATGAGGAGCCCATGGTTGACTAAACATCTCAAAAGTTAGACTTGATTTTGATCACAATTGACTTTTCATCAAGTGAACTTGAATTTTGTGATCTTCAATAAAATCAAACTCTAGGTCTAATTGAACACTATGGATGGACTCCAAAGGTGTTTTTGAGTGACTTAAAACATGTCTCAAGGCTTGAGATCATTTCTTGGCCAAAAGTCAAAGGTGCAGTTGACTTTTCTTCAAAAACCCTAGTTTATGGACCAAATGACTTTGAATTGCTTATGAATCAAGTTCTTTGGATCAAACCAAACATAACAATGGACTAATGTAATTCATTTGAGGTCCTTGAAATATGACTTGGGTTATTGGATCATGCCCTGCTCCAAAAGTCAACCAGGGATTGAATTGGGTCAAAAACCTAATTTAGGTGTATCTGAGGACTTAAGCCTTGTTGAGCTTGTCGTGATGAAATCTTGCACATGATTATTTATGAAGGGAACCTATTGATCTTCATGGATGAATAAGGGTCTTGAGATGTTGAATATAATTCCCTTTCTTTGATAATTCATCTGCTTGAGCCCTTGGGGAACCACCTAACTTGTAAAGCAAGCAAACACACACACACACACACACACACACACACACACACACACACACACATTTTATAACTTATATGGGTTAGTGATACTTAAAGACACACACACATATGTAATGAATTTTATGCAAATGAGGTGGCATCTTAGGGGTAAAAAACTAGGGTATGACACCCTAAGTTTTCCAGCTCATTGAAAGTTGCCTTTGTTGCCTTTCATCCCTAAGCATACCACATAATCTTGCTTAGCGAGCAAACCCTCCCTTGCCCATGAAGTAACTTAACCTTAATTCATGAATCGTCATACCTCGCTTAGCAAGTTTGATACTGCTCTAAGCAATCTTTATTTCTTATTCTTGAAGTTACTTAGCTATTAAGTTATCTTTTGTCGCCTTTACCCATTTAGTGAGACCTCGTTCTTGGCTTAAGGAGCTTTGGTTATTGAAGTGTTCTTTTTTACTAGTTTTTTTCCTGTTTTCTTGGTTCTTTTTGCCTGTACTTAATGAATACAGAGTTAAAAACTTCATACAAACGTTTTATAGTGTTTAATTGATAAATTGAGGGGTTTTCATTGAATACTCGCATATTAAGTTAATAATGCTTATTTATTTTGCATGTTTTTGAAACTTATCACCAACATCCTTTTCATTCACCATGTCGGGTGTACTCAGTAAGCCACCCCTTCTTAATCAGCTCTTCTTTCACAACCTTCAAATGGATACATTTATTTGTGTTGCTGACGCGACTCTTGTGGAAATGATAGTGTTTAGACTTGTTCGTCTAAGATGATTATATGAATGAGTAAGGATTCATGATCCCAACTTTCTTGAATTTAATGTTTGCACACTCTTTCTAGATTTTCTCTCTTAAAGTTTATAAGGGAGTGTATGCGTTGAGCTTGGATTGGATACCACGATCCTCATCTTCTTTATGATGGCCATTATCTCTTTATAGTGCTCGACTGTATCCAAAGTTCCCTGCTCTCCGAGCTCTCTCTCATTCTTCAACCAGGAGATCCTCTTCATAATGGATATATGGTTGAGTCCTATTCAATAAATCACTCAAATTACATGCTTCCTCGAACCCTAGATTTTCTTGAAACATGGAATCCCATCTTAACCCCTTCTTGAACATCCATTGTTTTAGCCCATCGCCCGTGCCCCCAATGCTATTGCCACTTTTCTGAAATTGTCAATGAACTCATGCAGGGTTTCTTTCTTATTCCCAATGACCCCGCTGAGTACGACTATGGTTGTGGGTTTTCACTTTCGAGTGGTAAACTGGGCAATGTAGGTTAAGATGTAGATGCCTCCAGAACTGGACTGTTTTATGGCATAAGAGGCGGAACTCTGGCAGTTTCATCGGCTGTAGCAACATCTTGTTAACGAGGGAAAAAGTGACTTTGGATGTCACAATGCTTGAGGAATATGATGATAGATCTGTTGGAGGAAGAGGTTGAAACTTCAAGGAAGAAAATCACTGAAGCTTCAAAAAAAGGCTATTTGAATCTTTGGCGAAAATACAATGATTTTTCATGGAAATTAGCATGAATCATAATTCGATTTCCACATACAGTTTAGTTAGGAACTACAAATGAAAGGTGGGGTAGTAAAGTTGTATCTTGTTGTAGTGAATATTTACTTTTGATGTGGTAGAAAGAGTGCTGACCTGCAAGGTTAGTACTTCAACGACCAACTTAGTGAGAAAAAACAGAAATAATGTGTGAGCGAGAATGAATTTGAATACCTAAAATGACGCGTTTTACCCTTATATACTAAGATGATACAAATTGCTTCCATATGATGCAGCGTGCTATGTGAACAACCATTAGATTGAACCAGTCATTAATTGATGTACTAGAGGGCATAATTACCTTCGTTTAATTAGAACAAAGGTCTACCTAATGCATGTCTTTAAACTTAAAATCCACTCTTTAAACTTTTTCTATGAACTTTAAACTTTTTCTATAAACTTTAGGAACGACACCGATGACATATACCTATGAAATTACTTTAAAATTAATTCTTACTTGAAACTAATATTTGAAGTCTTTGTTTTCATAAAAGCGCATTGACTAATGCACGCATATTATTAAGGGTGTTTATTCTTTTGTTCACCCATAAAAGTCTATTTTTATTTTGCATACTTTACGATTTTTGTTGTTGCATACATTAACTAGCTATAATTCAAACGGAGTTCTATTTATTAATTTAGAGTTATCTTTATTTTATTCCACATCATTATGTCCTATCTATTAATTTACATAAGATAAATGGTTAGAAAAGATAATAAAATATGATTAATATTATGTATTTATGTTGCTAGAACAATGACTTAACGTAAGATAATTTGTATCTATCAATATGTGGAATCATCCATCATTCAAGAAGAGACTAAAAGAACAAAAAAAACACATGAGGTCAAAGAAAACGACAAGATTGTAGGACCTACCCACTACTGTCCCTCCAAGTCTATAACATTTATTCTTTTTCTCTTGTAATCTTTCACCTTTGCCATTCTCGTGTGAGTCTATAATAATTTGTATTATTTCCTATTGTTATTAAGCAATCAAATTGAAGGACATTTATTTATCTTTTATTAAAAAAAATGTTTTTTATATTTATTAATTAATTAATATATTTGATTTATATATTTTCCAAGTACGTTATTCAATAAATTAATTAATTTTTTTTTATAAATAAAATTAGAGATAATAATATAATGGATAACATTAAATAATTAATATTAATTAAAATTTATTTTAATTAATATTTAATATTTATTATATTTTTTAAACTATATATATATATATATATATATATATATATATATATATATATATATATATATATATATATATATATATATATATATATATATATATATATATATATATATATATATATATATATATATATATATATATATATATATATATATATATATATATATATATATATATATATATATATATATATATATTAATGTTTGTATAAAAAATAAACTAAATTATTTTAATATATTATTTATTTCATTTTAATATGTTAGTTAATATTAATTTTAGGCAAAATATCCTTCTTGGTCCCTTAACTATACTTCGGGGTTCATTTTGGTCCCTTAACTTTAAAAAATTCCATATTGGTCCCTTAACTCTTCAAACGTTCCATATTAGTTCTTTTTGACCTATTAGCAACGGAAAAAAAAAATCAAAAAACCGTCGCTAAATCCGTCACTAATAGGTCAAAAAGGACTAATATGGAACATTTGAAGAGTTAAGGGACCAATATAGAACTTTTTAAAGTTAAGGGATCAAAATGGACTCCGAGATATAGTTAAGGGACCAAGAAGGATATTTTGCCATTAATTTATTATAGTTTAGTTAAAATGTTAATTAATTTAGTTTAATTTTTTATTACTAATTTAGTTAAAATGTTAGAAAAATTATTTTAGTTTAATTTAGTTTATATTAATATTAATTTAGTTCAAACATTAATATTAATTTAATTTTGTTTATTAAAACATTAATATTAATTTATAAATAAAATATTAAAATAAAATTTAATTTATAAAAACGTTTAAAATAATGTAATTAAATAAAATGTAATTTAATTTATATTAAATATTAAATATTAAATAAATAAATAAATCATAAACATTTCAATATGCACCTAAGTTTAATTTATATTATATTATTTAAAACAAATTATAAACAAAAGTATAATAGTCTAGTGATAATGAAAAGGGTCAACAAAACAAAGCAGCGTACGCCACAAATTTTATTAACTGTGTTTACATAGAGGCCAAAACAAAAGAATCTTTGAATAGCAGAGATGGAATTTGTGTTTTTTTATAGGATTTTTTTCAAATTTGTCCCAAATGACAGAAGTTAAAATATATATTAACCCTAAAATAATTTATTAAATTATAAAATACGATACTCAATACAACATCAATACCAATACTTGTATAAAATAATAGTTTGAAAAATAAATAAATTAAAGGCCTAATTGCAATTTTGGTTTTTTTATTTTTATTTTTATTTTACTTTTGATTCCCTATTTCTAAATTTAAAATTTTTGTCCCCCTATTTTCATTTTTTATTTTATTTTTAATCCTTTTATTTTAAAATTTAAAATTTTAGTTCTCTTATTTTTATTTTTTTAGATTTTTGATCTCCTTTTCCAATTGAGAAGAAGACTAAATTCAAAACAAACTTTAAATAGGGGGATTAAAAGTAAAATAAAATTTTTGATCTCTTTATTTTTATTTTTTAAATTTTTGATCCTCTGTTAAATTTGTTCCAAATTGAAAAAGGGATCAAAATCCGAAACAAAATTTAAAATAGAAGACCAAAACTAAAAAGAAAATGAAAATAGAGGGATTAAAATTTTGAATTTTAAAATAGGGGGATCAAAACTAAAAAAAAACTAAAATTAAAAAGACAAAAATTTTAAATTTTAAAATAGAGAATAAAAACAATAAAAAAATAAAAACAGAAAAAGCGAAATTGCAATTAAACTAAAAAATATATAAAAATAGAAGGACCAAAATTTTAAATTTTAAAATAGGAAAACTAAAACTTAAAAAAAAAACAAAATTACAATTAAATTTAAATTTAAAATAATAATGCTAATTTAGATGCCAATATCCACCAACAAATAATTTATTTTTCAAATATATTAAGACTACGTAGCAAATAAGCAATTAAGAGGAGAATATTTGATGTTTATCTCTCCTTCTCACAATAAATTTCTTCTTTTGAGATTTTCACAGTTTTTAGATAATAATTAATTCTGTTAATTTTAATGATAAAATGAATTTCATTTATTAAAATAACCATATTAATAATAAATAATTAATTAGTTATATGAAATTAAAGCATAATAAAAAAAGATAAATTAGTAAAAAAATATTAAAAAAACAAATAATGTAAAACAAATAAAAGTAAGAAAGAGAATATCTATTCTGAGATGGAAAGACTACTTATTTTTACTGTTTTTTAAATTTCTTTTTAAATATTCAAATTGGGATAAATTAGAAGTGCAATTCTTTAAGAGTGATGTATGCTACTTCTGATATGAGGAATAAATTATTATCATTGGCATTTATTGAGGTAATGGAAATAATTTTTGGTGTCTTTCGGATCATAATTTATTTAAATAAAAAAGCATGTTTTCAACCAAAAGAAAGGACAAGAGTAGATGGATTTTTTTCTCTCCCTCTATTTCACCTATGCCTGGAAGCAAGAAGAGTTTAGATGTTTTTCTAATAAGACAATTTTATTTTTAAAAAAAGATAACAAAGAAATTTTGGAGGCTTCACCTAACCCAACCAAAATCAACAAAATTTAATGGTATTTGTTTCAAATTAAAAACTATACTTTTGTAGATAAATGGTTAGGAAATAGTTATAGTCATCATGTTTGTTAGACGGTTAAAAAATAATTATTCTCAAGTATAAAATTTTTTGAGAATGAAATTAACATTTAATAATTTATATATTCTTAGTTTTTTTTAATGTGAAAAGGTATGAATGTCAATTCCAATGATATTTTATGTCATTTTTTTAAATAATATAAACTATTGTTAGAACAAGGAACCATAAAAGTGATGATTTTTAACGTGGAGAGTGAGAAAATGAGATAGAGTGATTATTGATGGTGAAAAATAGTGATTCATTATATATATATATATATATATATATATATATATATATATATATATATATATATATATATATATATATATATATATATATATATATATATATATATATATATATATATATATATATATATATATATATATATATATATATATATATATATATATATATATATATATATATATATATATGATATTGTGTGAGGTAGAAGTAACATAAAATATTTGTAAATTCTACCGCTGTAACTGGTTAAAGACAGAGTGTAATCAATTACTAAACAATTATATTTCTACTGTAATTGGCTACGGATAAGGTGTAACCAATTACGCCAATAGATTTTTTTTAAGGGAATATGTAACCGATTACAGGCACGTGAATTACACTTTTTCACTTAACACATCACCTTAATTCATGTGCTACAAGTTTTGCATGCCCATATGCTTCTTTAATCTCTTGAATCCAATCGACTATACTTTGGTCAGCAAATCAGCCACTTGATTTTCATTTCTACAATACCCCAACCTCAACCTTCCTTCACTAACAAGCTCTCTCAAGTAGTAAAACCTCATCTCAATATGTTTGCTTCTCCCATGTGCAATAGGATTCTTAGCAAGATTTATAGCAAAAACGTTATCAACCATGAGCGTTACAACATCACCCTCTTTACTGCATAGCTTCCTCAACAAATTCATCAACCATACGGCTTAACATGCACACAACAAATCTACAATATAATCGGCCTCACAAGAAGAGAATGTCACTACTGGTTCCTCCTTTGAACATCATGAGATTGGTGTTTCTCTGAACTTACAGATGTATTCAGATGTGGATTTTGTATCATCTTTATCTCTGCACCAGTTGGAACCGATATATCTGAGTAAATTGCACATTATGCCCTTGTCCGTTGCGGGAAAAAAAATCCACATCTAATTGAACTTTTGACATATCTTAGAACCCTCTTAATTCCTGCCAAGTGAGACACATTCAATCTCTCCATGAATCTGCTCACAATTCTAACACAGAAAACTAAATTCGGTCTCGTATTACACAAGTAATGTAAGGATCTAATCATCCTCTAATATTGAGATGAACTAACATCCTGCTCATGCTCATTCTTTGACATCTGCAACCTTGATTTAGCATGAGTAATGGCAATGTTACAATGTTCCATTTCAGTTTTTTCTTTTCAAAATTTTAAGACCATACCTTTTTTGGTGCATAAGCAGTCCCTTATTGGACTTGTGAAACTCAAGGCCAAAAATTATGTCTTGTGGCCAAAGTCAGTCATCTCAAATTCCTTCATAAGCTCACCCTTGAACTTAAAAATGCAGCCTTCATCGCTTCCCATAATCAACAAATCATCTACGTAGAGACAAAGAATTATCATCCCCATTTGCATCCTTCTTCACATACATATTTGTTGAAGCCTATCTCTTTTAAGGAACCATTTATCCTCTTGTTCCAAGCTCTTTGAACTTGGTTTAAATTGTACAAATCCTCCTTCAATCTATAGAACTTTGATTCTTGGTTTCTTATAAAGAAACCTGGGGGTTGCTTCACATATACCTCCTCTTCCAACGGTCCGTTTAAAAATGGAGATTTGACGTTCATTCGATAAATGGACAAATTGTTGTTTGCAATCCCAACAATCAATTAGATGATCTCAATTCTTACTACTGGTGCAAATACTTCTTTAAAGTCTATTACCTCCTTTTGCGGAAATCCCCTAGCTACCAATTTAGCTTAGTGCTTCACAACCTCTCTTTGGGGATTTGCTTTAACTTTGTACACGCGTCTCACACTTATAGGCCTTTTTCTTTGAGGCAGATCAACTAGGTCCCAAGTGTTGTTCTTCTCAATCAATTCAAGCTCCTACTTCATAGCATAAATCCATTTTGGATCACTCAAATCCTCCTCTATTTTAATGGGTTCGGTTTCAGCCATATGTGCAAAATGGACAAAGTCACTATCGTCATTAACTTTTTTGTCTTGGAACAGGTCACAATCTTAGAGTCTTATAGGCAAACCTCTTTGCCATGTTGATCTTTCATGTTTTCTTTGATTCAAGCTTAAACAGGGGTCATTTATACATCTTTAAGCACTACAATAACCAATTTTTCACTTCTATAATTGGTTACAACCTGTTGGTAACCGGTTACAGGTTGTTGCACTTCTTTTATTCCATCGAAAATGACATCTCTACTAATCACGGTTCTCCTGTTTTCTACATCATACAACCTGTAGCCATTGGTAGAATAATACCCTACAAGTACCATTTTCTCTCATTTGTCATTAAGCTTTTTTCTAAGTTGATATGGAACATGTCGATATGCCACCGAACCAAACACTCTCAAGTGACTAATGTTCTTTATAAATTAATACCAAGACTCTTCCGGTGTGACATTTTCCAGCTTCTTTATGGAGCATATGTTCATTAAATAAGTGGTTGTGGAGATGACTTTTACCCAAAATTATTTCGGCAAGTTCTTTCCTTTTAGCATGCTCCTTAACATGTTCATGATAAAGAGATTCTTCCTTTTTGAAACACCGTTTTGCTGCGGTGTATAAGGCAGCACCACCTCATGTATAATGCCCTCTTGATCACAAAACTTCACAAAATCATTTGAGACATATTCAACTCCACCATCTGTTTGAGAACTTTGATTTTGTGACCGATTTGCCTTTTAACCACGGGCTTGAACTTCTTGAACACCTATAGTACCTCATATTTTATCTTGATTAGGCATGTCCATAGTTTTCTACTGTGATCATCAGTCCACACGCAGCCGAATACACCACCTCAAGATGACACTTGGTTCTATAATCTCTACCTCTGCTGACATTTCCTTATGCTGCTTCGCTTACACACCTTTTTCCTAAATTTCAATCGGTATGTTGATCAATGGCAGCCCCGTTACCATCTTGTTCTTTTGTAAGGCGTTGAGATCTCAGAAATTAAGATGCCCAAGCCTATAGTGCCATACCCACTCTTCTCTACTAGCCGCTGTAGCAAGACACCTATGTTCCATAATCGTCAATTCAACTTTGAAAGTTCTATTTGGATTCATATGAGCCTTTAGGACCAAAAATCTGTTTGTGTCCATAATGCACAACGCATTATTTTCCATATGAATCTTGTAACTTTTCTCAAGTAATTGGCCAATAGTTAGAAAGTTAAACTTGATTTTGGGAATATACAACACATATTTTATCATATAATGTTTACCATCCCTTCTCTCAATAGATACGTCACTGATCCCTTCCACCGCTAGAGTGATATCATCCGCAAATTTTACCTTGTTCTTCATAGCACAATTGATTGTGACAAACCAATATTTTCTTTCTATTATGTGTGTTGAACATTTGGAGTTCAAATATCATTGACTGCTGCATTGTAAAACCTATTTTATATCACCACATAATTTTCTTCTGCATGTAACCAGTTATAGTATATAGGTAACCAGTTACGACCTTCTCTACTAGCCCGGTTTAACATTTTACAATTGTCTTGTTATCTGCTACTGCTGCATTCTCCTTTAGTGATCACTATTAATAGTCTGTTGTCATCATCATACTCTTGTCTTGCAACTCTAGCTTCATCTTCTCGAGGTTCTTTCTTGTTTGCATTGTACTCTCTTGCAAAATAACCATATTTTTTTTTACAATTAAAGTATTGCACACTACTTTTTCCTCCTTTTTTATTTCCTCATCTTCCTCTAATGTTTCCACCTCTAGAGTTGTATAATCCATCATCTCTATTGCCACCACTTTCACCTTTTTAAAATGTTGAATTCTTGTAATTTTGGGATTCTATTCAGCGAAAATTCTTAAAGTTCTATCTACATTTGTTCATGGGCCACATTCCCTTCTTCTTGTCTTTTTCATTGAAACGGGCTTACAAAGCGGTCTTTGCCTTTGTCTTATCAACATTCCTTTTCTCCATTCTCAGATCATGAGCTTTAAGTGAGATTTATAGCTCCTTTTTTATCATTGTTGTGAGATCCTTCAATTCCTCAATCGCAACTACTACATTGTCAAATCTTGACGTCAAAGAACGCAAAATTTTGGCGACGACATATTTCTCTATGACTTTTTATCCACGCTCCTTTACATGGTTCACCAATCTTGTAATTCTTATAGTAAATTCCACAATGGTTTCCTTCTCCTCCATTTGAATTAATTCAAGCAACCTTTTTTGAGTTTGTAGCCTTACCACCTTTGCCTTATCAGCTCCTGTATAGTTTTTCTCCAAGATTTCTCAAGCTTCCATTGAGGATATAGAATCACCAACCTTCTCAAAATTATTGGCACCAACACATTGGTGAATGAGATAAAATGTCCTGTAATCTTTTGTCTTTTATTCCTTATGTGAGGTTCTTTATGCAACCATTACACCTTCTACGAGTGGACTAACATTATTATCGATCACACCAATAAGATCTTAGTAACTAAACAACACATACATTTGCTTGTACAACTTGTGGTAATTCTTCGCATTGAGAATTCAGAGATTCGTAGGGATACGTTCATTGGAGATGGAAAGCATTTTTGCACACTAAGTGTTTGATGGGTCAAACCAAGCTATTGATACTAAATGTTAGAACAAGGAATCACAAGAGTGGTGATTTATAATATGGAGAGAGAGAGAGAGAGAGAGAGAGAGAGAGAGAGAGAGAGAGAGAGAGAGAGAGAGAGAGAGAGAGAGAGAGAGAGAGAGAGAGAGAGAGAGAGAGGGGAGAGAGAGAGAGAGATTATTAAGTGTGAAAAATAGCTACCCATCATTAATGAGATATCCCAAGGGTATATATACAATTACATTGAGTGAGGGATAAGTAACAAACAAAAAATTAGAAAATCCTACAGTTGTAATCGATTACAGACATAATACAATCAGTTATTGAACGATTATGTTCCTACTGTAACCGATTACAAATAAGGTTTAACCGATTACGCCAACATTGTGATTCTTTCTTAAAGGGGGTGTAACGTGAAATACTTTTTTTTTCACTTAACAAATATTAATATTCCTAAGAGCATTAAATTATATGCCAAACACTTGAGCAATACCTTTATATCATATAAAACACCAGATACCCTTCTCCATTTCAACCACTCAGCTTGAATACAATGGTTTACATCCCCTTCTATTTCTCCATCATTTTGTATTAAGGATTCAAGATATTTAAACTGGGTGACATGAGGGATAATATGGTCTCCAAGTTTTACCTCTTAGTTAGAAAAACTTCTTATTTTATTGAACTTACATTCCATATACTCCGCCTTACTTCTGCTTATGCGAAAACCATGTGTTTCTAAAGCTCCTCTTCAAGTTTTCAATCTTTCATTTAAATCCTCCTTCGACTCTTCAAAAAGAACTATATTATATGCACAAAAAAAAAAAAAAAAAAAAACATGCATTTCGGTGCTAACTTTTGGATGTGTTTCGTGAGTACATTCAAAATTAAGGTAAAAAGGTAAGAGTTCAAAGTTGAACATTGATGTAAACCAATTGTAATGGAAAAATTGTTTATCTCTCTACCCTTTGTTCGCACATTGGTCGATATCTCTTCATACATATCTTAGATAGTTCGAATATATGCAATTCTAACTTATTTTTTTCTCTAAAACTATCTTTTAATTTTGATTTTAAATTAAATTATTTGTTAAACTATCTCTCTATCTTTAATGCATGAGTGCATTAAAAAAAAACAAACGGACTTAGACGTAATACAGTAGAGTAAATTTCTCATAACTTAATTTTTTCACTTAACACATCATATATAAGACAAACAAAATCTCGCCAAAAATATTGTCCTCCTTTATTTATTTATTTTTACTAATTTAGATAAATTGTTCAAGATAATTTAATTTGAAATTGAGGGAGTATTGCTTATCCTAATGGTAATTTAATTTGGAGAGAAAAAAGTCATAAACTAGTAAATGAAAATTACAAGTTCCAGGCTAAAATCAATTACTAAACAGAACTTGAGCTAAAAAGCACAAAAATGTAGAATTTGTTACAGCAAGAATTTCTATTTTTAATGCATTATGCAAAATTTTAAAGTTATTTTCTGTTCTTAAAAATTATCTTCGAAAGCACCTTTTATACATATTTTATTTGTTTTTAAATTAAATTTAGATTTTATACATAAATTTATTTTAAAAATATATTTCTGAAATTTTTTTTTAAATATATTTTTAAAATCTCTTAAAATTAGATAAAACTCGAACCTGACTAATTTTTTTTTCAAATATCATACTGTCCAACCACCATAATTAGCTTAAACCGTTATTGACAAAATAAAACAATAAAACAATGTGGTATACTTATTCCTTTGTAGAATTTATATATTTATTAAAAACATATAATAATGATCTACCAACAATAAATACATTTACATTAAAATATTACAATGTAATGTTAGTATATCTTTTCCTGATCTGTAGTGTAGTGTGGTTGGCCAATTTTAAAATATTTTAAAATTTTCAAAAAAATTTCAAAGATCTATAAATTTATTCATAAAATTTAAATTTAACTCAAACGAATAAAATGTGTATAAAAAATATGTTCGGAAAAATATCTCCAAAAATAGAGAATTTTTTTAAAAATTCAGGTGGTTAGAGGGTGCGTTAAGAAATTCTTTTGAAAAAAAATGTGATGGTAAAATGGCACAAAAGTGAGAAAAAACAATGAGTCCTACAGAGTACGGGTTCCCTTTTGTTGCCTACATTCTCTTCACTGTGCATTAGTCACTTTTCACATTGGCTTTCTACTGTTATGTACTCTTACTTGTATTTTGCCAATTTGCCACAGTGGAGTTTCTTTTGAAAACAGGTCCTGTGATGCTATGTTATTATTAAATGATCAACATTTTGAAATGAAACATGACAGTAAAAATTCACTTGCATGGCTTTTTTCAGAAAAAAAAATCAAATAATATGAACAATTTTTTTAATTATTAAATCAGAAATCTAGAAGAATAAAAACTCAACAAAGAACAATTTAATGCTTTTTCATAAGCTGGAAAAAAATTGAAGAAAACATAATTCCTTATTAAAAAGTTATCCAAGCATAACTGCAAGTCATTACTCACAAAAAGCTACACTACACATGACTTTATGGAAACCACAATTATGTGTATTTTTTTTTTCCTTCTTGAAACAAAATTGATTAGGTAGAGCAAGCTGATCGGCTATCAGGATTTGTAGGATACCGCTTAAACAGGGCCTCCAAACTCCAGATGCATGAAGGAGTCAAAGCCTGTATATCATATAAGAAGACACATAACCATTAAAATCAAGAGAAAAACAAATTCTACTCATAATGTAAAACTATCCTCATTAAAGCATGTAGATTAATTAGGTCTTTTCTAAATGATGCACGAAGCATGGACTGTTACGCAGAAGAAATAACACTGGAATAGAACCAAGCCCATACAGGTGGTGGTGATGGAAAATTAGAAAGATATAAAAATGAAGTTTTTCATACCTTCCAACGCTTCTTTTGAGCAAGATGATGGTTGATATTATCCAACCTCTTTATTATTTTGTTAAATGTTGGTCTTCTGTAGGGTTCTTCATCCCAACATTCCTCAATTAGCCTTTGAAAAGAAAAGAAAATTTCATGAATTTTTTAAAACTTATTCTTTTAACCAATTTGGCAATGTATGTTTTGAAACGTAACATTCAATCAAATATGCTGCCAATAAAACATATTTAAGCTACTTACTCTTTTAATCCATTAGCATAACACTTAGGTGATGCCCTAAACGGTGGCCTCTCATTTTCCACATATGCTTTAGGAACTTCATTTTCTGGCTTTCTATAAAATGGTGGACAACCTTCAATCATCTAGAGTAGCATAAAACCAATATGTTGCAGTCAATATTTCCGGTATCTCTATGAATAACAACCTACTGATGGTTGTCAACCTGTATATTCTATTCTATATATCTACATTAAAAGTGGGCTCTAATCATTACACAAATAAAATTATCCTAGCACAAACAGTATCAGCAAAAGTGTTAACATGAACACCATCTTTACATTACAAAAATTAGAAAGAACAAAAGAACCGGGAAAACTTTGAATGTCACATCAACGCTTAAAATTAATACATTATTTTGAAATCGTTAAATAAATTCTTTTAATGCTTAAAATATAAATCACAGAAAGGAAAATGAAAATGTGCAAATTCACTGTTAAAAAAGAGTAAATACAATTAATAGCTAATATGGGATACTCTAATTCCACGCTTCAGTGGAGTAAATAACAAGAGAGACTAAATTCACTTGAATGTAGAAATATGGAACACTCTATTTCCATGCTTCAGAAGAGTAAATGCAATTAACTGCTTCCTAAAGGTTTTTGTGTCAAGCTAAAAAGGAATCCTGTGGAATATTGAATTATCTTGTATTATGATTTTGTCAAATACCACAATAATCTATCTGAACCACGGATTCATCAAAGTTTTCTATTTTTATTTTATTTTATTTGAAAGGTTTAGAAGTTTAGAAGTTTTATTTTATCTATACCATGAATTAGCAGAAATTATGGTTTATGAGTTTTATATCAAGACCATAGAAGAAACAACCACTTAGATATTATAGGTAAATAATCAGCCTGGAAGTGATTAGAAAGCTCCGGAATATCAAAATATGCATGCACATGTGAGCAGTAATAGTTTAGATTTTTACCTCTTGTAATATCAAAGCAAAAGAAAATACATCCACTTTGGTGTCATATTCCTCATTTTTGTAAACCTCAGGGGCAACATACCGCCCTGTTATACATTTGAATTTGAACTAATTCATCAATAAGAGCTACACCTAAACAAAACTAAGTACAAACAACATAATCAAAATTAAGCAAATTATATGCATAAGAAATAAGAAAATTTGGAATTAATTGATGAATCTAAGTTAGAAAAATTGAAGCCAGATGACAAACTGTCTTTAGTAGTCGCTAGGTTAAAACATGTCTTTTCTTCTATCTTTTGTAGAATGTGCAATAATCTCATAGATGACAGTTTCGTGGAATAATGGTTTGCAATATTGTTTTTTTGCAGAATAACATGGTCAACTACTAATGTTACAAGACTACACAAAGCAAGAAAAGAAAACTTACATGATGTATCCTGGCATGTCACAGGTTTGTCTTCTTTGACTGTTTTAGTGATTTTGAGTGACTTGCTAACTCCAAAGTCTGCAACTTTCAGATGCCCAGAATCATCCCGGAGAATATTTCTGTTATCTTACTCGTTTACAATGAAGAAACTTTAAACAGTTTCTATCATCCAAAATTGGATGAATGATGCATGCTGCTAATAATCCATGATATTTCGCATGCATGAAGAATATTTAAATCAAATAGATGAGGCAGGAGAGAAAAAACATACGAAGGCTCAAGATCTCGGTGTATTATGGGATCAGGTTTATGTTCATGCAAATAGTTCATTCCCCTGCAAAATATACATTAAAATATTTCATATGTATAACAGATATCAATTTCAACTTGTATATCTTAATAGAAAGGATAATTTTGTTTAATAGTCAACTCATTAGAAACAAAATAACTAGGGAACTTGTTTCTTCCCTAATTCAAAATATGAAAGTTCCTGACTGACCTAGCAATATCAAGTGCAAACTTCACAACAACAGATGATTTTAATGCACCTTTGCGCTTTAAGTAGGCACGAAGATCCCCCTAAAAGGTGATAATCCATTTCAGATTGTTAGAAATTACATTTGTGAAAGATAGAAGTATAGCTAACCAGATAAAACAAAGTAAAAATATCTCCTAAATAGGGGAAATGCATATATAAAGAAATAGTCCACAATCTACATGTGTATCAATATTTTATTATGTATCCACTATCCATACATACACATGTATCTATTTGGGGTATCCATATCATATAATGCACTTTCCCTTATTTTCACCACAACAGTTATGAAGCGCAATGCTGAATAAAGAGAAACAGAACTCCCATTTTGACATCTAGTCCAATTTTGGGCAGATATTTCAAGAAACTACTAGGTAACAAACATCTGTTGACTATCATCAATACTTAAAATCCTTCATTAAAGATAGGCGTAACTTGATAGAACATGCCACCTTTGGTTGACCCATGCAAACAACTACAGCATCTCAACAATTATTCTAAGTCCAAGGAAAAATTCTGATATTAAGTTTTTAATTGAACATGATCTCCTACCCAGTGCTGGATTTCTAATTATCTTATTGAAATAACAGTTCTCACTATCTCTATAGACTATATGCAGGCAGTAATGAATTCTGATCATATTTTATTCTGCAGACAACATTCTTCTCAATGGTATCAACTAACCAGTAACCACCATAATGTGTTAATCAATACCATGAGCAACTACAAAAGATCACCAAAATCTTCTGTATACTCGGAGTAACATCATTACTAACCTGGGGTAGATATTCTGTGACAATCATCATTGGAGTGCTTTGTGTCACGGCACCCAAAAATTGAACAACATTTGGATGCCTTGCTTTCTGAAGTAATGTAAGCTCGTCGTGAAATGCCTTTCTGAGAGACACGGGAATCGAATAATCCAATTAATATGAATAAAACAACAGATTGTATAATTACTAATTAGACCAACTCACACTTTATCATCATCAGTGAATACTTCCTCCCCAAGAGTTTTAACAGCTACTTGAATTCCACCCCATAATGCACTCCGGAAAGTTCCCTAAAACATCCGATATAAAATATGCAATGCAAAGTGAGCAAGGGTGAAAGACAGATAGTAACTTGCAATAATATGTTTGGAGGTAGAAAAAAAGAATAAATTGAGAAATAAAACATCAAATTGAAAAACGATTGAAGAGGGAACTTAAAACTTAAAAGTATACCTTTGTTATGCAAACACTATTTGTAAAATCAAGTTCAGATGAATCAATCTCATATTCAGGGACTTCACGGGCATTCTGAACATGCATAGGAGCCTCCTACAAACAGTAAGAGAAGAGTTAGCAATGTGATGTTACAAGTTACAATTGTTGTCGAATAGCTCAAGTTGTTATGGCACTCAGACAAAAGGGCTCTTGCATGGGCAAATAAATCCCCCAATTACCTGACACTATACTCAAATTCAATTTTTTTAGAAAAACAGGAACACCTAGAAAGAGTTGGACATGCCTATTGCTTATTAAAGCTTATAGATGCTGATAGACAACTTATGAAAGAGACTTCTGAAAAATTGATACACAGAAGCTAATTTCAACTTATATAACATGTTGGCCTTTGAAAATCCAAGTTTATGCAAGAATCTTGTGAGAAGAGTGCTAGCAACACACACTCTCTCATTGATAGAAATTCAAAATAGCTCAGTGAAAGAAATAGAATAGTCAAAGTCAAAATGCAATTACCAATTACCATTATTGAATTATAGAAACATGAGGTTGAAGATGAAGTTCAAAGAGAATTCTAGAGTATTTGATGAACCGATGAAAAAAACTTGTAAATAGATAATAGCTCTGGCTATTTATATGGTAATGTGCTAACTGAATTTAGTTTATAGTTAGTTACACTAGATGCTGATTCAACACAGCAACTAAATCTACATAGAAATGAAACTGAATGAAACTAATTACATTTTGACTTTGACTATTTTTTTTAACTAATAAGTTTTACTATTTTGAAATCTTAACCCACTAATTTACGTGTATTCCATGTGAATTTGGCAGGACTAATGTAAATTGAACCGTGTGTATAGCAAATAGGACCCAAGAGAGTTTTGTTTGTGTGAACTGATATCTTTGCACGCAATTGTATAGACTAATCATTTGAACCAAACCAACGGGACCACACTGGACCACTAAAAAAGCTCAAACGTTAAAAGCATAACATGATAGGTAGCAATTTTTTAATAAACAACTTAAGAAAGAGCTTGTTGTATAAGTGCATATATAGCCATAATAAAAGATAATGTTCACACGTAGTCTTGCAAACACTCTCACAAGGGTTTATAAGCTCCAAGAGTCAATTTCAACCGACTCAAAATTAAAATGAAGATACAAACCGGGGGTTTTGCACCATGTTCCTCCAAAAGTTTGACAACATCATGATTTTTGTAGTACAACGCATCAGCAAGAGGCTGTTAAACAAACAAACAAACCAGTAATCAATTAGCATCACCAATACAATACAGTAACAGTGACATCAAAAAGTAAGAATATAAGCAAAAAACGATTGCATTGCATTGCATTACAGTGCTGCACCAACGATCTTGTGGATCAACTTCAGCACCTCTTTGAATCAACAACTGAACGACCTCGGTTCGGCCTTGACATGCGGCGATATGGAGAGCGGTGCGGCCGTCAATGTCTCTGAAATTGACGTCATAGCCGTCGTCTAAAAGCTCGTTGATTGCTTCAAAGTCACCTTCGTTCGCCAAATACATCAATGGAACCGTCGGATTCAACGCTACCGATTCTGGCACGTCGACGGCGCCGGAATCCTCACGGTCCGGTGCCCGAGAGGATTGTCTGACTAGAGAGAAGCGAGACTGAAGCTTATTGGTATCCATCGAAAACGCAAAGAATCAGAGAGATACCTGATTGCGGTGAAGTTTGTGTTAGGACTTTACCTACTACTACTACAAATGAAAATAATAATAATAATAATAATAATATAAAATAATAATAATATTAATAATAAAAATAATAATTTTCTAAAATAAAATAAAAAATAAATTTTCCTATTTACGATATAATTTAGTTTCCATGCTTTATCTAAAAAATTATTATAATATCAGTCATTTACAGCTATTTCTAGGTTAGGTGAATGAAATAAAGAGCTAAAAAAACAGGTAAAGATTCTGGTTTGTTTATTGAAGCAAGAGCATGAGATAAGAATAAAGAGCGATAGGAGAATGTTTTTTGGAAATGAAAAGTTCCATCGGTGGAATGGATAGGAATTGGATTCTAGTTTGGTGTTGTGTTGTTTTGTGTGTTAGTGTTAGGTACCGACTCTTGTTTTGTCTTCTCCTCAAGTGGCTTTTTCGGACACTACAAAATACAAATCTATACTATTTCCATGTAAAGGGGAATAGTGATCCCACGTAATAGTATTTTTCTTTCCACATTTTCTTAGATTGTGGGTCGTGCATGTTGATTCATTTCATCAAAATTTAAAATATGACATTTTATTTTCCTTACATCATGCATTAAAATGTGAGCCGTTCCATTTCTTTTTAATTGGATAGTTGGCATTATGCAGTGACAATAAATATACAGCTATATTAAAATTATTATTCTTAATTCTTAAATATAATTTTGAAATAATATTTTGACGAATGAGTTTAGAGGTGTTCGTGGGTCGATTTGGATCGATTTGATTTAGTTTTGAGAAAATTTGATGTTCGAATTAAAAAATTATGAATTGAATTTGTACATTTTTGTGATTAAACTCAAACCAAACCAAATTAATAAACAACATATTAATTTGTATTAGATTTATCGGATATATTAAAAATAAATGTGCAAAAATATTTTTGAAAAAAAAATCTAATTTACATTGACTAATTTTCTAAAATAATGTAAAAATTTTAATTTTCTTTATTTCTCCAATTGGTTGTGAATATCACAAATGACATTTCCTTTTTTTTGGAGTTGAATACCTTATTCAAGTTTTTATGATAATAATGATATTTATTATATTAAGGGAAATGCTAACGAGTGTCTCAAGAGGACTAGTTAAGAGATTTAAATGATAAGTTGAATATTATTTAAGAGATTAAAAAGACATATTTTTCTAAATATATGTATATTCAATGCACTAAAAAGAAAAATAATCAACTCTTTTAAAGAATATTGTGTGTATTGAATAAGACTGAAAATTAACCGAACCAACTCGAAAATAGTTTGGAACTGGATTCGACAATTAAATTGTTGAACTAGGTTCGTGAACCAAATGAGCTGAATATGAGCGCAAAATTAAGTTCGTTAACTAAATGAGCTGAATTTGAACTATACATAGTTTGACTTGTTAGGTTCAAGAGTCAAGTCGATTATATATGAGAATGATTATATTGTCTTTAAGAGTAGACTTAAAGATTTACTCCAAATCTTAATTCTATATTGTCCCTTCCGTACTAGTTATGACAATAAAGCTGACAGTTGCATTTAAAGTCATCCTTATTGTAAGCATTATGACATTTTCTAAAATAACATCTGTAATGAACATTGCAAATGGTGTAATCATTATGTGTCATACACCAATTGTGACCTTGAATATTTGAATCCATACAATTATCATAGCATCCGCATCATTTGCATAGCATGACATGCATTTCATCTTGCCCAAATTATCAGCCAAAATAAACCTGTTAGATTTACAGACCGACCGGTCAAACTAAATCTCAATTGTCCATAAAATCATTGGACGAAAAAAATTCAAAATCGAGCTCGCAGAGGTCAGTTATATTAATTTATGTTTTGTGTAGTTTAATCTGTCGTGCTCATTTTAATTTTTTTAACTACTTTTTCGATCGCATTTTGATCATTCTGAGCCATTTAACCATGAAAATTTTATTTTAAAATTTGACCAAACGCTGTATTTTTGCAACTTGTTTATTTCACGCTGATCATTTTGGTGCATTCATTTTATTTTTTCGAGCACTTCAATCTCAGACTGTTTATTCGTTTTTAACCAGTTTCATTTTAATTTTTAGTTAATAATCATTTATTTTAATTATGTTTAATTAGTTTAAGTTATTATTATTATTAATTCTTTTGCCTTTTTATAGTAATATATAATTTTTTTTATCTCTTTCAGTAACACTTGTTTGCTAAGTGTTAAAAAGTCCTTTTGTCTTTTTTTTCTTCATTTTAGTAACTTAGTATAGAATATTACATAGCATTACAAAGAGAACACAGGGGGACAGACACAAGACACGCAGGAGCCCCCTCCCCCCATTTTTCACGAAAATCCCCTCACTTTTTCATATACATTTCTCCTTCCTTTTTTTCACACAAAAATCTGCTACTGCACTAACCACATAACAAAGCTGCGTCGTGTCGCTACTACAAAAATAAGGTGCCGGCAAAACAGAAGAGTCGCCACCTTTCATTATTTATCCCACAGAAAGGGAAAGGAAACGATTGAAAAAACCTGACGAAAAGGTATAAGACAAGGTCATCGCAACCATGTCTACGTACTCTCAACAGGCTTGAGAGATCAGAGCTAACGCAGTTCGGGATAAAAGGGGGAACACAGGTTTGTTCAACTGTTTTTTATCCGAGTAGGGTTAACAAACAGTTCCAGCAGTTGGTGTATGCAGCTCGACCATTGGAGACTTAAGCGTTATCGTTTGCGGTAAAACTAAGAGTTAACGACACTCTTTTCTTCAGAAACGTTTTCCTTGAGTTACGGGCCCACGGGGCCAAAAAGGTTTGAAGTTTGTTTTCTGTCTTTTACGGAAGAAGTGTTTTTATATGGTTGTTTGTAGTTTGTACAACACTAGAGACTATGACTTAGGAGTGAATGCTTCACATATCGTCCAAAGGACATATACTAAACACTCTAGATGATTGAGAGGAAACCGCTTAATTATCATTTCCCAAGTAGCTTAAGGCTCGTAACGCGCTTGTACTAACTTGCCTTTATTACGTTTTTTTACTGTTGTTTTAAGATGAGGAGAGAACGAACTCTACGGGGAAACTGAAATCCTACTGTTATCATGCAAATTTGTCCTAATGGGTGAGGTTGCAACAGGGAACTCCTAATTGTTATCATGCATAGGTTTCAACCTAAAGTTCTAATCATCATTTCCTCATCAAAGGAAGTGAGACTCCTAGGGGATCATGTCAATGGTATATAGAAACAGCCAAAGCATCAGCTAAACAGATAAACAGAAGAAAATAGTAAAGATGCACATGCAATGCAGCAATACAAGCAGAGGGAGACCCACTCAACCTCTTAGCAGTCAAGCAAAGAAAACAGTCAAAACAGACAAGCAGAGAGAGACCCACTCAACCTCTATATGCAAATACATCAATTAGAAAAAGAAAAACAATACACAAGCAAGGGGAGGACCACCTCAACCCTTAAGGCAAACAAGCAGAGAGAGACTCACTCAACCTCTTAATGCAGTCATGCACCTACACTTAGACTATCCTAAACATGAACTATCCTAATGCAACACACCACTCAATCATGAATGAGGAAAAGGACTTATGACAAATAAGGAATTCATTCCACAAGTAAACAATCAAGGCTTCTATCTTAGGGAAAGAAATTGAAAGTTGGGAGGCAAGGGTAAGGTCCACAGGAACGTATCCCAGGCACTCAACCAACTAAAAGAGATTTGGGAGAATCCTAGAGGTTTGGCTCCTTCAAGAAATGTGCAAGATTCCCCCCACAGGAGGGACTATGCTACCCCAAGAAGGTTCCTAAAAAGGATTGAATAAGAGAATATTAGGAGAATGAAGATGGGAAGCAAGGTAAGGTCCACATGAACTTACCACAGGCACTCAACCAACTCCATTTCCTCAGGAAGCTTTCATAGACTCAACCCCTTTATGATAATGCAATGAATTCCTCCACAGGAGGAAACATGCTCACAAGGAGGATTCTAATTAAGCAAGGAAGATTGTGAGGTGAACTAACCCTATAGGAAGAATCATCCACCTAATTTGAATCTCTAAAGAACCTCAAATGTTTTAGCTCTAAAAGAAGTCATCTTAAGGGAACTTAATGGTATTCTAGAGACTTGAAAATAAACCTATATGGGTGTCAACCTAGGTACTAAGGGTCAATGGGAAGATTGGATGCTTAAAGTTGGCTAAAAGTTCAATTATTAGGCCAAACTAGGAGAAGGTGCAATCATGAATACACAAACTTTGGTCAGAAAGTAAAATATGGGAAAAATAGGAAATCAGGTCCTAAAATCTTGGTAAAATTCCTAAAGGATCTTAAATGTGTTAGGAGTCTATGGTTAAAGTTTCAGGTCTAAACTATGAGTCTAAGTATACTAACTAGAGGCTAAACCAAGATGTATGCTATGGGGAAATCAAATGGGGCTGGCTCTAAAGACCTATCTTAAAACCTATTCAAATGGAATCTAAAAAATTCAATAAAAATACTATACTATTCTACAATGCGTCAACATTTACCATATAAAAAATCAGAGGCTAATATTAATTATTGAAAGAGAAATAAAACCATAAAGCTCATCATGTAATTTCTCAACTATTAAAAACACATTAAAGTGGAAAATATACAATTAATTGAAAAATGCACTAAAACTGAAATTAAAAAATATGGAAAAATGCTAAATATATTAAACTACTCACATGATTTTTTTCAGGATTTTATGACAACAATTACTATTTTTTAGAATTAAAATGAAACAAGTATCAAAATAGAGAAATAATAGAAAAATAAATTTAAAAGAATAAAAGAGGGGTGTAATCAGTAACGGTTCTATGTTATATTCACATGTGGGCCACGAAGGGGGGTGGGATTAGTGTAACGAGATGCAAGGCCCAGCTGCTAAAACTCAGCACTTCTCTAGTGCAAAACACAACATTTTATGCTGTAAGGAAAGAGGGCCACGCGGACAAATCCAGGCCGTAGGATGCGACTACAAAGTCCAGCCGTCCACGCGATCGGACAGTGGCTGTAGCGTCTGGCAGTTTGAATGTGAAACGGAGGGAACCTCCGTGCGCGGTGTGGAAGACGGTGGTGCGGTGGCCAGAATTTTTTCCGGTCATCTTCTCCAAATGTCCAACAATGGCATTTCCTTATTTCTTCACCAAAATTCAATTTTCTTTAACCAAAACTGCATGATTTTTCGTGTAGATTCCAAATATGTAATTTTTTTTCCACTTTTATCCATTAAAACTCAGAATCCATGGACGTCCAAGAATCACTCAAGAAAATCAATTTTTACAAAACTCTAAATTGATGATACTAATCTCTTCCTCTCACTTCCTACATCATGAATATCAAATTCTTTTCCATTTTCATCCACTAACAAGAGAGAAAATCAAACTACAACCTAGGGTGTCAATTCTTGAATTTTCATGGAACCTAACCAAACTAATCCTAAAAGCTTCTACATACTCCAAGAATCATAATTATATAAAAATTGCGCAATAACTCATCAAGAACAGAGCATATGGATGAAAAATAAAAACCTTGTTCGGAGCTTCAATGGTGGAGTGATCTTGCACGAATTCTTGATCCAAGTTGTTCAAAATCGTTCAATGATGCTCGGAGAAGCTTCTTGAATGGTAAATTCCCTCTGAAATTGCTTCAAAGTAGAAAATCAATTTTCACTTCTAACCAACTTTTTTTTTAAGTGCTTCTTACCTCATTCTAGTTTTTCCAATCACCAACCTTGCTATGAATTCATCCATGGTGTTATATAGAAATGATTTGGATCCTTATTTGGCCCAATTGTGGCCCAATTCACTCAATCCAAAATTTTGGTTTTCCTCACTTTTCTTCACTTTTTCCTTTGAGTTTTCCATGAATATGGTGTGTGGAAGCTTCCAATTTTGTTCATATCAGTTTCTTATGACACAAGGAACATGTAGGGCTGGGATTAATCCCTTGGAAATGAATGGATGGTGGATTTCCATTATGGTGCTTAAAGATGAAGAAACCATGAAAATGGCCAAGTAAATGACTTCAAATTTAATTGGTAATATTCCCATTGTTCTTAAAACATTATTTGGACTCAAAAAATGCACCAACATGACATAAATTAATTTAATTGGCATTAAATCCAAACTAGGCCTTTTCAAACTTCTTTTCATGAAATTTTCTCCATACATTTTTATTTCCAAGCTATATAAATGATCCCTTGAGGTTTGTTTGACTAAATGACCCCATTTGGAGCAACTTTGAAGTTCGAAATATTTTCATTTGAAGTGTGCAAAGTGGTGAACTTGATCTATAATGAAAATGGCCTATAATCTCACTTTCCCAAAATACCCTTGACTTGTAAGTCTCATATCTGGAGTTCTACAAATCCAAATGAAGACTTCTAGTACTCTTTGGAAAACTAAGATCATGAGGAACAACTTTCATGTTCACTTGAAGTTGAGGAGAAACATCATTCTTGGTCAAAAATGTCTTGGAAGTTGGTTGACTTTTGTTGACTAAAATCACATTCATCTGAGGACCTGTAACTTGTCTGCCTCATAACTTGAGTTCTAGAAATCCAACGAATGACTTCTAATACTCAAATTAAAGGTATGAACATTCTTTATAAGTCTCATATGGATATAAAGATGATATGAGGCTTGCATCTTGAGTTATGTGGTCTTGAAGTTAGGCACTAAATCAGGGGATTTTACACTGACAAGCGTAGCAACCCTAGCTTAGCAACTTCTCACACTCTTGCATATTGATGAAATGATCTTGGAATAATCTTTGGCGTGTCTCAACATAACATCACATGATCATAAAGACTTGGAATTGAGTCTTAATCTCCTTCAGTTCAACTGTTAACTTAGGGTTGACCAGGTGAAAACCCTGATTGCCCCAATCTTGACTGTGGCTTCACACACTTGATATAATGACTGACATAAGCTTCGAAATGACCCTCAAGGTCTCCTATGAGTTCTCACAAATATTCTCCACTCATAACCATGGATTTTAAAAACTACTTGATGACCTTCATAGACCCCCAAGATAGGAGGTACACCACACTTAACCAATCAACTTTTCTATGAGCCCTGATACTCTTCTGAGGATAATAAGCCCTTGATAGCTCGAATATAACCACTTGAATAGGCTTAGACCATTGATAGCCCTCTCTTGATAAGCACACACCTCTCAATCCCCTGTTCATGAACTATGGTATGCAGATGCTAATGCTATGAATGCAATGAAATGAAAGCCATCTAAAGCAAAAGTTAGGGCAAATTTTGGGGTGTAACACGCCGCACCACCCCAAATAATTCTTTTACTTAAGTGCATGAGACAACACTAAAGACCAAGAACCCTACCAATCAAAGCCAACGATGTGTCCCACAAAGGTATTTTCTCAGCCGATGAAAAAAAGAGAACGAGGTTAACATGCACATGGTTCTTCTTCTTCATTTTCTTTCATGCCATTTTTTTTCAAAGGAACCTCCCGCTAGCTTTGACTCCATACATCTCCATTTTTCTGCAAAAAAAATCCACCTCATATCCTTCTAACAAAACCTCAAAACAAAACACAAACACACTCTATTAAAATAAACACAACCATGTTGTGAGATATTGGATCGAACTCTAGTATGGTTGAAGTCTGTTCGCGAGTAATGTGTGTTGTAGTCGAAGTTTGTTTTAACATGTATTAATCAATATTGCTCGATTGTTAGCATGTTGAATTGGGCTTTGCTTGTAAGCCCAATTGTTTAAGTTAGCTTGTACCATAAGTTAGCTTGTAATGGGTAATTGTTAAAAAGCACATTAGGTTAGTGTGCTATTTTTTCTTATAAATAGCATGCTAGTCTCTCATCTTGAATAAGGAAAAATAGGAAGATAAAATCCTAATTCAAGAGAGAAAAGTTATTTGTTATTCTTGTATACTTGTAATCTTGTTTGATAAATAAAGGAAAGAATAACAGTTTATAACCAATCCTTGTTGTTTCTTCTTGTTCTTCTTACTTGTTTTTTTGTTAACCCTAACTCTTATATATTTCTTGAATATAAAGAAACCATTTATATTTTGTTTCAAGGCATTCTATTCCTAGTAAATTGGTGCAATGAGCATGGAGAAGATGCCTTCAATAAAGTATGAGATTAAAAAGTTCACCGGAGTGAACAACTTCGGTCTGTGGCGCTTGAAGAAGAAAGCCCTACTGGTTCAGCAGGGTTGCTTGGAAGCATTAAAGGGAGAGGCAGCCATGGACGTTACGTTGACGGTAAAAGAAAAGACGACTATGATTAAGAAAGTCCACAACACAATATTGTTGACCCTTGGTGATAAGGTTCTTCGACAGGTATCAAAGGACCCTATATGCACCCATGCATTTCTAATTGGCACACACTTATTTTGTCTTAAATTGATCTGGATATGCATTCATGTATCAGGTTACAGAGATGCACTTTCATAATTCTCTCTGCCAGTGAGTTTTGACTTTTTATTTTTATAAAATACACTATGTAATAGATCGTGTATTAAAACTATACTATCATAATAATTTTTTTTATAAATTAACCCATACATTTAATACACTAGATGAAAAGGACATATACGAATATATCAATCCATAATATAGCCACACTAACAAAGTACTATACTACTACAAAATACTAATACAAATATTGCCTAATACATATACTACACTACTATGTATGCCATATCCCTTTTCCCTACGCTTCTCACTATAATGAAATGTCATATGTGCCTCAGTAAGGATGGCATTCACAATGTCCCTCCACTTATAGCCTTCTAGAAAGTCTCATCTGTCAATACCCGTCTGCCCAAGATCCATGATACATCAACATCTAGGTAACACATCAACATAATGATTATCCCTAGCCTATTTGTCCTCTAATATATCTTGATGAGCTAGCCTAGGTGGATCTTCTAGAGCATCTAGTGTCATATAAGGATGTGACACCCTAAAATACTAGGAAACATAGTCGTATGCAAATCTATATTCGCTAGGAGCTATGGTACCTCGCATATAACCCGATACCAGATGATTAAAGTAATAAGTTTACATGGCATCTACATGTATGCAGGTTATATGAGAAGTAGAAATAATGGGGTCTCTAGGAACAAACTACATGTAGCCAAACTGGTGCATGACACACTCAAGCAGATATGGATACATCAAACGTGACCCACAAGCCAATCATCCAGAGTAGAAGGTAATGTAATCCAAAGGACATGTCTGACGGTGATTTACGTATGCCTAAAAGTGTATATCATATGCTATCATGCAATCAAGATACACTCTAAAGGGCTCTGTTGCAAGATTCACTCAGAGTGGGTTGAATGCACAAGCACATTGCATATCATCAGCCTAGGTTGGAATGTATGACCAAGTGAATATGTGTGGGAAGTGCAGTAGGATCCAAGCCTAAAAATGGTAAATATGAATTATTAGTAATGGCATAGCACAAGTATTATGAAAATAGTACACAAACGATAAATGATGCAAATATATTACTGTTAATAACATACATATAACTCTCATTTATTTGGTCTTCCACATACAACCTTCAGCTAGCTTGGAGTACAAGTAGACCAAACAAGCGGCCCTCGGTTGTACTCGTGAATCCGCTCCAAGTCAGCAAAGTATCATAAGTAAACCACATCCACATAAGTGGCATTCTTTTCCGCAAAAATGAAGGTCCCAACCTGGTACAATAAGTATGTTCCCAATGTGTATGTTATATCATGCATAACCTACACATCATCACCATCAGTCTGCTCTTCTGCTGCCAACTATTATGCATACAACCTCTCAAAGAATCAAAACCTAGCATGACACCATAAGGTGTCTTCTGTCTTCTTTAGAGCAAGCCCCAGGTCAGCTCCCAGATATGCCATAATCATCCCCAATGCCTTATCTTTGATAATCCTGTTGTGGTCTAACAGTCATGAGACATGAGACATTGTCTAATGTGATAGATATTTTACCATGTGAAAGATGAAAATATGATGTCTAAAAAGTTCATCTCTGAACGAAATCGGAGAGCATAACATGGTTAATCGTGATATACTTGATCATGCATAAGTCTCGCAGTCCAAATAACTGCATCACATCCTAAAGCCACTAATCATGAGGTTATGACAGACTCGCGGTCTCCGACCATGGTTGATGCATTTTAAAGCATCACGGTTCTACGAGAAAATAAATCATCGTTGGCAGGCCCGACCATAGGGGTAGGCGATCGAGGCCATGGCCTAGGGCCTCAACTTTTTTTACTTGATTCAATAATATATTAATTAATTTTTATAATAGTTAAACAATAATATTTATTTATAATATCTATTAATTAATTTAAAAATTATTTTTATAGATAACAAAATTTTATGAAATTTTATATTTACTATTTTATTTTAAAAAATTTTGGCAATATTTTTTTAAATGATTTTTTAAAAAAATGATAAGAGTAGCTAAACGGGTTAATTTTATTATCGATGAAAAATAAATCTTAAGGGAAATTAATTCTAATAAATTAATTAAATAATTTTTCATATAAAAAACTCATTACAATTTAAATAAAAATATATTAATTTTATTAAAATATTAATATTATATTTAAGAATTTTAATTTTAAATTTTGCCTTAGGCCTCCGAATGGGTTGGACAGCCCTAATCGTCAAAAACTTAGAATATTATAACAAATTTATTTCAAAGAATGAATACAAGTGAATTCTACCTCTCAATCCCACACATGCCTTGCAGCATGATCAAAATATAGAGGCATTAGCAGTGAGTTGGATGAGTCTCCTCCAAACCCCTAAGGGTGCCTCAACATGTATCGGCGGGACTTCCCGGGCATCAGAAGGTGACATATGCCTCCTCTAGGAAGATGAATGCGGATTTTCATGAGCTCTAGAAGTTGACGTCTTCGCATCAACCGAACTAGAACTGGTTGGTGCTTGTAAGGCTCAGGCTCTTTCCATCCTAACCGATAAAAGTTGCACAACTCTGTCGTGCCTCAATATAGCTTGGTTATCATCCATAATACCAATAATTAAACCACACAAGCATTATACATATGAAACACAATGAAAATAAATCCAAACAATGCATACAAACTAAATACAGAAATACATTTACGAAATTTGGAAAATTAAAATGTTGAACAAATCTTAAAGTGCATCTCCATAATGTTTTGCAACTTAGTAAATAACGGGAATGGATGAAATTTCTTTGAATCTAACATCCAAAAAATGCATTAGTTATTTAAACCACCTATCAAACACATTGCTCAGTAAAATAACATATTTAAACCATATATTACATAAATTATTTTTCAATTTCTACAAATGTATAAAGAAATAAAAAATGTATAGAGAAATCAAAACCTTACCATATTTCAGTTTGATGTTGAACACTTTGATCGATTGGATGTTGATGGTATAAACTTGGACGTGAGTTGAATGAGTTTAAGAGCTTGTGAGTCAAGAGAATTCGAGAGTTGAGAGGTTTTAAGAGTTTGGAGAGTTTGTGAGTTGAAAGAGTAAAAGAGAAATGATGAAGGATAAGGGTCTGGCGCATTTTTGATTAAAAACATGTCCGGAGATGCCTCTCTATAAGGTATATGGAGATGTATTTTCATATTATTTTGACATAAAATTAAGGTTTTACTAAAAAAAGAATGAGTTGTGTGTGAAAAAAGTGTGTCTAAAGATGCATTTTTTAATTCTAGTAGTAGTTTTGATTTTTAACAATAGTGGAGGAGCCGTGCTTAGGGTGGAAAAAACAATTTCCTTTTGGTTGGGGTAGATAAAAGGGAAAGGAGGGAGCAAAATCCTTTAACAATAGTTCATTTTTTATAAGGGGGAGGAAGGGAGCAAAATCCCTCACAGATTCACTTTTTGCTCCCCTCCAAATTAGGGAAATTTGGATGGGCAGGGAAGATTCATTATTTATAATTTTATTATATTTTATAATTTATCCTTAATTATTTATTTTAAATTCAAGATTGTCCTTATTTTTTACTCCCCTTCAATTTGTTTATGTCATATAGACCAAACTGAATGCCATATTCTAACTACAAATAATTTTTTCTAAGACTAGGAATTATATGTTAAACTTTAGTATTAATTTTATTTAAAAAAAACTTTAATAGAATTAAAAATTATATGGTTTAGTAGGATTATGAATTATATGGTTTCATAGAATTAGGAATTACATGTTAAACTTTTATCCTAGTCATACGTGTTAGCAAATAGTTTTTCGTAGGATAGGAATTATAGTAAAGTTCAATTATTTTCTCAATATAAGATTATTCATATTTATCTGCCTAGGTAGTAGATAATATGGATAATATGTATATTGGAAGACTAATCAATTGAAGAACACATAATATTTAAATGTGATTTGTGATAAAAAAAATTTATGAATTTTTTAGGATGTTATTTGTGATATAAAAGTGAACATTCTAACATTACTTGTTCATTTTTTTTTAACATTCTAACATTATTTTACCTCTTTAATTATATAAAATGTTTTATTGGGTTAGATGGATTATCAAGATTAAAGAATTGTTATTAACAAATAGTTTGATTTGCGTCGAAGAGTTATAGTTCAACTAATGTGTGTTGTTATTTACTGTTATATTCGAATATCTTGTAAGGATAAAAAGATAATTTACTTTTAAAATTCTTCTCCTCCCCTTGTGAACCAAACATATCTGTAATTAAAAATCTCTTCCTTCCTCTTTTTTTTTATTTTAAACCAAACATATATTTAGTTAAAATACTTTCACTCTCCTCTCTATTAAATGTTCTCCCCTCCCCTTTCATTCGTTAAACTAAACAAACTCTTATATCATATTACTTGGGAAGTTTTACCCCATACCCCTACACTTATACCTATACCCCTACATTAAAAAATTTTGGACCAAAATATCTTCGTATAAAAATTTATTATTTTTTAATTTTTTTTAAATATTTTTTTATTTGTTTACCGGAAGACTTTTTGGAAGTCTTCCGGTTCACATTTTTTTAGTATGTTTACCGGAAGACTTTTTGAAAGTCTTCCGGTACATATTTTTTTCGTTTGTTTACCGGAAGACTTTTTGGAAGTCTTCCGGTTCATGTTTTTTTTTTAATTTGTAATTAATATTTAAGATTTATTAATTTTATATAAAGACCAATTTAGTAAATTTTTGAATATTATACTTAAAATATAAAAATTCTATAAATAGTGAATCATTTTCAGAATATTTTCTATTTACTATAATTATTAGAATACTAGGATTAAAATCATTTATTTTAAATGATCATAATAGTAGAATTTTCTCAAATATCTTATTAATCTTAAACATTAATAAATAAAATAAATTAAAATATAAGATATAAGTTTACATTGTTCAATATATTTAATCTAATGAAAACATATGTGATAAATAAATAATGTATTTTAACTTAAAATGATCACAATAAGTTAACTTGCAAAATAATATAAGTAATAAATTAATAATGTATTTTATTTAAAATAATCACAATAATAAAATACGCAAATAATGTGTTTTATTTATAAGACTGATATAGTTTTATTGATTAATTAATTTTGAATACTACTATGAATATAGTATTTAATCTATACTTTAGAACTCACATAATTATAAATATAAAAAATATTGTTTTATAACCCATATTTTTATTTAATTAAAAAAAATAAGAATATAAATTTATTATTTGTTTTTCATTTTTGTTTGATCTTTTTAATTATTTCACTTTATTTAATATTTTTAATAAAATAAATAATATATTTTATTTAAAGTAACCACAGTATAGAATATGCAAAAAATTTATAAATGAAAAAAAAGATCAAACGAAAATGAAAAACAAATAATAAATTTATATTCTTATTTTTTTTAATTAAATAAAAATATGGGTACTAAAACAATATTTTTTATATTTATAATTATGTGAGTTCTAAAGTATAGATTAAATACTATATTCATGGTAGTATTTAAAATTAAATAATCAATAAAACTATATCAGTCCTATAAATAAAACACATTATTTGCGTATTCTATTATTGTGATTATTTTAAATAAAATACATTATTAATTTATTACTTATATTATTTTGCAAGTTAACTTATTGTGATCATTTTAAGTTAAAATACATTATTTATTTATCACATATATTTTCATTTGATTAAATATATTGAATAATGTAAACTTATATCCTATATTTAAATTTATTTTATTTATTAATGTTTAAGATTAATAAGATATTTGAGAAAATTTTACTATTATGATCATTTAAAATAAATGATTTTAATCTCATTGTATTCTAATAATTATAGCAAATAGAAAATATTCTGAAAATAATTCTCTATTTATAGAATTTTTATATTTTAAGTATAATATTCAAAAATTCACTAAATTGGTCTTTATATAAAGTTAAAAAAATCTTAAATATTAATTATAAATTAAAAAAAAATATGAACCGGAAGACTTCCAAAAAGTCTTCCGGTAAACATACAAAAAAAATGTGAACCGGAAGACTTCCAAAAAGTCTTCCGGTAAACAAATAAAAAAATATAAAAAAATTAAAAAATAATAAATTTTTATACGAGGATATTTTGGTCCAAAAATTTTTAATGTAGGGGTATAGGTACAAGTGTAGGGGTATGAAGTAAAACTTCCTATTACTTGCCATTCCTTTGGCCGTAACTAAAATTATGTAATTGTTGATTAAGTTGAGAAAGTTGAATCATTATGAAAATTTATGGTGATTTGATTTATTAATATGTGATTGGAAATGATTCTATTTTATTTTTTAAAGAATAAATCATTTATTTCGTAGTTGAATTTGAAAGTTAAATATCAAAATAATGTAAATCGAGGTATAGTTAATATTTATGATTAGTTTTTAAAAAGAATATAGAGAGCAATATTTTTTTAGATACGACCTTTATTAATGAGATCAAGAATTGCCAAATTGAACAACCAAATCGTTTTAATCTGCTAAACCTAACTCGGTCAAACCACTTCATAATTCAGTCAAAAATAGATCTAATATTCAATAGAAACCCTAAGCAAAGCTAAAAGCCCAAATGACTTAGGCCCAAATGATTCAAAAAGATATTGCCAAGATCTTTATTTATTTAGTGAAAAAAGCAAAGCTAAAAGCAATAGAAACCCTAAGCAACAAGCTGCAGTATAAAAACATCTCCGTCTCTTTTTCAACTTTTCTTAATCGCAATCTTTTCAATCTTCTTTGACCTTCATGTCAATGGAAGACAATCTCGATCAAACTTCCCACACCATTCCCTCTTGCCAACACGCTTTCCCAACCCAACCAAACTCATCAAACATCTGCGTTAAATGCATGCAATCAAAAACTGATATCGCATTAGGGTTACCCAACAGAATCAAACTAGTACATTGCCCCCAATGCGATTTCTACTTACACCTCCCTAACGTATGGACCAAACTACCATCACAACCAACTTTGCTTCTATACTTTTTCTTTGATAAGTTTAAAACCAATATCCATTCCAATAAACTGTGGTTTCACCATGCTAAATTCATTACATCTCCATACAATTCAAAGATTACCACTATTATGTTTTATGTTCAGAAAGAGGTTATCAATGGACAGATCCTTCAACAGTCTTATCTTGTTGAGTTTCTTCAAGACAACCGCATCTGTGAACCTTGTAGTAGGGTTCAGGCTAATCCTAATCCTAATCAATGGCTTTATTTTGTGCAATTAAGAAAACATGGTTCTCATACACGTAAATTTTCGTTTTTGGAACGTTCTATTTTGAAGCATACTTTTGCTGCTAATGTTGTGAGAATCGATAAGATGAAACACGGCACTGATTTCGCTTTCGCTAAAGAAGATTGTGCTAGGAGTATAGCTGATTTTATCAAGGAACTACATCCTGTGAGCATTTGTGAGAGTAAGGGAATTGTTTCTCATGACAAGACTAGTGATTACAGTTTTGGATACACTTTTTCCGTTCAAGTTTGTTCGATTCGCCGTGATGATTTGATTTTTCTGCCTCCTTATGTTGCTTCGCGTTTGGGAAATATCGGTCCTGTTATGATTTGTAGCGAACTTACTGACTTTATTGGTTTGTTTGATCCGTTAACCTTGAAGCAGTTTTTGTTAAATGGTGATATGTATTGGATGGAACCCTTCATGTCTTTGCTCACTAGGAAAGATTTAGTGGAATATGTTGTACTCAATATCGACGAGGTTACTGTTAATGGTAACAAACTCGGCTTAACTAATGCTGAGGTTGCTCGTGTGAAAGATTTGGGAAAGAATGAGACGACATTTAAGATCAAGACTCATCTGGGTCGCATTTTGAAAAGGGGTGACTGTGCTCTTGGTTATGACTTATTTGAGGCTAACTGTAGTGATATTAAATTGAAGGAGCACAGAGGAGGTGGCGTGGTTTTAATCCAGAAGAGATCTCAAGAGAAACTTTGCCAGAAGAGACGCGCACACTTAAAAGATTTAGAAAAAATCACTGATGAGATGCATAGCATGTCACTAGGCAGTGAAGAACCAATTTTGGAAGAGATGCTGGGTGATCTTGATATGAGTGATGAGGAATATAAGGAGAAGAAGAAGCCAAGGAGGATGGCATGATGGAGTACACAATACTATTGGTGCTCTTTTTTCTCTTATTTTCTATATTTACTATTTCATTCGTGTAGCATCATTGTTCTTCTTTTTTTGTATGAATTTTTTCTTCTTTATGTTACTAATACTATCATCTAAATTGCAACTACTGTTGTCACAGGCTTCTGTATTGTGTAGGGAACTTGTCTTATAAAGGTTGTTCATTCAAAGCTTAGTTGTATCTCATCTTACTATGTAGGACTTGCACTCTAATTTTTCTTCTTTCTTTTCTCTTCCCATCACCCACCCAACTACTTTGAGTTTTCAAATCAATGCAGATTTCAAAAGCATCTTTGTAAATAGTTTTTAAAATCAATCAATAAGATCATCTTTAATCAACAAAGTGCTTGTAAAGTTGAATTTCATTTAACATAATAAAAAATGTTCGACGGATGATAATTAAGTGGAGGAAAAAAACATAAAAATAATTCTTTTTAGGTTGACAAAATAATGACATTTTTACTCCGTTGTTCCACCAATTTAAAATCATTCATCAAAAGGAAAATTAAAAGAGGTTAAATTATTTTTTTTTCTCCCTTATCTTAAATTCGGGAACCATTTTGATCCCTAAACTTTTAAAATAATCGTTTAAGTTACTCAACTTTTTAGAACGTATCATTTCCATTCAAATGTCAATAACGACGTCAATTTTCATTGACGTGGTGAATGACATATAACTTTGAACATTTGTGATCAATTTGGCGACAAAAAAATCGATCACAAAAGAAATTTTTTGAATTTACCAAACATGTTAAGGTTTATTCTTCACCTTCTTTGTTAAAATCAAAAATACCAAAATTATGATCAAACCCCGCTGCTTATTTTAAAAGTTCATAATCACTAATTGGTTTTGATAAAAAAAATCAACAAACTTATTTTCTATATTCTTTTCATACAAAATGATAATAAAACCATATTGAAGGGATGGAAATAATATAGTTAGTTTAAAACCACACTTCATTTTCTTTTCATATGTTTTACTAATCCTTTCAATAATTGAAATGATTAATGATTGAATCGACTGTGACCGGTCTCTGTATTGACTTCTAAACATTTTTTATTTTGTGACTTAAAGAGGTTATGAATTGGTGAATCAGATATTGGATCTAAATTTTAGATATCGTAGGAATCAGGAGTCGACTTCTACAGACTGCGCCACTATTCAATTCGTGAATCATAAATAGATGCAGTTGAAGAATTGATGACCTTGAAACGGTGATACTGATCTCCGTCACAGTGGCACAAGGTGGACTTGCATGATTAGCACTCCAACGTCCAAGTTAATTCAAGGTTCAAGACGAGTGTAGTGAAAAACGATGATCAGAGAGTGTACCATGCTTTTGCGTGTGAACTCATTTTATACATTGGGTCATGTGGAATGGATTTAAGAAGAACTAGGCCTTTGCTATTTGGTTATTTGGCCGACCAAGAACAATTGCCCTCAAGGCTTGGAGACAAAATGAGTGGGTCAGAGAAACCTTTAGTGGTTTAGGTCGACCTCCAGAATGTTATAACATGTAAGCTGGAACTTAATCGCTTGGAGTCGGTTGAAAAAATTAGTGGAGACCATGCACATTAAATGCATTTTAATTAACATAAACATTTCTCCCTCTTCTCCTAACATGTGGATTTACATGACAAGCTAGAGCATGACACATTTTACAATGCACTCAAATTTTTGTGTATCCACAAGGGGAAATCTAGTCGTTGATCTTGTGATGAGGAGGAATTGCCTATAAATATGAGGAGTTGAACATTTGAAATTGCCTATAAATATGAGGAGTTGAACATTTTGAAATTTTTGCAACCCTCGACATTTAAACTTAAGGTCACTTCTCCAGAAAACATCTATATTTCCTCTTACATGAGAGTATTAATTGAAGTGATCCATCATTCGTTGCTTAAAGTATTTTCCTTTCTTTATTTTCTTCACTTTATCAATATCTCACATCTAGTTACCTTCCTCAATTCGACTCTTCTTTCAACCTTTCTCATTTTATAGATAGGATGAGTGATGAAGGTGTTAACCTAGTAAGTGATTCTAAAAGCGATACTTCTTCTGTTTTGAGAATGAGGATATCCCTTAATTCTAATCTTCCACCCATTGATCATGATTATCTAGAACCACATATCATATATTTATCCGATGATTCTAATTCTAAAAGGGTATATAAGGATTCCATGGAAGAAGGAGCTTATTCATCTGACTTATTAATATCCCTTTTGTTAAATGCCAATAGTGTTGAGGTCCTTATGCCCCTTCCATATTAACTGAGGAGGAAATATAAGCCAAACAGAAGACATTGCGACAAATAACACTTTTGATGACGAAGCTCTCACCTCGAACATGCCAAAAACCGAGCGAATAGGCCTTAGGAGCGACATGTTTAATTAAAAAAAACATTTTCCCTCGATTTTTTAATAGTTATAAGTGAGCGCCAGATTTTCTCCATAAAAAAATAATAAACCTATTACCTCGTTGATTTTGAAAACCGAGGGAATATAGCTATAAGGGAACACACTTCGAATCTCTGTAACTGCAATTAAGGTTTTCCCCCCTAATGATTTATCACTTGGCGCCTTCTAATCTTCCATTTTTTCTTAGTTAAGTTTTTCTCATTTTTTTGTTAATTAGTAATTCCCAAAAACTTTATTATCAATAAAAATGAATAGGCAATAATATGAAAGGAAATATTTCATTAATTAAAAATAGGACAATGTTAGATGCCAAATTTCACTTATTTGATATATCAAAAGTTGGCATTTTTCACTCATTTTCGTCAATTAAGTGTAGAAAACCACTCTTGTTTTGTGTGGTTTGCAATATAGTGTGAAAATCTCTTGGTACCTTTGATTTGTGTGTTATTGTGCAGGAATGAGGGACAAAACAAGTGAAGAGTAAGATACAAGAAATGGGCAAGGAAACAAAGACAATATGCAAACCACCAAGATGCTGTCATGCTCACTAGAGCTGCTGGAAGAAGCTGAAATCTGTCATGTTCGCCTGGCGAAGCTCAGCGAGTGCCAGCGAATGTTCGCCTGGCGAGTGCTGGCGAGCCAGGGCGATTAATTCAAAATAAACTCCCAGACCAAAAGGGCATGAAGTTCTCCAGGTGAGTGAAGCCAGCGAATGTTCGTCTGGCGAATGATTGCTTCGCCTGGCAAAGGTGCGATATCTCAGAAGGGCGGTTTGCTCATTTGGTTCGCCTGGCGAAGGTCCCTGTTCGCCTGGCGAATGGGCGGAAACAGAACATCTTTTTGTACTATATTTACTGCTTTTTAGGTCATAACTTAGGACTTTTTATTTTTTTCCATCTTGTAACATTGGGGAACATCAGAACAGAGAGAGAGAAGTAAAAACCCTAAGAGAGAGGAGGTAAGATCTTCGATCTCTTGTTAGGGTTTTGATGTAATCTTTTGATACCTTATGTATTTCATCTAATTTATGTTTGTGAACTATTTTGGATTTTCTATTGATTGAATATCTTTGATTATGTATTTGTGGGTCTTGACAAAACCTTTTCACATCTTTGATCTCAGATCTTCTTCTATCAATGAACAAACTTTTGACATGGTTTTGAAGTTGGTATTCATTTTATCTTCTATGGTGTTGTGTTGATTAAGTAGCATGGGTAGCATGGGTAGGATCAATATGATATTGTGTGTGTATGTGATAATAGTGATGAAGAACGATGTTCACCGACATTTGGCGGATTAGATGAATACATATAAAAAGGGTTAAGCGTGTATACGTATTCTGATCATTGTATTTTATATGAAACAATTGTTTATCTGATATGGGTTTCATTCTTGTTTACCTATTAATCTTTGATTTGAATCGTGATAGAGATATACTTTTCGGATCTGGATCTAGGATGATTGCCTGTTAGGTCCTAAATGCTAGAGATAGTTTTAGGCTTAGCATTTGCGTGAGTATCAGATCTTAATGCTCTGTGTTGTGTTTTTGTTGGGTGAGAGATCACCAATGAGACAACACGGTTGCTCTCTCGACGTCGCGTTAGAAATAAGCTTTGTCGTGAGTGATACGTGAGGATATTAGACGAATGATTACGTTGTGTTTAATTTGATCAGAAGAATGCATGTGTTATCAATTGATGAAATCCAGTCCCAACAAGGCTCCGTTTATATTTCAGTCTTTATTTTATAATTTCTGTTTTATTTATGGTTCTCCGAACCTTTTAAACCAAAACTTTTGAACAATAAGCTTAGAAATGTAGAAATCGTTGAACGGCGTTCATATCGCACTAATCCCTGTGGAGACGACAAAACTGGGTACTTAATATTTTTTGCTTGCTGCTTTACCGCACCAACAAAATGGCGTCGTTGCCGGGGATTGGTGTTGAGATTTTGATGTGCATTGCAACGGTTCTATGTTTTTAAGCTTTGTATATTTTGTATATATTATTTCTTTTTACGTTTTTTCTAGTGTGTTCAGGAATGACGAAAACTCCTTCTAGAGTGGTTGCTATCGGTATAAAAGCATTCAATGAAGCTTCGACCGAGTTTGGATGGCGATGATAGTATGAAACAAGTGAATGTTGTCAAGGTACATGGTTTCCTTTGTTTAGAATTTTAGAATGCTTAAGAACTTAAGTCTTTGTGCAAATGAAATTTGTTCTTTTGGCAACTTGTTTGAATGATTGTTTCACTTAGGACTTAAAACCATAATTTGTGAGAAAGCTTCCATTGTTTACTAAATGCGGGATTTCTGATAAACTTTGTTGATTCGTATGATTCATGCTTTATCTTGTTATTATTGTGAATTTGTGGAATCATTAGTGTCGCTACTCGAAAAATGGCGCTAGAAGGAGGGGAGGCGAAAAGGAAGGACAGAAGAGTCGCCACTGAACTTTATTTATCCCATGAGGGGAAAGGAAAATATCGAGAAAACCTTAAGAAAGAAAAGGATAAGATGGTCTCGCGACCAAGAACGGGTTCGGAAGCCGGTTATGCAAGGGGAAGGTATTAGCACCCCTCGCATCCATCGTACTCGATGGGAACCTTTTGTTTGTCGATGTGTGAATTTATTTGCTTAAATATTATGCTATAAAGAATGTTCTAAAAGATAGAGAGAAGGGTTTAGAAACGGGGAAAGAGAGGTGACGAGGGAAAGAAAGGACTCGATAGGACTTCGGGGTCCTAGGCCTACGTATTCTCAACAAATATGAGAAAGTCAGAGTCGACGTAGTTCGGGAAACTACGGGTGATAGGGGGATTGTGCTCGCCAAGACATCGCCGTCTTGTGCCTACGCATTCTCATCTGGTATGAGAAATCAGAGCAGCCGTAGTTTGGCCTACGGTGTGTTGATGTTTTTTATGGATGATGCTTTCGTGTGCATTCTAGCAGTTAGGTGTTTTGCTGCTCGCTCGTTGGAGACTTAGGCGTTACCTGTTTGCGGTAGAACGGACGTATCATATCCTTTTGAAAGATTGATTAGTTTTCGCCACGCGGGGCAAGAAGTCACGTTTGATTGATTGGATTGTTTTTTAGGGGGGGGGGCGAGACAGGTCCTCGGATAGTAACCCCTACGGGTAGTACCCAATTCATTGTCTCAAAGTTTTTGTTATAAAAGGTGTGGCGAACGAGGCGTCTTCGTATTGAAAGACGAGCGTCGAAACCACCCTCACTACAGTGGGCATCCCATCGCTCGGAGAAAAAGAGGTCTACACCCAATCTTCTCTCTTTGATTCAATACAAAGGGAACTTCGTTCTCTTATTAAAGATGTTTTTGGTTTTGAATGGTAAGTGCTTTGCGACAAAGAACCCTACGGTAAACGTCAGCACTCGGGATAGGAGAAGGCCTACGCCTAACCACTCCCCGACCATTCAAGTTTTTGTATGAAAAGGAATTTGAAAATGCACTCGGTACGTGACCGAGGTTTTAGGTGTGAAAATTGTGGAAGGAAGTTGTGAAAGCGAGATGGTGGATAAAAGCGCGTCTTCGTATCGAAAGACGAGTGTCGAGACCACCCTCACTACAGTGGGCATCCCATCACTCGGAGAAGAAGAGGTCTACACCTAATCCTCTCTTTTTAATTAAATACAAAGAGAATTTGATTTATTATGGGAAGTATACTCAGTACGAGACCGAGGTTTTATGAGGAAACGTTGGAAGCGTCTTTGTATTGACAGACGAGCATCGAGACCACCCTCACTACAGTGGGCATCCCTATGCTCGAAGAAGAAGAGGTCTACACCCAATCCTCTCTTTAGCTCAACACAAAGAAATGATTTTAAGGAGATGAGATTTGAAAATGGACGGGAAGCGTCTTTGTATTGAAAGACGAGTGTCGGAACCACCCTCACTACAGTGGGTATCCCAATACTCGGAGAGGAAGAAAGTCTACACTTAATCCCCTCTTTTTAATTCAATACAAAGATAATTTGATTTTGAAGTTGGTTTGAAAATGTTTTTGAATCGAGTCGGGACAGGTGACGAAGAGAGAAAAGAGGTGGTCTCAGATCCAACATTACTCATCAATAATTTGACTGGTAATGAATTACGGAGGTCTCGTCATCGACCCAAAACAGATGAAAATGGGACAAAATGCCCAATAATAAAAGAGAAAAGAAATCTAAACTCTAAATAGAAAATAACTTCTAGATAAAACGTATATACACAAAACTCTATAATATATAATGTACATTAAAAAAAATAATAACTAAAGCTAATATATACTTACAAAATTCTATAAAATACATGAAAAATATAACTTATTTATAAAATGTTATTAACAAAACTAGCATATAAACTTATATATAAACAGAAAAAAACATTATTAACAAATCTTAAATTTAAATTAATAAAGATACAAATTAATAGATAAAAAAAAGAAACGAAAGGGGGTGTACAAAATTGGTGGGAATAAGCAAAAGACAAACAAACTGAAGATCAAAGCCCAATACACGGTTAATCAGCAACATGACCCGAAACGCAACACAAAATCCAAATGAATCAACTCGTTTTGCAACTCACACGGCTTACTCGTTTGATTTCTTCCGCCACCGTCTTGTAATCACATTCAAATCTTACTTCATTATCTCCTCTCTATTCTCTCTTAGTTAGTGTTTCTTTCTGGGTTGTTTGATTGATTTCAAAGGGTCAAGGTTGATAGATTGAAGGAAAGGTTGAAGAGAAATTTAGGGATTTTAGTGTGAGGGTTTGTGTGGTTGAGTTTCGATCGGTTTCGCAGGAAAAGTGATTTCTGGGTATCGAAAATGGTTGGGGTGGCTTGAAGTTTCAACGATGGTGGATGGTTGAAGGTTTTTTCAGAGGTTGAGAGTTTGCGGAAACGGAGGCGATTTAGAAGAAGAACAGGGTTAACGGTGGGTTTTCGTTGAGGTTCGCGACTTGCAAATCGCGTTTGGAATCAATCTGTTTATCTATGTTCTCTTTCAATCTCTTTTTCCAGTTTTATGAGTTCTGAGTTTGGATTCAAGGGTTGTGTTGATAAGATTGTTTGGAGGGTTAGGTTTGGTTCGGAGGTGCGCGGGTTTGGCGTCTTTTTGGCTGGTTTTTGGTGGTGAGCGAATCTGAAAACGGAAGAAGAGAAGGTGAAGTTGGGATTTTCGGTGAAGTCTGCGAAGGTTAGCGTTTCTGCGTAAGTTTCGAAAAATGGATTATAGAGTTTGGAGAAGACCTCGGGTTGTTTTTAGGTGGTGGCATGGAGGGATTGGAGTGGTGTATTGGTTTGTGAATATGTGCACACCAGATGTTCGTGAGAAAGTTTTTGAATTTCTTGTTATTGTTGTGATGATATTGCAGATGAATGATTGTGGGTTTTCTAGCAAGATTGTGAAGACTATGAAGACAGGAAACAGGACAGTCCAAACAATGCAGACCAAAACTATGAAGACAGGAAGAGTAACAGAATACTTACAGTGTAGGAGCAATACCACCAGATTGCTGATACAGAGCACAGGTGAGCTCCTTCTTCAATCTCCTTTTTTTTTTTCCAGTTCTTTGTGATAGAGATGAGTTGTGAAAAAAAGCAGCTGTTTTTCTGTTAGGGTTTTCTGAATGAGCAGTAGCCAGTATATATATGATGTGAGATTAGGGTTTAAATTAGAGAAGTTGTGGGAACTTTGGGTCTCTTCCTCTTTGGGAAAGAAAATGAGATACTTTTTGCAGTGGGAGCAAGGGCTGAAGTTGTGGGATTGAAAACAGCATGTTCTTTGTCTGTTTGTAGCTTTTGAATTTGTCTGTTTTTACTCATGCTTTTCACTGTGGTAACACAACAATTTTTACTGATACATTCAATTTCTTTGCAGGTTCATCAGCATTTCTCCTGTTTTCATTCCATAGTCCTTCTGCAGTGAGGCCTTGGAAATCATCATCAATTGGCCGCACATTTGAACATTCTGCTTCTTCAATTTTTCCTGTAAACATGACCCACTCCTGGAAGTGCATTAATTGGGAGTTAACGTAAATGATCTTCAACCTTTGAATGGGCGACATCTAAATATGCTTCATCACAACTCACAGCCAGCCTTAATACCATAACTACGAGCTGGATAGTTTGCAGAGGAAATCTCAGAAGTTCCCTTAGAATTATCCGAATGGCAGACTGCTACAGGTTTGTCCAACAATTCAGGATGGTTCCTGATTCTGAGTTTCTAGGTTTGTTTGAATTTCTAACTTCGTCTCAAACTCTCTCTTCTTCTCAACTTTCTAGTTCTGTGTGTTTGGAATTTGATGATTTTTGGTGATTGTGTGAAGGTTTAATTAAGAGTTTCAGTTGTGAGGGATTGAAGGTTTGTGGTTGTTGTGCAAGATATGGTGCGTAGGTTATAAGTTGTGGTTTGGCAAGGTTGTTGTGATTGCTTATGGTTGCAGGTCGTGCATGGTGTATGTGTGAATCATGGAAAGTTTGTTTTGGTTAATGTGTGGTGCTGCGTAGTGTGGAAAGGATGATACATATTGTGGTATGTGGTCAAGTTTGTAGGAAATGTTGTGTAACAATTTGGCTATTGTTAGCACTCGTGATGGTAAGCTATGAAATCATTTGGAAAAACTTTTGTGTACTCAATGTTGTGCACTGTCTGGAATTGATGAAGGTGTGAACCATGGCTGGTATTATGTGTGTGAGTCTGTCATTGAGTAGTGTGTATTTATGAATCATGTGTTGACATAGTCATGGCTGCAAGTATTGTGGTTTTGCGCAGGTACTACATGGTGACGTTGGATGCGAGACGTTTGCACTATGGTTGTGAGTGAAGAGCTTGGTTTTATTTTGTGATTACTTTGCAAATGGCTGCTCATGTGGAAGCAAGAATTTGCCCTGCCAAATACGTCGGTGTACTCAGTTTCATTGAGTTCAACTAACTTTCTTTTGTATATGAGCATAGCTTTCCTCAGTTGCGAGGAACCTAGTGCCTAGACAGACGCCTTGAGCACCCAGTGCTAGGACAGCGACATAACCGCGAGCATCTACAATAGCTCCAGCTGCGATAACAGGTATATCACGGTCTCCAACAAGATCAACCACCCTCGGCACCAACGAAATTAAACTATCATGACCAATAACATGACCACCAGCTTCACGTCCTTGTACGATGATTCCATCCACACCAGCATCAATTGCCAGTCTTGCACTTTCAACGCTCCCAACTTGTGGAACAATTTTGACTCCAGCTGAATGAACCTTGGCAACCAATTCAGGTGTACAATCACCCCAATAAGTTTGCAAGACTGCGAAGAATTACCTTCAAATTCTCTTCGTGAGGAAAATCAAGAACAACACCAACCCCAAAGGGTTTATCAGTTAATGTTCTGTTTTTCTTTATGCGCTCCCTCAAGTAATCCGGGGATTCCCAATCAGGAGCTCTGAGAAGGCCAAGAACACCAACATTGGCAGCAGCAGCAACAAGTTGGGGGCCAGAGATATCAGGACCTAATGGTGCCTGAACTATGCCATATTCGAAACCTAATATTCCTCTCCAACCCATGTTGAAAGCTTCTCTCAGTCTCTCTCTAGGTGTTGTTTGAAAATTGGATGTAGGATGATATGTGCTCAGTGGCTGTATTCGTGATGACATCGACTTTGTCAGCATATCTGCTAACCTGGTGATGACAAGCTGAACGAGGCAAGCATGATTCTGTTGCTGTGTTTGCTTGTGATTTGTGCATCTCCAGGTTGTTGATGCAGCGCTGGTGCTAGTGGAAGCTTTATCTATTGAACACTCAAGTTGAGAAGAAGCCCCATTAATGGCATTTTCTTCTGAAAGATGCGGTTGTGTTTCAGCCTTTCCTACTGAAACCTCTACTTGAGAAGAATCCATGGTCGAATTCTCAACATTACATCCCAAATTTGGAACAGCATCTTTGTCATCGGTAAGGTTGACTTCAAGGGCAAGTGCATCTCTATATGATCTAGAGATAACATTTATCCAGTCACCTTCAGTTTCTTCCAGCATGTTAGAACTGAAAACCGAAAACTCCAAATGGATTTCAGATGCCCCGAATTCATCGCGTAGCTTGTCATAAACATGGGTTGTAATCCCGTTGGCAAAGAAAATCATAACTGATGAAGGTCTTAAAGTTAAGTTAGATTTGGCAGCAGCAAGTACTTGTTCAATGCGCAGCTTCAAACCCTTACTTTTATGACAACTATTCCATGAAATGTACTTTGGATTCCTATCAGATACTATAATCCACACAGGCCTCCCGTTGAGGATACACACCACATCCACATGGATGTCTTTGAGAGAAGATCCGTGTCTCTCTTCACGACTAACTGAAGGTGACAGCGGGATTGATTTGCAAACTCTAGAAACTCCGCTTATGAAAGGTTGCTGTTGGGTTGAAATTGGGCATGTCCCCCCTTTTTTTTTAATTTTCTGTTTGTTGTAAATTGTAAACAAATTATACTCTGCTATTAGCAATGAGTTTTTTTTGAAATTCTGGATGGACTTGATAATGAATGTGGATGGTACTTGTAGTATATCAATTTATTTTGGGGTGAATGAACCTCGTTGGGCCTTTTGCACCATAACTTGCTATTTGCACCATAAAACAAATTGAGACACTTGAAATAGATCTTTGTTTCTCTGTTATCTATATTCAATCCAAACTGAATCAGACATAAGCATTGCGGATAAAAACCAGAAAAATGAATCCATCCTCCGTTTGTACTTTTGAGCTATATTCAAACATGATCATAGATAACCTTAATTCATGATTAGAATTCCAAAACATAATCTATGATTCTCACAAACATCATTCTTGTGGATTTTCACAAACATAATCTTGACGACTTGAACATAACCTCCTTGATCAGGTTAAAAAAAAACCTTGATAATTCTTCTTGTCAGACACAAATACCTCGATCCCCTCTGGAATGCAAAATGTTATGCAATGCTAATGCTAATGATGCAATAAAACATAAGCCAAAGAGGTTGGTCAAATTTTGGGGTACAACAGTTGCCCCTATTCAAACGGCTTGGACCTGAAGGGATGAAAGGTGAACAACTTTCATACAATCAAGGTAAAAGACGGTTGAATATCCAAGAACCCGGAAATTTGACAACCGCGAAACGAACCTCTGACATCGCCGCCAGGAACCCATATTAAGTAGAACGTCTGACCTCGCCGTCAGCTCTTTTAATAGCATCTAACCTCGCCGTCAGATCTCAACGTCAAAATTATAAATCAACTGACTTTATCGTCGGTCTTCAATATTTTCTGACTTCGCCGTCAATTCTCAAAACAATCTTCTGACTTCGCCGTCATCTCCAACAGTTTTGACTTCGCCGTCAACTCTTAAAGTAATCGGTAAAAGCATCTGACCTCACGGTCAGGCCTCGACATTAAGTTGGTAAAAAGATCTAACCTCGCCGTCAGTCCTCTGTTAAATACAAACAGATATTGAATCCAAAGATACAATCCTCCGACATTGCCGTCAAGACAAAATCCAACATCGCCGTTGGAAGAACCAAGTTACCTGACATCGTCGTTGAAGAATTAAATCATCTGACATCGCCGTCAAAACAAACTTCTCAACATCGCCGTTGAAGAATTAAAATCATCTGACATCGCCGTCAAAACAAACTTCTCAACATCGCCGTTGAAGAATTAAAATCATCTGACATCGCCGTCAAAACAAACTTCTCAACATCGCCGTTGAAGAACCAGATCACTTGACCTCGCCGTCAAAACAAACTTCTCAACATCGCCGTTGAACAAACAAAACACTCTGACATCGCCGCCAAAAACAAACTTCTCAACATCGCCGTTGAAGAACCAGATCACTTGACCTCGCCGTCAAAACAAACTTCTCAACATCGCCGTTGAACAAACAAAACACTCTGACATCGCCGCCAGAAACAAACTTCTCAACATCGCCGTTGAAGAACCAGATCACTTGACCTCGCCGTCAAGCCTTCGCTACATATAAGCGAGCAACAAGATTCGAACGAAATCAAGACCATCCATTGGTGATAATCACAAAATAACTCCGTTGGGGAAACACCATGAGCTGGGGTCTAGCCAACACACGGGCAAAGATACTAATCATCTGCGAGGTTCACTTGAAACAAACGGGTAACGACCTGGCTAGTGTCTCAAATGCATATGTTTGAATATGACGAAATGCTCCATGCGAAATGGAAATGCTTCGCGTTTGGGTGGATGTTATGCATGTATGTAAATGCAAATGAACCACTTTAGCAAAATAAATGCTAAAGAGAAAGAGCTAACTCCGTTGGGTCAGAGCTAAATACGCTTAGCGCAAACAAACTCGTGCTGAGGAATACAAGCCCTGGATGGCCTCCGAGAAAACTTCTGGGTAAAAACTGCTCTGCTAAGACCAAAACTAACCCGCTGGGGATCCTAACCAAACTCTGATGCGGAGAACGTCCTGGATGGCCTATCAGCCTACAACTCTTCTGGGGATCAAGCAACTTGGCTGGAGACAAACCACTCCACTCTGGCGGGGAAATCAACCGTGAACGTTTAGCCAAAATAACTCCACTGGGTAAACATAGCTGAGCGTTGTGAAATAACTCTCTTCTGCCGGAGATTGAATCCACTATCTGCTAGGGATGTTGTATAAGATTTACTAGGAGGACTATCCCACACTCTCTCTGCTAGGGATGGAGATGAACGATTTCTGAGTTAGTTCCATTCTGTGAGGAAGAAAAAATTAACTCCGCTAACTTGGCTGTGGATTAGATAAGGAGGGAATCATCATCAACCTCTGCTTAGGGAAAGTAACAACAACTAGACAAGTGTGTTGTACAGCTGGCACCAAGTTATCAATTATGACTTTATTTAAAACAAATGTCCTGATTAACAGTTAGCAAAGCCCACAAGTTCATGTATGCAAAGTTTTTCCATCAATAAAAATCAAGCGTCTTTTGCAAACAAAACGGTAAAAATTTAAAACCAGGACAAAAGCTTTTTCTGAATAGTATATTTTATTGATAAAAGGCCTGAAAATAGGCAACTTTACATTGGATGCAACTCCTTAAAAGAGAAAGTCGCGCAAAAAGACAATCACAAGGAAAATATACAAAACTGTCGGCAACGTGGTACAGACAAACACCATGTGACGACTCATCCATGACTCGCGCGGCTTTGACGCTTTCCGATGCTTTAACTTCCGAAGAGATTGATTTGAATGGTCGATCTTCGAGTTCTCCCTAGGATCCACTATGCTTGTGATAATCAATGCGCAGGCCGCAGTCATTTGCTTTAAAATCCCTAATTTTTGCCTGAATCGCCCTTGCGGGTTTTCAATTCACCAGGATACCCATTTTTGCCAAAGTTGCCCTTTCAGGTTTTCAACTTTGCGGGCTCACATTCTTCTTACATCCCTAATTTTTTCCCGAACCTATCTTTTTATGGTTCGCCGGGATGCCTCATTCTTGCCTGGATACTCTTTTTCTTTCCAGCGAGCTTTCTTAAGCAAAATATTTTTTGACCGCGTCTGCGTTCACCGGGGATGTAAAATCTTCACCATCCATAGTTGAAAGCAGCAAGGCTCCTCCTGAGAAAACCTTTCTTACAACATAAGGACCCTCGTAGTTGGGAGTCCATTTGCCTCTGTGATCGTTCTGCGGTGGGAGAATTCGCTTCAACACCAAGTCGCCTGCCTGAAAGTTCCGAGGACGTATCTTTTTATCATAGGCGCTCTTCATCCTCTTCTGATACAAACGACCGTACGCGAGAGACGCCAATCTTTTCTCATCCATCAAACTGAGTTGATTCAACCTGTTCTTTACCCATTCTGCTTCATCTAGTTTGACATCTGCCAGTACTCTTAGAGAAGGGATCTCGACCTCTAATGGCAGAACAACTTCCATGCCATACACCAACGAGAAGGGAGTTGCCCCAGTTGAAGTACGCACCGAAGTGCGATATCCATGTAAGGCAAAGGGCAACATCTCGTGCCAATCCTTATAAGTTATCACCATCTTCTGTACTATCTTCTTAATGTTCTTGTTGGCTGCTTCCACGGCGCCATTCATTTTCGGGCGATAGGGAGAGGAATTGTGATGCTCAATTTTGAAACTCTGGCACAGTTCCTTCATCATCTTGTTATTCAAATTAGAACCATTGTCAGTAATGATCCTTTCGGGTATCCCATATCGACAGATGATATCTCTTTTGATGAATCGGGCCACTACCTGCTTTGTGACATTGGCATAAGAGGCCGCTTCGACCCATTTGGTGAAATAATCGATAGCCACTAAGATAAAACGGTGTCCATTGGACGCGGTCGGCTCGATTTTTCCAATCATATCAATGCCCCACATGGAAAAAGGCCACGGCGACGACATGACATTCAAAGGACACGGCGGTACATGAATCTTGTCGGCATAAATTTGACATTTGTGGCATTTCTTGGCGTACTTGAAGCAATCTGACTCCATAGTTAACCAATAATATCCTGCCCTCAATAATTTCCGAGACATGGCATGACCGCCTGCATGTGTTCCGAAAGCACCTTCGTGGACTTCTTCCATAAGCAAATTTGCCTCTTTTTCGTCCACGCATCTTAGTAGCACTAAGTCATGGTTTCTCCGATAGAGCGCACCGTCTGGATTCAGATAGAAATTGCCGGACAATCTCCTCAAAGTCTTCTTATCTTGGGTAGATGCCCCAGGCGGATACTCTTGGTTCTTAAGAAAGTTTCGGATGTCATAAAACCACGGTTTACCATCAGGAGCTTCAGCTATTGCGAACACAAATGCTGGTCTGTCGAGCCGTGAAATGACAATTATTGGAGCATCGTTCCAGAAGTTAACTTTGTACATCGAGGATAGAGTAGCCAAAGCATCGGCCATCTGATTCTCTGCTCTTGGCACATGGTGAAGCTCCACTCGATCGAAAAAAGGTAGCAACCTCCTTGCGTAGTTCATGTATGGGATCAGATTTGGCTGGCGCGTTTCCCACTCCCCCTTGATTTGGTTGACCACTAAGGCTGAATCTCCATAGATATCAAGGTTCTTGATTCTTAAGTCGATTGCTTCTTCAATACCCATGATACACGCTTCGTACTCGGCCTCGTTATTGGTGCATGGGAATGTTAACCTTGCGGTGAATGGTATATGGGACCCATGGGGAGTTGTAATGATTGCCCCAATCCCACTACCGTATGAGTTAACAGTGCCGTCAAAGATTAATTTCCACTGGGAACCCAATTCCGGTCCCTCGCCCGGCAACGGCTCGTCGCAATCTTTCATTTTCAAGTACATAATGTCTTCGTCAGGAAAATCAAACTTCATTGGCTGATAATCATCGACTGGCTGCTCTGCAAGGTATTCTGACAGAACACTACCTTTAATAGCTTTTTGAGATACATATTGAATATCATATTCGGTCAGAATCATCTGCCACCTAGCGATCCTTCCTGATAGCGCCTGCTTTTCGAATACGTACTTAATTGGGTCCATCTTTGAAATTAACATGGTTGTGTGGTTTAGCATATACTGTCTTAGGCGTTTGGCGGCCCAAGCAAGTGCGCAACAAGTCTTTTCTAACATTGAATACCTGGATTCACAGTCTGTGAACTTTTTACTCAAGTAGTAAATTGCATGCTCCTTTCTTCCAGTCTCGTCGTGCTGACCGAGAACACAACCCATAGAATTTTCAAGAACTGTTAAGTACATTATCAACGGTCTCCCAGCCACCGGGGGCATCAGTATTGGGGGTTCTTGTAGGTATTCTTTTATTTTCTCAAACGCCTTCTGGCAATTCTCGTTCCAAACGACCGCCTGATCCTTCTTTAGAAGTTTAAACAATGGCTCACAAGTGGCGGTGAGGTGAGATATGAACCTCGCAATATAGTTTAACCTACCTAAGAAGCCACGAACCTGCTTCTCAGTCTTTGGCGCTGGCATTTCTTGAATTGCTTTGACCTTCGCGGGATCAACCTCAATACCTTTCTCACTAACGACGAACCCCAACAACTTTCCTGACCGTACGCCGAAGGTACATTTACTTGGATTCAACCTTAATTTGAACTTCCTCAACCTCTCAAACAACTTTAGAAGGTTTATCAAGTGCCCCTCTTCCGTTTGGGACTTTGCAATCATATCGTCGACGTAAACTTCGATTTCGTGATGCATCATGTCGTGAAAGAGTGTGACCATTGCTCGTTGGTAAGTTGCCCCTGCATTCTTTAACCCGAAAGGCAACACTTTATAGCAAAAGGTCCCCCAAGGTGTGATAAAAGTCGTTTTCTCCATATCCTCCGGCGCCATCTTAATTTGATTGTATCCGGAAAAACCGTCCATGAAGGAAAACACCGAGAATTGCGCGGTGTTATCAACAAGCACGTCAATATGGGGAAGCGGGAAATCATCCTTTGGGCTTGCTCTATTCAAGTCCCTATAATCAACACACATCCTAACTTTGCCGTCCTTTTTAGGTACGGGCACGATGTTAGCGACCCAAGGAGGATAGTTGGCCACAGCAAGAAATCCGGCATCTAACTGTTTCTGAACTTCTTCCTTGATCTTCACTGCCATATCTGGCCTTGTTCTTCTCAATTTCTGTTTGACAGGAGGACATTCCTCACGAAGAGGCAGACGATGAACCACGATATCTGTGTCAAGTCCTGGCATATCCTCATACGACCAAGCAAACACGTCTTTGTACTCCTGGAGTAACTCAATCAATCGTTGCTTGACCTCATCCTGCAACGTAGCCCCTATTCTGACCTCCTTCTTATCTTCTTCTGTCCCCAGGTTGATAACTTCAACCTCCTCCTGATGAGGCAGGATGACCTTCTCCTCTTGTCTTAGCAATCTGGCAAGCTCCTCAGGCAGGTCTTCGTCTTCCTCGATCTCTTCTTCGGCTTGAAAGATCGGATTGTCGAAGTCATACTGAGTCATAGACGAGTCTGAGTCGGTGGCATCCGAAATGTGTAACCTGCGATGATGATGATTTTATGCTTTTAAATGATATGCAAACAAAAACACAAACCTCATTGCCATTTTATTGTTAAAGATAAAAACAAGAACAACAAGGATCACAAAATTCTGAATGAAAAGACGCCTTTTTAATTGATGATAAAAGATTGTTCACACGCATAAAGATAGGGCCCTACAAATAAAGTCCATTATGCCTTGGGCAGAGCATATGGAAATACATTAATCAAGACAAATCAATTACTCTTCATAAGTCACTGTGATAACTTCCTCCATGCTCCAATTCTTCAAGCCCTGGCCGGGGATGCATGGCTGGATCCACGCATCCATATCACAGTCGCTGTCTCCTTCTTCGTCTGATATGGCATTAATTTGATCGAAAATGACTCCACCGCTAGTAAATTGGACAGGACCTTTGTAACGTGGAGTGCTTTGTGAAGATGATCCATGTGGGCTATATCCCAATCCGAACTTATCTTGCTTGTTTGGGATGCTTACCACTTGTCCCCATCCTTGTGTTGACCCGGATTCCACCACGGCCCGTGCTTCCTTGTATGACGACATGGCAACTTCTGGAGCTTTGACCTCGACCGGTGCCTTCTCCTTGATCTGGACAGTCTCAAAAGCCTGGCACAACGTTTCTTGAATTTCGCCGTCGACTTCCACATATTTGAATGAAGACAGATGGCTCACCATGATGTCTTCTTCCCCACAAACGGTCACAATATTTCCATCCACCATATATTTCAATTTCTGGTGCAAAGTCGATGTTACAGCGCCTGCTAAGTGTATCCAAGGCCGACCCAAAAGACAGCTATAAGCAGGCTGGATATCCATGATGTAGAAAACTGTTTCAAACACCTCTGGGCCTACTTGGATAGGCAAAGTTATCTCCCCAAAGACAGATCTTCGGGTTCCATCGAAAGCCCGCACAACCAAATCACTGGGCGTACAATATAGACCCTGATGATCGATCTTCATCAATGCCTTTTTTGGCAACACATTCAAAGATGACCCTGTATCAACAAGTACATGTGACATCATTGTTCCTCGGCATTCAAGCGAAATGTGCAGAGCCAAGTTGTGGTTCCTCCCTTTTGGTGTCAAGTCACGGTCTGTGAACCCCAACCCGTTACCTGCATTGACATGGGCCACCACGCCTTCCAACTGATTAACAGATATCTCTTGAGGTACATAAGCATTATTCAAAACTCTGAGCAAAGCATTCCTGTGAGCCTCAGAACATAACAACAATGACAAGATAGAAATCTTTGAAGGAGTTTGTTGTAAATGATCCACAATTTTGTAGTCACTTTTTCTTATCAAGCGCATGAATTCCTCCGCATCCTTCAGCAACGCTTCCTCTTCTCTAGCTTGAGAATTCTCTTCCGCTATGACCTTACCCTTACCTTTATCAGCCCTTTCTGTGCTTACTTCGGGAGGTGCAAATACTCTCCCGCTCCGAGTCATTCCTCCAGTTCCTACCAAATTATCAACAGAATCCAACAGTGAGCCTCTCAGTTCCTGCTTTTGACCATTGCAGTAGACCTCGGCCCCGTAGTTCCAAGGAATTGCTTTAGAACTTTCATAGGGTATGGGTCCTGCCTTTGTGAATATAATAGTGGGCCTTGTCGGAGGCGCAGAAATTGTAATTGTTTTGTATGGGATGGATATGGTGGCCACCTCATCCTTATCTTCGATGACTACCTCTTCAGCATTTTTCTCACAGATTCTATCAAATTGTAACAAACCGTCATCCATCATGTGCTGTATATGGTTCCTTAGGTTCCGACATCCTATCGGACAGATCATACAGTCTTCGCAATCCTTTCCGCAGCCTGGGAATACCCCTCCTTCTAACAACCTGCTCTTCACGAAACTTAACGGCGTCTTCAAATCCTCTACTCTGGACACCAAGCTCAGGCCTTCCTCGCTGTCAATAGCATTCACGCCACCACCCCTACCATGGTTAGGCATGGGATTCCGATCCACGCTTGGCGCATCCTGATTGAAGTTGATAGCTTTACTGTCAATAAGGTCTTGTACCTTATGTTTGAAGGCTTTACAGTTGTCAATACTGTGGCCGGGGGCGCCAGAGTGGAATTCACACCTAGCGTTGGCGTCATATCCAGGAGGTGGTTGGCCAGTTAGAGGTGCCATTGTCCTTTTCTGGACCAACTGCAGTTGAATTAAGTGTTGTAGCAACTGAGCGTATGGCATTGGCGGTGTGTCAAAGTGTCTATCCGCCACCCTTCTCCTGTCCTGGAACTGTCTCGGTGCATAATTCTGTTGTTGAGGTCGCTGCTCCTGTTGTTGACGTGGCTGTTGCTGTGGAGGCTGTGTCGCCGGGATGGCAATACTCGCTACTTGTGACGGTTGCTGGTAATACGGTCGCTGCTGACGCTGATCCAAGTATCTCTTTCGGTTGTTAAAGCCGTACACTGCATTTGTTTCATTATCCTTTTTCTTCGCACCAAAAAACTTCCTTCCACCTCCAGATGAGGTCCCTTCCGCTGCTTGAATTTCCCCCAATTTTATACCGTTTTCAACTCTTTCGCCCGTGATAATTAAGTCCGAGAAGCTTCCTGACATGTTACTCACCAACTTCTCGTAGTAGATTCCGGGCAACGTGGCCACGAATAGATCGATTAGTTCTCTTTCCACTATGGGAGGTTGAACCCTAGCGGCAAGCTCTCGCCACCTTTGGGCGTATTCTTTAAAACACTCATTGCTTCTTTGGGATAGATTCTGCAACTGCACTCGATTTGGTGCCAAGTCACTATTGTACTGGTAATGCTGGACAAAGGCCTCTGCTAAATTCTTCCAGCTCCGAATATTGGCAGGTTCCAAACCCATGTACCACTCCAGAGAAGGCCCTGACAGACTATCTTGGAAGAAGTGCATAAGCAACTTCTCGTCATCAGAGTATGCCGACATCCTTCGGAAGTAGGAGCGGATATGCACCTTTGGACATGTCGTTCCTTTGTATTTATCGAAATTTGGTACCTTGAACTTTGGAGGAATCCTAAGTCCCGGAATTAGTCCCAGATTGGACATGTCAAGTCCCATAGTGTTCTGGCTTTCCAGAATGCTCTTCATCTTTTCTTCTATTTCGTCAAACCTTTTATTAGTGTCGGATCGTAACCCTCCCCCAAGGTCTCTCATGGAGAAGATGTCATCCTGTTCATCTTGGTCCCATTGAGGATTCACGCTAGTAGGTATGGCGCCTGCCACAACCGGGATGGGGATTCCAGTTTGTTCTCTTCCGCCCGGAAGGTTGACTACAGTTGGGCCACCGTTGACTTGCGAGGTTCCACCATTAGCAGGAGGGGGAACAACAACAGCCCCACCGTGCAAAACGCCACTTCCATCCACTTGAGCTATTAAATGTTGAACCAATGTCTTAACTGGTCCTGTCCATTGGCCACCCCCTGCATCATCTCCATGAATTGTGCCATCTTCTCACGAAACTCCAGAAGCTCGGCTTGAACCTGATCCATAATTCTCTGCTGATTTCCCCGCGTGTTGTAGGAGTGTTGAGAAGTCAGCTTGCTCTTCCTCTTTCCCTCTCTTTCTCTCTTTGAAATGGCAAGCGGTGTGAGGTCGAGTTTCAGGGAATGCAAAATGATGCGCAAGTTCATGCGAATGCTCAAGAGACTTTCGAAACCTATGATTATAACCGGTATTATAGAATTGCGAATGAACAAATAAAGAAAACACAATTAGACCAAAAGAAAATTCTCATTAATCTGGGAAGATTCAAAACAAACATTTGCTGACTATGCCGAATAACAATTCTCATTACAAGGAAACACTAAATGACTGAAAATCAAGAGTACTGAAAACTAGAATTTCTCCTTTTGGAGACGCTTTTCAAGCTTCCTCGTCTCGAACATGAACCTCCTAACCATTTGGTCGCAGAGCTGGATAAAGTGGTGAACAGAAGGGGGGATATCATTTCCTTCCAAATCTTGAATGGCGCTTTCCAACCTCCATGGGATATCTCGGATCATGAGGTTGCAGTGCTCCACCAAATTGTTGTACCTAGCACGATACGTATCTAGAGTCGACTGGTATTAACAAATAGAATCCACATGGGTGTCCAGCAACTCATTGAGCTGAGCCTCTTTCTCGAGCCATTGCGCACCATCTCTTTGCAAAGCCTCAAAACGATTCCTCCACAGAAGGGCTGTCTCTTGGGCGGTCTCCAATTCTTGACACTTGTTATTCCACATGTCAGATGTGACATGTGAACCCCTCAAGGCCTCCTCTTTGAGTCTTCGTTCATTTTCCGCTAGGGTCAAGGCACTTCTTAGTTGTTCCTCAAGATTCCCAAAATCAGCTTCAAGATTCTCTCGTATTTCCTTTTTCTCGGCAGAGGCAATCTCAAAGAAGTGTCATGCCCTATCACAAGAAGCTTTGGTGTCCTTTAGGCGCTGCCGGAGAGTTGTTAATGATGCATCAGCCCCTTCGTAACCCTGCTGGTACCTGACTCTCAGATCCGTTTCTAATTTTAGCTTCTTGCTACTTTCAACTGCTTGATCCTGTTCAAACTCCACCTTTCTTTTATACTGACCGCTCTCCACCTTTGCTTGGTGGACTTCATTCTGAAGTTCCTGGTTCTCCTTAGTCAATCTCTCCACTATTAGCTTCAGTTTTTCATATTCTTCTATGGACACATGAGTGGGAGCAGGAGGTGCTTCTTGCATAGAGGGCTCTAAGGGAAATGGTAACGACCTTTCAGCTACTCTAGCTAGTAACCACCGGTTGTATGGCTCCTTTGCCACGCAATTCTTCGCTTTTAACTCCTTCCTCCCCTTTGTATGAATCTTACCCCAGGCCTTAGCAATCTTCCTGAGAAACGCAGGGTCCTCTGATGTGGCTAGCAAAAAGAAACTCTGAACCTTCTCTGCTTCGGGCTCGCCCTCCATAGCATAGCCCAACTGACGTAATGCCATGACTGGGTTATAGTTAATACAACCGGCCCTACCAATCAAAGGTACATTACTGAATTCTCCACAACTAAAAATGATTTCAACATCATAGTACTCAGGAGAGTACCAAGCAATATCACTAGCTTCCAGAGACATGATGCGTTGAGACCATTTTAATTTCTTCTTGTTTTCCATGAACGGCCCTTTCTTGGGCAAATGAGAAGCATACCACTTGTATAGTAGGTGAGAGCAGCATTGGATCATTCCCGCCTTCTTTTCACTCCTCCAATGAATAGAGTGATAAACATCGGCAAGGAGTGTAGGGATGGGATTCTTCTGCATGAAGAGAACGATGGCAGTGATGTCTATGAAATTGTCCATATTTGGAAAGAGGACAATCCCATAAATCATTAGAGCAACGCTTATTCCGAACTTTTCCCAATCTTCATCCACCTTGTATTGAGCAGCCTTTTCTAGCAGAAATTTCAATGGAAAACCCTGAACACCCCCTCTACTGGTTAGACCCTCTTTGACTTCCTCTTTGGTCATATGTAGAGTAAGAGCAATGGCAGGAGGTTTTGGTTCTTCTTCCAAGCCTGTGTATATAGGTTGATCCTTAATCTTGATGTTCAAAATGTGAGAATATTCCTCAAGAGTAGGGGCCAACTGATAGTTTTGAAAAGTGAAACATCTGAGAGGTGCATCATAGAACTGAGCCATAGCGAACAAAGCCCAAGTATCGACCCTAGAATGGAGGAGATCAAGCAATTTCCCATACTTCCCTTGAAAGTTGATCTTGATAGCCTTTGGTACGTCAATCAGAATGTCTTGAATTAGTTCCAGCTTTGGTTCTCTAAACTTGATGGAATTTGTGCTTCGCTTTCTTTGGTCAGTCATTGTATTCACCAATACCTGAGATAATCACAGTCTCTTAAGTCCCTTGATATGCGAGAAATGATATGCAATGCAATGTTTTATGAATGCACATGATAAAGAACACAAAACGAGATCAAGATCATTGGTCTTGCAAAAACAACACAAAATATTTCTCCCATCGGGTGGGTTATCTATTGGTTTGTAAGAGGGTATCCCAAAGGCTTTTAAACAAAGTCCCATGCACTAGCCCTCGAAAGTTTTCCATCATAACGACTACTCGTAAGACGGTAATCCCTTCAAAGGATGAACACAGAGTCATGTCTTAGCGACCTTTGGAATAAGGTTCTACAAAGGTCCTCAGAGTCGCTGTCGCTACTGCGAAAATCGGCGCCGGCTGACAGAAGAGTCGCCACCGTGCGTTATTTATCCCTCAGAGCGGGAAAGGAAACGCTCGAAGTAAACCTCGCAAAAAAACGGGGAAAAGGTATGGTCATCGCAACCATAGCCTGGGTTCGGGAGTCGGTTACGCAAGGGGAAGGTATTAGCACCCCTCACGTCCGTCGTACTCGACGGGATCCACGCTTGCTTGGGTTGTCTACTGGATGCAAAACAATCTATCTACGGCTGCTAAATCTACACGGAAGGGAATTGACTCGATAGAGCGTCGCACTCTATGCCTACGTATTCTCAAGAGAGAAAGTCAGAGTCAACGTAGTTCGGGACTACAGGGAAAATTGGCTCGCCAAGACATCGCGTCTTGTGCCTACGTACTTCCACTGGATGGAAGATCAGAGCTTTACGTAGTTCAGACTAACTACGGCTAGACAAACATTCTCACACAGCAGTGAGAAAAACAACTGGTTTCACAGGGTCGGGAACCTATGGTTACAACTATGGCTGAGTCTCAAATGCACTGGGGCAAGAGAGAAAAAGGGTACTCAATTAATCGTCAGCGGGAAAGTCTCGATCGCACAGCCGCGAGAGAACAAAAGTCAGTCGTTAGTGTGCTCGCTAGGATATCGCATCCTATGCCTACATATCTTCGTCTGGTACGAAGAATCAGAGCAGCTGTAGTTCGGCTACTATCGGACCACAGCTCAAATCTCGTTTTATTCATCTCTGAAAAAATGATTACAATGAGTGGAATACTGAAATAAATCTCCTAGGAACACTATCCTATTCTATCCTGAAAAATTGACTGAAAATAGCCCCCTAACAAATGGGCTTCTAAACTCTCCTAAAAGTCGAGAAATAAAATCTATGAAGATATCCCTAAAAGAAATGCTTGAAAAATATTAAATCGAAACTTTAATATTTTTTCTTTTCTCCTTTTCTTTTTCTCCTATTTTTCTTTTCTCAAAAATATTTTCTTTTATTTTTCACAATATTTTTCCCCATATTTTCCTTTTCTTATTTCTTCTTTTTTCAAATATATTTTTCAAATCTTTTTCTTTATTTCTTTTTTCTATTTTTTTCTTTTCACCATATATCTCTTTTTTATTTTTTCAAATATATTCTTCTTTTTTTCTTTTTTCTATTCTTTGTTCAATATATTTTCTCTTTTCACTTCTTTTTCTTTTTTTTTTTTTTGTGTAACAAGTAAAAATTAAAATGAATAAAGAAAATAAAAGGGGCTGGGGGGTTAAACTATTACAAGGGTGCTGTAAGAAAAAATAAAAAAACTAAACTGGGCCCAGCCCAAGTCCCAAAAAAAAACGCAGCTGGGGGGTATGCTTGTGAAGTCTGGGTGGTGTAAGCCAGCATTTGGCCTCATTGGGCCCAAAGCCCAGAATGTCCAAAAAACATGAGGGATTGCGTGCCAAAAAAATTGAACTGGGCCCTGGCCCAATCCCTTCCTCCTTCTCCTTTCTGAAGAACTGAAGAAACAAACCCTAGGTCTGTCTCCAGCTTCCTCCGCCGCCGCCGTCACCCCTTTCCATCTCCTCCGTCTCTCTCGTCCCTCAAATCCTCTCTCAGTCTCAAAATCTTTCCCTCCCATTATTCTTTCTATCAAATGATCTTACACCATATGCATCCTGAATCAGATCATCAAAGAACTTGAAGATCCATCCTTGTTGAGGCTCGTTGGATGAAGATCCCTGGACGAAACGGATCTACATGGACGGTGTTGGTGTGATGAATTCTGGAAAGGCGAAGATGAATACTGACGAAGGTCTCTGGGGAAGGTCACGAAGGTGAATCGAATCGTTGGTGATAAGGATGAAGATCTGGGGATCTGTACGCAGATGAAGAACTGATGAACGCTTATGAAGGCATCCTTGCATGTTCTTGATGGAGGAATTCCTGGAGATTCTTTGAAGGAGTGAGGATGAACGCTTGAGGATCCTTCTAGTGACGTTGAATCTTCACGTGATTCTGAAGTGATGAAGGTCTTCTTTGATGATTTGTTGGAGTTCTTGCGCGCAGATCTGGAAAAGAAAGAAGAACGAGTGTTCTTCGCTGAGGAACCTTCGTCTTTGGAGATCCGTTCTGGAAAGAAGGCGATGATTGGCGACGAGATCTTGTTGAAGCTTTTCTGGAAACATTGAAGATCTTGTGATGTTGACGAACACGATGATGGTGATTTTCTGGGAACGATTTGAGATGAAGTTTCGGTTGAGATCAATGTTTGTTGGATGATGATTCTGGTAGGATTAATGGTGGTTTCTGGAGTTTGGAGGTTGTTTTTGGAAAATCAATGGCGGCTGGAGGAGGAAGATGAACGGATGGATGAAGGTTGGATGGAGGTTGGCGATGAAGATTCATCGTCTTGATGAATTTCTGGAAAATCAATGGTGGCTGGATGATGGAAGAAGATGAACGCTCATCGTTTTCTGGATTTTTGGGGCTTTCCGGCGACGGTATGGTTGCCGCCGGCCATGCAAGACCGGCCGGTGGCGCGTCTCAGGCGAGGTTCTGTGAAGGACGCGTGGTGGCTGCTGGTGGAAGGGAAGCTTGCATGACTTCCACGTGGGAGCATGTGGCAGAGAGAGAGGAGTTAGTGGGGTGTACGTGGCGTTGCTTGGACGCGAAAAGTGGGTCCTCCCCTCCACAACACGTGTCAGCGTCTGGCTTTTAAATGCTGATGAAGTCTGGATTACTCTGGAAGGTTCTAGATGGCGCTGGAAAAGCTGGGAAGAATCTGGACGTTTTCTGATATTCTGGACTTTATTTCACTGATTGGGCCTTTTTGGACAATTGGACCGGGCCTACTACGAAAATGGAAGAAAAACTGTAACAAACTGAAAATCAATATTAAAAACTAATTACCACCTAATCCTATTTAACTAAATTAATAACTCCTAATCTGAAAATTAAACTAAATCCCTATTAACTCTAAAATTCAAATTAACTCCTAACTAATAAAATCCTAATAAACCTAATTGACTCTAATAAACCTATTAAGAAAAATCTAATAAATTCCTATAATATCTAAAATTAAACATTGAATTTCTATTTATCCTAATTTCTATTATTCTATTAATATCTAATAAAAGAAAAAAACCTATTTATTTTTAATAAGGAAAAATCTATTCCTTTATTATTATTATTTCTATAAAAGAAAATCAATAATATCTATCTATTATTCTATACTATTCTAAAAATATTAAAATCTATAAAAGATCTATTAAATCCTAAAATGAATTTAAAAGCTAATTAAACCCTAAAAATCCTATAAAAATCCAGAAAAATCACAATAATTCCCAGAGGGACAAAATGAGCACCGAACGACACAAAAATAATCGGTAAAAACAAACGGGCACCGAAATATCCCAAAAATCAATCCTACTGATCAAAACACCTGAAACACGAGACGGGAGCTGTGATCCCTGATAAAATCAAAACAAATGAACAATGCAATGTATGCGATATGCAGATGCGAATGCGATTATGCGTCGAAACATCGAGCCAAATGCGAGACCCGGTTGGTCAAATTTTGGGGTGCAACAGCTGCCCCTATTCAAGCGACTTCGACCTGAATGGGTGAAGAGCGCTTAGCCTTCAGACATTCGAGGTAGATGACGGTTGAATACAAATGGAACCCTGAAATTTGCCAACCGCAAGAATATACTGCAAAGCTGCTTGAGGAAAAGCTTCCAATAAACTGAAGTTTGGTTGTAACGGCAACATCTGGTCAATTTTCTGATAAAATTTTCTTCTTCTCTTCAACACCTGTGTGACGCCACAAGTATTGAAATAAATGCTTCATAAAGCAAACACTTTGATTCCCATCTCTCTCATGGGATCAAATCTGGTCAACTCACAGTTCATTGCGAACTTGAGGACAATTCTCCTGGGGAAATTCTGAATTGAACTGCCTTGCACCTGTTTTGACAAAGGGGGCAGCTTCAGAAGTCTGATATATGTCAATTTTTGTTGTTGTTGTTGTTGTTTTTTCCTGATGCTGACGTAACAAACAAATGTGAAGGATCACTCCGCTGGGGAAGACAAGAAATTGAACCACACAACTCTGCAGGTGAACAAATTCGAAATCCAATAGGTAACCATCTTGGTCTATGTTTCGACATGCGTATGCTTGAAATGATGCAATGTCCTATACGACATGTAAATGCTATGCGTTTTATTTGAAAATGCAATGCCCTAACGACATGGATACACTATATGCTTGATAAATGCAATGACTATATATGCAAATGCTAATGCAAGCTCGAGCTGCCAGAGAACACCAGGTCTGAAAACCACTTGGCAAAATAAATGCCGAAGATAACGTCAACTCTACTGGGGATGACCTGAAGTCACAAAACCATCTCAGCAAAATAAATGCTGGAAACGAGAAATCAAATCCTCTGGGGATAACTGCCCTGCTGGAAAAATGAAAAGGCAACCCTGCTTGACGACTTCACTGGGGAAAGAAAGACAACTCTGCTCGGGGATGCTTTCTTCAAACCATTGGCAACTGATTGCGCTCTGCGGGGATTGACCCAAACTGAGGTTGATTACGCGCAACATACTGCTGGAAATGCTCCTACTATCAAGGATATCAATCTTAATCTGCTGAAGATACTCCTGCTCATACTCTGATACGGGGTAAAAGACAATCTCGACTCTTCCGGGGATAATAATCAACTTTCATCTGCTGAAGAGTAACAATTCTGATTTAACAACATCCACAAGGAATTCAAACATTATTCGGAGCACTGTATCCGTCGAGCTTCGTATCAGGGAACATGTCAACATGCGGGTCATTGGGAAATATTGTGTCAGATCTCTTTAGGTTTTTTATTCGTTTTTGTTTTTCTGGTTTAGAATAAACATGGAATATGTACACAGTGGAATGGAAAATACTAGGCGAGAACTAGCATTCAAAGGTAGACTATCAGGCGAGAACTGATAGGAAAATAGGTTAGGAAAATTGATTTTTGTGTTTTTGAACCAGACGGGCTGACTGAAATAACAGACTGAGATATAGACAACCAGGCGAGAACTGGCTGAAAGCTAACGTACACCAGGCGAGAACTGGTATAACACTTGAAGAAATGGTGACCAAGCGAGAATTGGTTACCAATAAACTGCACCAGGACGGGAACTGATGCTTACAATAAACTGCACCAGGACGGGAACTGATGCTTATAATAAACTGCACCAGGACGGGAACTGATGCTTACAGAAGGTGGGCCAGACGAGAACTAGTTACCGATTTGCCAGGCGAGAACTGGACTTTGGAAACGACTGGTTACTGACACGCAACAGGTTTAAACTGCAGGACAATGATCCAACGACAACAAGATCTTCTTATTTGAAAGGTTTTCGGTTTTTGAAAAGGGTATTGACATGATTCCCCGATACTCAACTCTGGCTGGGGATAATCAAACTGGTTTGAATGACTTGCCCCTGGTACACTCAGCTGGGGGATAAAAGATTGGCTTGCACAACTTGCCCCAGTACAATTCAACTTGCCCCAATCCATCTCTTGGGAGTACTTGCTCTGAACAACTTGCTACGAGAATACTTCGAGAATACTTGCCCCGGCATCTGCACGACAAAAGAATTCAATCTCCAATTAAACACCTAACAATCCAGTTGATTTCAACATTCTCTGCAATGACTTGCCCCTGAATGAGCGTTCTAGCGACTCAACCCGATCTGATTATCCATTGGAAGTATCTGCTTTCAAATCTCAGCGCTCTGCATAATTGCCCCTGATTGGCTCTTGAGAAGATTCATTTCTGACCAACTGTTTCTCAAACAAACTGCCCCTGCTCAACTGGAACTTCGGGACTTGTCCTCAGACTGACTGATACTGAACTTACTGGAAGATAATGCCCCTGATTCATTGGGCTTCACAACATGCACCATTCTGGTTCAGACTGCTTGATTACTCAGTCCTATTTGATTACTCCTGCTGGAATTTCTTTCATGCCAACTACTAACCTGCAATTAGAATCGTCTGTCTACGAATGGTAATCTTAATGCAATGGTCATGCAGATTTTGAAAAAATTTGAACTGTCACTCATTTACATGCATATGATAATTGTGACGAATGAACCAAAGTTCAAACGCAGTGCTTACGTGGTCAGTGAAAATACAACAAGATGTGACTAGCAAGCCAAGAAGGAGTCAGGTTACTCAACCTTATCATAATGCGCTTCAGACTAACCCTACCTCAATTAGGTCTTTTGAGGGTTGTATCGTGGTCGGGTTCACGGTTCGTAAAACAAAGGATATTTGGCTCAAATTTTGATTTGTTCCCACCCTGTCTACGTGATGTTCTCCGATCCTAAGGTTCAGTTAACCTGGCACAAGCACTCGCCTCTTCGAGAAGTATGTTGAATGGTAAGAACCACAGTTAAGGAATTCACAAGCTTTTCTTCTAGAGTGATAGTTACTCCTTCTTCGCTTTCGGTGTCTGTGTACACGACTTTGTGATTTGCTGGGGAAACTTTTCTTTTTAATCCCTCTTTTTCATTCTTTTAATTCCCTAATTTTTGCCTGGACTGACTCCTTTTGAGTTCTTTTCGATTTTTCGATTTCTTTTGAAGTCCAGCGGGATGCCCTAATTTTTGCCTAAGTATTTAGCTTTCCAGCTTTTCTTTCTTTTCACTTAGCGGGCTTTCTTTCTTCTTTCTTTTGGAACAAAGTCGTGTGACACTGGTTGTCTTGATTGCTCCGAAAGGATTGTAACTGTCTCACTCCTGATTGGTGAGATTTGACCTTTTGAAGGTATAAACTGATTGGTCCTTGAAAGACAACACTCCTCTGCAAGACTTGAATGCTCGGTCAAGCTAACTGACAACTACCCTGCCCCGGGTTAAGATGTGAGGGTTTATAAGTCCGAAAAAACTTCTACTTCCTGGCTCGAAGTGGTTAACAAGGGACTAACTCCTTATATCTCCAGTGTTTGGGGAATTTGAAACAATGCCTTGTACGTCATCGGTACGGTCTCATCTGAAAGCATACAATCATCGGTTATGAGTTTCAGTTTCGTCATCCTCCCTCCAAACTTTGCTAGTCACAGCGAAAAAATGGAGTGAATAAAATGCAAGTGTCAGTGCAATGCAATAAATGAGCGACAGCGACATGATTAATTCAGAAAAATGCATAATCACTTTATTATTATCACCATTCGGAACATACAATGTTAAAGAGCAGGTAGTAACTAACAGAAAAAGAAACTACAAATGCAAATGATATAAAGGCTTGAGAACTGCCACTGCTGAGGCGCCTGCCTGTCTGAACCACTGGCTTATGCTGGGGAACACCCTTCTGAATCTACGAGCTTAGACAGCTGAGCGGTTAGGGATGAACAAACAGAAACCCTTCTCGAAAGGAAATGCGATCCTGATCAATCAACTGCTGTACCTTCGCCTGAAATGCTTTACAATCTTCGGTTGAATGCCCCGGAGAGCCACCATGATAACCACACTGCACGTGGGGATTGTACCCAGGAGGGTAAGGTTCTGGAACTGGCTTAAGAGCTTTCGGCTCCACCAAAGACTTCTGAATCAAAGATGGTAGCAACTGGCTATACGGCATCGGCACTGGGTGAAAAGGAGCTTTCCTTCGTTCCAGGTTGTTGCGAGGTCTGTTCTGATTCTGACGCTGATTCTGATAACCTCGGCCACGAGTTCGCTGGTTTGCAATGGAAGCGACATAAGATTCCTGATATGGTGCCCCAGGCACGGCTGTCTGTTCAGTATAACAAGCCACGGGAGGTACTGATCTCTGATGAGATGATGACCCAACAAAATTCACTGATTCGCTTCGAGGATATTCAATCTTTGGCATGACTGAGTTGATCACCACTTCTTCTTCACTCTGATAGTCATAAGGGTATTCAGTTTCACCAGCTTGATCATATGGAGTAATCTGAATTTTCCCCATTCTTATGGAATACTCAAGGCGTTCTCCTAATGCTACCACGTCAGAGAAACTTGCCGGAACTCCGAGCAATCTTTTGAAGTACGGATATTGTAAGGAATCCACAAACATGCTTGCCAGCTCTTGGTCTAACAGCGGGGGACGCACTCTAGCAGCAAATTCTCTCCATCTCTGAGCATACCTCCTGATAGGCTCATTGATCTCTTGCGACAACTCTTGCAAATGCATGCGATAAGGAGCAATGTCTAGGTTGTAATCGTACTGCTTCAGAAAAGCTCTGGCTAAATCCATCCATGACTGAATCTGATTCCTCTCTAACTGCATATACCACCTCAAAGATGCCCCAGTCCGACTATCTTGAAAGCAATGGATCATCAACTTGTCATTTCGCGCAAACGCAGTCATTCTTCGACAGAACATCATCAAATGCAGCTTTGGACAGCTATCTCCCGTGTACTTCTCAAATTTCGGCACTTTGAACTTGTAAGGCAACACCAGGTCAGGAACCAAACACATGCCTACAGCATCCAGGTTGACAGCATCTTTGGCTTTCAAAGCTCTCATTTGCTCTTCCAACACTCGGACTCTTCTACCTTCGTCAAGGGCTCTTGGATCTACCATCCCAGCTGCTGGAATATCTCTTCGGTAATTCATCACAGGGAAAGCAACACCTTGATTGTTGACAGGAGGAGGACGCTCATTCTGGGCAACAAACTGCTCATGTCGATCTCGGTTCTCAACAGAAGGCTGTACAACTTGGTCTGCAGCGATGTTGTTCACTTGCGGGAAATCTTCCGTAGAGTCATACAGAGGGTTGGACGCCATAGTGAACCCTGTCAGGGTGTTAGGAGACTGGAAATTGCCTTCAGACATGGCTACCAATAATCTTCAGCTGACTTCGACACTTGATTCTGCTCAAATCTACTCAACCCCTGGGCAGGTCTGCTGACGATCGAAAGCTGCTCAATCCAAACTCCGGGTAATCACCTTCAGGAAACAAAGGCTGGATCAGAACTCTGGCTAGCTGGAGGATGATATGCAATGCAACACTGGTATGCATATGATATGCAAAATGCAGCAAACAATGGGACCACAGCCCCCACACAAAATCTAAATACTGCTGCGCTGCTGACGGAGACGCTCTCTGAAAAGAGGACCAGAATAACGGGTAGGTTGGAAGTCAAGTTTCCTGCATAAAAAACCCCCCCCACTCACAGGTATGGACCTATATCTGACAAGGTACGGCATCCTATGCGGTCGTCAGCGTCACAGACATTCAGAACTGACGATACGATTCCCAGAAGGAGTGGCATCATCGAATCCTGAAGAGGCCTCACTCAGCTAACTTCCAAATGATCGGTTCCCAGAGTCGACAATCCAACTAACCAGCAACCCACGCCAACCAAAGGAAGGGACAGGAGGCCAACCAGCAGAACCTCGTCTGAGTGTAGATTTCATGGGACACCAAAGCAAGGCAAAGCAAGCGGGCACCCACTAATTTCTACTCTAAGTCTAAGGTGCACTCCAAGCCCAGGTCCGGCTTCTCACTCAATATCGTAGAACACCCGTAACACCCCAACAGCAACAGATAATATCGATAAATAGGCCCCAAACAAGCGCTAGGATTGACTCTCTCTTAGGGGACGTTGGATCCCACATGCATGGGGAACTATCGCAGTCCCCAGCAGCCAGGGGACGTTGGATCCCCAGCAGAGTCGCCAGCTGTCGCTACTGCGAAAATCGGCGCCGGCTGACAGAAGAGTCGCCACCGTGCGTTATTTATCCCTCAGAGCGGGAAAGGAAACGCTCGAAGTAAACCTCGCAAAAAAACGGGGAAAAGGTATGGTCATCGCAACCATAGCCTGGGTTCGGGAGTCGGTTACGCAAGGGGAAGGTATTAGCACCCCTCACGTCCGTCGTACTCGACGGGATCCACGCTTGCTTGGGTTGTCTACTGGATGCAAAACAATCTATCTACGGCTGCTAAATCTACACGGAAGGGAATTGACTCGATAGAGCGTCGCACTCTATGCCTACGTATTCTCAAGAGAGAAAGTCAGAGTCAACGTAGTTCGGGACTACAGGGAAAATTGGCTCGCCAAGACATCGCGTCTTGTGCCTACGTACTTCCACTGGATGGAAGATCAGAGCTTTACGTAGTTCAGACTAACTACGGCTAGACAAACATTCTCACACAGCAGTGAGAAAAACAACTGGTTTCACAGGGTCGGGAACCTATGGTTACAACTATGGCTGAGTCTCAAATGCACTGGGGCAAGAGAGAAAAAGGGTACTCAATTAATCGTCAGCGGGAAAGTCTCGATCGCACAGCCGCGAGAGAACAAAAGTCAGTCGTTAGTGTGCTCGCTAGGATATCGCATCCTATGCCTACATATCTTCGTCTGGTACGAAGAATCAGAGCAGCTGTAGTTCGGCTACTATCGGACCACAGCTCAAATCTCGTTTTATTCATCTCTGAAAAAATGATTACAATGAGTGGAATACTGAAATAAATCTCCTAGGAACACTATCCTATTCTATCCTGAAAAATTGACTGAAAATAGCCCCCTAACAAATGGGCTTCTAAACTCTCCTAAAAGTCGAGAAATAAAATCTATGAAGATATCCCTAAAAGAAATGCTTGAAAAATATTAAATCGAAACTTTAATATTTTTTCTTTTCTCCTTTTCTTTTTCTCCTATTTTTCTTTTCTCAAAAATATTTTCTTTTATTTTTCACAATATTTTTCCCCATATTTTCCTTTTCTTATTTCTTCTTTTTTCAAATATATTTTTCAAATCTTTTTCTTTATTTCTTTTTTCTATTTTTTTCTTTTCACCATATATCTCTTTTTTATTTTTTCAAATATATTCTTCTTTTTTCTTTTTTCTATTCTTTGTTCAATATATTTTCTCTTTTCACTTCTTTTTCTTTTCTTTTTTTTTTGTGTAACAAGTAAAAATTAAAATGAATAAAGAAAATAAAAGGGGCTGGGGGGTTAAACTATTACAAGGGTGCTGTAAGAAAAAATAAAAAAACTAAACTGGGCCCAGCCCAAGTCCCAAAAAAAAACGCAGCTGGGGGGTATGCTTGTGAAGTCTGGGTGGTGTAAGCCAGCATTTGGCCTCATTGGGCCCAAAGCCCAGAATGTCCAAAAAACATGAGGGATTGCGTGCCAAAAAAATTGAACTGGGCCCTGGCCCAATCCCTTCCTCCTTCTCCTTTCTGAAGAACTGAAGAAACAAACCCTAGGTCTGTCTCCAGCTTCCTCCGCCGCCGCCGTCACCCCTTTCCATCTCCTCCGTCTCTCTCGTCCCTCAAATCCTCTCTCAGTCTCAAAATCTTTCCCTCCCATTATTCTTTCTATCAAATGATCTTACACCATATGCATCCTGAATCAGATCATCAAAGAACTTGAAGATCCATCCTTGTTGAGGCTCGTTGGATGAAGATCCCTGGACGAAACGGATCTACATGGACGGTGTTGGTGTGATGAATTCTGGAAAGGCGAAGATGAATACTGACGAAGGTCTCTGGGGAAGGTCACGAAGGTGAATCGAATCGTTGGTGATAAGGATGAAGATCTGGGGATCTGTACGCAGATGAAGAACTGATGAACGCTTATGAAGGCATCCTTGCATGTTCTTGATGGAGGAATTCCTGGAGATTCTTTGAAGGAGTGAGGATGAACGCTTGAGGATCCTTCTAGTGACGTTGAATCTTCACGTGATTCTGAAGTGATGAAGGTCTTCTTTGATGATTTGTTGGAGTTCTTGCGCGCAGATCTGGAAAAGAAAGAAGAACGAGTGTTCTTCGCTGAGGAACCTTCGTCTTTGGAGATCCGTTCTGGAAAGAAGGCGATGATTGGCGACGAGATCTTGTTGAAGCTTTTCTGGAAACATTGAAGATCTTGTGATGTTGACGAACACGATGATGGTGATTTTCTGGGAACGATTTGAGATGAAGTTTCGGTTGAGATCAATGTTTGTTGGATGATGATTCTGGTAGGATTAATGGTGGTTTCTGGAGTTTGGAGGTTGTTTTTGGAAAATCAATGGCGGCTGGAGGAGGAAGATGAACGGATGGATGAAGGTTGGATGGAGGTTGGCGATGAAGATTCATCGTCTTGATGAATTTCTGGAAAATCAATGGTGGCTGGATGATGGAAGAAGATGAACGCTCATCGTTTTCTGGATTTTTGGGGCTTTCCGGCGACGGTATGGTTGCCGCCGGCCATGCAAGACCGGCCGGTGGCGCGTCTCAGGCGAGGTTCTGTGAAGGACGCGTGGTGGCTGCTGGTGGAAGGGAAGCTTGCATGACTTCCACGTGGGAGCATGTGGCAGAGAGAGAGGAGTTAGTGGGGTGTACGTGGCGTTGCTTGGACGCGAAAAGTGGGTCCTCCCCTCCACAACACGTGTCAGCGTCTGGCTTTTAAATGCTGATGAAGTCTGGATTACTCTGGAAGGTTCTAGATGGCGCTGGAAAAGCTGGGAAGAATCTGGACGTTTTCTGATATTCTGGACTTTATTTCACTGATTGGGCCTTTTTGGACAATTGGACCGGGCCTACTACGAAAATGGAAGAAAAACTGTAACAAACTGAAAATCAATATTAAAAACTAATTACCACCTAATCCTATTTAACTAAATTAATAACTCCTAATCTGAAAATTAAACTAAATCCCTATTAACTCTAAAATTCAAATTAACTCCTAACTAATAAAATCCTAATAAACCTAATTGACTCTAATAAACCTATTAAGAAAAATCTAATAAATTCCTATAATATCTAAAATTAAACATTGAATTTCTATTTATCCTAATTTCTATTATTCTATTAATATCTAATAAAAGAAAAAAACCTATTTATTTTTAATAAGGAAAAATCTATTCCTTTATTATTATTATTTCTATAAAAGAAAATCAATAATATCTATCTATTATTCTATACTATTCTAAAAATATTAAAATCTATAAAAGATCTATTAAATCCTAAAATGAATTTAAAAGCTAATTAAACCCTAAAAATCCTATAAAAATCCAGAAAAATCACAATAATTCCCAGAGGGACAAAATGAGCACCGAACGACACAAAAATAATCGGTAAAAACAAACGGGCACCGAAATATCCCAAAAATCAATCCTACTGATCAAAACACCTGAAACACGAGACGGGAGCTGTGATCCCTGATAAAATCAAAACAAATGAACAATGCAATGTATGCGATATGCAGATGCGAATGCGATTATGCGTCGAAACATCGAGCCAAATGCGAGACCCGGTTGGTCAAATTTTGGGGTGCAACAGTCGCGGACTCCCACGTCGGAAATAAAGACGTCATTACGACTACACGTAAGACATAATCATTCCAACGGGGTCTCATCTGAGCGGTGGAATTCGATCCAACTCAACGAGTCCTAAGTCTCGCAAATCAGAAAGAAACCACCTCCTATCTTAGTGTGTACTTGAAAGCTCGGGTAGAAAGCCTTATCTCACAAACCATCCAAATAAACCCAACAGTTAGTGAACATAACATAATAAAAAAAATAAAAGCAAATAAAACACAAACACGACAAACAAATTAGGTCTGGCTCGCTAGGAGACGTCCCCAGCAGAGTCGCCAGCTGTCGCTACTCGAAAAATGGCGCTAGAAGGAGGGGAGGCGAAAAGGAAGGACAGAAGAGTCGCCACCGAACTTTATTTATCCCATGAGGGGAAAGGAAAATATCGAGAAAACCTTAAGAAAGAAAAGGATAAGATGGTCTCGCGACCAAGAACGGGTTCGGAAGCCGGTTATGCAAGGGGAAGGTATTAGCACCCCTCGCATCCATCGTACTCGATGGGAACCTTTTGTTTGTCGATGTGTGAATTTATTTGCTTAAATATTATGCTATAAAGAATGTTCTAAAAGATAGAGAGAAGGGTTTAGAAACGGGGAAAGAGAGGTGACGAGGGAAAGAAAGGACTCGATAGGACTTCGCGGTCCTAGGCCTACGTATTCTCAACAAATATGAGAAAGTCAGAGTCGACGTAGTTCGGGAAACTACGGGTGATAGGGGGATTGTGCTCGCCAAGACATCGCCGTCTTGTGCCTACGCATTCTCATCTAGTATGAGAAATCAGAGCAGCCGTAGTTCGGCCTACGGTGTGTTGATGTTTTTTATGGATGATGCTTTCGTGCGCATTCTAGCAGTTAAGTGTTTTGCTGCTCGCTCGTTGGAGACTTAGGCGTTACCTGTTTGCGGTAGAACGGACGTATCATATCCTTTTGAAAGATTGATTAGTTTTCGCCACGCGGGGCAAGAAGTCACGTTTGATTGATTGGATTGTTTTTTAGGGGGGGGGGGGGCGAGACAGGTCCTCGGATAGTAACCCCTACGGGTAGTACCCAATTCATTGTCTCAAAGTTTTTGTTATAAAAGGTGTGGCGAACGAGGCGTCTTCGTATTGAAAGACGAGCGTCGAAACCACCCTCACTACAGTGGGCATCCCATCGCTCGGAGAAAAAGAGGTCTACACCCAATCTTCTCTCTTTGATTCAATACAAAGGGAACTTCGTTCTCTTATTAAAGATGTTTTTGGTTTTGAATGGTAAGTGCTTTGCGACAAAGAACCCTACGGTAAACGTCAGCACTCGGGATAGGAGAAGGCCTACGCCTAACCACTCCACGACCATTCAAGTTTTTGTATAAAAAGGAATTTGAAAATGCACTCGGTACGTGACCGAGGTTTTAGGTGTGAAAATTGTGGAAGGAAGTTGTGAAAGCGAGATGGTGGATAAAAGCGCGTCTTCGTATCGAAAGACGAGTGTCGAGACCACCCTCACTACAGTGGGCATCCCATCACTCGGAGAAGAAGAGGTCTACACCTAATCCTCTCTTTTTAATTCAATACAAAGAGAATTTGATTTATTATGGGAAGTATACTCAGTACGAGACCGAGGTTTTATGAGGAAATGTTGGAAGCGTCTTTGTATTGACAGACGAGCATCGAGACCACCCTCACTACAGTGGGCATCCCTATGCTCGAAGAAGAAGAGGTCTACACCCAATCCTCTCTTTAGCTCAACACAAAGAAATGATTTTAAGGAGATGAGATTTGAAAATGGACGGGAAGCGTCTTTGTATTGAAAGACGAGTGTCGGAACCACCCTCACTACAGTGGGTATCCCAACACTCGGAGAGGAAGAAAGTCTACACTTAATCCCCTCTTTTTAATTCAATACAAAGATAATTTGATTTTGAAGTTGGTTTGAAAATGTTTTTGAATCGAGTCGGGACAGGTGACGAAGAGAGAAAAGAGGTGGTCTCAGATCCAACATTACTCATCAATAATTTGACTGGTAATGAATTACGGAGGTCTCGTCATCGACCCAAAACAGATGAAAATGGGACAAAATGCCCAATAATAAAAGAGAAAAGAAATCTAAACTCTAAATAGAAAATAACTTCTAGATAAAACGTATATACACAAAACTCTATAATATATAATGTACATTAAAAAAAATAATAACTAAAGCTAATATATACTTACAAAATTCTATAAAATACATGAAAAATATAACTTATTTATAAAATGTTATTAACAAAACTAGCATATAAACTTATATATAAACAGAAAAAAACATTATTAACAAATCTTAAATTTAAATTAATAAAGATACAAATTAATAGATAAAAAAAAGAAACGAAAGGGGGTGTACAAAATTGGTGGGAATAAGCAAAAGACAAACAAACTGAAGATCAAAGCCCAATACACGGTTAATCAGCAACATGACCCGAAACGCAACACAAAATCCAAATGAATCAACTCGTTTTGCAACTCACACGGCTTACTCGTTTGATTTCTTCCGCCACCGTCTTGTAATCACATTCAAATCTTACTTCATTATCTCCTCTCTATTCTCTCTTAGTTAGTGTTTCTTTCTGGGCTGTTTGATTGATTTCAAAAGGTCAAGGTTGATAGATTGAAGGAAAGGTTGAAGAGAAATTTAGGGATTTTAGTGTGAGGGTTTGTGTGGTTGAGTTTCAATCGGTTTCGCAGGAAAAGTGATTTCTGGGTATCGAAAATGGTTGGGGTGGCTTGAAGTTTCAACGATGGTGGATGGTTGAAGGTTTTTTCAGAGGTTGAGAGTTTGCGGAAACGGAGGCGATTTAGAAGAAGAACAGGGTTAACGGTGGGTTTTCGTTGAGGTTCGCGACTTGCAAATCGCGTTTGGAATCAATCTGTTTATCTATGTTCTCTTTCAATCTCTTTTTCCAGTTTTATGAGTTCTGAGTTTGGATTCAAGGGTTGTGTTGATAAGATTGTTTGGAGGGTTAGGTTTGGTTCGGAGGTGCGCGGGTTTGGCATCTTTTTGGCTGGTTTTTGGTGGTGAGCGAATCTGAAAACGGAAGAAGAGAAGGTGAAGTTGGGATTTTCGGTGAAGTCTGCGAAGGTTAGCGTTTCTGCGTAAGTTTCGAAAAATGGATTATAGAGTTTGGAGAAGACCTCGGGTTGTTTTTAGGTGGTGGCATGGAGGGATTGGAGTGGTGTATTGGTTTGTGAATATGTGCACACCAGATGTTCGTGAGAAAGTTTTTGAATTTCTTGTTATTGTTGTGATGATATTGCAGATGAATGATTGTGGGTTTTCTAGCAAGATTGTGAAGACTATGAAGACAGGAAACAGGACAGTCCAAACAATGCAGACCAAAACTATGAAGACAGGAAGAGTAACATAATACTTACAGTGTAGGAGCAATACCACCAGATTGCTGATACAGAGCACAGGTGAGCTCCTTCTTCAATCTCCTTTTTTTTTCCAGTTCTTTGTGATAGAGATGAGTTGTGAAAAAAAGCAGCTGTTTTTCTGTTAGGGTTTTCTGAATGAGCAGTAGCCAGTATATATATGATGTGAGATTAGGGTTTAAATTAGAGAAGTTGTGGGAACTTTGGGTCTCTTCCTCTTTGGGAAAGAAAATGAGATACTTTTTGCAGTGGGAGCAAGGGCTGAAGTTGTGGGATTGAAAACAGCATGTTCTTTGTCTGTTTGTAGCTTTTGAATTTGTCTGTTTTTACTCATGCTTTTCACTGTGGTAACACAACAATTTTTACTGATACATTCAATTTCTTTGCAGGTTCATCAGCATTTCTCCTGTTTTCATTCCATAGTCCTTCTGCAGTGAGGCCTTGGAAATCATCATCAATTGGCCGCACATTTGAACATTCTGCTTCTTCAATTTTTCCTGTAAACATGACCCACTCCTGGAAGTGCATTAATTGGGAGTTAACGTAAATGATCTTCAACCTTTGAATGGGCGACATCTAAATATGCTTCATCACAGCTCACAGCCAGCCTTAATACCATAACTACGAGCTGGATAGTTTGCAGAGGAAATCTCAGAAGTTCCCTTAGAATTATCCGAATGGCAGACTGCTACAGGTTTGTCCAACAATTCAGGATGGTTCCTGATTCTGAGTTTCTAGGTTTGTTTGAATTTCTAACTTCGTCTCAAACTCTCTCTTCTTCTCAACTTTCTAGTTCTGTGTGTTTGGAATTTGATGATTTTTGGTGATTGTGTGAAGGTTTAATTAAGAGTTTCAGTTGTGAGGGATTGAAGGTTTGTGGTTGTTGTGCAAGATATGGTGCGTAGGTTATAAGTTGTGGTTTGGCAAGGTTGTTGTGATTGCTTATGGTTGCAGGTCGTGCATGGTGTATGTGTGAATCATGGAAAGTTTGTTTTGGTTAATGTGTGGTGCTGCGTAGTGTGGAAAGGATGATACATATTGTGGTATGTGGTCAAGTTTGTAGGAAATGTTGTGTAACAATTTGGCTATTGTTAGCACTCGTGATGGTAAGTTATGAAATCATTTGGAAAAACTTTTGTGTACTCAATGTTGTGCACTGTCTGGAATTGATGAAGGTGTGAACCATGGCTGGTATTATGTGTGTGAGTCTGTCATTGAGTAGTGTGTGTTTATGAATCATGTGTTGACATAGTCATGGCTGCAAGTATTGTGGTTTTGCGCAGGTACTACATGGTGACGTTGGATGCGAGACGTTTGCACTATGGTTGTGAGTGAAGAGCTTGGTTTTATTTTGTGATTACTTTGCAAATGGCTGCTCATGTGGAAGCAAGAATTTGCCCTGCCAAATACGTCAGTGTACTCAGTTTCATTGAGTTCAACTAACTTTCTTTTGTATATGAGCATAGCTTTCCTCAGTTGCGAGGAACCTAGTGCCTAGACAGACGCCTTGAGCACCCAGTGCTAGGACAGCGACATAACCGCGAGCATCTACAATAGCTCCAGCTGCGATAACAGGTATATCACGGTCTCCAACAAGATCAACCACCCTCGGCACCAACGAAATTAAACTATCATGACCAATAACATGACCACCAGCTTCACGTCCTTGTACGATGATTCCATCCACACCAGCATCAATTGCCAGTCTTGCACTTTCAACGCTCCCAACTTGTGGAACAATTTTGACTCCAGCTGAATGAACCTTGGCAACCAATTCAGGTGTACAATCACCCCAATAAGTTTGCAAGACTGCGAAGAATTACCTTCAAATTCTCTTCGTGAGGAAAATCAAGAACAACACCAACCCCAAAGGGTTTATCAGTTAATGTTCTGTTTTTCTTTATGCGCTCCCTCAAGTAATCCGGGGATTCCCAATCAGGAGCTCTGAGAAGGCCAAGAACACCAACATTGGCAGCAGCAGCAACAAGTTGGGGGCCAGAGATATCAGGACCTAATGGTGCCTGAACTATGCCATATTCGAAACCTAATATTCCTCTCCAACCCATGTTGAAAGCTTCTCTCAGTCTCTCTCTAGGTGTTGTTTGAAAATTGGATGTAGGATGATATGTGCTCAGTGGCTGTATTCGTGATGACATCGACTTTGTCAGCATATCTGCTAACCTGGTGATGACAAGCTGAACGAGGCAAGCATGATTCTGTTGCTGTGTTTGCTTGTGATTTGTGCATCTCCAGGTTGTTGATGCAGCGCTGGTGCTAGTGGAAGCTTTATCTATTGAACACTCAAGTTGAGAAGAAGCCCCATTAATGGCATTTTCTTCCGAAAGATGCGGTTGTGTTTCAGCCTTTCCTACTGAAACCTCTACTTGAGAAGAATCCATGGTCGAATTCTCAACATTACATCCCAAATTTGGAACAGCATCTTTGTCATCGGTAAGGTTGACTTCAAGGGCAAGTGCATCTCTATATGATCTAGAGATAACATTTATCCAGTCACCTTCAGTTTCTTCCAGCATGTTAGAACTGAAAACCGAAAACTCCAAATGGATTTCAGATGCCCCGAATTCATCGCGTAGCTTGTCATAAACATGGGTTGTAATCCCGTTGGCAAAGAAAATCATAACTGATGAAGGTCTTAAAGTTAAGTTAGATTTGGCAGCAGCAAGTACTTGTTCAATGCGCAGCTTCAAACCCTTACTTTTATGACAACTATTCCATGAAATGTACTTTGGATTCCTATCAGATACTATAATCCACACAGGCCTCCCGTTGAGGATACACACCACATCCACATGGATGTCTTTGAGAGAAGATCCGTGTCTCTCTTCACGACTAACTGAAGGTGACAGCGGGATTGATTTGCAAACTCTAGAAACTCCGCTTATGAAAGGTTGCTGTTGGGTTGAAATTGGGCATGTCCCCCCTTTTTTTTTAATTTTCTGTTTGTTGTAAATTGTAAACAAATTATACTCTGCTATTAGCAGTGAGTTTTTTTTGAAATTCTGGATGGACTTGATAATGAATGTGGATGGTACTTGTAGTATATCAATTTATTTTGGGGTGAATGAACCTCGTTGGGCCTTTTGCACCATAACTTGCTATTTGCACCATAAAACAAATTGAGACACTTGAAATAGATCTTTGTTTCTCTGTTATCTATATTCAATCCAAACTGAATCAGACATAAGCATTGCGGATAAAAACCAGAAAAATGAATCCATCCTCCGTTTGTACTTTTGAGCTATATTCAAACATGATCATAGATAACCTTAATTCATGATTAGAATTCCAAAACATAATCTATGATTCTCACAAACATCATTCTTGTGGATTTTCACTTAAATAGAGCACTGAATTGATTCATATTTTCATCTTGACTTGATCACTTTGCTTGACGACTTGAACATAACCTCCTTGATCAGGTTAAAAAAAACCTTGATAATTCTTCTTGTCAGACACAAATACCTCGATCCCCTCTGGAATGCAAAATGTTATGCAATGCTAATGCTAATGATGCAATAAAACATAAGCCAAAGAGGTTGGTCAAATTTTGGGGTACAACAATTAGAAATGATCAAGACACTTGTTTATATTGAGCACAACCACGTCCAAATGCAACTTACCCGTGAGTAGAGAGAATTCGTTAACCCCTTTGAGCCTAAACAATGTGAATCTCATTCTTAATTTTGTGAGATTCTAACATTTTTCTTGAACCCTTGAATTTGTTTTAATTGTATTCTTTGCCATAAAAAGCTAAGAGCATTCACTTGAGGGTTGAGTAAAAGTTAAGTTGGGGAGAATGAAAAAGGAAGATAGTATGTTGCTACAACTTTTGAAAAATTCAAGCAAGCACCAAAAATTGTGTGAATATGAAAAAAGAAAAGAAAAAAAAAAGAAAAGAAAAAGAATGCTTGCTTGGAAAATAAAAATAGTGAAAGAATAAGTTGTGAAATAAGGTTTGTGAAGGTTTGCAACTAAGAAACAAATGGAATGAAGTTGAGGTGTGTAAATAACGTGTTCAGTGAATGTCTCTTTTGCATCGGCAATTTCGTTTCAATGCCCTTAGAAATGTCCCTTGTTTGTAAACCCGACCAAGCTACAACCTTAAAGACCTTAGTGATCTTCTTGCTTCCATATTTTTGCTTTTGATTGTTAGATTTTGTATGAATTAAATTGATATTGGCATTGTTTGTTAGTTGAGTGAAATTGTCCCCGCGGTTGCAAACGCGTAATTTCTTCAATCCTTATTCGAAGAGGAGAGATAGAGTGATTCATTCATGAAAAACATAGTTGTTGATTGATACATGGCTTTATATTTGCTTTAAGAATTTAGTTCTTGTGCATTGTTTGATTCTAAACATTTGAAACCATGGCTTGTTTGCATCATTTGTGTTTGAGCCAATTTTATCCATTCTTGGGTGAATCTTAGTCTTGAGCAAATCCTCTTGTTGTGAAATGAGAGGCATACTTTGCTTGAGGACAAGCAAAAAGCTAGTTGGGGCGAGTTGTTAGATGTCAAATTTCACTTATTTGATATATAAAAAGTTGGCATTTTCACTCATTTTTGTCAATTAAGTGTAAAAAACCACTCTTGTTTTGTGTGGTTTGCAATATAGTGTGAAAATCTCTTGGTACTTTTGATTTGTGTGTTATTGTGCAGGAATTAGGCACAAAACAAGTGAAGAGTAAGACACAAGAAATGGGCGAGGAAACCAAGACAATATGCAAACCACCAAGATGTTGTCATGCTCACTAGGCGAAATCAGAGCTGCTGGAAGAAGCTGGAATCTGTCATGTTCGCCTGGCGAAGCTCAGCGAGTGCCAGCGAATGTTCGCCTGGCGAGTGCTGGCGAGCCAGGGCGAGTAATTCAAAATAAACTCTCAGACCAAAAGGGCATGAAGTTTTCCAGGCGAGTGAAGCCAGCGAATGTTCGTCTGGCGAATGATTGCTTCGCCTAGAGAAGGTGCGATATCTCAGAAGGGCGGTTTGCTCATTTGGTTCGCCTGGAAAAGGTCCCTGTTCGCCTGGCGAATGGGCGGAAATAGAACATCTTTTTGTACTATATTTACTGCTTTTTAGGTCATAACTTAGGACTTTTTATTTTTTTCCATCTTGTAACATTGGGGAACATCAGAACAGAGAGAGAGAAGTAAAAACCCTAAAAGGGAGGAGGTAAGATCTTCGATCTCTTGTTGGGGTTTGGATGTAATCTTTTGATACCTCATGTATTTAATCTAATTTATGTTTATGAACTATTTTGGATTTTCTATTGATTGAATATCTTTGATTATGTATTTGTGGGTCTTGACAAAACCTTTTCACATCTTTGATCTCAGATCTTCTTCTATCAATGAACAAACTTTTGACATGGTTTTGAAGTTGGTATTCATTTTATCTTCTATGGTGTTGTGTTGATTAAGTAGCATAGGTAGGATCAATATGATATTGTGTGGGTATGTGATAATAGTGATGAAGAACGATGTTCACCGACATTTGGCAGATTAGATGAATACATGTAAAAAGGGTTAAGCATGTGTACGTATTTTGATCATTGTATTTTATATGAAACAATTGTTTATTTGATATGGGTTTCATTCTTGTTTACCTGTTAATCTTTGATTTGAATCGTGATAGAGATATACTTTTTGGATCTGGATCTAGGATGATTGCCTATTAGGTCCTAAATGCTAGAGATAGTTTTAGGCTTAGCATTTGTGTGAGTATCAAATCTTAATGCTCTGTGTTGTGTTTTTGTTGGGTGAGAGATCACCAATGAGACAACACGGTTGTTCTCTCGACGTCGCGTTAGAAATAAGCTTTGTCGTGAGTGATACATGAGGATATTAGAAGAATGATTGCGTTGTGTTTAATTTGGTCATAAGAATGCATGTGTTATCAATTGATGAAATCCAATCCCAACAAGGCTCCATTTATATTTCAGTCTTTATTTTATAATTTCTGTTTTATTTATGGTTCTCTGAACCTTTTAAACCAAAAATTTTGAACAATAAGCTTAGAAATGTAGAAATCGTTGAACGACGTTCATATCGCATTAATCCATGTGGAGACGACAAAACTGGGTACTTAATATTTTTTGCTTGCTGCTTTACCGCACCAACAGACAACAAATAACTATTCCACATATTCAAATTTCTGACTCTATTCAACTTCAATAATATCACTATTAATTATCTTTAACTAAGAGAAAAGTTCAGAAAGAAATCTTCTATATGGTATGAGGAAATTCTTTTTCTCCCTAGAGATGATGATAATTTCCTTTAAGAAGTTTACAATGTTAAGAGGAAGATTAACTCTGATGTTCTTGGTAAGGCTTGTTGTTCCAAGTAAGCGTTTCCAGTTGTTTCTCTCTTGGACAAATATTTGACACTAGAAATTGGTACAAACTTTTCCAATAGGTAGTAGAGTAGCAAGACTGCTGAGATTATCGTAGTTGGCATAAATTAGGTGAAGGTGATCCGAGTAGGTATTGTTAAATCTATAATGTTCAACACAACAACCTTCATCTTCACAGTTTATTGTCTAAGCAAAAGCGACTGAGTAATTGTGATAGGAGATCCATTGACATAAGACTGGATTGACTCAGCATCATGACCAGATGGCCCAACGAAGACATTTAACCAGAACTATTTAACGAGATTAATGTAGATGGGTGCATGAAGAATGACAAAGTAACCATTCAACTTTTGTTTACGAATAGTTTTTCTTATATTAAAACCTTTGTCTTTCAAATCATGGAAATCAATAAACTTTTCATTGGTAACGAACAAAAATTTTCCATATAAGATTGTAGAAGACATTTTTGAAGAAAAGAAAAGACTTTGAAACTAGGTTTGAATACACAAAGAGTTGGAAATGAGACATTGAAACTAAGAATATTGTTTAAATAAATAAGAGAATAGGAAGTGAAACAATCAGAGAAGCTAAAACACCTTCTTAAAAATCCAAAAGATATGTTATGTTTTTGAATATGGATGACCATTGTTATTCTAGCGATATGGTTCCAATGCGCGCCATGATTTTTTTTTATAGAAATAGAAACCATATATTACCTCTGTTTTATTATCTCGGTTATTCAAAAAATTCAAAGAGAAAAACAATTCAGGAATCTTTTTTGCCATTATGAATTCTCTATGATGGATTGCAAGTGCAGAAAATTATCTGGGTTAAAAGTTTGTGTTTTTAAATATTCATTTGAGCAGTAAATTATTTATTTTTCTAACCCTATTTTTTGTTTTATATCAGAAATAGATACTCGCAAGGTGAAGCATTTGATCTTGCCCAAATATCAAGGAGTCGAAGATCCAACATATGATCTTCAAGGATAAATTAATTTTAATATTTTGTGTAAACAATGTAATATTATGGGTAAACATTAGAGTTTTGTAGACAAATTATTTTTTATTTATTTTATGTGTAAACAATGTAACGAATCTCAATTAAAAAAATAATCTATCTTACCCATCGGTTTTATTGTAAAACGATATGTATGAGGTGTTAGTTTTGTAAATAATAAAAATGTAGATGTTGGGGTTTAAGCCCATGTGCAAATTAATTTACCCATCGATGTTTAAAAAACTGAGGTGATAAGTCGTTACTTTTCATGACGCACTAAAGATTATATTGAACTTTTCCTAGGAACCAATAATTATGAACCCAACTACACTGACATGAAGGCCTACTTGGATCTTCAAAATCGGCCGGACGTAATGGAGCATGATTAGGTGAGTGCAAAAGTAACGGACCCTCTATCTGTTCGAGCACATAGTTTGCCATAGATGTTATTAAAATCATGATCGGTGATCCTTTGGAATGGTCGGTTCTTCCAATGGGGCCAAAAAAGAGGATATGCAGTTCCTTCTACGATTGTGCAACTCTGCTCTATGAGTGTTTATTCATAAGAGTAGGGCTACAGTTGCTTCTTTTTTTTATTTATAATTTTAAGTAGTCGTCCTGAAGTACTCCAAAATTATCCCCTCCCAACTCCATCTAACATCTTAGGTTTACATGAGGGCATTTCAGTTATGTGTTGAATATAAGTTTTAGAATCCTTCCTTTGGATCGTTCTTTAGTCTGTTCCATTTGATAAGTGACCAGAAATGGATTTTTGCTATAAAGGAGGAGCTAAAATCTATTGAGAAGAAAAATACTCAAGAATTGGTTGACGTACTAGATAAATAGAAGCCAATTGGTGTAAGATAGGTGTTCAAAGTGAATGAAAATCACAAGGGAGAAATAATCAAGCATTATACTCGATTAGTTGCAAAGGAATTCTTGAAAAGAGAAGGCATAGACCTTGAAAAGGAATTTGCACTGGTTTATATGTTTGAAACCATTATGTTAGTTATTGGTATTGCAAATAACAACAATTGTATCATCTACCAAATGGACGTAAAATCTACATTTTTGAACGGACTGCTTGAAGAAGAGGTGTACATAGAACAAACATATGGTTTCGGTGTTTTAAACTTTGGAGGCATCACAAGGACGGGTACCAAACACACGTTCAAAGCATTTAGATTAAGAGCATCACGGCCCTCCAAAACATCAAGCTTCTCTTCCAACGCACAATATTATTCCAAAATCTCAACGTCTCGTGGGTCCTTGATTTTCATCACAAGTACTACCTCTTGGAAATCTATCACAGGGAAGGAAAAAATATGATAGTCTGTAGCATTGAGAGAAGAGGATTGTCCATCTCGGACGATGTTATGTTCTTATATAACTTGGTCCTCAACAGGAATCTGCACAGGCTGGTCTTGAACAATATTTTACACTTGAGATGAAATGACGTTTCCAGTGACTGGAGTCATTTGAATATGGTCATCTCTCTTTGCCAAGGCTGTCATAGCTTCCATAAATTGGTTCAACTAATCTTTCATCAATTCAACATCCGCTCTTGTCATAAACTAGTTCTGCTTTCCTGAGTTCATGATCCTCCAAAAGCTATTTCAAACCCAATACTGGTATCGAGAAGTCAACTGAGTTATGGGCAAAGGACGAATGTGACTCAAGGCTGAGAAATGCAAATGCAAATGTAATAACATGCTCATGCAATGCAAATGCAAGCCAAATGGTTTCAAGGAACTCAAAAGCAAGTTTCAAACATGTTTGAAAAACTAAAAAGTTTCATCTCATGATCCAAGATTTCTATTTATTTTTACAAAGGAATGAACAATTAAATTCCTTGAAACTAAAAGACTACTAACGGATGCGGGAATGTATGGATGAATGTATGCACAAACACACGTATACAAATATTCACATATTCACATATATACATGTAAACAAACAAGGGCCTAGGTTTGAAGATCACGAGCATAGAGCCATGGTCTACCCACCCCAAAAGGTGTGTACTAAGGGTTCTTGATCTCAATAACAAGGGTTCTAAGAGGTTCCCAGAGTTATCGGTAAATCTTTCAGATATTGTCAGCTTACACGACTGGTCATGGATGCTAATAATATCCTCAAGATAAACTCGTCTGAGTGTAGTATTGCATGACAACCATCAAAGGTCTACACCTAGATAATCACTGCACTACGTCCTAAAAAGGCTTAGAAGGGTGAATGGATAATAAAGATCCTCAAATTCAAGGACTCCTAGTCGGAAAAAGTAATGCCAATACAATTACTCGTACGACATTAGTAATCTCAAAGGGGCCTCCACTGAGTGTGGTTATATCATATGTTAAACATGTTAGGACTACTCACAACACTTAACTATTGATTATATTACAATCCTATCATAAGTGCACTCAAGTCCGGGTTAGAACTTGTCTTATAAAGGTTGTTCATTCAAAGCTTAGTTGTATCTCATCTTACTATGTAACACTTGCACTCTAATTTTTCTTCTTTCTTTTCTCTTCCCATCACCCACCCAACTACTTTGAGTTTTCAAATCAATGCAGCTTTCAAAAGCATCTTTGTAAATAGTTTTTAAAATCAATCAATAAGATCATCTTTAATCAACAAAGTGCTTGTAAAGTTGAATTTCATTTAACATAATAAAAAATGTTCGACGAATGATAATTAAGTGGAGGAAAAAAACATAAAAATAATTCTTTTTAGGTTGACAAAATAATGACATTTTTACTCAGTTGTTCCAGCAATTTAAAATCATCCATCAAAAGGAAAATTAAAAGAGATTAAATTGTTTTTTTTCCTCTTATCTTAAATTCGGGAACCATTTTGGTCCCTAAACTTTTAAAATAATCGTTTAAGTTACTCAACTTTTTAGAATGTATCATTTCCATCCAAATGTCAATAACGACGTCAATTTTCATTGATGTGGTGAATGACATGTAACTTTGAACATTTGTGATCAATTTGGCGACGAAAAAATTGATCACAAAAGAAATTTTTTGAATTTACCAAACATGTTAAGGTTTATTCTTCACCTTCTTTGTTAAAATCAAAAATACCAAAATTATGATCAAACCCTGCTGCTTATTTTAAAAAAAGTTCATAATCACAGATTGATTTTGATAAAAAAAATCAACAAACTTATTTTCTATATTCTTTTCATACAAAATGATAATAAAACAACCATATTGAAGGGATGGAAATAATATAGTTAGTTTAAAACCACACTTCATTTTCTTTTCATATGTTTTACTAATCCTTTCAATAGTTGGAATGATTAATGATTGAATCAACTGTGACCGGTCTCTGTATTGACTTCTAAACATTTTTTATTTTGTGACTTAAAGAGGTTATGAATTGGTGAATCAGATATTGGATCTAAATTTTAGATATTGTAGAAATCAGGAGTCGACTTCTACAGACTGCGCCACTATTCAATTCGTGAATCATAAATAGATGCAGTTGAAGAATTGATGACCTTGAAACGGTGATACTGATATCCGTCACAGTGGCACAAGGTGGACTTGCATGATTAGCACTCCAACGTCCAAGTTAATTCAAGGTTCAAGATGAGTGTAGTGAAAAACGATGATCAGAGAGTGTACCATGCTTTTGCGTGTGAACTCATTTTATACATTGGGTCATGTGGAATGGATTTAAGAAGAACTAGGCCTTTGCTATTTGGTTATTTGGCCGACCAAGAACAATTGCCCTCAAGGCTTGGAGACAAAATGAGTGGGTCAGAGAAACCTTTAGTGGTTTAGGTCGACCTCTAGAATGTTATAACATGTAAGCTGGAACTTAATCGCTTGGAGTCGGTTGAAAAAATTAGTGGAGACCATGCACATTAAATGCATTTTAATTAACATAAACATTTCTCCCTCTTCTCCTAACATGTGGATTTACATGACAAGCTAGAGCATGACACATTTTACAATGCACTCAAATTTTTGTGTATCCACAAGGGGAAATCTAGTCGTTGATCTTGTGATGAGGAGGAATTGCCTATAAATATGAGGAGTTGAACATTTGGAAATTTTTGCAACCCTCGACATTTTAACTTAAGGTCACTTCTCCAGAAAACATCTATATTTCCTCTTACATGAGAGTATTAATTGAAGTGATCCATCATTCATTGCTTAAAGTATTTTTCTTTCTTTATTTTCTTCACTTTATCAATATCTCACATCTAGTTACCTTCCTCAATTCGACTCTTCTTTCAACCTTTCTCATTTTATAGATAGGATGAGTGATGAAGGTGTTAACCTAGTAAGTGATTCTAAAAGCGATACTTCTTCTGTTTTGAGAATGAAGATATCCCTTAATTCTAATCTTCCACCCATTGATCATGATTATCTAGAACCACATATCATATATTTATCCGATGATTCTAATTCTGAAAGGGTATATAAGGATTCCCTAGAAGAAGGGGCTTATTCATCTGACTTATTAATATCCCTTTTATTAAATGTCAATAGTGTTGAGGTACTTATGCCCCTCCCATATTAACTGAGGAGGAAATATAAGCCAAACAGAAGACATTGCGACAAATAACACTTTTGATGACGAAACTTTCACCTCGAACATGCCAAAAACCGAACGAATAGGTCCTAAGAGTGACATGTTTAATTAAAAAAAACATTTTCCCTCGATTTTTTAATAGTTATAAGTGAGCGCTAGATTTTCTCCATAAAAAAATAATAAACCTATTACCTCGTTGATTTTGAAAACCGAGGGAATATAGCTATAAGGGAACAACACACTTCGAATCTCTGTAACTACAATTAAGGTTTTTCCCCCCAATGATTTATCACTTGGCGCCTTCTAATCTTCCCTTTTTTCTTAGTTAAGTTTTTCTCATTTTTTTGTTAATTAGTAATTCCCCAAAACTTTCTTATCAATAAAAATGAATAGGCAATAATATGAAAGGAAATATTTCATAAATTAAAAATAGGACAACAAATAACTATTCCACATATTCAAATTTCTGACTCTATTCAACTTCAATAATATCACTATTAATTATCTTTAACTGAAAGAAAAGTTCAGAAAGAAATCTTCTATATGGTATGAGGAAGTTCTTTTCCTCCCTAGAGATGATGATCATTTCCTTTAAGAAGTTTACAATGTTAAGAGGAAGATTAACTCTGATGTTCTTGGTAAGACTTGTTATTCCAAGTAAGCGTTTCCAGTTGTTTCTCTCTTGGACAAATATTTGACACTAGAAATTGATACAAACTTTTCCAATAGGTAGTAGAGTAGCAAGACTGCTGAGATTATCGTAGTTGGCATAAATTAGGTGAAGGTGATTCGAGTAGGTGTTTTTAAATCTATAATGTTCAACACAACAACCTTCATCTTCACAGTTTATTGTCTAAGCAAAAGTGACTGAGTAATTGTGATAGGAGATCCATTGACATAAGACTGGATTGACTCAGCATCATGACCAGATGGCCCAACGGAGGCATTTAACAAGAACTATTTAACGAGATTAATGATAACACGAAATCATATAGATATTTTTATGCATAATTCAACTAAAGTTTAACCGTTTTCGATCCGATTTCGGGTTATTTCCGTGTATTTGTCTGATGTTTTGCAGGTATTCAACGATCACGTCTAAACAAGGCAACATGAAGAAAAGAAGCAATCTCAGATGAAATATGGACGAAAAAGAAGTGAAAACACAATGAAAAGCGCAGGAAGCTGTTTTTGCTGATGTGACGACCGTCACACCTTGTGACGACCGTCATGCAGGCAAAAACGCCCCACTCAAATTACACGTCAAAGAATCAGTTCCAATTCCCACAGAGTGGGCCACTACTCCCTAAGTTATCTGCCTCAAAGTCCATCATCTTCAGTGATAACCGTTGGGATTCCACTTCTATAAAAAGGGAAACAGGGGACTTCATAAAGTGTGCTGCATTCATACCACGAAGTGCTGCCGAATTTATTTCCAGAGCTTATTTTCCAGCAATATTCTTATTTGTTTCTCTTTACCTTTCCTGTATTCCATTTTTCATTCTTCTATAACTTCTATTTTATTGTACGATCAAATTGGCATAGAGATCAGAATCCTGCCAACATTTGTGGAGGATCTGCCCAAAGGCCAATTGGAATATTTACAGGTTTCTCATTTCAATCGATTCCAGTTTTATTATAATGCAAATCATTATTTATTATTTTTATTTATGTTTTATCTTTCCCAAATCCATGTCTAGCTAAACTTAGGTAATCGATATGTAGTAATAATTCGAATGGGATTTGATAACAACTGGTTGAAAAACTTTCTTTTCATAAAAGTAATTTATGGTCTGAGTGTTTAAAATTGATTCACTGAATAAACTTCATCGCGAAAGCGAGAACTTATTTAAAAGTAGTTTTGCCACGAAAGTGGGAAATTAATTAAGATACGAACCAACAAGAGAAAGTTGCGGTAAGGTCAGATAGTAAACACTAGGCATTTGTTTTAATAACAGCGAAAGCACTTTAAAATGAATTAGAACTTAGAGATTTCCAAAAAATAATTCTAACCCCGAACGGGATACGAAAGTGTACGTTTGCCCCTTAGGATTATGATTAGCGTCAATAACCATCGTGAGGCGAGAGTCTTCAAATCTCCATTTTCTGCTTAAATAAACTTTGAAAATTATTTCATACACCAGTAACTTATCAAATCCCTGAAGAACACAATTACTACGTATCGATTCAATCATTTATAATCTAAATAGTATTCTTAGTTCCCTTTTAGTGACAATCTTATTCCCTTAAACATATTCTACCTAGCTAAACATAGTAACTCCCGAGAACACTAGTTTGATTACGAGTCCCTGTGGGATCGATATCTATTATTACTACGCGATAGACTGTGCACTTGCAGTTAGGTTGTATTAGACATAGAAAGTCGCGATCAATTAATGTAGATGGGTGCATGAAGAATGACAAAGTAACCATTCAACTTTTGTTTACGAATAGTTTTTCTTATATCAAAACCTTTGTCTTTCAAATCATGGAAATTGTTAGATGCCAAATTTCACTTATTTGATCTATCAAATGTTGGCATTTTTCACTCATTTTTGTCATGAAAGTGTTGAAAATCACTCTTGTTTTGGTTGGTTTACAACATTATGAGAAAATCTCTTGGTACCTTTGATTTGTGTGTTATTGTGCAGGAATTAGGCACAAAACAAGTGTAAAGTAAGACACAAGAAATGGGCAAGGAAACCAAGACAATATGCAAAAACCACCAAAATGTTGTCATGTTCGCTAGGCGAACATGACAAATCCTGAATGTGTATTTAAGTGTTTTTCTTGCATTTTTAGGTGATAACTTGTATTTTTTCCATTCTAGACATCAAAACTTATTTTTCTTCATTTCTTCTAGAGAGAGAAACACAAAACCCCAAGGGGGAGGAGGTAAGATCTTCGATCTCTTGTTGGGGTTTGGATTGTAATCTTTTGATACCTTATGTATTTCATCTAATATATATTTGTGAACTTATTTTGGATTCTATATTGATTGAGTATCTTTGATTATGTATTTATGGGTCTTGACAAAACCTTTTCACATCTTTGATCTCAGATCTTCTTCTATCAATGAACAAACTTTTGACATGGTTTTAAAGTTGATATTCATTTTATCTTCTATGGTGTTGTGTTGATTAAGTAGCATGGCTAGCATGGGTAGGATCAATATGATATTGTGTGGGTATGTGATAATAGTGATGAAGAACGATGTTCACCGACATTTGGCGGATTAGATGAATACATGTAAAAAATGGTTAAGCGTGTGTACGTATTTTGATCATTGTATTTGATGCAAAACAATCGTTTATCCGATATGGGTGTTATCCTTGCTTATCTGTTTATCATTGATTTGAATCGTGATAGAAATATACTTTTCAGATCTGGATCTAGATAATTGCCTGTTAGGTCCTAAATACTAGAGATAGATTCAAGCTTAGCATTTACTTAAGTATCAGTTCTTAATGCTCTGTGTTGTGTTTTTGTTGGGTGAGAGATCACCAATGAGACAACATGGTTTTTCTCTCGATGCCATGTTAGAGATAAGCTTTGTCGTGAGTGATACGTGATGATATTAGACGAATGATTGCGTTGTGTTTAATTTGATCAGAAGAATGCACGTGTTATCAATTGATGAAATCCAATCCCAACAAGGCTCCGTTTATATTTCAGTCTTTATTTTATATTTTCTGTTTTTATCTATGGTTCTTTGAACCCTTTAAACCAAAACTTTTGAACAATAAGTTTAGAAATGTAGAAATCGTTGAACGGCGTTCATATCGCACTAATCCCTGTGGAGACGACAAAACTGGGTACTTAATATTATTTTTGCTTGCTGCTTTACCGCATCAACAAAATGGCGCCGTTGCCGGGGATTGGTGTTGAGATTTTGAAGTGCATTACAACGGTTCTGTGTTTTTAAGCTTTGTATATTTTGTATATATTGTTTCTTTTTATGTTTTTTCTAGTATGTTCAGGAATGACGAAAACTCTTTCTAGAGTGGTTGCTATCGGTATAAAAGCATTCAATGAAGTTTCGACCGAGTCTGGATGGCGAAGATAGTACGAAACAAGTGAATGTTGTCAAGGTACATGGTTTTCCTTGTTTAGAATTTTAGAATGCTTAAGAACTTAAGTCTTTGTGCAAATGAAATTTGTTCTTTTGGCAACTTGTTTGAATGATTGTTTCACTTAGGACCAAAAACCACAATTTGTGAGAAAGCTTCCATTGTTTACTAAATGCTGGATTTCTGATAAACTTTGCTGATTCGTATGATTCATGCTTTATCTTGTTATCATTGTGAATTTGTGGAAGCATTAGAAATGATCAAGACACTTGTTATTATTGAGCACAACCATGTCCAAATGCAACTTACCCGTGAGTAGAGAGAATTCGTTAACCCCTTTGAGGCTAAACAATGTGAATCCCATTCTTAATTTTGTGAGATTCTAAAAATTTTCACAAATAATATAATATTAATTTTTTTTCAATCTTACAAATTTATTTCATTCCCCTGTAAAATTACTAAAATACAATTTTAAATTAATTCTAGGTACAATATTCTGTTTGGATTCATATATTTTAAAAAAAAATCATTATGTAATTGCAATTTTTATAAATTCATTATGTACATTGACAATATTTTTTCTTAATAATGTTTTTTTCTTACATTGACAATATTTTTTCTTACCTATTTATACTACTAAAAAATATTACCGTTATTTTATTGTTGTTGCAATCTTATCATTCCAAAACGAAATCAATATCCTGAAATCAAATTAATTATTATTGTAGTTTTTTTGCCAAATATTTCTTTAAATGACAAAATGAATTTTCTTAATAATAAATATTACCGTTATTTTATTGTTGTTGCAATCTTATCATTCCAAAATGAAATCAATATCCTGAAATCAAATTAATTATTATTGTATTTTTTTGCCAAATATTATCGATGCTTGATTTTCTTTAAATGACAAATTGAATTTTTTAAATAATAAATATGAACAACTTAAATTGTAGGAGCGTGTGTTTCTTTATGGACATTGCAAATGAGAGAACGTTGGAAAATATCAAATATCCAAATACTTCTGACACAACAACATCGGTAAATGTGTAGGAACTTGGAAAAACTATAGATAAACATGCTCTAATGAAATCCCTTTAAGTTTTACGGCTATATTAATACATAGGCTAATGAAAAACTTTTCATTTCCCTATATTACACATATCCACATGTTACGTAATTGTAAATTATTTTGAAGGGAACAGACGAATTTTCGTACCATATATATATATATATATATATATATATATATATATATATATATATATATATATATATATATATATATATATATATATATATATATATATATATATATATATATATATATATATATATATATATATATATATATATATATATATATATATATATATATATATATATATATATATATATATATATATATATATAATGGAAATGATTCATTCTTAACATGTACCTTATATATTATATATTAGCATTTCAAGTATTGTTCCAAATTCAATAAATGAATTTATCATGTTATATATGATTACTTCCTTATATATTATATATTATATATGATTACTTCCTTAATATAGTATACAAAAAAATTAAGCAAATTATATTACTATAAATTAATAATGTTTTACTTTATTATGTCCCAAACTGGAAAAGTTACTTGTGGAAATTTTTTGAACCAATTTATTGATCATTTAACATCCATTACATTAAAAAAAATTCTTATACAATAAATTTGTGTACGTTGATCCAACCATATATATATATATATATATATATATATATATATATATATATATATATATATATATATATATATATATATATATATATATATATATATATATATATATATATATATATATATATATATATATATATATATATATATATATATATATATATATATATATATATATAAACAAAAAAATATATTATATTTTAATTTTTTAAAATAAATTATTGCACTTGCGCGACCCGTGCGAACGCACGGGTCCTTTACTAGTTTATTATATTAAGGGTTAACAACTCTTTTAAAGAATATTGTGTATTCAATGCACTAAAAAGAAAAATAATCAACTCTTTTAAAAAATATTGTGTGTATTGAATAAGACTGAAAATGAACTGAACCAACTCGAAAATAGTTTGGAACTGGATTCGACAATTAAATCGTTGAATTACGTTCGTGAACCAAATGAGCTGAATATGAGCGCAAAATTAAGTTCGTTAACTAAATGAGCTGAATTTGAACTATACATAGTTTGACTTGTTAGGTTCAAGAGTCAAGTCGATTATATATGAGAAGGATTATATTGTCTTTAAGAGTAGACTTAAAGATTTACTCCAAATCTTAATTCTATATTATCCCTTCCGTACTACTTATGACAATAAAGCTGACAATTGCATTTAAAGTCATCCTTATTGGAAGCATTATGACATTTTCTAAAATAACATGTGTAATGAACATTGCAAATGGTGTAATCATTTTGTTTTGAGGTTTTTAAAACACTGCTTAAGTGCATGAGACAACACTAAAGACCAAGAACCCTACCAATCAAAGCCAGCGATGTGTCCCACAAAGGTATTTTCTCAGCCGATGAAAAAAAGAGAACGAGGTTAACATGCACATGGTTCTTCTTCTTCATTTTCTTTCATGCCATTTTTTTTCAAAGGAACCTCTCTCTAGCTTTGACCCCATACATCTCCATTTTTCTGCAAAAAAAATCCACCTCATATCCTTCTAACAAAACCTCAAAACAAAACACAAACACACTCTATTAAAATAAACACAACTATGTTGTGAGATATTGGATCGAACTCTAGTATGGTCGAAGTCTGTTCGCGAGTAATGTGTGTTGTAGTCGAAGTTTGTTTTAACATGCATTAATCAATATTGCTCGGTTGTTAGCATGTTGAATTGGGCTTTGCTTGTAAGCCCAATTGTTTATGTTAGCTTGTACCATAAGTTAGCTTGTAATGGGTAATTGTTAAAAAGCACATTAGGTTAGTGTGCTATTTTTTCTTATAAATAGCATGCTAGTCTCTCATCTTGAATAAGGAAAAATAGGAAGATAAAATCCTAATTCAAGAGAGAAAGGTTATTTGTTATTCTTGTATACTTGTAATCTTGTTGATAAATAAAGGAAAGAATAACAATTTATAACCAATCCTTGTTGTTTCTTCTTGTTCTTCTTACTTGTTTTCTTTGTTAACCCTAACTCTTATATGTTTCTTGAATATAAAGAAACCATTTATATTTTGTTTCAAGGCATTCTATTCCTAGTAAATTGGTGCAGTGAGCGTGGAGAAGATGCCTTCAACAAAGTATGAGATTAAAAAGTTCACCGGAGTGAACAACTTTGGTCTGTGGCGCTTGAAGAAGAAAGCCCTACTGGTTCAGCTGGGTTGCTTGGAAGCATTGAAGGGAGAGGTAGCCATGGACGTTACGTTAACGACAAAAGAAAAGACGACCATGATTGAGAAAGTCCACAACACAATATTGTTGACCCTTGGTGATAAGGTTCTTCGACAGGTATCAAAGGACCCTATGTGCACCCATGCATTTCTAATTGGCACACACTTATTTTGTCTTAAATTGATCTGGATATGCATTCATGTATCAGGTTACAGAGATGCACTTTCATAATTCTCCCTGCCAGTGAATTTTGACTTTTTATTTTTATAAAATACACTATGTAATAGATCGTGTATTAAAACTATACTATCATAATAATTTTTTTATAAATTAACCCATACATTTAATACACAAGATGAAAAGGACATATACAAATATATCAATCCATAATATAATCACACTAACAAAGTACTATACTACTACAAAATACTAATACAAGTATTGCCTAATACATATACTACACTACTATGTATGCCATACCCCTTTTCCCTACGCTTCTCACTATAATGAAATGTCATATGTGCCTCAGTAAGGATGGCATTCACAATGTCCCTCCACTTATAGCCTTCTAGAAAGTCTCACCTGTCAATACCCGTCTGCCCAAGATCCATGATACGTCGACATCTAGGTAACACATCAACATAATGATTATCCCTAGCCTATTCGTCCTCTAATATATCTTGATGAGCTAGCCTAGGTGGATCTTCTAGAGCATCTAGTGTCATCTAAGGATGTGCACCCTAAAATACTAGGAAACATAGTCGTATGCAAATCTATAGTCGCTAGGAGCTATGGTACCTCGCATATAATCCGATACCAGATGATTAAAGTAATAAGTTTACATGGCATCTACATGTATTCAGGTTATATGAGAAGTAGAAATAATGGGGTCTCTAGGAGCAAACTACATGTGGCCAAACTGGCGCATGACACACTCAAGCAGATATGGATACATCAAACGTGACCCACAAGCCAATCATCCAGAGTAGAAGGTAATGTAGTCCAAAGGACATGTCTGATGGTGATTTACGTATGCCTAAAAGTGTATATCATATGCTATCATGCAATCAAGATACACTCTAAAGGGCTCTGTCGCAAGATTCACTCAGAGTGGGTTGAATGCACAAGCACATTGCATATCATCAGCCTAGGTTGGAATGTATGACCAAGTGAATATGTGTGGGAAGTGCAATAGGATCCAAGCCTAAAAATGGTAAATATGAATTATTAGTAATGGCATAGCACAAGTATTATGAAAATAGTACACAAACGATAAATGATGCAAATATATTACTGTTAATAACGTACATATAACTCTCATTTATTTGGTCTTCCACATACAACCTTCAGCTAGCTTGGAGTACAAGTAGACCAAACAAGCGGCCCTTGGTTGTACTCGTGAATCCGCTCCAAGTCAGCAAAGTATCATAAGTAAACCACATCCACATAAGTGGCATTCTTTTCCGCAAAAATGAAGGTCCCAACCTGGTACAATAAGTATGTTCCCAATGTGTATGTTATATCATGCATAACCTACTCATCATCACCATCGGTCTGCTCTTCTGCTGCCAATTATTATGCATACAACCTCTCAAAGAATCAAAACCTAGCTTGACACTATAAGGTGTCTTCTGTCTTCTTTAGAGCAAGCCCCAGGTCAGCTCCCAGATATGCCATAATCATCCCCAATGCCTTATCTTTGATAATCCTGTTGTGGTCTAACAGTCATGAGACATGAGACATTGTCTAATGTGATAGATATTTTACCATGTGAAAGATGAAAATATGATGTCTAAAAAGTTCATCTCTGAATGAAATCGGAGAGCATAACATGGTTAATCGTGATATACTTGATCATGCATAAGTCTCGCAGTCCAAATAACTGCATCACATCCTAAAGCCACTAATCATGAGGTTATGACAGACTCGCGGTCTCCGACCATGGTTGATGCATTTTAAAGCATCACGGTTCTACGAGAAAATAAATCATCGTTGGCAGGCCCGACCATAGGGGTAGGCGATCGAGGCCATGGCCTAGGGCCTCAACTTTTTTTACTTGATTCAATAATATATTAATTAATTTTTATAATAGTTAAACAATAATATTTATTTATAATATCTATTAATTAATTTAAAAATTATTTTTATAGATAACAAAATTTTATGAAATTTTATATTTACTATTTTATTTTAAAAAATTTTGGCAATATTTTTTTAAATGATTTTTTTTAAAAAAATGATGAGAAGAGTAGCTAAACGGGTTAATTTTATTATCGATGAAAAATAAATCTTAAGGGAAATCAATTCTAACAAATTAATTAAAGAATTTTTCATATAAAAAACTCATTACAATTTAAATAAAAATATATTAATTTTATTAAAATATTAATATTATATTTAAGAATTTTAATTTTAAATTTTTCCTTAGGCCTCCGAATGGGTTGGACAGCCCTGATCGTCAGAAGCATAGAATATTATAACAAATTTATTTCAAAGAATGAATACAAGTGAATTTTACCTCTCAATCCCACACATGCCTTGCAGCATGATCAAAATATACAGGCATTAGCAGTGAGTTGGATGAGTCTCCTCCGAACCCCTAAGGGTGCCTCAACATGTATCGGCGGGACTTCCCGGGCATCAGAAGGTGACATATGCCTCCTCTAGGAAGATGAATGCGGATTTTCATGAGCTCTAGAAGTTGACGTCTCCGCATCAACCGAACTAGAACTGGTTGGTGCTTGTAAGGCTTAGGCTCTTTCCATCCTAACCGATAAAAGTTGCACAATTCTGTCGTGCCTCAATATAGCTTGGTTATCATCCATAATACCAATAGTTAAACCACACAAGCATTATACATATGAAACACAATGAAAATAAAGCCAAACAATGCATACAAACTAAATACAGAAATATATTTTCGAAATTTGGAAAATTAAAATGTTGAACAAATCTTAAAGTGCATTTCCATAATGTTTTACAACTTAGTAAATAACGAGAATGGATGAAATTTCTTTGAATCTAACATCCAAAAAATGCATTAATTATTTAAACCACCTATCAAACACATTGCTCAGTAAAATAACATATTTAAACCATATATTACATGAATTATTTTTCAATTTCTACAAATGTATAAAGAAATAAAAAATGTATAGAGAAATCAAAATGTTACCATATTTCAGTTTGATGTTGAGCACTTTGATCGATTGGATGTTGATGGTATAAACTTGGACGTGAGTTGAATGAGTTTAAGAGCTTGTGAGTCAAGAGAATTCGAGAGTTGAGAGGTTTTAAGAGTTTGGAGAGTTTGTGAGTTGAAAGAGTAAAAGAGAAATGATGAAGGATAAGGGTCTGGCACATTTTTGATTAAAAACATGTCCGGAGATGCCTCTCTCTAAGGTATATGGAGATGCATTTTCATATTATTTTGACCTAAAATTAAGGTTTTACTAAAAAAAAGAATGAGTTGTGTGTGAAAAAAGTGTGTCTAAAGATGCATTTTTGAATTCTAGTAGTAGTTTTGATTTTTAACAATAGTGAGAGGAGCCGTGCTTAGGGTGAAAAAAACAATTTCTTTTTGGTTGGGGTAGATAAAAGGGAAAGGAGGGAGCAAAATCCTTTAACAATAGTTCATTTTTTATAAGGGGGAGGAAGGGAGCAAAATCCCTCACAGATTCACTTTTTGCTCCCCTCCAAATTAGGGAAATTTAGATGGGCAGAGAAGATTCATTATTTATAATTTTATTATATTCTATAATTTATCCTTAATTATTTATTTTAAATCCAAGATTGTCCTTATTTTTTACTCCCCTACAATTTGTTTATGTCATATAGACCAAACTGAATGCCATATTCTAACTACAAATAATTTTTTCTAAGACTAGGAATTATATGTTAAACTTTAGTACTAATTTTATTTAAAAAAAACTTTAGTAGGATTAAAAATTATATGGTTTAGTAGGATTATGAATTATATGGTTTCATAGAATTAGGAATTACATGTTAAACTTTTATCCTAGTCATACGTGTTAGCAAATAGTTTTTCGTAGGATAGGAATTATAGTAAAGTTCAATTATTTTCTCAATATAAGATGATTCATATTTATCTGCCTAGGTAGTAGATAATATGGATAATATGTATATTGGAAGACTAATCAATTGAAGAACACATAATATTTAAATGTGATTTGTGATAAAAAAAATTTATGAATTTTTTAGGATGTTATTTGTGATATAAAAGTGAACATTCTAACATTACTTGTTCATTTTTTTTAACATTCTAACATTATTTTACCTCTTTAATTATATAATATATTTTATTGGGTTAGATGGATTATCAAGATTAAAGAATTGTTATTAGCAAATAGTTTGATTTGCGTCGAAGAGTTATAGTTCAACTAATGCGTGTTGTTATTTGCTGTTATATTCGAATATCTTGTAAGGATAAAAAGATAATTTACTTTTAAAATTCTTCTCCTCTCCTTATAAACCAAACATATCTGTAATTAAAAATCTCTTCCTTCCTCCTTCTTTCTTTAAACCAAACATACATTTAGTTAAAATACTTTCACTCTCCTCTCCCGCTCTCTATTAAATTTTCTCCCCTCCCCCTTCATTCGTTAAACTAAACAAACTCTTATATCATATTACTTGCCATTCCTTTGGCCGTAACTAAAATTATAACTAAAATGATGTAATTGTTGATTAAGTTGAGAAAGTTTAATCATTATGAAAATTTATGGTGATTTGATTTATTAATATATAGGATGGAAATGATTCTATTTTATTTTTTAAAGAATAAATCATTTATTTCCTAGTTGAATTTGAAAGTTAAATATCAAAATAATGTAAATCGAGCTATATTTAATATTTAAACACTCAAATTTAATATTTATATTAGCTTTTAAAAAGAATATAGAGAGCAATATTTTTTTAGATATGCCCTTTATTAATGAGATCAAGAATTGCCAAATTGAACAACCAAACCGTTTTAATAGGCTAAACCTAACTCGGTCAAACCACTTCATAATTCAGTCAAAAATAGATCTAATATTCAATAGAAACCCTAAGCAAAGCTAAAAGCCCAAATGACTTAGGCCCAAATGATTCAAAAAGATATTGCCAAGATCTTTATTTATTTAGTGAAAAAAGCAAAGCTAAAAGCAATAGAAACCCTAAGCAACAAGCTGCAGTATAAAAACATCTCCGTCTCTTTTTCAACTTTTCTTAATCGCAATCTTTTCAATCTTCTTTGACCTTCATGTCAATGGAAGACAATCTCGATCAAACTTCCCACACCATTCCCTCTTGCCAACACGCTTTCCCAACCCAACCAAACTCATCAAACATCTGCGTTAAATGCATGCAATCAAAAACTGATATCGCATTAGGGTTACCCAACAGAATCAAACTAGTACATTGCCCCCAATGCGATTTCTACTTACACCTCCCTAACGTATGGACCAAACTACCATCACAACCAACTTTGCTTCTATACTTTTTCTTTGATAAGTTTAAAACCAATATCCATTCCAATAAACTGTGGTTTCACCATGCTAAATTCATTACATCTCCATACAATTCAAAGATTACCACTATTATGTTTTATGTTCAGAAAGAGGTTATCAATGGACAGATCCTTCAACAGTCTTATCTTGTTGAGTTTCTTCAAGACAACCGCATCTGTGAACCTTGTAGTAGGGTTCAGGCTAATCCTAATCCTAATCAATGGCTTTATTTTGTGCAATTAAGAAAACATGGTTCTCATACACGTAAATTTTCGTTTTTGGAACGTTCTATTTTGAAGCATACTTTTGCTGCTAATGTTGTGAGAATCGATAAGATGAAACACGGCACTGATTTCGCTTTCGCTAAAGAAGATTGTGCTAGGAGTATAGCTGATTTTATCAAGGAACTACATCCTGTGAGCATTTGTGAGAGTAAGGGAATTGTTTCTCATGACAAGACTAGTGATTACAGTTTTGGATACACTTTTTCCGTTCAAGTTTGTTCGATTCGCCGTGATGATTTGATTTTTCTGCCTCCTTATGTTGCTTCGCGTTTGGGAAATATCGGTCCTGTTATGATTTGTAGCGAACTTACTGACTTTATTGGTTTGTTTGATCCGTTAACCTTGAAGCAGTTTTTGTTAAATGGTGATATGTATTGGATGGAACCCTTCATGTCTTTGCTCACTAGGAAAGATTTAGTGGAATATGTTGTACTCAATATCGACGAGGTTACTGTTAATGGTAACAAACTCGGCTTAACTAATGCTGAGGTTGCTCGTGTGAAAGATTTGGGAAAGAATGAGACGACATTTAAGATCAAGACTCATCTGGGTCGCATTTTGAAAAGGGGTGACTGTGCTCTTGGTTATGACTTATTTGAGGCTAACTGTAGTGATATTAAATTGAAGGAGCACAGAGGAGGTGGCGTGGTTTTAATCCAGAAGAGATCTCAAGAGAAACTTTGCCAGAAGAGACGCGCACACTTAAAAGATTTAGAAAAAATCACTGATGAGATGCATAGCATGTCACTAGGCAGTGAAGAACCAATTTTGGAAGAGATGCTGGGTGATCTTGATATGAGTGATGAGGAATATAAGGAGAAGAAGAAGCCAAGGAGGATGGCATGATGGAGTACACAATACTATTGGTGCTCTTTTTTCTCTTATTTTCTATATTTACTATTTCATTCGTGTAGCATCATTGTTCTTCTTTTTTTGTATGAATTTTTTCTTCTTTATGTTACTAATACTATCATCTAAATTGCAACTACTGTTGTCACAGGCTTCTGTATTGTGTAGGGAACTTGTCTTATAAAGGTTGTTCATTCAAAGCTTAGTTGTATCTCATCTTACTATGTAGGACTTGCACTCTAATTTTTCTTCTTTCTTTTCTCTTCCCATCACCCACCCAACTACTTTGAGTTTTCAAATCAATGCAGATTTCAAAAGCATCTTTGTAAATAGTTTTTAAAATCAATCAATAAGATCATCTTTAATCAACAAAGTGCTTGTAAAGTTGAATTTCATTTAACATAATAAAAAATGTTCGACGGATGATAATTAAGTGGAGGAAAAAAACATAAAAATAATTCTTTTTAGGTTGACAAAATAATGACATTTTTACTCCGTTGTTCCACCAATTTAAAATCATTCATCAAAAGGAAAATTAAAAGAGGTTAAATTATTTTTTTTTCTCCCTTATCTTAAATTCGGGAACCATTTTGATCCCTAAACTTTTAAAATAATCGTTTAAGTTACTCAACTTTTTAGAACGTATCATTTCCATTCAAATGTCAATAACGACGTCAATTTTCATTGACGTGGTGAATGACATATAACTTTGAACATTTGTGATCAATTTGGCGACAAAAAAATCGATCACAAAAGAAATTTTTTGAATTTACCAAACATGTTAAGGTTTATTCTTCACCTTCTTTGTTAAAATCAAAAATACCAAAATTATGATCAAACCCCGCTGCTTATTTTAAAAGTTCATAATCACTAATTGGTTTTGATAAAAAAAATCAACAAACTTATTTTCTATATTCTTTTCATACAAAATGATAATAAAACCATATTGAAGGGATGGAAATAATATAGTTAGTTTAAAACCACACTTCATTTTCTTTTCATATGTTTTACTAATCCTTTCAATAATTGAAATGATTAATGATTGAATCGACTGTGACCGGTCTCTGTATTGACTTCTAAACATTTTTTATTTTGTGACTTAAAGAGGTTATGAATTGGTGAATCAGATATTGGATCTAAATTTTAGATATCGTAGGAATCAGGAGTCGACTTCTACAGACTGCGCCACTATTCAATTCGTGAATCATAAATAGATGCAGTTGAAGAATTGATGACCTTGAAACGGTGATACTGATCTCCGTCACAGTGGCACAAGGTGGACTTGCATGATTAGCACTCCAACGTCCAAGTTAATTCAAGGTTCAAGACGAGTGTAGTGAAAAACGATGATCAGAGAGTGTACCATGCTTTTGCGTGTGAACTCATTTTATACATTGGGTCATGTGGAATGGATTTAAGAAGAACTAGGCCTTTGCTATTTGGTTATTTGGCCGACCAAGAACAATTGCCCTCAAGGCTTGGAGACAAAATGAGTGGGTCAGAGAAACCTTTAGTGGTTTAGGTCGACCTCCAGAATGTTATAACATGTAAGCTGGAACTTAATCGCTTGGAGTCGGTTGAAAAAATTAGTGGAGACCATGCACATTAAATGCATTTTAATTAACATAAACATTTCTCCCTCTTCTCCTAACATGTGGATTTACATGACAAGCTAGAGCATGACACATTTTACAATGCACTCAAATTTTTGTGTATCCACAAGGGGAAATCTAGTCGTTGATCTTGTGATGAGGAGGAATTGCCTATAAATATGAGGAGTTGAACATTTGAAATTGCCTATAAATATGAGGAGTTGAACATTTTGAAATTTTTGCAACCCTCGACATTTAAACTTAAGGTCACTTCTCCAGAAAACATCTATATTTCCTCTTACATGAGAGTATTAATTGAAGTGATCCATCATTCGTTGCTTAAAGTATTTTCCTTTCTTTATTTTCTTCACTTTATCAATATCTCACATCTAGTTACCTTCCTCAATTCGACTCTTCTTTCAACCTTTCTCATTTTATAGATAGGATGAGTGATGAAGGTGTTAACCTAGTAAGTGATTCTAAAAGCGATACTTCTTCTGTTTTGAGAATGAGGATATCCCTTAATTCTAATCTTCCACCCATTGATCATGATTATCTAGAACCACATATCATATATTTATCTGATGATTCTAATTCTAAAAGGGTATATAAGGATTCCCTAGAAGAAGGAGCTCATTCATCTGACTTATTAATACCCCTTTTATTAAATGTCAATAGTGTTGTGGTCCTTAAGCCCCTCCCATATTAACTGAGGAGGAAATATAAGCCAAACGGAAGACATTGCGACAAATAACACTTTTGATGACGAAGCTCTCACCTCGAACATGCCAAAAACCGAGCGAATAGGTCCTAGGAGCAACATGTTTAATTTAAAAAAAATATTTTCCCTCGATTTTTTAATAGTTATAAGTGAGCGTCATATTTTCTCCATAAAAAAAATAATAAACCTATTACCTCGTTGATTTTGAATACCGAGGGAATATAGCTATAAGGGAACACACTTTGAATCTCTGTAACTGCAATTAAGGTTTTTTTCCCAATGATTTATCACTTGGCGCCTTCTAATCTTCCCTTTTTTCTTAGTTAAGTTTTTCTCATTTTTTTGTTAATTAGTAATTCCCAAAAACTTTATTATCAATAAAAATGAATAGGCAATAATATGAAAGGAAATATTTCATTAATTAAAAATAGGACAATGTTAGATGCCAAATTTCACTTATTTGATATATCAAAAGTTGGCATTTTTCACTCATTTTCGTCAATTAAGTGTAGAAAACCACTCTTGTTTTGTGTGGTTTGCAATATAGTGTGAAAATCTCTTGGTACCTTTGATTTGTGTGTTATTGTGCAGGAATTAGGGACAAAACAAGTGAAGAGTAAGATACAAGAAATGGGCAAGGAAACAAAGACAATATGCAAACCACCAAGATGCTGTCATGCTCACTAGAGCTGCTGGAAGAAGCTGAAATCTGTTATGTTCGCCTGGCGAAGCTCAGCGAGTGCCAGCGAATGTTCGCCTGGCGAGTGCTGGCGAGCCAGGGCGATTAATTCAAAATAAACTCCCAGACCAAAAGGGCATGAAGTTCTCCAGGTGAGTGAAGCCAGCGAATGTTCGTCTGGTGAATGATTGCTTCGCCTGGCGAAGGTGCGATATCTCAGAAGGGCGGTTTGCTCATTTGGTTCGCCTGGCGAAGGTCCATGTTCGCCTGGCGAATGGGCGGAAACAGAACATCTTTTTGTACTATATTTACTGCTTTTTAGGTCATAACTTAGGACTTTTTATTTTTTTCCATCTTGTAACATTGGGGAACATCAGAACAGAGAGAGAGAAGTAAAAACCCTAAGAGAGAGGAGGTAAGATCTTCGATCTCTTGTTAGGGTTTTGATGTAATCTTTTGATACCTTATGTATTTCATCTAATTTATGTTTGTGAACTATTTTGGATTTTCTATTGATTGAATATCTTTGATTATGTATTTGTGGGTCTTGACAAAACCTTTTCACATCTTTGATCTCAAATCTTCTTCTATCAATGAACAAACTTTTGACATGGTTTTGAAGTTGGTATTCATTTTATCTTCTATGGTGTTGTGTTGATTAAGTAGCATGGGTAGCATGGGTAGGATCAATATGATATTGTGTGTGTATGTGATAATAGTGATGAAGAACGATGTTCACCGACATTTGGCGGATTAGATGAATACATATAAAAAGGGTTAAGCGTGTATACGTATTCTGATCATTGTATTTTATATGAAACAATTGTTTATCTAATATGGGTTTCATTCTTGTTTACCTATTAATCTTTGATTTGAATCGTGATAGAGATATACTTTTCGGATCTGGATCTAGGATGATTGCCTGTTAGGTCCTAAATGCTAGAGATAGTTTTAGGCTTAGCATTTGCGTGAGTATCAGATCTTAATGCTCTGTGTTGTGTTTTTGTTGGGTGAGAGATCACCAATGAGACAACATGGTTGCTCTCTCGACGTCGCGTTAGAAATAAGCTTTGTCGTGAGTGATACGTGAGGATATTAGACGAATGATTACGTTGTGTTTAATTTGATCAGAAGAATGCATGTGTTATCAATTGATGAAATCCAGTCCCAACAAGGCTCCGTTTATATTTCAGTCTTTATTTTATAATTTCTGTTTTATTTATGGTTCTCCGAACCTTTTAAACCAAAACTTTTGAACAATAAGCTTAGAAATGTAGAAATCGTTGAACGGCGTTCATATCGCACTAATCCCTGTGGAGACGACAAAACTGGGTACTTAATATTTTTTGCTTGCTGCTTTACCGCACCAACAAAATGGCGTCGTTGCCGGGGATTGGTGTTGAGATTTTGATGTGCATTGCAACGGTTCTATGTTTTTAAGCTTTGTATATTTTGTATATATTATTTCTTTTTACGTTTTTTCTAGTGTGTTCAGGAATGACGAAAACTCCTTCTAGAGTGGTTGCTATCGGTATAAAAGCATTCAATGAAGCTTCGACCGAGTTTGGATGGCGATGATAGTACGAAACAAGTGAATGTTGTCAAGGTACATGGTTTTCCTTGTTTAGAATTTTAGAATGCTTAAGAACTTAAGTCTTTGTGCAAATGAAATTTGTTCTTTTGGCAACTTGTTTGAATGATTGTTTCACTTAGGACCAAAAACCACAATTTGTGAGAAAGCTTCCATTGTTTACTAAATGCGGGATTTCTGATAAACTTTGTTGATTCGTATGATTCATGCTTTATCTTGTTATTATTGTGAATTTGTGGAATCATTAGAAATGATCAAGACACTTGTTTATATTGAGCACAACCACGTCCAAATGCAACTTACCCGTGAGTAGAGAGAATTCGTTAACCCCTTTGAGCCTAAACAATGTGAATCTCATTCTTAATTTTGTGAGATTCTAACATTTTTCTTGAACCCTTGAATTTGTTTTAATTGTATTCTTTGCCATAAAAAGCTAAGAGCATTCACTTGAGGGTTGAGTAAAAGTTAAGTTGGGGAGAATGAAAAAGGAAGATAGTATGTTGCTACAACTTTTGAAAAATTCAAGCAAGCACCAAAAATTGTGTGAATATGAAAAAAGAAAAGAAAAAAAAAAGAAAAGAAAAAGAATGCTTGCTTGGAAAATAAAAATAGTGAAAGAATAAGTTGTGAAATAAGGTTTGTGAAGGTTTGCAACTAAGAAACAAATGGAATGAAGTTGAGGTGTGTAAATAACGTGTTCAGTGAATGTCTCTTTTGCATCGGCAATTTCGTTTCAATGCCCTTAGAAATGTCCCTTGTTTGTAAACCCGACCAAGCTACAACCTTAAAGACCTTAGTGATCTTCTTGCTTCCATATTTTTGCTTTTGATTGTTAGATTTTGTATGAATTAAATTGATATTGGCATTGTTTGTTAGTTGAGTGAAATTGTCCCCGCGGTTGCAAACGCGTAATTTCTTCAATCCTTATTCGAAGAGGAGAGATAGAGTGATTCATTCATGAAAAACATAGTTGTTGATTGATACATGGCTTTATATTTGCTTTAAGAATTTAGTTCTTGTGCATTGTTTGATTCTAAACATTTGAAACCATGGCTTGTTTGCATCATTTGTGTTTGAGTCAATTTTATCCATTCTTGGGTGAATCTTAGTCTTGAGCAAATCCTCTTGTTGTGAAATGAGAGGCATACTTTGCTTGAGGACAAGCAAAAAGCTAGTTGGGGCGAGTTGTTAGATGTCAAATTTCACTTATTTGATATATAAAAAGTTGGCATTTTCACTCATTTTTGTCAATTAAGTGTAAAAAACCACTCTTGTTTTGTGTGGTTTGCAATATAGTGTGAAAATCTCTTGGTACTTTTGATTTGTGTGTTATTGTGCAGGAATTAGGCACAAAACAAGTGAAGAGTAAGACACAAGAAATGGGCGAGGAAACCAAGACAATATGCAAACCACCAAGATGCTGTCATGCTCACTAGGCGAAATCAGAGCTGCTGGAAGAAGCTGGAATCTGTCATGTTCGCCTGGCGAAGCTCAGCGAGTGCCAGCGAATGTTCGCCTGGCGAGTGCTGGCGAGCCAGGGCGAGTAATTCAAAATAAACTCTCAGACCAAAAGGGCATGAAGTTTTCCAGGCGAATGAAGCCAGCGAATGTTCGCCTGGCGAATGATTGCTTCGCCTAGAGAAGGTGCGATATCTCAGAAGGGCGGTTTGCTCATTTGGTTCGCCTGGAAAAGGTCCCTGTTCGCCTGGCGAATGGGCGGAAATAGAACATCTTTTTGTACTATATTTACTGCTTTTTAGGTCATAACTTAGGACTTTTTATTTTTTTCCATCTTGTAACATTGGGGAACATCAGAACAGAGAGAGAGAAGTAAAAACCCTAAAAGGGAGGAGGTAAGATCTTCGATCTCTTGTTGGGGTTTGGACGTAATCTTTTGATACCTCATGTATTTAATCTAATTTATGTTTATGAACTATTTTGGATTTTCTATTGATTGAATATCTTTGATTATGTATTTGTGGGTCTTGACAAAACCTTTTCACATTTTTGATCTCAGATCTTCTTCTATCAATGAACAAACTTTTGACATGGTTTTGAAGTTGGTATTCATTTTATCTTCTATGGTGTTGTGTTGATTAAGTAGCATAGGTAGGATCAATATGATATTGTGTGGGTATGTGATAATAGTGATGAAGAACGATGTTCACCGACATTTGGCAGATTAGATGAATACATGTAAAAAGGGTTAAGCATGTGTACGTATTTTGATCATTGTATTTTATATGAAACAATTGTTTATTTGATATGGGTTTCATTCTTGTTTACCTGTTAATCTTTGATTTGAATCGTGATAGAGATATACTTTTTGGATCTGGATCTAGGATGATTGCCTATCAGGTCCTAAATGCTAGAGATAGTTTTAGGCTTAGCATTTGTGTGAGTATCAAATCTTAATGCTCTGTTTTGTGTTTTTGTTGGGTGAGAGATCACCAATGAGACAACACGGTTGTTCTCTCGACGTCGCGTTAGAAATAAGCTTTGTCGTGAGTGATACATGAGGATATTAGAAGAATGATTGCGTTGTGTTTAATTTGGTCATAAGAATGCATGTGTTATCAATTGATGAAATCCAATCCCAACAAGGCTCCATTTATATTTCAGTCTTTATTTTATAATTTCTGTTTTATTTATGGTTCTCTGAACCTTTTAAACCAAAAATTTTGAACAATAAGCTTAGAAATGTAGAAATCGTTGAACGACGTTCATATCGCATTAATCCCTGTGGAGACGACAAAACTGGGTACTTAATATTTTTTGCTTGCTGCTTTACCGCACCAACAGACAACAAATAACTATTCCACATATTCAAATTTCTGACTCTATTCAACTTCAATAATATCACTATTAATTATCTTTAACTAAGAGAAAAGTTCAGAAAGAAATCTTCTATATGGTATGAGGAAATTCTTTTTCTCCCTAGAGATGATGATAATTTCCTTTAAGAAGTTTACAATGTTAAGAGGAAGATTAACTCTGATGTTCTTGGTAAGGCTTGTTGTTCCAAGTAAGCGTTTCCAGTTGTTTCTCTCTTGGACAAATATTTGACACTAGAAATTGGTACAAACTTTTCCAATAGGTAGTAGAGTAGCAAGACTGCTGAGATTATCGTAGTTGGCATAAATTAGGTGAAGGTGATCCGAGTAGGTATTGTTAAATCTATAATGTTCAACACAACAACCTTCATCTTCACAGTTTATTGTCTAAGCAAAAGCGACTGAGTAATTGTGATAGGAGATCCATTGACATAAGACTGGATTGACTCGGCATCATGACCAGATGGCCCAACGAAGACATTTAACCAGAACTATTTAACGAGATTAATGTAGATGGGTGCATGAAGAATGACAAAGTAACCATTCAACTTTTGTTTACGAATAGTTTTTCTTATATTAAAACCTTTGTCTTTCAAATCATGGAAATCAATAAACTTTTCATTGGTAACGAACAAAAAATTTCCATATAAGATTGTAGAAGACATTTTTGAAGAAAAGAAAAGACTTTGAAACTAGGTTTGAATACACAAAGAGTTGGAAATGAGACATTGAAACTAAGAATATTGTTTAAATAAATAAGAGATCATAGGAAGTGAAACAATCAGAGAAGCTAAAACACCTTCTTAAAAATCCAAAAGATATGTTATGTTTTTGAATATGGATGACCATTGTTATTCTAGCGATATGGTTCCAATGCGCGCCATGATTTTTTTTTTTATAGAAATAGAAACCATATATTACCTCTGTTTTATTATCTCGGTTATTCAAAAAATTCAAAGAGAAAAACAATTCAGGAATCTTTTTTGCCATTATGAATTCTCTATGATGGATTGCAAGTGCAGAAAATTATCTGGGTTAAAAGTTTGTGTTTTTAAATATTCATTTGAGCAGTAAATTATTTATTTTTCTAACCCTATTTTTTGTTTTATATCAGAAACAGATACTCGCAAGGTGAAGCATTTGATCTTGCCCAAATATCAAGGAGTCGAAGATCCAACATACGATCTTCAAGGATAAATTAATTTTAATATTTTGTGTAAACAATGTAATATTATGGGTAAACATTAGAGTTTTGTAGACAAATTATTTTTTATTTATTTTATGTGTAAACAATGTAACGAATCTCAATTAAAAAAATAATCTATCTTACCCATCGGTTTTATTGTAAAACGATATGTATGAGGTGTTAGTTTTGTAAATAATAAAAATGTAGATGTTGGGGTTTAAGCCCATGTGCAAATTAATTTACCCATCGATGTTTAAAAAACTGAGGTGATAAGTCGTTACTTTTCATGACGCACTAAAGATTATATTGAACTTTTCCTAGGAACCAATAATTATGAACCCAACTACACTGACATGAAGGCCTACTTGGATCTTCAAAATCGGCCGGACGTAATGGAGCATGATTAGGTGAGTGCAAAAGTAACGGACCCTCTATCTGTTCGAGCACATAGTTTGCCATAGATGTTATTAAAATCATGATCGGTGATCCTTTGGAATGGTCGGTTCTTCCAATGGGGCCAAAAAAGAGGATATGCAGTTCCTTCTACGATTGTGCAACTCCGCTCTATGAGTGTTTATTCATAAGAGTAGGGCTGCAGTTGCTTCTTTTTTTTATTTATAATTTTAAGTAGTCGTCCTGAAGTACTCCAAAATTATCCCCTCCCAACTCCATCTAACATCTTAGGTTTACATGAGGGCATTTCAGTTATGTGTTGAATATAAGTTTTAGAATCCTTCCTTTGGATCGTTCTTTAGTCTGTTCCATTTGATAAGTGACCAGAAATGGATTTTTGCTATAAAGGAGGAGCTAAAATCTATTGAGAAGAAAAATACTCAAGAATTGGTTGACGTACTAGATAAATAGAAGCCAATTGGTGTAAGATAGGTGTTCAAAGTGAATGAAAATCACAAGGGAGAAATAATCAAGCATTATACTCGATTAGTTGCAAAGGAATTCTTGAAAAGAGAAGGCATAGACCTTGAAAAGGAATTTGCACTGGTTTATATGATTGAAACCATTATGTTAGTTATTGGTATTGCAAATAACAACAATTGTCTCATCTACCAAATGGACGTAAAATCTACATTTTTGAACGGACTGCTTGAAGAAGAGGTGTACATAGAACAAACATATGGTTTCGGTGTTTTAAACTTTGGAGGCATCACAAGGACGGGTACCAAACACACGTTCAAAGCATTTAGATTAAGAGCATCACGGCCCTCTAAAACATCAAGCTTCTCTTCCAACGCACAATATTATTCCAAAATCTCAACGTCTCGTGGGTCCTTGATTTTCATCACAAGTACTACCTCTTGGAAATCTATCACAGGGAAGGAAAAAATATGATAGTCTGTAGCATTGAGAGAAGAGGATTGTCCATCTCGGACGATGTTATGTTCTTATATAACTTGGTCCTCAACAGGAATCTGCACAGGCTGGTCTTGAACAATATTTTACACTTGAGATGAAATGACGTTTCCAGTGACTGGAGTCATTTGAATATGGTTATCTCTCTTTGACAAGGCTGTCATAGCTTCCATAAATTGGTTCAACTAATCTTTCATCAATTCAACATCCGCTCTTGTCATAAACTAGTTCTGCTTTCCTGAGTTCATGATCCTCCAAAAGCTATTTCAAACCCAATACTGGTATCGAGAAGTCAACTGAGTTATGGGCAAAGGACGAATGTGACTCAAGGCTGAGAAATGCAAATGCAAATGTAATAACATGCTCATGCAATGCAAATGCAAGCCAAATGGTTTCAAGGAACTCAAAAGCAAGTTGCAAACATGTTTGAAAAACTAAAAAGTTTCATCTCATGATCCAAGATTTCTATTTATTTTTACAAAGGAATGAACAATTAAATTCCTTGAAACTAAAAGACTACTAACGGATGCGGGAATGTATGGATGAATGTATGCACAAACACACGCATACAAATATTCACATATTCACATATATACATGTAAACAAACAAGGGCCTAGGTTTGAAGATCACGAGCATAGAGCCATGGTCTACCCACCCCAAAAGGTGTGTACTAAGGGTTCTTGATCTCAATAACAAGGGTTCTAAGAGGTTCCCAGAGTTATCGGTAAATCTTTCAGATATTGTCAGCTTACACGACTGGTCATGGATGCTAATAATATCCTCAAGATAAACTCGTCTGAGTGTAGTATTGCATGACAACCATCAAAGGTCTACACCTAGATAATCACTGCACTACGTCCTAAAAAGGCTTAGAAGGGTGAATGGATAATAAAGATCCTCAAATTCAAGGACTCCTAGTCGGAAAAAGTAATGCCAATACAATTACTCGTACGACATTAGTAATCTCAAAGGGGCCTCCACTGAGTGTGGTTATATCATATGTTAAACATGTTAGGACTACTCACAACACTTAACTATTGATTATATTACAATCCTATCATAAGTGCACTCAAGTCCGGGTTAGGACTTATCTCACCATTCAAAGTAATAATCCTGCATATAGAAAAACCCATGCACAACAGATATATATATATATATATATATATATATATATATATATATATATATATATATATATATATATATATATATATATATATATATATATATATATATATATATATATATATATATATATATATATATATATATATATATATATATATATATATATATATATATATATATATATATATATAGAACGGGTTTTGGTTATTGCAATGTTTTGGATGGGCATATTTGTACGGGTTTGTGGGGTAGTGGTGGCAACAAATTTGACTTTGACTTGGCAAATTTGGAGTGTAGATTAGAGTTGGTCTTGGTTGCACTTTTCCTTATTTTTGTTGTATTTTTTTTTGTTGTAATCAAGTGTTACAAAATAGGAATAATGGGCTTAGAAATGGAAATCGTAAATGAGCCTCTCTTTTTGGTGACTTGTAGAATTTTTGAATGGTTTTTAAAAGATAAAAAGAATTTTGGAAAGGTTTTAAAAGATAAAAAGAGAAAAAGGTTTAAAATAGGTTCTTGGATAAGAATGAACAACTGAATTGAAGATAATTGAATAATGGAAAGTGGATATTAAATAGTAATATGGATATTAAAAATGAAAATGGTTTAGAAATAGATTAAGATAAATGAATATGGAGTTTTTCACGCACCACCAAACTTGGACGACACTTAGATCCTCAACAAATACACTTGACCACAAAGAATCCTGGACCAAACAAATAACACTTGCGCACAAACTGAAATGTACTCATGGCTCTGTACTTTGACTTTAACAAACAACTTGAATTGACACGGAAACCCTAGTCTGATGATCCTTAGGTGTAAAGCATTGATCTACACCAAACTCAACTTGAGAAAGAAACAAAATCCTATATCTTGACCAAGATCATACTACTCCACATATACACTTAATCATGTTGGCCTCTATTGAAACCCAATTGAACAACACCTACCCATCTTAAGCACAAAGGGGTGAGAAACCCTAATCTTCCAAAATGCTGATTCAAATTTTTTTCAGTCAAGCCACTAATGAACCTTAAACATACGACACCCTTGTGGCCATTCAGAAAAACTGATGTCGTGCCCTGATAAACCTTTAACAAGAACTACTCATGACAATTAAAAACCCAACACCTCTGCCTCCGACTTGAGTACAATAACAGAAAGAAACAACTTTTGAATAATGGAAATCCAACTCAACATAAAACATCTGCTTCCACGTCTCAAGAGCTTAAATGGTGGATAACCTATCAAAAACCCTGATTTACTAACCCTTGAAATCTCTTGAAGCAAACCCTGATTCACAAGTGAGACAAAACAAAGCAAAATTTGATAATTGGATTAGTTATGCGAGAATGATTGACCAAGAATGCTTATGAAAAAGATCAAAGAATCTAAGGGTAAAATTTGGGATATGACAACGCTCATACAAAGGAACCTAACAACCCTTGAAAGAGCTGCACATCCTCTCACCCGAACATACTGATAAAATCTCCTGATCTGAGGGATTGCCAACCGTGATGTTGACTTCGGTCACAACGTCGACAATGTTTACGACAAAGGGAGTCCCAATAATTTTAGTGGCCACCCAATGGTATTTGTTAGAATTGATCGACTCTATTAATCAAAGACCCTTATGAGCCAATACATCAACTTTATGATGGTCGTCGGAATTCACCCAAGACACAACATCAGGCCGCCCTTGGCACTTCATATGGCGAGTGATTTCATCATCACTAGGTTCGTGACCAATTACTTCCCTCCTTTGACAAGTTGTCTCTATTTTTGCCTCGGTCAAGACAAGAGGAGGGATATGTCCTTCGATAAGGTTTTCACATCCGTCATACCTCTCTAGAAATAGATCTCTATAGGATCCCTAGAAAGAACTTCGCTTGAAAGAGATTCTCCAGATAATCCTTCCATATTAAAATCATCACTCAAAAAGATGACTTCTGATTCGAAACCCCACTGACAGAGGGGAATGAATACGATTTAGACTTCATTCCCATTTTTGAAGATGAAGAAACTCCACCTTTTGAGTCACTATCGACGATAATAGGGTTACCATTCATCGTAATAAAAATGCAATAGATACTTGAGTAAAAGCTGAGGTGAAAAGAATGTACCTTGAAATTTGAGAATGAAAGAGCTGAAGCAAGGAAGAGGGCTGAAAAGTAGAAGTTTAGTGCGTTGGAATTATGAACGTGCAATGATAGCTACTCTAGAAGAGAAGTGCTCTTAGATAAGAGAGGAAGACTAAAAAAGAAAAGGAAAACTCAATCTACATAATGGCTAAAAAATTTCTCCATGATCTTTTTCCATCTTTATATAGAGAAAGGAAAGCAAACAAACCAGATTGAAAGCAAGGAACAATGATAACTCAACAGTTCGAATTCGTCTAGGGAAGACAACCGTACTCAAGTGCACTTGAGTACAAGGGAAGCTGTGTCACATCAATCCATACCTTTTCAGGTCACACATCAAAGAAAAATGGCGAAACCTTTTCAATAATGGGTTTGCATTTAATGCTCAAATCCCTATCACGCTTTGGCAAAACCAAAGCGGCGCATGTCAGCCGACACCTGGGAAAACATACTCAGAGGCCAACCATGACTAATAGAAGACTCCCGTGACACCAAACATGATCGATGAGTCTTGGGGGCAACTGTTCTGTGTCGGCCAAAGATCCGAGACATATCACACCAACCAAAGGTCCAATAACACAAGACCCATTATCCAACCTGTCCCATCAGGCCCAAGGTATAGTTACCTTCATAATTTTCAGGCACACACTCCTTAATCTCCACTTTCACTACCACTATCTTGAACCCTAAACTAACTTGGGCGTTGGAGTACTAAAAATATAGGTACCTCTTAGGTCCTTCGTATCAGAGATAACAAACACACATAATAACAACATCACACTAAGACCGATACCTCTGGTTCAAGAAACATCCTGATCACAACCATTGATCCACAATGTCACATCATCGTAGTGCTTCGGAAGCTCTGCTCCACCGTAGTTTCCGCAATCCTCACCATTTCAACATTATTAATATTTATTTTGAATATAAATTTATTTTAATTAATAAATAGTAATTAAAGTATATGATTGGTCTTTATCTTATATTAGAAATATTTTTATATCTATAAATTTATTTTAAAAAACTAAAACTTTAATTCAAAAAATAAAATGGATTTTTAAAATAAAATTTTTATATATACAATTAAATTTTTTAATATAAAATGCTGTCCCCTTCTATATCTTCATGCTCACCCTCACTTTTGAATGATTTGATTGAACCACTATTTAGTCTCTTTAATCTTTAAAGTCACAATCTCTTTATTTGATTTTTTGACCAAAGCATTTGCAATATTTCCTTCCCTTGATTGTTGCCAGATTACAAGCCTGATTTCCCCACACGCTTTATGTCAGAATAATTGTTAGTAATTAATTAGCTGTTTTTTCAATTAATAAAAATTTAAAATACCTTTTTTGTTTAATTAATTAATTATTCACATTCCTACTACATAAGACAAAAAAAGACAAGAACAAGACATTTATGTATATTTTACATTTTATTTCAAAATTGTCTTTTAATCCAATTCAGCGTTTTGAAACCATTTCATATACAAACTCTTCCACTACTGAAACATATCAACATTTTCTTCTCTCTACCAAATTCACACGCGTTGAAGATACCAATAAACCTAGATCAGCATTTTGCTTTCATTTTGTGAAATTCGTTTTTTTTTTGTTTCACCTATGTTTGTGTTTCTGTGTTTGGTTTCTTTTTCATTGTTGTACTACAATGGAGGTGTGGTTATGGCTTCAACTGAGAGCAGTAGCGGTTCGAAAAACCTTGATCAGACACCCACATGGGCTGTTGCTTGTGTTTGCACTATTTTCATCTTGATTTCGTTTGTTCTTGAGAAGAGTCTTCACAAAATTGGAATGGTATTGTACAATTTCAACCCTTTTTTTCAATGTGTTTCTCTGATTTTGAGTTTCATAATCCCTTTTCAGATTTAATTTGTTTCAATAAAAATTGTATTTTTCTGTAATGTGCATTGGTTTGTCTTTCATTTTGTTGATTCTATGATAAAAATTCAATTTTTTTCTTGTTTTGTTGAAATTTGTGATATAATTAGTGAAATTATAGCTTCTTTTTTTTTTAAAATTTAAATTGAAGGATTGTTTTGGTTATTGAGTTTATTAATGACTCATGTGTCTTTTGGATTTTCTCAGTGGCTGGGAGAAAGACAGAAAAGGGCTTTGCTTGAAGCTTTGGAAAAGGTCAAAGCAGGTAAAATTTTAGTCAACGGATTAATATAGTTATGAATTTATGTTTTATGAAGTGCAATACTTAGTGTTGGTTAGTTAGATTCGTTGTTGACGTGTGAGTGTCGTATCTGGGGTTTGTGTGTTTATGTACTCCATGATTCAAGTTGAAAGTATCTTGACTCATGTTGAGTTAATTTTTCTTGAGTAATTGATTTTCTTTCAGATTTATGTGGAACAATAGTGATAGTGATTATAATAGTTATAATAGTTAAATTTGTTTTGATATTTTCTGCCGATGTGTGAGTGTTATGTCTGGTGTCTGTGTCGGTCCTTCATAATTCAAAGCAATTTGAAAGTATTTTGACTCATCTTGAGTTAATTTTCTTTTATTTGTATTGTTTTTCTCTTCGGATTTAGGTGAAAAAATAATGATTATTATACTTTTAATGATTTTTCTTATGTTTCTCTAATCAATGTTACAATTTGTTTTGATTTTTGTTTTTGCTGTTGTTGCAGAATTGATGATTTTAGGCTTCATTTCATTGCTTTTGACTTTTGGGCAAACCTTCATTGTTAAAATATGTATTCCGGCAAATGTTTCACACACATTCTTGCCATGTTCATATGATAGTACCCAACATGCAAGTAACGAAGCGGAACATCATAGGAAGCTTCTCTTTTATGAACACAGATATTTGTCGGAAGATGCTACCCCTGTCCAATGCAAGGAGGTAACTATGTTTCCCTTCTTTATTTTTTCGTATAACTTAAATCTTAATTGTTTATTTTTCACCGATTATAAATGTTACTACTATTCTTATTATCGGTCTTGTTTCGAATACAAATCCTCTATAACTTCTATTCTCTCTTTTGTCAATTTAATTTATCTTATTTCTTTCATCGCAATATCAAAGGTTCGTTTTGTTTGTTTGTTTGTTATAGGGTAAAGAGCCTCTTATATCTGCCAATGGATTGCACCAGATACACATCCTCATATTCTTCTTAGCGGTCCTTCATGTTCTATATAGTGCAGTCACAATGCTTCTCGGGAGACTAAAGGTCCGCACGTCTTTCTTATTGCATTGGTTATTGAAAACGCATAGAATTTTTTTATAAGAACACATAGATGAGTTTAATCAAGGTTAGTAACGTATATGGTGATTGAGGATTTCTTTTATGTAGATACGAGGATGGAAGGCATGGGAGGCGGAGACATCGTCTCATGGATATGAGTTCGCTACTGGTATGACTATGACGTTCTCCGATGTATTTAACTGTTTTTCTTTTTTTGATTACAAAATAATTCTATTTTCAAATGCTTCTGCATGCAATTTCACGACTTGTTGTGTACCCATCACGCAGATCCTTCAAGATTCCGGCTTACACACGAAACATCATTTGTTAGACAACATGCCACTTTTTGGACAAAAAATCCCATCTTCTTTATTATAGTAAGACCAAATTTACTAATATGCAAAAAAATATTTAATTTCTATTAGCTTGAGATTGGAATTGGAATCATCAATGCATGTAAAACTTGTTAAAGAAAAAGAAAGACGACACTTTAGTTATTGTACTATATTCGATATAGCTCATAAAAAATGGAAAGTATAGTATGGTAGAAGAACAAATAAACTATTTTGATTTTTTAATATCATTATTATTAGAATGCATGAAGTTTCATAGCTTCATTTTATCACGCTGCTTCGAGGAAACGTGTAACTATATCTTCCCTTTTGTCAATTTCAGAGTTGTTTCTTTAGACAGTTTTATAGATCCGTTGATAAGGCTGACTATTTGACTCTGCGCAATGGATTTATCGCTGTGAGTCCTAACTCCATAAGATACCTTTTTAATGTTCAGATTCACACTCGTTTCTTAACAGTGCGTTGTGTGTGTAGGTTCACCTATCACCAGGAAGTAAATTTAACTTCCAAAAGTATATCAAAAGATCCCTCGAGGATGACTTCAAGGTAGTTGTCGGAGTCAGGTAACATCTTCACACCACGCATTGGAAACATTATCTTTTTTATCTTTTCGGCGATCGTTTGTTTGTGACGTAGATGTACATGGTTGCTAAGTGTTTTGTGTTGTTGTCGACAGTCCGGTCCTTTGGGCATCATTTGTTGTTTTCCTTCTCCTAAATGTTAATGGTACGCAACTTGTTAACTTTTTCTTTTGTCGATTCCTATCGATATTACCCTTCTGCATTTGAATATTGATTCGGTTAACTCTATTTTACTTTTCAGGATGGCATGCTATAGTTTGGGCATCCTTGATTCCTGTTGTTGTAAGTATTATGTTCTCCATTTAAAGCTTGTTTCTGATTCACAATTTGAATCTTATTTCGATAACCATGGTTTGAAATTCAAATTAATACTATATAAACCATTTAATCGGCTGCAGATAATTTTGGCGGTTGGAACAAAACTTCAAGCTACATTGACAAAGATGGCTATTGAAATCACAGAAAGACACGCAGTTATCCAAGGGATTCCTCTTGTTCAAGGCTCGGACAAATATTTCTGGTTTGGTCGGCCTCAATTACTTCTCCATCTTATACATTTTTCCCTGTTTCAGGTATTCAATTCGTTAAATCCAGTTCGTACACATTTTTTTATAAATATTATTTACGATATTTTGATGGATACGCTATTATACAAGTAGGACGGTTTTCTAGTTCAATCGTTGTACCAATGAGAGAAAAGTATTTTCGGGGTGTTTTTCAATTCTTGATTGTTAACTTTTGTAACTAATCGATGCTTTTCTCTCGCAGAATGCCTTTCAAATAACATATATCTTGTGGATATGGGTACATAACCATCCTTACACCGTTAATATCGCCTTTTTGTACTTTATGTAGATTATGATAAATCGCTTACCGATGATTTCTTAATTTGCAGTACTCTTTTGGGCGGGAAAATTGTTTCCATGCGGATCAAAGTATTGCAATAGTCAAAGTAGTCTTAGGGTAAGTTTGATCTGAAATTCTCTTTCGTCAAAGTAGCTCGGTATGATTAAAGCTTTACTAGCGATCACTTAATCGATTAACTCTCGTGTTCGTTTTGAAGGATTGGCGCGCTATGCCTTTGCAGTTACATAACTCTTCCATTATATGCTCTTGTTACTCAGGTAGTACACACTTTCGTTTTCACGAGTTTCTATTGATCATCGATCATCGGCGTCACTCTTTTTCTTTGATTGAATTTATACTTGCAAGTTATTAAGATTTCAAGGTTTGTGAAACATTTGCAGATGGGATCAAGAATGAAGAAATCAATATTTGATGAACAAACATCGAAAGCCTTAAAAAAATGGCACAATACTGTGAAAAAGAAGCACGGACACAAACATGGAAAGTCGAGTGTGCGAACCATGGACGGAAGCACCACTGATTCAACAGTGCACTCTATTAGCCCCACGCTACACCGTTACAAAACCACCGGTCACTCAGCGCGCGTCGTTTCAGCCTATGATGATGACCGAGATGATTACCATTCTGATATTGAGTTGTCTCCCACGTCACCGCGATCAAATTTGCTAGCAGTAAGAGTAGATCAGGTTGAGCAAGACGCAAAAGAAAACGACCACCAAACTATCATAGAAACCATTGAACAACAACACCAAACTATCATAGAAACCATTGAACTACAACCGACGATAAGAGGTAGCGGTTCAATTGTCAAGCGCGATCATCCGGAAAAAAGCGCGAATTAAATAGGAATCACAAGTTAGCTTGCTGATATATATCTTTGGAGATTTATAGATTACTTAAAAATTAGAGTTAGAAAGTTATGTACAGTTTTTCTCTTATAGAACAATTGTCTGCTAATGATCTATCTTTAAGAGTAGAGGTGTGCATTGTTCATAAACCAAATCAAATTTATATTGATCTGATCATCAGCTGACAATGTTGAGATTGTTACATTTGACATTTTCTGTGATTATCAGAGTTTGAAGTCGATATTTTTTATGATTATCCGAGTTTAAACTCAAAATCTCCTTTTGTGTTTATAATGTTTTACCTTTTTTTCTACACATGACAAGCATGTTGTTTTAATTTCACAACAGAATCTCCTATTTTGGATCAAGAGAAAAATAAAATGAAATGCTACTAATACTGAAAATCAATCAAACTTATCTATTAGACTTTATATTTCATGATATAAATATCACAGTCCTTAAAGTTAATGTTTTATTGTCAGCAATCTATAATGATATTTGGTTAGGTTTCTGCATGCCAGTCTACGTTGCTTCATGGTACCATATATTTCATGCAACAAACATATACAAGCACTTATGTTACTTTAATCAATATGAGAGGTGTTATAATCAATATGAGAGGTTTTATAACAGTAGTGCCTTCAGGGCATTGGTTAAGAGATTAAAATAGTAAGTTGGGCATTATTTAAGAGATTGAAAATATATATTTTTTCTAAATATATGTGTATTCAATGCCCTGAAAAGAGAAATAATCAGACTTTTTAAAGAATATTGTGTGTATTGAGTGAACTAAATATAACATATTTTCCTTATTGGAATTCTTAACTAGTGCCCTGAGGGCACTGGTTAGCATGACCCTTATTTAAATCATCTTCATAAAACTGATATGTAAAGGAAAAAATGTTAGAGAGAGTGTGGAGAAGGAGGGATGAGTGAGAATTAGAGAGAGTGATAATTGAGGATGAAAATTTGCATTATATTCATCCATAAGATACCCAAAGGCTATATATACAAAATACATGATGAGATGCAACTAATTAATAAATAAAATAAAAAACTCCCAGGTGTAACCGATTGAGATATTATGTCAACCAGTTACACTAACACATTGTTTCAATTTTAAACTAATTTCTCTAGGTGTAACCGGTTGACATATTATGTCAATCGATTGAACTTTGCCACTGTAAGTTCTGTTAGTCAATTTACAAGGGGTATATCAGTTTACATAAAAGTGTAACCAGTTACATGCACGTGAATTACCTTTTTCTCTTAACACACTACCTTAACTCAAGTGCTCAGTGTCCTCCATGCCCATGTTCTTCTTTAATCTCTTGAACACTTCAATGTGATTCAAACGTTCGCTCCTCACCTGTTTTGGATAAATTTTCTGTCGTTTAATACAAGATAGCTTTTACTAAAATTGACCAGCAAAGAAACATTTTCTACCCATAACTACGTAAGCCTTGAGTTCTCTATTGCACCCGGAGATACGTAGGAGCGAGATTCAAAGTCTCGTCAGACACCCTTGATAAAAAATAAACCTTTTTGCCCTACCATTTTTCCTTTTAATAACTCGAGAAGCCTAACATTTTCAAACTAACACTAACATACACAACTAACTAAAATGGTTCTCGTTGAGTACAACGAACGTGAAGGTTGCTAATACATTTCCCTTGCGTAATCGACTCCCGAACTCTGATTTGGTTGTGACGACCAAAATCATTGTCATTCTTTTAGAGGTTTTATCGATATTTTTCATTTCCCTCTTTGGGAATAAATAAAGTTCAGCGGCGACTTTGTTTAGTCTATCCCGCGAGTGTGTGATTACGCTTTGTGAGCGTCGTGTTCTCATTTTTCGAGGTACGACACATAGTTTTAGTTGTTGTAGTTTAAAGTGTGAGAAACAGGATGTGTTGAGAAAAAGAAGATGAATAATATCATTGAGATAGATGAAGTAGCATATAAAATATGAGAGTTAAGAAAACAAATAATGTGGAAAGGAGTTGTGTTCATGGCAAGAAGATATATTGTGTTTGGTTTTGTATGGTAGCATGAGCAATGAGTTGCAGGTTGAGTAACATTAGTAGTGACAGAAAGAGGAAATGTATTGTTTTTGTAAATTGGATGGTAGGTCATGGTTTGTGTTATAAGGAGATTTATGAAAGATGATGGTATGATGTAGAAAAAGATTTACATGTTATTGTGAAGGTCAAGAGAAAACGCGGTGGGTTGCACTTGGCGATGGAAAGAAGTAGGGAGAGAGTGGTAGGATGGTGTTTCAAAGTCTCACCCTTGTTTCTGAAGTTTTATCCATTTTTCACTGGATAGAGAGAGGATATATGGATCTGTTGTGAATCGGATGTCTTGAAACAAAATATAAACGCTTTCTTTATGATCAAGAAATACACAAGGGTTAGGGTTAACAAAGATAACAAGGTAAAACAACAAGGAACAACAAGGATTGGTTATAAACTACTATTATTTCTTTTCTCTTAGAACAAGATTACAAGTATAAAAGAATAACAAAATAACCTCTATCTCTTGAAATTAGGATTTTATCTTCCTATTTTTACTTATGCCAAGATTGAGAAACTAGCATCCTATTTATAAGAAAAATAGCACACTAACCTAATGGGCTTTTTAACAATTACCCATTACAAGTTAACTTAGGGTACAAGCTAACTTAAACAATTGGGCTTACAAGCAAGGCCTAATTTAACATGCTAAAGGCACTAAAATGATCAGTGCGAAATAAACTTCTTGAAAACATAGATGTTTTGATCCGATTTTTAAATAAAATTTGATCGATTAAAAAGTTCAGGCTGATCAAAATTCGATTGAAATAGTAGTAAAAAAATTAAAAAGAGCATGCCAAATTAAATTACATGAACTGTAGATTAATAAAATTAACGTCTACAAGCTCGATTTTGAAATTTTTTTGTCCACTAATTTTGCACACAATTAGGAATCAGTTTGATCGGTATATGTCTATAGATTCGAAAAATTATCATGGTTGACATTTTAAACATTATGCGAGATGAAATGCATGTTATGCTATGAAAATGATGTGAAAACTATGATGAATGTACTGATTCAATGATCCAGGGTCAAAATTGAGGTATGACACTCGTATTGTGTCTGTGCTTTATAGATGTAGACAAATGGAAATCTATTTTTGATCCTTTTTTTGTGTGAATCAATGTGTCAAGAACAAACCAAAGTATGAGAAAGAGTAAGTTTCTTGAACAAAAACAAGAAAGCCTATTAGGTTTTATGAAATAGAGAGAAGAAGGAAGAAGAAGAATCATAAATCCAGGATTGGTTAAAACTGCTTTACTATTCACTTACTCAATAAAGGCTCAAAGATTATATGTACTAACAAAAATTAACCTCTCTCTTAACAACCCAAGAGAAGTAGTCTATTTATAGACTACTAAGGCTACAAGATAACTTAACAATTGGGCTTACAAGCAACGGTTAATCGACATGCTAACAATCCTAGCATTTCGACTACTACATACTTGAGCATACTTCGACTACAACATACAAGATCAATATGTGAAAAAAATCTACTACATGTTAAACCTTTGTCGAACCATGAAGCTATCCTTGTTGAGACTAGAGTTCGATCTAAACTGCCACAAATCTCCACCTTGGAACAAACTCTACACTAATAAGGGAACAAACTAGCTTTCATCATGCAACTTTATCAACTGCATACAGTGGAAAAACTTATTACTTGGCAATATCTTGGTGATCATATTAGCATTATTGTCATCAGTCAAAACCTTCAACACTTGAACTTCTCCATGCTTGATTATCATCGATGTGTTTGTTATGCTCATGATAGGCCGAATTCTTCGACAGGTGTATTGCACTTTGACTATCACATTTAACAATGATAACTCACCTTGAAGTTTTAGCTGCTTAGCAAAACCTTTAAGCTACAATGCTTCTTTTACAGCTTCAGTGAGGGTAATATATTCCGCTTCAGTGGCTGATAAGGTAACAACCTTCTAAAGTGTTGTTTTTCAACGGATTGTTGTGTCAAACATAGTGAATACATATTCAGAAATAGATTTTATGGAATCCATACAACCCGCCTAATTAGAGTTAACAAATTCTTCGATTTTGACTTTGCTATCATCACCACAACCTCCACCATAAATCAAGACTTTGCTCAGTGACCGATTTATGTACCTTATAATCCACTTTAATGCTTGCCAATGTGTCTTTCTAAGATTGGCTGTCGTACAAACCATGACATACATCAAAGAACCTATTATGCTAGCATATGGAATACTATTCATATAAGCTCTTTCGAATTCAGTTCAAGATCTTTGAGTCGTACTCAGGTTGTATTGATGATTAGTTGGTGTTGGAACATGCTTTAAATTAAACATACCAAACATGTCAAAAATCTTCTTCAGATATGTCTCTTAAAATAAGCATAATCTCAAATGTTTTCTATCTTTCCGGATATTGATCCCAAGAAACATACCAAACTATTTTTTTCTCTTTTCCTATTTTTCTCTCACGTCTTTTTTTCTCTTTCTTTTCATAACTCTTTCTATCCACCCATATTTTTCTTTTCCACTTCCACTTTTTTCTCTCCGTCTCTCTTTCCATTTTCTTTTCTTTCTTCTTCTTTCTTTTTTCTTCTTTTCTTCTTTCTTTTTTTTCTCTTTTCTTCTTTCTTTTTTTTTTCAATTAAAATATTAAAAATAAAAATCTGATAGTTTCGGTGGTGGTTCAGGTGGAGGTTTTTGTGTTGTCGGTAACGAATTTAGCGATTCCGGTTGCAAATATAGTATTTTTAAAAGTAGATTCAGTTGTCTTGCCAGGATAGAAGACAACATAGATGATGTCGAATTTGTCATCGGAAGTGGTGTTGAAGTAGACGGAGAAGACGTGTTGCCGGAGAAAATACCGGAAATTTTGCCGGAGAAGATGCCGAAAATGTCGTCGGAGTCAACAACGTCACCAGATATATGTTTTTCGTCATTTCTTTTTCTTTTTCTGCGGGTTTTTCTGTAGCTCTCTGCACAACATATTTTTCATTCAATTTTTCGGTGTCTTTTTGAATGAATTAAAAAGCTTTTGAGAACTTCCTATTTTTTTTTCTATTGACATATTTCTCTCCAATAGCTCTCTTTTCATTGTTTTATTTTTCTTCTGCTTGAAACAATTTCTGAAAACATTGTTGAATAATTTTTGATGATTTTTGTGGGTACTCCTCAATAGTTGCTGAGATTGGATCCATGAACTCCATTGATTCATAAGTTGGTTTCAGATCTGAGAGTTTAGGTGGTGGAAACGGTGTTTGTTGATTCGGAGAAGAAATTAGGTGTTATTGAGTGTGTGGAGTAAAAGTTGAAAATGGAGGATTTGAGAATGAATAGTAACATGGAGGGTATGAATTTATGGATGGTGGATATGGGTTAGGGGTAGGTGGTGAATATTCATGATTTAGATACAAATTTGGTGATGAAGATACATTCGTATAATAAGGTGTAAAATTTTTTCATGGAAAAGATGGAAATGAGGTTGATGGATATCCCATAGAATGTGTTGATGTTCAAGAATGAAAACACTAAAATAATAACCCTAACAAATTAATGAAGCTGTAATTTTACACTATGAGGAAGATAAATAAAATTTACAGAGATAAAACTAAACTAATAAAAATAATTTTTTTTTTGATTTTCTTCCTTCCTTAAAATGTGTCAAAGTCATACTAATGGATAATATACTAAAGACCTAATAACTAATTAAAGCCCACTTCAATAACATTTTAAAATCCTAAAAACATTCTAAAAAGCATTATAAACTAAAATAATAACTAATTTAAATTCTACTTTAATTTAATATTCAATCTAATTTATATTCTATCATATTACAATAAAATATAATGTTTTATAATAATGTATTATTATTAGTTTCCGATAATTATGTTCTATCATAATTCACTTTTCTCAAAATTAGAAATCAAATTTGCAATTGTTGGAACTTTAATTAATTAATGGTGGAACTTTAATTAATTATAGTGGGAATTGGAAACATTTGTTGACAATTAATGAACACAAGTGAGAACTAATATAGAAGTGAATTTGAAAAGATTCATTTTAGTCCCACATTGAAGGGAATGGAAATATTAGTAGTGTTTAGATGAATTATTTTTTGGACCTGAATTTATATAATTTAATTATCATTAATTAATTAATATAATTCGGTGGGAAATTAATTAATAATAAATATTAATTAATTAAGAAAATAATTGGTCAGTCAGTCCTCCACGAATTTCTCAGTCTCCCACCATTTTCTCCACTCCCCACGAATTTCTCCCCACTCAGGTGCAGTTTGCTGCCTATAAATACAGGGTAGAAATTCAGAAGTGGGTACATTGGATTTCACAAATTCACACGAATTTTGATTTCCCTCTTCTCTTTCTCATTTCTCTTCATCTCAAAAACTCTCTTTTCTTGACTGGTTATTTTCACCAGATACTTAGACAGGTGTATTTCTAGAGCGATTTATCAGTGTGCAACTGATAATCGTAAGTTGTTTGAACGGGCTGTTTTATCCTGGAGGCGTCGTCGTAAATTCGACTGCTTTGCATAATTTGGCAGTACGGCGAAATGTCTTAAAGAAAGCGACCTAGTACGCGACTCGTCCCGATAATTTCCTTATGCTAAACTTTAATTTTCAGATCCGAAGAACAACAATTTTAAGACGTCTTCATAACTGCCATGGCAACTGAGGAAATTATCGGTACTACTGCGGCCGCTTCGGTCTCTGACAAACCTTTCAGGTTTGAGGGTTCCAATTTCAAACGTTGGCAAGCTAAGATGAAATTTTTCTTAACTCTGAAAAAGGTTGCCCACGTTCTGACTGAGGATATCCCGGTTGTCCCTTCTGCATCATCTGAACTACCTAACGGTAACTCACTTGCAGATTCAGACGGGACTTCCAAAATATCTGACTCAGATGCTGCAAAAGCTAAGGCTGCAGCAGATGATCTACAGCCCCGAAAAGAAATCGCCTTATGGCACGAGAATGATTATCTGTGCAAAAAACACATTCTGAACAGCCTTGCTGATGATCTGTACGACTACTACAGTAGCTACAGGACTGCTAAACAGGTTTGGGAGGCTCTGCAAAGAAAATATGATACTGAAGAAGCAGGTGCGAAGAAATCTGCTGTCAGCCGCTACTTGAACTACAAAATGGTGGATGAGAAGTCGGTGGAAAGTCAAAGCCACGAAATTCAGAAGATTGCTCATGAGATTATTACAGAAGGTATGCCCCTTAATGAACAATTTCAAATTGCTGTAATTATTGACAAACTGCCCCCTGGTTGGAAAGATTTCAAAAATATAATTCGTCATAAAACAAAAGAATTTTCAATCGAGAGTCTGATTACTCGCCTCCGAATTGAAGAGGAGGCTCGGAAACAAGATCAGAAAGAAGAAGTCTTAGTTGTTTACGACAACAAAAAGAAGTTTGGTGCGGTTCTGAAGCCTACGGGCAAACCTTTAAAGAATCAGAACCGCTGTGCTATGAACCGAACTAAGAATGGGAATCCCTCTAGGGCCCCATCGGCTCCGTTTGCTAGGCAACAGCCACCAACAGCCACCACCTCAAAGAAATGGCTCCGGTTTTCTCTTGCTACAATTGTGGGAAACCGGGCCATATGGCAAAGAAATGTAGGAGCAGGCCTAAACCTGTAGCTGGCTCAAATACACAGGTTAACCTGACTGATGAGCAACTAATTGCCATGATCACTGAAATCAACATGGTTGGTGGAAGTGACGGTTGGTGGATAGACACTGGCGCCACTCGTCATGTCTGCTATGATCGTGCTATGTTCAAGACATACATGAATGCTGAAGATAAGAAAGTGTTGTTGGGAGATGCTCACACCACTAATGTTGCTGGAATTGGAGATGTTGAGCTGAAGTTCACTTCAGGAAAGACTTTGATCTTGAAGGACGTCATGCATGTTCCTGAAATTAGGAAGAATCTTGTTTCTGGTTTTCTTTTGAATAAGGCTGGGTTTAGTCAAACTTTAGGGGCAGATTTGTACACCATCACTAAGAATGGTATTTTTGTTGGAAAAGGGTACGCCACTGATGGCATGTTTAAGTTGAATGTTGATTTGAATAAAATTTCTCCTTCTGTTTACTCTGTGTGTGACTTCAATATTTGGCATGGTAGACTTTGTCACGTTAATAAACAAATCCTTTCTAATGCAAGCAACATAGGCCTAATCCCTAAACTAAATGTTAATGATTCCAATAAATGTGAATTTTGCAGTCAAGCTAAAATAACAAAAACTTCACATAAGTCAATTATAAAAGAATCTGACCCCCTAGATCTTATACACTCTGATATATGTGAATTAGATGGAAGTTTAACTAGAAATAATAAACGTTATTTTATCACTTTTATTGACGATTGCTCTGATTATACTTATGTATATCTAATGAAGAATAAAAGTGAAGCGCTTGACATGTTTAAGGTGTATGTAACTGAAATTGAGAATCAATTTAACAAGAAGATTAAGAGACTTCGCAGTGATAGGGGAACCGAATATGACTCCAGCTTGTTTAATGATTTTTATGCTGAACATGGTATTATACATGAAACGACTGCTCCATACTCTCCTGAAATGAATGGTAAAGCAGAAAGAAAGAATAGGACTCTTACTGAACTTGTAGTTGCAATCATGTTGAATTCTGGTGCTGCACCTCACTGGTGGGGGGAAATTTTATTGACTGTTTGCTATGTCCTGAATAAAGTTCCAAAGTCAAAAAGTAAGATCTCACCCTATGAGATATTAAAGAAAAGACAACCAAATTTGTCTTATTTAAGAACTTGGGGTTGTTTGGCTTATGTCAGAATTCCGGATCCGAAACGAGTTAAACTCGCTAGTAGAGCCTATGAATGTGTTTTCATTGGGTATGCAGCAAATAGTAAGGCATACAGGTTTTATGACCTAACTGCCAGAGTAATTATAGAATCAAACGATGTTGAATTCTTTGAAGACAAATTTCCTTTCAAATCGAGAAATAGTGGGGGCACACAATTGAGTCACATTCCTGTGATAAAAGGCATTGAAAGCAGCGACAATGTAGAAACAGAGCTTCGAAGAAGTAAAAGGGCAAGAGTTGCTAAAGACTATGGGCCCGATTATGCGGCCTATAATGTAGAAGAAGATCCAATAAATCTTCAAGAAGCACTGTCATCTATGGATGCAGACTTATGGCAAGAAGCCATTAATGATGAGATAGATTCTCTAGAATCTAACAAGACCTGGCACTTAGTAAACTTACCTCCGGGTTGCAAACCAATTGGTTGTAAATGGGTTTTGAAAAAGAAACTAAAACCTGATGGAACGATTGAGAAATACAAGGCTCGCCTTGTAGCCAAGGGTTTTAGACAAAGAGAAAATATAGATTTCTTCGACACCTTTTCTCCGGTCACTAGAATTACATCCATTAGGGTACTCATTTCAATAGCAGCTATTTATAACTTAATAGTACACCAAATGGATGTTAAAACAGCTTTTTTAAACGGTGACTTAGAAGAAGAAATCTATATGGAACAGCCAGAAGGATTTGTAATCCAAGGACAAGAAAGCAAGGTCTGTAAGTTAGATAAGTCTTTGTATGGACTAAAACAAGCCCCTAAACAATGGCATGAAAAGTTTGATAACCTAATGATAATTAATGGGTACAAAGTGAATGAAAGTGACAAGTGCGTCTATTACAAATCTGAGAATCGCATTTGTACTATCATATGTCTATATGTAGACGATCTACTTATATTTGGATCAAACATTCAGGCCATTAATGATATGAAATCATTGTTATGCAATAACTTTGATATGAAAGACCTCGGAGAAGCAAGCGTGATCCTGGGTATCAAGATCACGAGATCCGAACAAGGAATTTCTTTGGATCAATCTCACTATGTGGAGAAGATCTTAAAGAAATATAAATACTTTGATTGTAAACCTGCATGCACTCCGTATGATCCAAGTGTGAAACTATTTAAGAACACTGGAGAGAGTGTCAAACAAGCAGAATATGCGAGCATCATTGGCAGTCTTAGGTATGCCACTGATTGTACTAGACCCGACATTGCATATGTCGTAGGACTGTTGTGCAGATTTACAAGTAGGCCGAGTAATGAACATTGGCAAGCTATTGAGCGAGTAATGAGGTACCTTAAAAGGACTATGGACCTCGGCCTACACTATCAGAAATTTCCTGTTGTACTAGAAGGGTATAGTGATGCAGATTGGAACACCTTATCGGATGATTCCAAAGCTACTAGTGGTTATATATTTAGTATAGTCGGAGGAGCTGTATCTTGGAAATCAAAGAAACAGACCATTCTGGCACAGTCCACAATGGAGTCTGAGACGATAGCATTAGCTACAGCTAGTGAAGAAGCAAGTTGGTTAAGATGCTTGCTAGCTGAGATTCCTTTATGGGAAAAACCTATACCAGCTGTGTTGATCCACTGCGATAGTACCGCGGCTATTGCAAAAGTTGAGAACCGTTATTATAATGGTAAAAGACGTCAAATTAGAAGAAAACATAGCACTGTTAGAGATTGTATCTCTAAAGGAGCTGTGAGAGTGGATCATGTACGCACTGATGAGAACTTAGCAGATCCTTTGACGAAAGGATTAGCTAGAGAGAAAGTCCATAATACATCCAAAAAGATGGGACTAATGCCTATGAAGCAATTAGTTACTCATGATGGTAACCCGACCTAAATGACTGGAGATCCCAAGACTTAGGTTCAATGGGTAATAACAAGTTATGAGTAATATGAAAATGATCATGCAAGTAAAGCATGAATCCTGAAGTAATGAGAGGATGAGATAATAGAAACTCTTAATGAGATCTATACTCTGTATGAGGGAGTACCTAGGCTACAGGAGTACTCTTGATAGATTCACCTATGTGACTGTGGAACTAGGCCGGTTCCTATGGAATTTCGAGGCAGAATTCCTAGAGCATTCACTAAACCGGGATACACGTGCAGGGCCACTAAAGCACGGGCTACAAGAATACACCTTACGGAAAGGTTGTGTGCGGGTCTGATGTCCGAGATAGAGTTCAAGACAATGGTGTCACTCTTGTTGAATCAGAATCCTACTCGCTACGCTAAGGTTCAAGTCGTAGACACCTTTGCTTATGCTCAACCTGAGAAACGTCTGACGTACTTCTAAAATCTCTTTTAAATTCAAGTGGGGGAATGTTGGAACTTTAATTAATTAATGGTGGAACTTTAATTAATTATAGTGGGAATTGGAAACATTTGTTGACAATTAATGAACACAAGTGAGAACTAATATAGAAGTGAATTTGAAAAGATTCATTTTAGTCCCACATTGAAGGGAATGGAAATATTAGTAGTGTTTAGATGAATTATTTTTTGGACCTGAATTTATATAATTTAATTATCATTAATTAATTAATATAATTCGGTGGGAAATTAATTAATAATAAATATTAATTAATTAAGAAAATAATTGGTCAGTCAGTCCTCCACGAATTTCTCAGTCTCCCACCATTTTCTCCACTCCCCACGAATTTCTCCCCACTCAGGTGCAGTTTGCTGCCTATAAATACAGGGTAGAAATTCAGAAGTGGGTACATCGGATTTCACAAATTCACACGAATTTTGATTTCCCTCTTCTCTTTCTCATTTCTCTTCATCTCAAAAACTCTCTTTTCTTGACTGGTTATTTTCACCAGATACTTAGACAGGTGTATTTCTAGAGCGATTTATCAGTGTGCAACTGATAATCGTAAGTTGTTTGAACGGGCTGTTTTATCCTGGAGGCGTCGTCGTAAATTCGACTGCTTTGCATAATTTGGCAGTACGGCGAAATGTCTTAAAGAAAGCGACCTAGTACGCGACTCGTCCCGATAATTTCCTTATGCTAAACTTTAATTTTCAGATCCGAAGAACAACAGCAATAATACAGTAAATGAATACTAAATTTTTATATTGGAAAATGGTGTTGAACAGCGATCAGATCATTAGATACAGTCCAGTTAGATCTTTAGATACAGTCCAAGCGTTAAAAACTTTTTCTCAGTATCCTGAAATTAGTGTATTTCAGAACCAACTTCATTCTACTCTAACACAAAAAACTTTGCAACATAGCAAAGGGAATCAAGACATTACATATTGGTGTGGTTAAACATAAAAAAAAATTATAGATTAAATTATATTGAAAATAAAAAATAATATTATTTAAAATAATAAATTTATAATGAAAATCATCTATTAAATATAAGAGATTTGCTAATATAAAAGTGAGAGAAATTTGAGACGTGACAAAAGTGTTTCAAAAATCATATTGAATCGGATATTCAAACCGAGAATTGAAAGGGTCATTGATCTTATTTAATTGCTTAAATGAATAAACTATTAAACTAGTGAGAGTCGACCATAATCGAACAATATAGCTAAAAATCAGTGAATAAGTGATTTTTTAAAACCGACTGATTAAATGGTTGCAATTAAACGTTTGTTCAAAATTTTTTTAAATTGTATTTTGTACTATTTTGTTGTATGTGATGATTATATTTAAAATTTGAATTTAAAGAATGAACTTGTAAAATTATGATATTTTGAAAATATAAAAATTTGGTAGGTTTCATGATTTTTCTAGAGAACGAGTCATGTAGTTCGGTCGGTTTAATAACTATTAATTTTGTTATAGAGACAAGTTCTTTCAATTGAATTATATGATTTATTCAACTGAATCATCCGATTTAATTCAGTTTAATTATGTGATTCAACCAGTGACACAATAATTCGATCAATAAATCAACGATTCACCCTCATCAAATTAATGATCGGTCAAATTATATACATATATATATATATATATATATATATATATATATATATATATATATATATATATATATATATATATATATATATATATATATATATATATATATATATATATATATATATATATATATATATATATATATATATATATATATATATATATATATATATATATATATATATATATATATATATATATATATATATATATATATATATATATATATATATATATATATATATATATATATATATATATATATATATATATATATATATATATATATATATATATATATATATATATATATATATATATATATATATATATATATATATATATATATATAGTGGTGATCAACTTACTTCAAAAGTAAGTTTTTATAACTTACTCCATAATTATAACTTTTAAATTAGATTTAATCGAATGGTTATAAGTAAAAAAAAATACTAATTTAACCACTAGATTAGATTCAATTGAAAGGCTATGATATGAAGTAAGTTAAAAAAGCTTACTCTTGGAGTAAGTTGATCCCCACTCATATATATATATATATATATATATATATATATATATATATATATATATATATATATATATATATATATATATATATATATATATATATATATATATATATATATATATATATATATATATATATATATATATATATATATATATATATATATATATATATATATATATATATATATATATATATATATATTTGATGTGACTATAGCCACAATGTGCCTAAAGGTAGATACGCCCATGCAACAAACCGAAGTTAAATGTTGTCGAGGTAATGTTTGTTTCACATGTCATGAGGATTATGGGATAGTAAAACAACTAACCAATTCCAAACAACGTTAATGAGTCTCTGCAAGTCGGATGTCATACCCCAAAATTTATCCTTAGATTCTTTGACCTTTTGCATACCATTCTAGGTCAATTCTTGCATAACTAACCAGATTATCAGTCTTTGTTTGTTTTGTTTCGCCTATGGAATTAGGGTTTGCTTCAAGAGATTTCAGGCAAGCAGTTTCTCATACTCACGAGAGACTTCTCTTCCCTAATAATCCAGTGTAATTTGGTTTTCTCACAAGTTCTTAGAGGATCAGGCAAACTTATCAGGTCAAGGGTCTGTGCGGTGTGGTTTGAGATTCAGTGGAAGTTTGACCTAATCTTGGTCGAACAAGTAGTTTGCTTCAGGATCAAGACATCAGGTTGTGGCAGAACCATTTGTCTCAAGATGGATAATCATCAGGGCTAGTTGACTTTTAATTAGGGCTTTAGTGCAGTGGCAGAATAGTTCAGGTCATCTATGTCATTAGCTATTTTGAGGGCAAGTGTTAATTAGTCCTCAGTGCTTCATTAGCAAGTTATCAGGTTGTGTGTAAGGAGAGATCTCACTGTGAAGATTTTGTATCCTCATGTTGCAAAGTCAAAGTTCAAGATTGATTCCTTTTTTAGGTTTCATTTGTTGAGGATTGATTCAAGGTGGATCCTCTTTGTTTCAAATTCAAGAATTGTGGCATGCAACTTTGTCTTAAGATGTTTTAAGTATTGATAAAAGGTGGAGGCGCATTACCATTACCTGTTTTCCATAAATTCATATTCATAAAAATCCATTTTATTTTCAATATCCATAATTATTTATTTTTCGTTTTAAATCCGTTCTCCAATTTCAGTTCAATCCAATCCATTTCCAATTTATATTTCTATTCAATTCGAGTTTCAATTCCATTTTAATTCGATTCAAGTTTTAGTTCAATGTCAAAGTTTCATCTTCGAGTTTTCATCCGTTGTCAAATCCTGTTCAGTTTTTTCAAATTCAATTCCATTTCAAATTTCCTCGTTCAAATTTCAATCTCACACAATCTCGAGTTTATTCCCAAATTAAAGTTTCAATTTGATTTAATCTTCATATCCAAGTCACCAAATTTCAAACTCCATGCCAAATTTCAAGTTCTAATTTTCAATTCAATTGCATTCATTTTAAATTTCAAAACTTAAATTCCATTCAAATTCAAATTTCATTATCAGTTTACATTTCCATTCAAATTCAAGTTTTCAATTTTATAACCATTTATCTCTCCATTCAAGACTTAATCCCAAATTTTCATACCTTTCTTTTTTCTCCAAAGTCCATTTACAATTACAAGCTCATTCTTACAAAAAAAAGAGCTAATTGAAATAATAATAATGAAATACAAAAAATATATACAAAAAAATCTTCTTTACACAATGAGACTGTACGCGATGACTACATTCCAAAAAGCACTTGCTCCCAAATTTTTTGAACACTCTGCCACTTGTAAATACCATGCCTACCACATAAAGACAAAGATCTCACTACACCCCAAGCCTGCTATGACATGCAAGCAAGATGCCACAAAACAACACTGGGAAACTCAAAGGCGCTGAGATTTCACTTTCGTTGATGTTTCCTCAACGTATTCCGCAATTGCATACTATGAAGCACGAACACCTTAAAAAAGATTCTGACACTGACACGACAATACCGATAATAATTTTAAAAGATGATAAATTAAACGTAATTATAAATATTGGTGCAAATGTCCGACGTTGACATAGACACAAAAACATCAAGAGGTGTTGGTGCTATTATAGTGCACAATCATATGAGCGAATAGATAGAATGAAAGAAAACTAATTTTGTTGGTAGTACTTGAGGTGAGATAATACTTAGAGGGGGGGTTGAATAAGTATGAAATATTAAAACTTAGAATTAAGACACAAGTATTTTTATCCTGGTTCGTTGAACTCAACTACTCCAGTCCACCCTTCCTAGAGTGATTTTCCTTTCTCAATCAAGGACTTAATCCACTATTTAATCAAACAGATTACAATAGTAACACCTAAGAACAACTGTTCTTAGTCTTCTTAAGAGCTACTGATTTCAACTGAATCCTCTTAAGGAAATCTTTTACAATCAATGTAAAACTATTACAAGAGTAAGAATGCTTCTAAAAAGATTTAATCACAACAGTGATATTTCTCTTAAGTTTAAGTACAATGAAATAAATTCTTAGAAAGAATATGAAAGTATGAGAGCTTGAATGTTTTAATTCTTTTTCAGCAAAATGTCACACTGAAGAATTTGGTGGAGTCTTGCTTTTATAGGCAACTGATCCAAGGTGAGTTGCACGTTGAGAAGAGTGTCCAAAAGGTCTGAGCCTTTTTGTCTTCACATCAAGTGACCTTTCCTAGAAGAAGAAAGCACAGAAAAATCCTTTTTGTCTGTGTTCTTGTGTCTAGCATAAATAAGGAAAGAGACGTTTGATTTACTCCAACGGATATAATCTTTGAATATTTCTTCTTCAGTTTTCAGCAAGTTCATCAGAGTCTAATTGGGTCAGAGTCTTCTGATGATGATCAGAGCTTGCTGGATCAGAGTCTTCTGCAGCAGGTGTGCTTTCAGCGTGTTAAATATCAGAGCATATTTGAAACAGAACTTCAGTACTGGCAGCTTTAGTACTTTCAGAAACTTCTGTAGAATCTATGCTTTGAAAAACTCTTCATACAAAATTCTTCTTTGCTTCAGATGCTTCTGACTTGCTTCAGATGCTTCTGACTTGCTTCAGATTCTTCTGGAGCTTCTGCTTCAGAATCTTCTGGAGGCTACGCTCAGAATCTTCTGGTGGCAGCAATCAGAATCTTCTAATGTATGCATCTGGCGCTTCAGAGTCTAGCTAATTTCTTGTATTCAATTCTGATTTGCTTCTGGAGTGTTAATTTCTTTACTATCTGCAGTAAAAACTCTCAAGCAAATTTTAGAGTATATAATTCTTAAATACAAAATTTCCTAATAGTTATCATCAAAACATAGAGATATTATTAAGAACCAGTCTGTGTTCTAACAATCTCCCCCTTTTTGATGATGACAAAAACATCAGGAATTTTGTTTAATTGAGAATATTAAAATTATAACTCCCCCTGAGATGATGAATCTCCCCCTGAGTTAAATACAGATAAGGAATAGAAACTTCCCTTTTGTCTTGAGTAATCTTCAGAGTTAGATCTTGTTTGTTCTTTTAACATTTGAAGGTCAGAATGTCTTGCAGATTTAAGATTCAGAGTTTGATAATAGTCAAATGATCTGAGAGACTCAGAGTTTCTTTTATAGAGTGTACTTATCAAAAGTTCTGAAATACTCAGATTAAATGTTAGATAGAATAAATATGTCTGAAGTTTCATTCTGGTGAAGTTATATTAAACAGTTCAGATCTATATTTTCTCCCCCTTTTTTGTCATAAGCAAAAAGTAAAACTTTAAAAAGACAAATAAAAGGAAACAGTAAATAAGATAATTTAGTGGAGAAAAACTTTGATTCATTCAATAAGATCAGATCAAGAGTACATGCATCAGAAGATATAGCAAAAAAATACATAGCAAACATCAGATGCAAAAACATCAGAATGAAAAAAAATGAAAATCTAAAAGTGTTTGGACAAAAGCATCTTCAATAGATCTGTAATCTCAGAGGAGGACTGCTCTTGCTTGGACATCCACTTAGCCATTGTTTCATTCTTTTGATCCTGCTTTGACATTCATTCTGTCATGTCCTCAGACTTCTTATCCTGTTTTGCCATCCAGGACTTGATCTCTGATTGGCCAGCTTCCAGAGCAGCAATCTTATCTTCAAAATCTGGATGTTCTTTCTTTATCTCAGATGAAGAAGTATGATCAGGTTCTGGAGCTTGAACATAGTCAATTTCCATGGGTTCTGTAGAGTCTGGAGCATTGGAGCTAGAAGGAGGGTCTACCAGAGTCATGGCCAAAGGATTTTCTACAGATGCAATTTCAGTAGTTTCTTATGATGATGGAGGAGCATCTGTAAGGAGCAGAGGTTCAGATTTCTTGACAGTCCAGAATAGAGTTCTTGCAGCCTCAGCAAATCTGAGCTTCGCATCATTAGAACAGATGTTCTTCAGATTTGAGGCCACAGAGTTGAATCTGTTGATGAATCCATTCTCAGTTAGAAGATCTGAGATCAACCTTCCAAAAGGGATCCAGGTTTTGATCTTCTGTCCTTTTTCTTTCACATACTCTCTAGAGGCATTTATATGGTTCCACAAATGCATAAAGAGAATATATGGAATATCTACCTTGGTGCTTTGACTGAGATAATACATGAAATAGAGCTGTTCATTATTGACATAGTCTGTAGAGTTTGTTGACTTCCTATGATGGATGCATCCCATGAAGATCTTAGCCCAGATCTTGTAGTCAGGCTTCAGATCCTTGAACTTGTTAGAAGCTTGACCAGCAGTCATTACTTCTTCATACACTTCATCCATATCCACACGTCCAGCTGGAAAGTGTGAAACACCATCTGTTTCTTCATATCCAATTAGCTTTCTGATCAGATCTTCTGTTATAATGATTTCTTTTCCCAGTACAGAAGATAGGATGAACTTAGGGTAAACTGAAGCATGGATCCAGAACTCTTTCACAAGGAGGGGGTAAACTGGTCCAAAGAGTCTATCAAAGTACTTTACCCATCCTTGAGCACCTATGATAGAACGAAACTCAAATCCATTTTCTGCAAGTGAATCAAATTCTACCATTGATTCACACAAAACCTCCAACTTTTCAACAGGGGTTAATAGAGTTCTTTTTGGTGGAGAGTAAGGAGCAACACCCATGTTTGCAGAAGTAACTGCAGTCATTGAAGATTGGAATTGAGCAGTTGTTGATGATGAAGTTGCCATTGAAGATTGTTTTGTCACACGCTTAGGGTTTTTATGCAGAGAGAAGAGAAGATGAAAATGCATATAATTTCTGAGATTGTGAAAAGTGTGAAGGTGAAGATAGGTCATGTATTTATACTAAAACAATTAGGCATACCATCAGTCATATTTTGCATGTTTGAACAAGCATTAAATGCAAAGAATAATAATCATTTCAAACATTTATTGCTTCTGACAAATTGGGGGGAAAATCAAGATTTTCACTATTCAAACTTCACCTCAAACGTCTCTTCAATAATGTACACACCACCTTTGCAGATTTGGTGTGACACGTGTTTGCTTGCATGTGTTCTGAATTCTCTTGAGAAATGAAACGTTAACCAACGTTCAGATCCTCTAAGGATTGTTAGTTCAGAGTTTCACAAAAAAAAATATTAAGCAGAATAAGTAAGCAATCAGAAGAAATACTTCAGAGCATTAGGCATTTTTGCATCTGTAAAAATTTGCTTCTGACAAATATTATTCTGGACAAAAATCCATACCAATATTTTTCAGAATAAATTTGAATCTATCTTCAACAAAGGGTTTTGTAAAAATATCTGCCCATTGATGATTTGTATCAACAAAGACTAAATTTATGATTCCCTTCTGAACATAGTCTCTGATAAAATGATGCTTAATTTCTATATGCTTTGCCTTAGAGTGTAAAATAGGGTTTTTAGACAAACATATAGCAGAAGTATTATCACAAAAGATAGAAACGTTACTTTCAAAAATTTGATAATCTTCTAGTTGACTTTTCATCCAGAGCATCTGCGTGCTACATCCAGTAGCAGCAATGTATTCTGCCTCTGTGGTTGAAAGTGCAATTGTGGGTTGCTTCTTGCTGTACCAAGAGATTAGATTTCTTCCTAGAAATTGACAACTTCCAGAAGTACTTTTCCTTTCCACTCTGTCTCCAGCGTAGTCAGCATCGCAGAATCCAACTAATTTGAAATCATCATATTTTCTGTAACACAAACCCACATTAGAAGTACCTTTTAGATACCTTAGAATCCTTTTGACAGCTGTCAAGTGTGATTCTCTAGGATCTGATTGGAATCTAGCACACAGGCAAACACTGAACAATATGTCAGGTCTAGAAGCAGTTAGATAAAGAAGAGAACCAATCATACCTCTGTAGAGCTTCTGGTCTACTTTCTTACTTACCTCTTCCTTGCCAAGTGAGTTAGTTGGATGCATGGGAGTCTTTGCCAGCTTACTATCAGTCATGTTAAATTTCTTCAGAAGTTCTTTAACATATTTGGTCTGATGTATGTAAGTGCACTCTGGAGTTTGATTGACTTGGATTCCTAGAAAGAATCTGAGTTCTCCCATCATGCTCATTTCAAATTCTGCCTGCATACATGTAGCAAACTCCTTTCCCAGCATAATATTGGTAGATCCAAATATTATATCATCCATATAAATTTGACAAATTAGAAGATCTTTCTTAATTGATTTACAAAAGAGTGTTGTATCCACTTTGCCTCTGATGAAATTTTTCTCCAGAAGAAAATTGCTCAATCTCTCATACCAAGCTCTGGGAGCTTGTTTTAAACCATATAGAGATTTCTTTAATTTGAAAACATGATCTGGAAAATTTTCATTTTCAAAACCAGGAGGTTGGTGGACATAAACTTCTTCTTCTATAATACCATTAAGAAAGGCACTTTTAACATCCATCTGATACAGAGTGATGTTATTTTGTGCAGCAAATGAAATAAGAAGGCGTATAGATTCTAACCTTGCCACTGGAGCATAAGTTTCAGTGTAATCAATACCTTTTTGTTGACTGTACCCTTGAGCTACAAGCCTTGCCTTATTTCTTTCAACTTCTCCTTTCTCATTCAGATTATTTCTGAAGACACATTTTGTACCAATTATATTGAATCCTTGTGGTCTTTGAACTAGATCCCATACATCATTTCTGGTGAATTGATTTAGCTCTTCTTGCATGGCAATAATCCAATCATTGTCTTGCAAAGCTTCATCTACAGAAGATGGTTCAATTTCTGACACCAGTCCAAATAGTGATGCTTCAGATGATCTTAGAAAGGATCTTGTTCTGATGGGATCATCTTTCTTTCCAATAATGACATTCTCTGGATGAGAAGCTTTAATTCTGGATGATGATCCTCTAACAGTTGATTCTTCAGAAATGTTTAGATTGTTCATCTGAGAAGTTAAAGGAATAGCATCTGGCGTTGCTTCTGGTTCCTTCACTTGAATTTTGTCTGCTTCTAGGACATCAGAGTCAATGAAGACTACTTCTCTATCTGCAGAGTTTTCAGACTGCTTTGGCTTTTCAGAGCCAAGCTTACCATCAAATCTGACATGAATGGATTCTTCCACAATCTGTGTCTCAGTGTTGTATACTCTGTAGCCTTTAGAGCATTCAGAATATCCAAGCATGAAACACTTCTGTGCTTTGGAATCAAACTTGTTCAGATTTTCCTTAGTATTTAACATATAGCAAACACATCCAAAAGGATGAAAATATGAAATGTTGGACTTTTTGTTCTTCCACAATTCATATGGAGTCTTTTTCAGAAGAGGTCTTACAAACACTCTGTTCTGAATGTAACAGGCTGTGTTGATTGCTTCTGCCCAAAAGTGTTTTGCCAGATTTGTCTCATTGATCATGGTTCTGGCCATTTCTTGTAGAGTTCTGTTTTTCCTCTCTACAACTCCATTTTGTTGTGGAGTTCTAGGACAGGAAAAATCATGAGCAATGCCATTTTCAGAAAAATATTTTTCAAAATATTTATTTTCAAATTCACCACCATGATCACTTCTGACTTTTATAATTTTGAAATCTTTTTCATTCTGGACTTGCTTGCAGAAGTCAAAGAACACAGAATGTGACTCATCCTTGTATTTTAAGAACTTTACCCATGTCCATCTACAATAGTCATCAACAATGACTAATCCATACTTCTTGCCTCTGATGGATGTAGTTTTCACTGGTCCAAACAGATCAATATGAAGTAATTCTAGTGGTTTGGAAGTAGAAACAACATTTTTTGATTTAAAAGATGATTTTGAAAACTTCCCTTTTTGGCATGCTTCACAAAGAGCATCTGAAGTGAACTTCAGATTAGGGAGTCCTCTGACAAGATTAAGTTTATTAATCTGAGATATACGTCTCATATTAATATGGCCCAATCTTCTGTGTCAGACTCATTGCTCTTCATTAACAGACAAGAGGCATTTAACATTTTGAACTTTAAGTTCTGTAAGATTTATTTTATAAATATTGTTTTTCCTCTTACCACTAAATAGGATAGAGCCATCCTTTTCACTAATAGCTTTACAACATTTTTTATTAAAGGTAATATCATAACCATTGTCACTTAATTGACTTATGGACAATAAGTTATGCTTTAACCCTTCAACAAGTAAAACATTAGTAATAGAGGGAAGTTTACCATTTCCAATGGTGCCAGATCCAATGATCTTGCCCTTCTGGTTCCCTCTAAACTTCACGTCGCCTCCAGATCTAAGTTTTAGGCTTTGGAACATAGACTTTTCTCTTGTCATGTGTCGTGAGCATCCAGAGTCCAGGTACCATGATTGGCGTCCTGGCCTTGCTGCTAAGAACATCTGCAACAGGAATTATTTTACTTTTAGGTACCCAGATCTTCTTGGGTCCTTTAGGGTTAGTTGGTTTGTAGGTTTGTCTAAACTTCTATTTTTCAACATAATGTTTATTCTGACTTGCCTTGGATTTAAACACATAAGTATTCTTCTCAGAGCTTGTGTGTTTAATGTCATTTAAGTGACCGAACTTAAATTGAGAGTACAGAGGTGTCTTCTTGATGAAAAGTTTGTCAACAAATTTTGGATTACTTCCAGAGGAAGATTCATATCCAATACCTCTTCTGTTGTTCCCACTAACACCATAGATCATAGAAGCCATCTTGCTTCTGTCTATGCTCTTAGTAAGAAATCTCTGAAAGCTAGAGTCATATTTTTCTAAAATATTTTCACATGACTTAGTCTCAGATTCAGATTCTTGTTGAGTTATTTCAAAGTCATTTTTGATTTTCAGATTAATTTCTTTTTGCTCAACAAGTTCTGTCTTCAGAAGATCAATCTCAGATTCAAGACTGCTTTTCAGCTTCTTGTATTTGAGTTTGATATTGTTATAACTTTTCAGAACTTCTGATAAAACTTTTATAAGTTCTTCTTTAGTAAGTTTAGCCATTACCTCTTCAGCGTCATCGTCAGATTCAGAATCTGATTCATATCCTGAGGTTCCTTCCTCCTGATCTTCTGTGCTGGCCATCAGTGCAACATTGACACATTCTTCTTCTGATTCAGAAGATGATTCAGATTCATCTGAGTCATCCCATGTTGCCATCAGAACCTTCTTCTTTTTGTTAAACTTCTTCTTGGGTTTTTCTTTTTGAAGTTTGGGGCTATCATTCTTGTAATGCCCAGGTTCTTTGCACTCATAGCATACAACTTCTTTCTTGCCAGATCTTCTGTGCCCAGAAGATTCCTTTCTATGATCAGATTTTCTGAAGTTGTTAAACTTCTTTCCCTTGTGCTTCCAGAGTCTGTTGATCCTTCTGGACAACATGGATAATTCATCTTCTTCTTCAGAAGAAGATCCTTCAGAGCTTTCTTCAATAACCTGCAAAGCTTTAGCAGATTTATTAGATTTTAAAGCAACAAATTTACCTTTTTCTTTCTTCTGAGGTTCATCTTCCTCAAGCTCAATTTCATGGCTCCTTAGTGAGCTGATGAGTTCTTCTAAAGAGATCTTGTTCAGATCTTTAGCCATCTTTAAGGCAGTCATCATTGGTCTCCATCTGGTAGGTAGACTTCTGATGATTTTCTTTACATGATCTGATGTAGAGTATCCCTTGTCCAGAACCTTTAGCCCAGCTGTGAGGATCTGAAATCTGGAGAACATAACTTCAACAGATTTAGAGTCTTCCATCTTGAAGGCCTCATACTTCTGGATCAGAGCCAAAGCCTTTGTTTCCTTGACTTGAGAGTTTCCCTCATGAGTCATCTTTAAGGATTCAAACATATCAAATGCAGTTTCCCTGTTTGTAATTTTTTCATACTCAGTATGAGATATTGCATTCAATAATATTGTTCTGGCCTTGTGATGATTTCTAAAATCTTTCTTCTGAGCATCTGTCATAGATTTTCTGTCTATCTTCTTGCCATTCCCATCTGTGGGATGAACATATCCATCTATGACTAGATCCCATAAATCAGCATCATATGCAAGGAAAAAACTTTCAATTCTGTCTTTCCAGTAATCAAATTTCTCCCCATCAAACATAGGGGGTTTGGTGCTGATTCTGTCCTTTTCTTCATATTTATTGTTAATGTTGGATATTGTATTATCAGCCATAATAACAACTAAATATATATCAAAGTATTTTTCTCTGGATCTTTACTGTCACTGTTAAGTGGTAGCACACACAGAACCGGAGCTCTGATGCCAACTGAAGGTGAGATAATACTTAGAAGGGGGGTTGAATAAGTATGAAAGATTAAAACTTAGAATTAAGACACAAGTATTTTTATCCTTGTTCGTTGAACTCAACTACTCAAGTCCACCCTTCCTAGAGTGATTTTCCTTTCTCAATCAAGGACTTAATCCACTATTTAATCAAACAGATTATAATAGTAACACCTAAGAACAACTGTTCTCAGTCTTCTTAAGAGCTACTGATTTCAACTGAATCCTCTTAGGGAAATCTTTTACAATCAATGTAAAACTATTACAAGAGTAAGAATGCTTCTAAAAAGATTTAATCACAACAGTGATATTTCTCTTAAGTTTAAGTACAATGAAATAAATTCTTAGAAAGAATATGAAAGTATGAGAGCTTGAATGTTTTAATTCTTTTTCAGCAAAATGTCTCACTGAAGAATTTGGTGGAGTCTTGCTTTTATAGGCAGCTGATCCAAGGTGAGTTGCACGTTGAGAAGAGTGTCCAAAAGGTCTGAGCCTTTTTGTCTTCACATCAAGTGACCTTCCCTAGAAGAAGAAAGCACAGAAAAATCCTTTTTGTCTGTGTTCTTGTGTCTAGCATAAATAAGGAAAGAGACGTTTGATTTACTCCAACGGATATAATCTTTGAATATTTCTTCTTCAGTTTTCAGCAAGTTCATCAGAGTCTAATTGGGTCAGAGTCTTCTGATGATGATCAGAGCTTGCTGGATCAGAGTCTTCTGCAGCAGGTGTGCTTTCAGCGTGTTAAATATCAGAGCATATTTGAAACAGAACTTCAGTACTGGCAGCTTTAGTACTTTCAGAAACTTCTGTAGAATCTATGCTTTGAAAAACTCTTCATACAAAATTCTTCTTTGCTTCAGATGCTTCTGACTTGCTTCAGATGCTTCTGACTTGCTTCAGATTCTTCTGGAGCTTCTGCTTCAGAATCTTCTGGAGGCTACGCTCAGAATCTTCTGTTGGCAGCAATCAGAATCTTCTAATGTATGCATCTGACGCTTCAGAGTCTAGCTAATTTCTTGTATTCAATTCTGATTTGCTTCTGGAGTGTTAATTTCTTTACTATCTGCAGTAAAAACTCTCAAGCAAATTTTAGAGTATATAATTCTTAAATACAAAATTTTCTAATAGTTATCATCAAAACATAGAGATATTATTAAGAACCAATCTGTGTTCTAATAGTGCTTTCTATTCATTCAACTTTTATACATACTTCAACAATTTATTTTTTACACTTCCCGCCGTTGACACTCTTCAACGGGACACTCAACCCACCGCCTGTGGGGATACTTTTGGTACAAGTTAGTCGGTCCTTCAATCAAACCAAAGGCTCATGATACCACTATTGGAGGAGGTTTTTCACTAGGGAGCATTGAACATTGTAGGATTTCTTTTCTAGAGCAACACCTTTGTGAGAGACATACCACATATTCACCTAAAACCTTAAGGTTATTGGTGTGTGGATTCTCCCACTTATAAATACTCAAGTTTTCACATTTCTAGCCAATGTGAAACTATTACCCATACTACTCACACTTGTTATACTTATAAATGCTTTGATACCATGTTAAATATAACAAGTGTGAGTAATATATGTAATAGTCCCACATTGGCTATAAATGTTGAAACTTGAGCATTTATAAGTGGAAGAGCCCACACACCTATCACCTTAAAATTTTGGGTGAATATGTGGTGTGCCTCTCACAAAGGTGTTGCTCAAAGAAAAGAAGTCTTACAAAGTTTAATGCTCCCTAGTGAAAATCCCCCCTAACATTTTGAACATATGCACTTTGTTTTGTACCTACATTGTAATGCAGAATATTAGTGGTATAGACCACATATCAGTAATGTCAATTGCTAACTAATACAAGATGGTAACATTAATTGATACAAATATTATGCCATTCAAAATGATACAAACAATTTCAAACTAATTCAATCTTATACAATTGTTACAACATTCTAAATATCAATACACATAAAACAATACAAAAGATGCCCTTCCAAATTTTTTTCTCATTCACCATCTTCTACATTTGAATTTGTAATTTCATCAAAATGTCGACATCCCCAAAATTGTTTCCCAAAGGTTGTAATAGTTGAGACCTTGCAAAGAACAACCATGTCTCCATAGTGACATATGGTTTCCCATCATATATTACAGCATGTGTATACATTGGAATCCAAACTACCAGAGCTTGTCTGATTAGATTTGTTTGAAGAACGCCCATTATTCGTCGTTGATGATTACTTTAATTTTCACGACCAATTTCAAGGTAAAACTCTGCCAAATGAGGAACTCTAAATCGAATTGGGTAAAAATCTTGCAAGGGAGGGAGGAACATGATGAAACCTAAGGATGGAACAAAGAAGATGAAATATCAAATCCACGACAACTGCCTCACATACAAAAACAAACATCGTTTCAACCAAATAGACGAAAATGACTTTTGTGGTACTATTTAAACAATTAAAGGATCAGCTTGGCCTTTTTTAAAATTAGGGAACCAAAATGGATCCCGAGATAAAGTTAAAGGACCATAAAGAGTATTTTACCTATAAATTATTATACACGTTTTCAACCATTTCTTTTTATATTTTATTTTAACTTTCAACCTATTATAACCTATTATTCCAAATATCAAATTATCACAATATCCATCTCTATTGTACAGATATTGTAAGGTTATGATGTGGTATTAAGAAAGGATGGACAAACAAAAATATGCAAATATGCAGCGAATCCCAGACGTGGAAATATAAAAGTTGAACTCCCATTCTTAAAATATCCACCACAAATGTTATCACATTTTCCACCGAATTGAGAGTTTATTGCCACCAAATGAACAACCACCTAAATTTGTTCAACTATACTGAAAATGAAAACACTAGAATGAAAGGTCTAAGAAAAACAATTATTTCTTTATTTCTAAACATCAATTGCATTATACATACTTACTTCTACATTTTTTTTAGAAACAAAAACATTCTACCCGAGATCGTCCAAAAGTTGTCTGATATGATGTACACACATAATACACATGCCAAAAATTTCTAATGACGAAACAACGACTTAGTCAAACCAATGCCCACAATTTAAAACTCAGACTTATTTCAAATTGTTCTACTGATTTCAAATTGCAGTTCTTATTGCTGGTGACCTGGACACAATAAAGGAAATAGACATTATAACACAAATCAAAAGGGAAAAACTACAACGAAATGACGAGTTTCGTGCAAGCTATTTAATTTACCAATCCCATTGATATTTCCTTACGGAGAGTATGGTTATATAGCCAATGTCAAGAAGCAAAAACATTATTATCAGCCAGGAGATTATTCCAACAATTTTTAATTGATGGTTACACCATGCTTGAAGGAGAAAGATTGAAATGACTCGAGAAAATTAAATCAAGATAAGAGTGTCAAAATATAAAAACCTACCTGAAGAGGAAGGCCAAAATCAAAACATCAAGTTCAAGCGCATAAAAAGAGTGTCAAAATATAGAAATCTAACTGAAAAGAGAGGGCAAAGTCAAACATCAAGTTCAAACGCATAAAAAAGAGTGTCAAAATATAGAAATCTAACTGAAAAGAGAGGCCAAAGTCAAACATCAAATTCAAGCGCATATAAAAGAATCATATTACCATTAGAAGTCGAACATTTATGGATCAATTAGCATGAAATGGCTTACAAACCCACTTGCTGAATAATCTATGCACAAAATGCTTAATATTTATTGCAGAAAAGGGATGGGATCAGACAAAAACAAACACACACACACAAAAACAAACACATCCAATCTCTCATTGCTTCCTTATACTTCCTAGCTTCACCTTCATCATCTACTTAATATGACTTTCCTCCCACCGTTTTCAAAGCAATATTATGTGTCAAATCACCAAACCATTGTTTCACATCAACCAAAATCCCTCCTTTTTATTAGCAATCCTTTATTAATCACTGCTTTTTCTTGTATTTTTTAGTATCCAGATTTATCAGAAAATTGTTGGAGAGATTATTGATGAAACATTGATGAATAACACATTAACGTTCTATTCAAAGATTGGATAAAATACTTATGAAGCACAGACTCCGACACGTACACTCTGACATCGATAATGTTAAAATATATGACACCGACACTGTTATATATAAGAGAGTATTTAAACTTTATTTAACCATCTATGATTAAATAAGTTAAAAATATTCTAATCAATATCAATATCTTTAATAATACACGGTTAACAATTTTAAATTTGTGTGAGATTTGTCCAAAATATGTATAAAAGTGTGTTGAAGAAAAAAAAAACAAATTTTTGTTTAAAACACTTGTTTGAATTATCAAACATATGTGTTATGAGTAGGGGTGTGCAAAAAAAAAACGGTTCACAAGAACCAAATTTAAAAATATGGTGCACCGATTTCAAAAATCTATATTATTTGGTTTAAAAACTAGTCCAAATTCATTTTACTAAAACCATTAAAAACTGGTGTCCAGTTTTTAAAATCATGGTTAATCCATTTTTCTAACTCTGTCTTTTTTTTGTTTCATGGTCATAAATGACAATTAATGTAATGTATATGTAATATATATAGGGGTGTGCAAAATAACCAATAACCATAAAGCAAATTTCTATCCAAATTAATTCAAATTTTAAAATCCAGTCCAAATTTATATTTTAAATTTGGTGGCCCATTTATCAAATTAAAAAAAACCGGTATCCATTTGTTTCAAACCGGGTTGAGATTCGGTAACCATTTTTCAATAAGCTTCAAAAACAAAAGTAGAATAGTTTGGGAAAATCAAGATCAACACCCATAGTTTGCAATAAAATTGATTTGGTTTAAACTAGAATAAGTTTAAGGTAGATAGTTTGCAATAAGTTTAAAGTAGAATAAGTTTCACGATTAATTAATTTATATCAATTCAACGTACTTCTCAATTAATTGATTTAATTCACGATGAAAAGGAATTAGTCTAATTTCAGTTTTACATTGAGTAGGTTAAAGTTTAAGATATATGGAGTGTTGATTTAATTCAATGTAAAACTGAAATAAAATTGATTAATTGATTTTATATCAATTATTTGATAGTTTGTAATAAATTTAAAGTAGAATAAATTTCAGGTGGTTTATCAATTATTTGATAGTTTACAATAAAATTGATTTTTTTTAAAAATTAGTTTTAAAACTGATTTCTTTAAAGAAAATAAAAAACTAGTTTTAAGAGAAACCGGTTTAAAATTGATTTTTAAAAAAACTGTTTTTTTTTAAAAACCAGTTTGAAACCGAACCAATCCACTTGTAAACCGGTTTTAAAAAAATAAACTGGTTTTATATAAATGGTTTTAAGATCCAAATCAAACCATAAATGTGATTTAGTTTGGTTTGGTTTATAATCCATGCACACCCCTAGTTATGAGTGTCAATCATTGATTCGAAGAGTGTCGAAACAAAGAAAAAAATATTTTTTAGTGGACACTTATCTGACTTTTCTAACACTTCTTTAACTTTTTCGACACGTGTCGTACGAGTGTCATACAAATGTTTCGAACAGAGACGTGTGTCAGACACCGCGACATATCTATTCTTAGAGATGTCCGTGCTTCATAGAAAAATACATTAAAAAGAGAACCAAAAGAGTTTGTAGAAACATGAAGAAAACATGGCAACATTTTACCTGCAATAAGAACACAAGAGTATATGCAGCTGCAGCGAGAGAGCTTTTATCCAGATTAATAACACTATCCACCAAAGTAACAATATTATTGACAAACTTTGCATGCCTGATGCATTCTTTCTCGCTAGCAACTATATAACTTGTACAATGAGGACTTAATTGAAGAGCTCTGAAGGTTAAAGGCAAGTGTCCTACCAGAGCATCGTGCAATAGAAAACATAAAGCTAATAACATGGCAGCAGGAACTCATGATATAAATTGATGAAAAGAGATAAAATTTACCAAACAACATTGCAAAAGATAATAATTAAATCAAATAAAAGTGAGACCAACCACTATTCATATCAAACCAAGATAAGCAAGCAAGACTAGGAGAGACAGAACGTTCACAAGTACGAATACCAAGGTTCCCAACTCGTGGAGATGGCTCACAATTTAACATTGTTTCTATCGGTTGGCTTTTTGTGGCTACATTAATTAGTACCATTAAGCATAGAAACCTTTGAATGAACATATGAATATTTTCAAAGTTCTCACATACTACATAACACAAACACCTAACTTGGAAATTAGGCTTTTGAAACTTCAAAGTTCTAAAAAACAAATTTTGGCATGTTTATATCTTTACAGGAAAAAAAGACAGTAGTTCAATACTAATAGACATTCACAAACTCATAATACGAGAAGTTTGTATATCAAGTCAATATGTCATCAAGTACTTGCAATGGAATCACATAACATAACACCATTCAAAATGGGACTTTTGTAGGTAACAATCAACACTGATTTGGCTCATATAGAACAGAGGTTTAAAAAACAGAGAATTAGTTGGAAACAATCAAAAATCAGACTTTTGCAATAAGAGTTAATCAAAAGAAATATGACTACATAAACCATCTTAAAGAAGCACAAGGTGAAATTTCAACCTAATTTTGGCTTCGGCTAATAATTGAGGTTTCAAGAGAAATATGCAAATTAAAACAACCAAAACGAAAAAAAAAAAAAAAAACTGCTTTGTCATATACCAAAGCAAGATTACTTTTGTTTATTCGATCATGCCATCTTCCTTGCCTTCTTCTTCTCCTTATATTCATCACCATTTAGATTAAGATCATCCAGCTTCTCCTCCAAAGGTGGCTCTTCAGCACCTAGTGATATGCCGAGCACCTCATCAGTGATTTCTTCTATATCTTTTAAGTACAACAGATGCTCTGCACGTCTCTTGATCAGGTGTGTCACTCCATATCTCTTCTTGATTAAAATCACACCACCTTCTATCTGCTTCATCAATTCAATCTGACTATCACTACAATTAGCCTCCCGCAAGTCATAACCAAGAGCAAAATCACCCGTTTTCAAAAGATAACCCAGATGAGTCTTGACACTAAATCTAGTATCATTCTTTCCCAAATCATTCACGCGAGCAACCTCAACATTAGCTATATTGAATCTCTTACCATCAGCATTAACCTTTAACAAAACCTCCTTAACATCAAGCACAACATATTCCACTAACTCTCTCTTTCTATCCAAAACTGTTTTTTTTCCACTAACTCTCTCAGCATTCCATTGTTTAACATTAGGCAATAAAACATGTTGAACAATAATCTCATACGCACCTTGAGCTTGAGGATCACTCAAGCAACCTTCTACTGTGCCTCTAACCCATGGTGCATTCATCACCATAATGTTACTTTCATCTCCAATATTTCATCTGCAACCAAGAGTTAAAATTTTCCTAGCTTGCCAAAGACTTATCCAAACACAACTAGGATTATTACCCAAACTAGCTTCAAAGAAAGATGATCTAGGATAGTACCTTGATTTAAGAACTCTAGAGACAAGGGATTGAGGTTTTGTCAGTAAATGCCACCCCTGTTTAGCCATCATAGCCAAATTAAAAGCTATGAGGTCTCGAAATCCCAAACCTCCCATACTCTTTGGATAAGTCAACTTATCCCACGCCATCCATGTAAACCCGTATTGTTATTTCCGCCACTCTACCAGAAAGAATTAAGCATTTCTTCTATGTCGTTTACCACCCCATCAGGAATAATAAAGGTGCTTATAATGTAATTTAGGATAGACTGAAGAACTGATTTTATCATTACTTCTTTCCATGCTTTGGACAAAGATCTTCCCCGCCACGAATTAATTCTATTCAAAATTCTATCTTTTATAAAAGAAAAAGTAGCCTTGTTGCTTCTTTCTATCATAGACAAAAGGCCTAGATAAGTCCATGTACCCAAAACATGCCGGACTCCCATAATACGAGCAAGATCCTCCTGGAAAGATTTACTCATATTCCTGTTAAAAATACTTCAGACTTAGCCAAGTTAATCTCTTGTCTAGAAGCTTCAACATACGTATTAAGAATCTTCATAATATTCAACACCTCAATTAGGTTTGCTCTGCAAAAAAGAAAAAAATCGCCAGCAAAAAGAAGATGAGACACACTAGGTGTCCCTCTCCAGATTTGGACCCCATGAATGTTGCCTCGAGCCACAACACCTTTAATAAAAGTTGACAGACTTTCTGAGATAAAAATAAAGAGGTATGGGGACAGTGGGTGGTCCCCTTGTCGCAATCCTCTTCCTGGGTGAATAGGTTCAACACTATCCGTGTTTACAAGAACATAATAATTCGAGGACAAAACACACATCATTACCCATCAAATCCATGTTTCCGCAAAACCAAGTCTATGAAGCACCCCTCTCAAGAAACCCAAATCCACTATATCATACGTTTTACTAATATCAATCTTGAGAGCTAAATGGACTGTATTTTCTTTAGTCTATCGCTTAAGGGCATGAGTAACCTCGAAAGCAATCATGGCATTGTTTAGAATAGAACGATCCTCCACAAATGGTGATTGCTCCTCCGCTACACACTTATCCAAGCACATCTTCATTCTATTAGCAAGGAGTTTGGGAACAATTTTGTAAATCACGTTGCACAAAGAGATAGGTCGCAGGTCATTCATATTATTAGGACTGTCACACTTTGGAATAAGGCAGATATTCGTGTCATTAATAGACGGCAGCAGAAAACCTCTTTCTAACCAAAGCTTGACTTCTTCAAAAATATCATCTCCACATAACCTCTAGATTTAGGCCATCTGGGTCGGGAGACTTGTCGGGGTGCATATGCTTAAGAGCCTCATACAGTTCCTCCTTGGAAATAGGCGTTGTGATCCTCTCATTATCAACACTAGAAATCACATGCTAGATTAAATTAAGAACCGGTTTGAACATACCCGCCCTAGCTTCAAACAATTTGTCAAAGTAGGATTTAGAAATCCCGCACATGTCGACTTGATCTTTAATTTCTTCATCTGCTTCATTCTTAAGCATGGTCAGTTGGTGAAAGTTTTGACGTTAAGTCTTCGACAAGTGGGAAAATTTTGTGTTGAGATCATTGTCGCGCAACCAGTGCATTTTCTCTCTTTGTCTCAAGAATGTATCCTCTCTAATGAGGAATTTGTTGTAATCTTGATATACTTCAGCGAAGCGAGAAACAACTGTAGGATCTGTACTCTTTTGATATGTTTCTACCACCATGTTCTTCATATTTCTCACACTATTCCATCTTACCATTTCATTCACACAAGAATCCATACGCTGCATAACTTCAAAACTGTCATTAACCTTCCAACCTTTTTGAACGACTTCCCCCAGCCCCTCCTCCTTCAACCGATAGTTCTCAAACTTGAAACTTCGCTGTTTACGCCTATTAAGATTAGAATCACAACACAGAAGAATCAGACTATGGTTTGAATGAGTGGCGACCAGGTTTACTAGCTTAACATCTATGGTCAAAAACGTAAATAAATAGTGGAATTGCTCCTCTTGAATTAGTTGTATTTATAGTTAAACTTAACCGTGTTGACTTAACACAATTAGTTACATGAATAATATTTAGTTAGATTAAGTAGAGTTACTTTTATATTATAATATCTTCCCCTCAAATACAGGGTCATCTTTGTATAAGAGTGAACTTGTCTATAAGCTGAAGAAATTTAAAGTGGAGACATAAATTTAGTAAAAAAATCTACAAACTGATCAAAGGAAGGAACATGTTGAACTATTAGAGTCTTGCTAAACATATGTTCCCTGTGGAAGCAACTATTTCATGTGATTGGTATTTGCATGAAGGACTAGTTTGTGAGACAAAGCAACTATGCTTATATTGTCACAAAAGAGCACATGTATTGTAAATGAAACCCTTAATTCAATGAGAAATGACTGGATCCATAAGATTTTAGAAGCTGAGTTAGATAAGCTCATATACTCAGCTTCAATGCTGAATCTGATTTTCACATTGTGAATTAAAATATCACTACACCCAATTCCTTGATGTGTATCTCACTAATTTATACGATAATTCTCTAATTTCTTAGGTCAATTCAAAGCTAAATTAGGTGTTCTAAGCACGTTTATTCATAAGAAACAACTTTTTATTACCTATCTCTAGTTGATTATAAAGTTGAACAAATTTCCTAATTCTGATGATTAGACTAACAGTCATAAATTTTTTATTATCTAGATCGATTTGTAAGCTCGTAAGAGACAAAAGAACATTAAATACGAGAACGATTTAAATAAAATAATAACATTAAAAATACTCAACAAATTTTAAATATGTTCCAACAGAGTAAAAATAAAGTTCATCTAAAAAAGACCTAATATAAAAAAATTTAGCCACTCATTAATAAATTAACAAATATCACGAGTGAAGAAACATTCATAATCAAAATATATGGAAGAATTGGTTTCCAATTACTCCAATGTGCTTTAAAATCACCACTTAAAAGTCTTTAGTCGTCACTTTTTTCTAAAAATTTATAAGTCTTTAAAAAGTATCCAAACAAACCTTTAAATAGTAAAAACTTATTTAGCCAAAAAGCACCCAATCACACCGTGACAAGTCAGTATTGCATTATGATCCAAGCCTCACGGGATGAATCGCGAACAGAATAATTCCATAAACGAAATTCAAATTTTTTTTCATATCTTTTTCTTCATATTTTTCACTTAATTAAACTTTTTAATCTTTTTTCTTCATATTTTTCACTTAAGTCAACTTTTTTTCTTCATATTTTTCACTAAGTTCTTGCTTCTTCTTTGTCTTGACTTTTTGCTCAATTCTTCACACTTTTACATGGCTTTTGGCCATTTTTCTTCCGAGTTCACATGAATTTTTTCATGAAAATCACGTAATAGAAAATTTCATCAAGTCACATAGGTGGTAATTCCCGCGTTTTTAATCAATTCAAGTACTAGTGTACCACCTGGCGATAATTATTTACCTTTTCTTGTTAATCTAAGTACCGATGTAGCGTCTAGAGACAATTATTTTCCTTTTCTTGTCAATCTAAGTATCATCGTATCGCCTGAAGACGATTATTTACCTTTATATCAATATTAGAACCAGTGTACTGCATAGTGATGATGGTTTATCTTTCTTGTCGATCCAAGTACCAGCGTTCTTCCTGGAGAGGATTATTTTCATTTTTGTCGATTAATGCACTAGCATGAAATATAGAGATGGTCATTTGTATTCATTCTTGGGCAAAGTGAAGTGATACAATACATGTTAGAAAGAAAGAGAAAAGGAATATGCTTACCATATGGTGACCTGTCACAAAATTCTTGGAACACACCGACTTCAACCTTGAGAAAAAAGATTTCTAAATTTATCTCTTTATTTCTCTCTTTCTCTCTATATTGTTTTTTTTTTTTTCATTTTTCTCACATATTTTTAATTATAACGCTTTGTAAAAAAAGATATTCTGTTTAGTGAGGAAGTTGTTATAGAAAGGGGTATTATTGTAAATTTCTCGAGAGTTCTTTTTCCACTTGGATGAATTTTATTTCTTAGGAAGTGTTTGTTTAGGTTTGGAGTTAAACATATTAAAAACTATTTTGGGGGGATTTAGTGTTAAGTCTTCGTTTGTTTCGTGAGTACAGCCACATAAGAATAAGCTCTCCATTTTTGTTCATGAAGAAAACCAAAGAAAAATATTCACAATGGTTTGAGATTATCCCGGTATAAAATCCATTTCGGTTTCTGAGTTCAGCCCGTATAAAAGCTTAATATGTTCAAGATCAGCATAGTAAAAATCTTGATTCGGTTTGTGCCTAACTCGTGTAAAACCTCGAATCGATTAAGAGGATATCTAATTCAAAACTCCACATTGGTTCAAGATAAGTCTGTACAAAATCTCTGTTTAGCTTAGAGACTAACCACTCGAAGCTTTGTTTGTTGTATGGCATGAAGATTATCCGCTTATTTCCACTGTTCGTTGATTGGTCATAAGTAAACCTGAAACTTTACTTTTCCTTATATAAGAGGTTTGTGGGCCTAACCTTCTAAAAGGCTCAAGCATTATTGGATACTCTTAAGATCAATTCTATGGGGAGAGGAGTAGGTCACTTTCTTAGACCAAAACTCTATAAATCATTGTTGTTATCTTTCCTTCCTTAATTTTTTACTTTCTGCATATTTTCTTTATCTTGAATTTTCACTACATATTCAAACATATTCTTAGAAAATGTTTTAAACTCTTATTTAGAAAATAATTTTATTTTATACCAAGGTTTTTCAAACTCCCACAATTCACCCCCCTCTTGTGCATGGAGTCACATGTTCAATTTTTTTTGTTCTATAACACTAAAAAGGTAAGGAATGGAGACTGGGTGAACTTAGGCGCCCTGGAAGGGTTCTTTTCACCTCTTATTAAAACAACTACAAGAATTAGAACTATATGTTTGTGAGAGTACAAGAAAGAGATAATTGTTCCATGGTGATGTTTGAGAAGACGGATGAAAATTGATTTCTCATGTACTAGACGAATAACCATATGCTAATAAATGGCTTCAAACATGACATCTTGAGCGAGACTGAGATGGATGTTCTTAAGGTTATGGAGAAGTTTTGTATTATGAGCTCCAAAAAATTGTGTAGCACGACCAAGTAAATGATAATGAGAATAAGATTGATGATTATTAGTGTATGAAACACTCCATTGATAATATGAAAGAGTCGCATATGAAGGAAGATGAAGCTGCCAAAAAGCTTTGCGAGGAGCTAAGTCGAGCTTGAAATGCTAAAGGAATCCACTGAGAAAGAAACTCTTCTAGAAAAAGGATGGAGGAAAATTTGGCCGTTGAGAAAGGATAGATGATTGATGCTCCTGATAAGACTTTTAAGAAAGCCAAGGTGTAAGTATCTCACCTCTACCCTAACTTGGATCTGGGCGAGCTTGACTTGTTCAAAGTCCTCAAGGATGACTAACTGGTCGATACAGATAATGATCCCAAGTTATAAGTGACTCTCTCTCCATATGAGGAAAATATTCCATTTGAGTATAACGCTAATGCTTACGGGGATGGGTACCACTATGTGCAACCCTTAAGTTATTTTTATGATTTTGTATTGCATTTGCATTGTCACCTTGTTAGAGGTTTTTTTTAATGATAAGGAGAACGCCTTCGAGCCATATGTTTATTAATTTTGTATTATCTATGTTCTTTTATTTATGTGTTCTTTAAGTTGAACTCAAATCCTCCTCAAGATAGTAACTTAGTAAGGCGGCCATGACTCTTATCACGATCAAGCGTATTAGCCTATAAACAGTCTATGATCAGGATCAAGCATAATAGTTTAATAAAACTAAAAAGATTTCTTATTAGAATCCAGCAAAATAGCCTAACAAAGTGACAAGGATTTTTTTATTAGAATCCAACAAAATAGGAAAATAAGACGCTAAGGGCTCCTTATCAGAATCCATCAAAATAGTGTAAAGAGACGACAAGAATTCCTTATAAGGATTCAACAAAATAGCTTAATGAGATGGCAAGGATTCTTATCAGAATCCAACAAAATATGCAACATGTAAAGAATTTATAAGACCACTAAGTTTATAAAATAGGATGCCTTATTAAAAACGCATTGTCGTACCTCGAAAAATGAGAACATGACTTCGTGAAGCACAATTGCACGCATGCAGGATGGACTAAACTGAGTCGCCGCCGAACTTTATTTATCCCCGTAGAGGAAAAGGAAAAATATCGATAAAACTCCTACAAGAAAGATAAGGATATGGTCATTGCAAACAATATCAAGGTTTGAGAGTCGGTTACACAAGGAGAAGGTATTAGCATCACTCACGTTCGTTGTACTTAACGGGAACCATTTAGTTAGCTTTCGAATAAATTTTAGCTTATGTTAGTTTGCAATCTTCTACTTATTGAGGGAGAAAAAGATCGAAAAGAGAAATATTTTTTAGATTTTTTTTATGTTAAGGACTTAAAAAATAGATTTTTTATTAGGGGGTCTGACAAGATTTCACAATCTTACTCCTACGTATCTCCAGGTGCAATAGAGAATTCAAGTCATACGTAGTTTTGGATATAAAATGCTTGTTTGTTAGTCGATTTTAGAGAAAACTATCTTATATTAGTCGACGAAAAAATTGTTTTATCTAAAACAGGTGAGGAGCAGACATTTGCATCACATTGAATGGATTTCAAAGTATCAATATTCACGGGTAAACGTCACTCATCTCAACTCAACGATTGTGGATGAAGCATTGCTTTGCATCATCTTAAGAAAAAATGTCTTTCGTTTATGAAAAGGTTTTTGAAATTGCACGACGAAGAGAAAAAAACTGGTTGGATGTATTTTATAAGTGAAGGATGAACTTTTGATGAGAATGAGACCTAAGCCTCAAAATCAATCATTCAGGGTTCCACCAGAATGGTAGTTCCTACTGTCCTTTTTCATTCAAGGTTTTTAAGAATATTGTATGATGAACAACAAACACTTGATAAGAACAAGACATGTGTTTCAAAATCATTTGTTCAAAGAGTTACGTCAAAATGTTAGATCCCAACAACCCTTATTTTGTTCAAGTTAATTTAAGTGTTTTAAGAACGAAAGAAAAGAATGAACGATTAACCCAAAACGCGTGGCTCGGGACCGGTCATTCTAGGATTTCCACCGAAATGCTATATTTCAATGATCCTCTTCTTTCGTGTGTATTTTTTTAATAAAAAAGTTTTAATCATGTTTGACTTAGAAAATGGTTTGATTTGTATAGATTGATTTGAGAAATGGTTTGAAATAAAATCAAAAATGATTTTAAAAATAGTTTGCGTTGGTGAGATTTGAAGACTAACTTGATATTGATCAAGAGCTCATTGTAAGAAGGGCCAAGTGTAAGCCACGAGACTGAAAACCAGTCAAACTTAGCTCTAAATTAACTTATAGTGGATTCATGTAAGAATCACTCTATAAGAAGTCGAACAATAAAATTTATGCGTTTGAGCAACTTTGATATCTAAATGAAACTTTAACTCTGAAACAATAACGCAATGAAAGATGGCAACAACCGAAATATTTTATTAACACAATAGTATTGCAAAATTATTACATCAATATCATTAAAATCGAAATGAAAACAAAAAAACTTATCACAATTAACATAAAAGGAAAGACACCATGGGAGCGTCAATATTTATATGGGCTTAATTCAAATATCATAATTTGGCCCAAATGTAAACAAAAGTTTGACTTAAAATGATAAAAAAAATAATAACAAACAATAAAACAATCCTTACTAGTTATAATATACAACCAATATTAAAACTAAACTGAGAGATCTTACTAATTAAAATAAAGAAATGATATCTTTACACCATTATGTTACATTTACACCGTATACAATACATTTTTAATTTTTTTTTATTATTAAATTCTCTCTCCTGTTTTCAAATGAATATATATATATATATATATATATATATATATATATATATATATATATATATATATATATATATATATATATATATATATATATATATATATATATATATATATATATATATATATATATATATATATATATATATATATATATATATATATATATATATATATATATATATATATATATAATACATATTTTATATTTGAATGAAAATATATTAATACTTACATCTACATAAATATATTTGAAATATTATAGTAATAAATATTTTTTTTAAATTATAAATATATTAATACTTCATAACTTCATTAACCAACTATTTATATTGTATTAACCAACTTTATTGACTATTAAACATTATTTTAATATCTGGACATTTATTAACCAACTTGATAACTTCGTTAACTAATATTTTACATTGTGTTAACCAAGTTTGTTTTACTGATAAAAATTATTTTTAATATCTGGATCTTTGTTAACCAACTCCATCACTATATTAACCAATTTTTTATATTTCATTAATTAACTTTGATTTACTATTAAAAATTACTGTTCATATACTGTTTGCAAATACTATTCATGAGTACTGTTCATATGACACTGTTTATGTACGGTTTCACTGTTAACGGCACTGTTCACTGTATTTGTGAACAGTGTAGGTGTATGAAGGGGTGTAAAGATAGCATTGCTGTTAAAATAAACAACCAATATTAAAAACAAAGTGAGAGAGGATCTTTAATACCAATACACGACAGTACAAACTAAAGTCGCGCTTCAGCAAAATAAAAAACCATGAACCGAGTTACTGTTCATCGTCTCTCATGAGTCATGACTAACACCAATGTAAGTTCAACTACACACATTCAAACATCAACCACAAATGAATTGCCCGACTCGTTTATAAAAATACAATAATAGCACAAACAAAACAGAAGGTAATATGAAAAGCAATAACTTATCCGAACATAAACTTTACCAAGAGTTATGATCAGCGGCTAGACGAAGTTGAATTTGTAAGCTCGAAACTGAGATATAACATCGCTAGCAGGTATTTATCGTGACAAAGTTTGTGTTCGTGTGCTCATGGTGGTCGGAGTGAATCTACTTTCGTGGAAATTTGTCGTCACCGGCAAAAAGAGCTCTTGGTTCGTTAGTGGTTTTTAGGCTACAATGGTTGTTGTTGTTGAGAAAACAGAGTTGTGTTATGTAAATGGAGGGGATGTTGTGCTATGGTAACCGACGGTTTGTGATGCGGATTAAGAAAGAGCTATGGTAGTGTCGTTTTTATCTTAGTGGAAGAAGAAGAAATGTGTAGTTGCGAGGATGACATAAAAAAACTTGAATTAGCCAAGTGACTATGCCGGGTCTTTTTCACTTAGCAAAAAGATACACTTGCGAAGTGTTTTTCACCTCGCAACATAGTTTTATATTTTTTTTAAATAAATAAAAAATAAGTTTTTCTTTCTCGAAACAGATGGAGAGAAATTTGAAAATTTTAAAAAGAGAGTTGCAAAGTGAAAAACACCCTGCAATTTGGTTTTAAAACATTTGGAGGAAAATTAAATGTTGCAATTATTAATGGTCAGGGTGGCAGGTGACTAGTTTAACTCTTTTTCTGACACAAGAGTTGCTAGGTGAATGGCACTTCGCAAGGTAAAGGAATCACCTGCGTTGTTAGGTGAAAAGCACATCCCAAACCCCAACTGTCACATCATTTATACTTTGCAGCAGAGCAGGTGAAAGTTATGGATACTTTTTGACCGTTTTTGAATTTTTTCTGACACAAAGTTGCGAGGTGAATGTTACTTCGCAAGCTCCAACGATAAAATAGTTTGCGGGATATTTTTCACCTCACAAACTCCTTATAAATACAAAGCACTCCATATTAAATCTCCATCTCTCACTCTTCTTCTTTCTTTTTCCAAACGTTCTCTTCTTCTTTCCCAACTTGTCTCACATTATTCTTTCCAAACTCCTCCAAATCTCTTCCATCTCATTCTTTTTTTATTTTGCTGGATTCAGATTTGCATCAAGATATTTATCAAATCTATTTTTTAAGGTACATATATTATTTATTATTACACAATGGGTTGTATGAGCTGACTTGATTTTTTTAAAAAAAAAGTTTTTATGATAAAAATAATATAGTTAGGTTTGTGTAGTATATTTTAGAAATTTGTTGATGAAATTTATTGTTGAAAATTGTTGATAGTTAGATTTGTGTAGTATATTTTAGTGATAGTTTTTATGGTATATGTAAATTTCAATATTTTTTCGTTTTTTCATAAGTAAATAATAGTATTGATTTTGGTTTATTATTTGTGTAAATATAGATTTTAGAAATATTATAGATTTTGTAAATATTATATTTTTAAAAACAGAATATTATTATTAATATTATATTTTTTAAAACAGAATAATATTATTTTTAAAAATATTTACATTATAATAATATTTTAAAAAATAGAAAAACCTTTTTTAAAAAAAAACAGAATTTTATTATATTAAAAATATTTATATTAATATTATATTTTTAAAAAAACAGAATGTTATTAGGTGTGATTTTAAATATTTTTAATTGTTTATGAATTTAATATTTTTAATTAATTTCTAAATTAAAATTATTTATTATATTTATATTATTATAAATATTAAAATTAATATTTAAAATAATATAAATATATCATTTTTTTATTATATTATTTATAGTTTGCGTGGTATATTTCATTTGGCAAATTCAAAATTTTTTGTCAAGTGAAATTCACTAAGCAAACTTTTGAATATTCAAAATTTGCCCGGTGAAATTCACCTCGCAAGTTTCTTCCTTTTTTCTTTGCTTCGCTGCTGCTCTGCTCTGCGCGTTGGATGCTGTGATGTTTGGGAAACGAGTTGCGAGGTGAAATACACCTGACTAACTTGCGACGTGATTTTCTCCTTGCAACTTTTTAACGTTTTTGCGGGGTATTTTATACACCTCGCAAAAGTAACGTTGCAGAGGGTGATATATGCATTTGCGAGGTGAATTTCACCGGACTAATTTCATCTGACTTATCCAAATGTTTTCAACCTTTATTTCCTTGCATACTGAGAGAGAAACATGAAGTGTAGTATGTTGGTATGTCTCTTGTTTCTACATGAAAGAGTGAGTATTTGTAAGGTTTTTGAAAATAAAGAGTAAGCTTTGATTTAGGTTGTTTGAGGGAGGTTCAAGGTGGCACGCGGTGGAGGTAAGGGGTTGTGTATGTTAACAGTAGGAAGGAGATATGTGGTACGTGGAGTAATGTTTATACCGTTATATTGGTTAGTGATGCCGACCAGAGTTTTGGATTGTGAGGTGGTCTTCGAAAGAGGTTGTATGAGATGGTTTCACATGAAGAGGGAACAAAGGCGGAAAAAGTTGCAGTTGGCGGGTAGAAAGGAGGAGCAAGGTTGAGTTTAACTGAAAACGACAGATGGTTTTTTTTGGGAGTATGGGATGATTTTTGTTGTTTATGGTTGTTTAATGGAGGTTAAAAAAAGATGCGTTAAGAGTGAAGCTTGGAGCTTTAAGAGAATGGGGGTAGTGTTTAAAATTGAATATGTGTGTAGCTTGGGGCATGATTTATAAAGTGTGGTGACATAAATGTTGTGGAAGGAGGCGTTGATATTTATGCGGAGAGAAAAAATGAAGGCTGAGTTATGGTCAATGAGAAACACAATGGTGAAGATGAATTTCACCTGGAAAAAAAGAAGAGAGGAGAGAGTTCTTTTTTTGTCTTATTTTGAGTGAAGGGTTTTTTTTGCTCTTTTGCTATGTGGTGACTATTTATTGTTTTTTTTTGCAATAATCATATCAAAGAGGGAGATGGTTCCTCTTTTTCAATTCATGAGAGAGAAGGATTTCATCCCATTGTCCCTTATTGGAGGCTTTTTTTAATTTATTACTCCCTTCTTTTTAAAATGACAGTCGTTTAAGGTTTTTGCACATAGATTAAAGAATGCAATAATATTGTTGTTCTGGCCTGGGCCTCGGCCTCACCACGCGGCCCAGCCCAATGATGCACGATAAAGGCCCAATCTGGTTTAAGCAGGTTGGTCGAGCATGTGACTCCTCGATGGGCAGGGCATGCTCCCGTCGAGCAGAACAACGTGCCTCAAGATGTTCTCTGCGCGCTACCCTCTGCGGGGATGCGCTGCCAACCACTGTCCCTCGTCGAGAAGAACAGCGCTCCGCGGGCAGAATCCCCATGCCAACGAGCAGGACAACATGTTTCCCCCACGCCCTCGTGTGCTCCCCTCCGCGGGGAGAACAACACACCTTCGGAGAACCTCACGAGCTCCCCTCCGCGGGGAGATCAACGTGCCATTCGCACGTTCTCCACGTGCTCCCCTCCGCGGGGACACGTCACCGACCAACTGCCCACCTCCGAAAGAGCAGGTCAAACCCACTTTCCGGAGATCACGGGACAGTTGGACTAGGGCAAAGACCACATCCTGGTATTCACTATGCCACGTAAGCCCTAGCAGTCACCTGGGTTAGGCCTGGAAATCCAGCCTAACACAAGTGACCGTTGGCCCAACGCTGGGGTCTCTCTTTAAATACCCTCTTTCACAAGAGGGTCAGGTAATTCACTTCTTACCCCTTTTCTGTACTTGTGATCACTCTGCCCATATACTTACTTTGGCATCGGAGTGCCTTGCAGGTACACCCCCTCCTCCTCCTCATCACCGGTGAACAGGCAGCAGCCCAACAAAGTGTGGCCAACTAGTAATCCCTTTCTGATCAGGTCAGATCAATTGTCATAAGATAGTATACTCTTACTAAATTAATCTTATTAATGCGTTGAAGATAGTGTACAAAGTGATAATTATATGACACAAAGGAAAAAAATAACAATTATTACTCCATTGAATAGTGAGAATGAAATTTATTTTGAAACAAAAATTTTCTCCTAAAACGACAGTCATTTTGAAACGAAAGGAGTATTATGTGTCTGGGCTTTAGAAACTTTTAAGGAGAAAGATTTTGTTGGCCAAAAAATGGAAACATGTATTTTGTGAGTCGGTTTTCAGAGCATTCAAACGCGTGGGAGTCTCAGTGACCCGAATTCCAGCAAAATCAAAACCAACTTTTTCACAGGTGGCCCTTGTTGGCTGGTAACCAGTTTTCTCTTTTTAATTAATTCTTTCTATTTTTAATTCGTTTATTTTCTTGATTTTTGATTGGACGATAAGTAAATATATGGATAGTGATATGTGAACCATTGATAAATCAAATCTAATGGCTAAAGATCAACACAAAAAAATACATTTGCCAATTAATTTAAAATGCCTAGAATGCCATTTTAAAAAACTTTATGAATTTAAAATGAAATTAAATGCATTAAATCAAATAAAACTCACATCTTTTAAAAAAACATGATTAAATTAAAATGGAAGCATGATTAATTCTACTTAATTTAACTTAATATTTTGACAAAAGAATAAAAATAAAATGATTTAATACGAATAAAAATCGGGTGCAAAAGTTCCAAAAAAATTAAACAGAATGCACTAAAATGTTATATGCGAAATACACTTCTCGGTAACATACAAATTTTGAAATAAAAATTGATTAGTTAAAAGACTCAGACTAATCAAAATGCGACTGAAAAAGTGATCAAAAAATTAAAACGAGCACATCAAGTTAAACTACGCGAACCGTAGATTAATATAATTGACGTCCGGAAGCTCGATTTTGAAATTTTTCTTCTGCTAATTTTACGCACAATTGAGAATCAGTTTGACCGGTCTGTTTACAAACCCAAAAACTTATTCTGGTTGACATTTTAGACATTATGCGAGATGAAATGCATGATATTCTATGCAAATGATGCGAATGACATGATGAATGTACTGATTCAATGATTCAGGGTTAAATTGAGGTATGATAGTTGCCCCTATTTAAGTATCTTCTGTAACACCCTGTTTTATTTTAATTAATTGAATTATCAGATGTTGTGTATACGTGTGTGATCATGCATGTTTCGTTGTGTTTGGGGTACCATTGGTGTGAGGTAGTAACTTTAGGATTAGACATTGAGAAAATGGTTGGGTGTGTGTGACCAATTGAATAGAGATGGGTGGTGTGGTTAGTAACTAAGTAGTAATATTAGTAAGTAATTATTTATTTGGATAATAATAGGTGATTATTATTTAAATTAGATAATTAGTATTATTACTATTACTTGTTATTATTTATTTGGGAAATAATAATAATAATAATAATAATAATAATAATAATAATAATAATAATAATAATAATAATAATAATAATAATAATAATAATAATAATAATAATGAGATTATAATAAGAAAAAAATAGATATTAAATGAAAAAGGAGATTGAGGGCATGTTGGTAATATTGTGAGGAATGATGAGGACATAAGAGGCAAATCATAGAAAGGGTCCTAGGGTTAAACAAGTAAATGAGGGAAGTAGAGTTCATTCTATACGATCGCGATTTTTGAAAAAAATAGAAGAAAGGCTAGAGTTAAAGAGGAAGAAGGATCCACCATTTGTGAAAGTTTAGAAAACTCAATTTCGAGGTAAGGTTGGGGTTCTGATTCTATAAAGGTTAACATGTTGAACAGTGGGTAAAAGTTAGGTTTTGTCTTATGGGTAAAATGTTTTTCTATGTGGTGATTACTATGAATACTTGATCAATGATAAAATTGTTATTTGATTGTGTGATAAATGATGTTTTCTAACTGATATATGGTGAGTTACATACATGTATGTGTGTAGAAATTTTGTTTTGAAAATTGTTGAAAATTCCTCCATTGTTGAGTTTTGGAGTTTCAAGTCGGAATAATGAAATTATGATGAATTGTTGTTCATCTACGAGTAAAAAAATGCATAACAGAGATTTAAGATGTTAATTTGGTATAAAATCGGGTCTATGATGATAGGGGTTAGTGGTATAGGCTTTGGTGTGAAATTCTAGGGTGAAAGTGCTTTTAAAAAAGTGATTTTTGGGGTTCAGAACAATATGAGTCGGCTCATAGGTACCCCCCAGGGTCGACTCATAGCCACCCGAATGCAAAATTATGGAAATTTTAACAGTATGTACCGACTCATAGCTCTGTGTGTCGACCTTTGAGTCGACTCATAGGTAGAAAACGCCAGAAACAGTTTCGGTCATAACTTTTTAACCGTTAATCCAAATGACGAACCGTTCGAAGCATTGGAAAGCTAGTGAGTCGAACTTTAACATGATATAATTATATGAATAATTTTCCTAATATTTTTTATGTCTAATATCTTGAATAATATAATTTTTGCTTGTTGTGTACCTTAAGAAGTCGCGGGGGTAAGTGACGAACCTTGAGTGTTGTTGCAAAGATGTTTAATGATGTTGTTGTGATGTTAATGATAGTAATATGAAGATGTTTTGATGATGTTGTTGTTATGTTTTAATGATTTTGTTGTGATTTTTGATGATGTTGTTGTGATGTTAATGATGGTAATATGAAGATACTTTAATGATGTTGTTGGTGTAATATGAGCATATTTAATATTGTTGTTGTGAATGAAAAAAAGTGCATGTATATGTCCATATTGTTTGAAATATAATTTGATTATTGTTGGTCAAATTGAGCAGTGTATAATAACCATGGTGGTGGGTTATTGTGCACGATAATGTTATCGTTGCCGTATGCATAAATAGCCGCACTGCATACCTTTGTGAACATTAGTAGTGACATTTTATTGTTTGATGTGAATGAAGTTTATGTTATGATGCGGTGTGGTATAAAACATTATTTCAAATATGATATTGTTGAGTTATGGTGATTGCATAAAAAGATATATACATGTTGCATGAACTACATGCTATGTTTGTTGGCCAATTTGGGCGGTGTACAATAACCATGGTGGTGGGTTATTGTACACGATTATGTTGGTGTTGTTGTATGCATAAATACTTGCATTACATACATTTGTGGACAGATGGTCCTTTGTTGGTGAGTCTAAAATCATATCGTGTGGATTGGGGTTGTAGCTAATTCAGAGGTGACGGATCAGTGAATGGTTCTGATCCTAGGAGGTGGGGATCAAAACGGTGAACCTGAGTATTCACGAAATTTGGTAGCACATGCATATGCATTGAGTCGGGTGTAAGTCTTATTGAATTATATGTCATCTATGTTGCTAAGTTGTTAAATACGTAGTGATAGGTGATTAATTGTTTTGTATCGTGTGGCTACTATTTGTTTGGTGAATAATTAGTGATGCTATCGTTGGATGATTGATGTGAGATGTTAGTTGAATTGTTGTTATGCTAACTTAATGCATGTTGTTTAACATGGTTTCCTTTATATTATCATGATAACTCACCTCTTCTGTTTGAATATTGCCTCCACGTGGGTAATGTGCAGATAATTCGCAGTAGGAGCTCAGATGTGAGTGGAAGATGAAGTCTTCTATTTATTCTTTTAGTTTGGCATCTACTCTGATATATAACACTGGGGTTATGGAACGTTGCGTGCTTTTTTATCGTTGGTGATTGATTAACATGTTTTATTTCTTATAATTGTTGTTTCTTTATGACACTATTATTTAAGTTATGCCTCGAGTTGTTAACTGGAATGATTAAATGTCATTTCCGCTGCTATATGAATTAACCTTCAATTATGTTTTGCTAATCATGTTATTATAAATAATTTAAAAAAAACATATGTTACGTATCTGATTGAATGAGTAAGTGATTGTTTGAAAGTGTGACATTCCTAAATATAATTTTTTGGATAATTACTCTGATTTTATTTATATTATGCGGGGATCATTTAGGGTGTTACATCTTCAACCAGAGAAATATTAAGAATGTTACTCTTTATATGATTGCGGTAAGAGATAGTTAAATACTTTAAAAGACCTGATTTTTTCCCCTGAATGCAGATGAAATGATATGATATGTTATGAATGCGTGAAAGACTCTTTATTTGTTTTGGTTTGTTGGGGATATGAGGTGAGATGAAATGAACCCTAACATGATTTTTTTATGATGGACGATAGGTTGACCTATGGGGAATGATGAAAATATGGTATTGGTGGTGATCCACAAGAAATGACAAAGACAATGAGGGTAAAGACTCACTAGGGATAATAAATTGTTGGGGAAAATAATGATAGAATGCCAGACGGAGCTAGAATTTAAAAATGATAGAATGCTAGATGGAGTTGGACTTTAAAACGACAGAATGATAGACGACACTAGACTTTAAGAATGACAAAATGCCTGACGGCACTGGACTTTAAAAAATGAAACGTCAGACGATGTCAAACTTTACCGTAGGCTTTAGTAAAATATTTTCCAGCTTCAAATAGAGTTTTCCAGATGATACTAGACTTGACGACAAACATCAGTAAAATATATACCGACTTCAAATAGAGTTTTCCAGGTGACACTAGACTTGACTGCAGACATTAGTAAAATCATTACCGACTTCAAACAGAGTTTGTCAGATAACACTGGACTTGACTGCAGGCATCATTAAAATAATTATCGACTTCAAACATAATTTTCCAAATAACACTGGACTTGACTGCTGGCATCATTAAAATAATTATTGACTTCAAATGGAGCTTTCCAGATGACACTAGACTTGACCACGAGCATCAGTAAAATATTTACTAGCTTCAACGAATTTTGTAATTGCAAAAATTGAATCAAGGTTTAAGAGCGCCAAATAAAAGTTGGACTTAAGGATGAACTTCCAGACGAGAACTGAACTTGAAGGGCAGATTTCGAGACGAGAACTGATGTTTTATCTTTTTGTTTTTGTTTGTCAAACGAAGGATGACTTTCAGATAGTCTACCAGATGAATGGTTTCTTTCTGATTTATTGTCAGACAAGAACTGACCTCAAAATGGGCTACCATACAGGAACTGGTTTTGGAAAGAACACTAACTACCAGATGAGGCTGGAGTTAGAAAAAGGCTACCAGACGGGAACTGGTTTTACAAAAGGCCACCAGACGGGAACTGGTTTTTTTTAAAAAAGCTACCATACGAGAATTGATTTAAAAAACTAATTGTCATACAAGAACTGACTTTCAAATGGTCTACCAGAAGAGACTCGTTTTTATGTTTGATTTTTTTCATGCTCTGGGTATATGCTCGATGAATGAGATGATGTGAATGGTTTAATGCTAGAGCGAAGTGACATGACTAATGCACAAGAATGATTTATTCAATGAATTTAAGTTTTCCAAAAATGCCCTTATGGTGAGTAATGGATAGAAGATTCTTTTTGCAGTAAAGCTTCTTTGTCAAAAGGAAAAGGGTTATAGGATAGGATGATATCATGATTTCCCGACACTCGTCTCGAACTCAGCTGTTGTTGATGCACGACAGAGTTTGCCTGAGCAACTTGAAGGCTTGGAGAGGACTTGCCCATAGGGCCCATCTTGCCCCGATCTTTGTGTTTTTGAAGATGTTATCTTAAAAGGAGTTGGGAAGCAACTTGATCAAACCTTGAGTTAGCTTGTCCCAAGTGTTGGAATATTTGTAGTTTTTTGCCCCTTGACAGGCCAATTATTGGACTAGGAGACTTCTGATTGACTGATTTTTAGAGATTTGGAATCACAAAGCTCTTTATAGTATCCCGCTCTAGTCTAAATCTTGAAGATTTTCTTCTTGATTAACGAGCCCTTGGGGTGATTAGCTCAGGTTGACTGATATTGGGACTGATTTTCCCCTGATTGGACTTCTTTCACATGATCGAGTTCTTCAACTGTATGTGCATTGTTGGGATTCCCTTGATGCTAAGTGCTGACTTGCAATTAAAGTAGTTCATTAAAAAATGGTAATTTTAATGCAATGCAAATGCAAAAATCTGAAATCAAAATTTATTGATCATTTTGGTAGAATACATTGAACGGGTAAATGAACAAAAGACAATGTTGATCTAGCCATTCATAGTGTGGAAGATAAAGTGATCAATACAAAATGATCAGCAAAGATCGTTGGGAGTCTGATTTACGCGACCTTGTTGGAGTATGCTTTCAGAATAAACTCTGCCTCAATCAGGTCTTTTAAGGGTTGTAACGTGACATTGTTCACAGTTTTTGAAACAAAAGGATATGAGGCTCAAAAATTAATTTTAACTCAACCCTTCTTCTTGATGAAATCCAGTCCTATGTCTAGTTAAATTGACATACGCATCCAAATCTTATAAGAGTTTGACAATGTGATGGTAAAGATGAGGATTCAATATGAGATTTTCTTGAAATGGAAGTCACCATATTTTATTTTTGTTGAGGATTTTAATGACCTCTTTTGATTGATTTTTATTCATTATTTTGCTTGAACTACTTCTTTGAAGCTCTTAGTCCACTGGGATGCCCTGGTTTTTGCTTAAGTCGTCTTTTGTGATATTCGACTTAGCAATTTTTTATTTATTTTTTATTGTGACTCCCATGTTATTGGTTATTAAGGAACAGTCACTAAAAACTTTTGGCTTTTTCCGACTTCTTCAATATTTCAAGATGTGTGTGAAGAGGAGTATGTGATTGATCCTCTTATTAGAAGGTGTATAGATAGACTTGTCCTCTTGAGGATTGAATTCATAGTCAAACTATATGAACACAACTACCTTGCCCCTAATTAAGATTAAGGGTTTTTAAATCCGAAAGAAACATCAACTTCTAGTCTCAAAGTGGTTGACTAGGGATTAACTCCTTACCTCTTCAATTTTTGGGAGTTTGAAACAATGTCTTACATCATCATCAAAGTTTTAATTGAAAGCATACCAACAACATTTATGGGTATTTTATTTTCATCATCCTCCTTCCAATCTTTGTTAACACAACAGTTGGATAAAGACATAGGTGATGGAGATATATTTGTTTTTTGACATAAATGAAAAATGAGTGAATACGAATGAATTGATTCAAAAAATGCATAAACATTTCATAAATATTACCAATTCAAAGAAAACAACAATGCTTTAAAAGAAAATAAACATCAACATGCAAAGGAATTACAAACGGAATGCTGAAACAGTCAAATGATTGACAGTTTTAAGGAATTGACTTCTTTTAGCTTGATGTATGCTTTACTCTCCATGTCTAGGAAGAAGGTTATTTCCAACATTCAGACCCATACCTTTGAAGCTCAAGATCTTATTGTCTACCAACTCACGCATTATATGCTTCAATGACATGTATGACCTTGCAAGAAAAAAGAGTGTCATCCTACCTCTATTATTTAGTGAATGCGATTTGAGAACTCATACATAAATGGAATAAATGTCACCACCTTATTTGACCAACCAGAAATAATAATAAAAAAATAATATCTCAATTTCACAAAATTCCAAGTTCCAAGAACAAATCGGTAATCCAGATCTTCTAACTTATATACGCTGTGTGATAACTTCTGGTGCACTTTGTATACTCAATTACATTCTTTCTCTTATCTATTATTCCTTCGGTCTCAAATGATAAGTCGGTCTACCAAAAAAATTTATCTCAAATTAGAAGTCGTTTTACAATTCCAATGCAACATTGATGACATTTTTGCAATATATCATCTATCATTTATTACTATTTCTTCTTCTAATTCTTTAAGTTTCTCTTTCATATGTAATAAATGATGAGCAATATTATAAAATCATATCAACTTTATCTTTCTCATATAATATTGATTATGTTTCTTAATCCGCATAAAATGTCCAAAACATTTTATAATTTAGAATGAAGAGAGTAAAACATTTACTAACCTATCATTAGATAATGATAAAACAATTTAACAGTTAACCCTTCAAGTAATAGTAACTTCATCAAATACTCATTTTTCTCCAAAATTTTTGTAAATCCATTTTTTTTCTTTGTTTTGTATTAATATAAATTTAATTATTTATTTTCATTAATATTTAAAGTTGGGTTGTTGTACAAGGACTATTTTGCTAGTTTACTCATAAATTATATAATCTTTAGTTAAATCTTTAAATAAGTTTTTATTTTATTTTATTTGAGTTATTAAATCAGACCAAATTCAAACTATTTAGTCAAATATAATTGTTTGTGAATTTTAATCGAATTGAATTTGAGCTAAAAAATATTGTAATGAACGAAGGTAGATATTGATGTTTTATTGTTTAGATTAATTAAAAAAGAATGAAATTGAGCGAAATCGAATGTAATATATTTCATCACATTCCATCTCTTTCTATCATTTTTTATATCCTTCGATTTAGGTCAAATGACAAAATTGTTTTATTCTGTCATGAAATATTCAAACATTAAAATGATATTTTTATTCATTCTGCTCTGTTCGGCTTCATTTCATTATGCTGAATTCTCCATTCTGCTCTGTTCATTTTAAAATATCCATTAAATTCTATATTCTTTAATTAATTTTTTTCAATTGATGATTAACTTGTTTTGTTCCATTTATTTGAACTATCAAGTTTGAGTTAATTAATCAAATTGAATTGTTTGTGAACTTTAGTCAAGTCGAACGTGCGAGGAGGATGATAACAGTTACGTGTCTAGTTACCGAACGTGCGAGGATGAATTTACTGTTAGAGATATATTTTGGACTTATCCTAATTTCATAAAGTTGTTCAAGACATTTTTTACGGTGCTTATACTTGATTCAACCTACAAGACTAATAAGTATAAAATTCCATTATTGGAGATGGTTGGTGTTACCTCAACTAAAAAGATATATTCGGTTGATTTTGCATTTCTTGAGTGCGAAAAAGAGGACAATTTTACTTGGGCCTTAGAGGTGTGTCAGACACTGTTGAAGGACCAAGGTGAGATGCCTAAATCGATTGTTACCGACCATGATACCGCATTGACGAATTTAGTTGCAAAGGTATTTCCTACTTCTAATGCATTACTTTGTAGGTATCACATAACAAAGAATATGAGAAATTGAGTTAAACCTGCGGTAGAGACGAAACGGATAGAGTACAAAGATGGAAAAATGGTGAAGGTAGGTGTGCTTGTTGTTGAAGCGGTAAAGCAGCAAGCAAAAATATTATTTTCGGAAGAATTTCCTCTGGGATTTATCGTCTCCACAGGGATCAATGTGAGGGAAAGAATTCCGTTCGACAATCTCTACGTCTCTAAGCTTGGGTTTGAATGGTTTGGAATAAAAATTCAAAAGGAAAAATATAAAACAAGAAAATAAGTACATTCTTAAGAAATGAGAAAACTCGTCAGGAGTTGTATTTCATTCTACCCATCATGTACTAAAAAATATATGGATCAAATGCACGCAACCTAATTCGCTCGTCAATATCATCACGTATCGCTCACAACAGAGGTTATCTCTAACGCAAAGTCGAGAGATCATCCGTATCGTCTCATTGTTGATCTCTCACACAACTCGACAACACGGAGCATTAAGAATCGATACACACGTGAATATTAGTCCTAAATCAATCTCTAGCATTTAGAATCTAATAGATGTTCATCTTAGATTGAGTTCGAACAATATATGTCTATAGCAATCCAAACCCATTAAGTAAAAAATCAAGATAACCATCGATAAAGAGTTGTAAAAGAGATTTTATACAAAGATCCATAAATATACATACAATCAAGATAAACTTACATACAAAACCCCAACAAATGAAAAATACATAGAGAGGAAGGAAGAAGAACACAAATCTCACGGTCTGTCAACTCCGATTGAAGTGGATTCGACTTCGGATCGTCAAGATGCACCCTCCAATGTTGTTTCTAAGCTAAATCTACTCAAGAATGTGTTTGATGAAGTTGGGGTAAAAAGTTCCTAAAAAATATTGAAAAATCACTTAAGTAGACAAAAATGGGTCCCAGTATTCGCCTAGCGAAGTCCTGTTCGTCTAGCGAACTTATGCATCTTTTGCTACTGCCAGTGTTTTTCACGCGTTTTAGAACTTTCTGTTCGCCTAGCGAACATGACAGCAAACCAATACTTGTTTCGACCATAATTTTTGAACTGTAACTCCGTTTTACGCGCGGTCGGAAGCGTTGGAAAGCTTATTAAATGCTCTATAAGATAATGACAAAATATCATTGCTTATATACCTACAAAAAATGAGAAAAAATCAATTAAACTATATAAAATTTACGCGACACACAATATATACACTATAATATAAACTATACAACATATGCACAAAAGTTGAGGTTTATTGGTCGAATTAATCCAATAAGTGCCAATTATTTACACTCAAAATCAGTACATTTTAGCACTTATCACTTGTGGAAAAAATAATGGATGCATGAGTTGTATAGTAAATTTTTCCATAAAAAAACTATATGTCGATTCCGTTATGCATTTGAGAAAAATGTGTGAAAAATATCCAGATTTATTGAAATATGTTAAAAACACAATTCTTGACCAGGTGAAGAAGAAAATTGTTTGTGCATGGACTAATAATGTTAGACGCCTTGAAAATACAACAACTAACAAAGTTGAGTATGCCCATGCTACTTTGAAAAATTGGTTGGGAAATAGTAAAGGCGATTTGATAGAGTGTGTGTTGACTTGACACATTATGATTTTTCAAAAAAGTTTTTCCCACTATGCACCGTCCTAGCTCAAAATTCAATGATTGTATCATGTGTATTGGGTGACTCTCAAAATCAAGTCATTTTGTTCAAGATTACTTGAAACCGAGATGCCCTATACCACAAAAGCCGAGACTTGGCCGGATTATTTTATGGAAAGGATGCAAGAATTCAAGAAATTGAATAACATTGAAAAATAATCAAATGCACAAAAGTCCAAAGGGGTACCACCAATAGATTTAGCCGGCGACATATGTTTTAATTTGTTTTAATTTCTTATTTAACTGGACAAATAAATGTATGTAATTGTGTCTTAATATAAATGAAGTGTTATATACTCACCATTTGTTCATATTTTACCTTAATGCATTTTTTATCATATTCCCCATAACAACATTTGTGTTATTGTAAATGAAAAAACTGGTTCTGTTACAGGGTTCTATTCTGAAACTGATTCAAAAGAAGTTTCGGAGATGCATCTTCAAAACAAGATAATAGGGTGTGGTTCTGAAAATATATCTCTGAAATCAATATGTCAGTTAATGAGTGATCCATATTGATATATAACTTCTATAAGTTTAGGTGTTTTTATGTTACATTTCACACAAACTAAAAATATCTCAAATATAACAATAAATAAATATCTATTGGTATGTCGTATATGTCTCATTCTCCAACTCTACACCCAGGCGAACATTTAAGCTCGCCGTACAGAGACCATCGAAAGATTGTGATGCTTAAATACCGTTCACCTTCAATTGAGACTGGAGGGAAGATTGAGTTCAACAAATTTGAGCTCAAGACACAAGTAGATGCAAGGGCAATGTGGAATACGTATTTCCGTTTCGAAACAAAAATTCCGCTCAAGTTAAAAGCAATAGTTTCAAGATCGATCAAAGATATTGCAAAGATGTTGAGGCGTCCACTTGAAAATTGAAGTATAATTTTGCATTTTATATTGAAATCATCTATGTAATTCTTATTTTATGTTATGAATGTTAATTTCATTTTGAAAAATTAATGTGTCTTCAGAAATGTAACTTGGGAAATATTTTTGAGATGCATTTTTAGAATAAATTAAAAAAAATATGTCACTCAAAAATGACCTTACTTAGACGTGTATTAAGTGCGTTCATAAATATATCTCCCAAAACAGAAAATACTTTAAAAAAATTCACATAGTTAAAAATATATAGGATACGTTAAGAAATTAAAAAAAAAAAAAATCTATAACAAACCCGAATCAAATTTCAAGCTAATCCCAATCTTGTTATGTCATGTTTAACAAAGCTCAATTAAGCTTGACTCATTTTCAGCCATAGTCTTAAAAAAGAAAAGTTGCATTTGCCTTCACCATCCAACAAATCATGTATATAAACAAAGAAAATGTAACCATGGTGTCTACCAGCACGAGTAAAAGTGACATATCCATTTCACATACATTTGGCAAATTACAACCGTATAAGGTTCTGCCTAATTCTTCAAACAGATAGATAATATATATACCTTCCAGCATCAATGTCCTTTCATCATGGTCCTAATAGTTGGCTTTCTCTATAAGTAAACTATCAATGTAAATAACAAATCAATAAAATATTAAGAAATTGTGGTTGAACCTAACTCAACCCTATAAAACCAATTGGTAGAGTGAGGATTGCCCCCACTTATAAACACATGTTCATGCCATATATTATCTGATGTGAGACTCTTTTAACACAAAATATTTCAATTCAACACATGAATGAAACCAGAAAAAACCAGAAAAAGGTAAAACTATTTCAGAATTCTAAAAGAAATTTACAGACAAGACAATCAAACCAATGCATATCAGTACCCAACAATTACAGTATTGACTTGGCTACACACAGAACAGAACAGAGGTTAAGAATCATTGCAATAGTAAAAATAATTAGCTTGTATTTCAAACTCATCATTTTATTAAAAAGAAAAGTACAATATAAAATTCCTAGGATTTTAAAATTATCAAGACTAATCAACCAAGAATGTATTTTAACTCAATCATTTTAATCATCTAAGTGGAAAAAAAATGCTAAGTCATATAGCAAAACAAGATTTCAGGATAGAAATTACTTTTGTTTATTCAATCATGCCGTCCTCCTCGCCTTCTTCTTCACCTTATCTTCCTCACCAGTAAGATTAAGACCACCCAGCATCTCCTCCAAAGGCGGCTCTTCATCGCCAAGTGATATGCCGAGCACCTGATTGGTGATCTTTTCTAGATCTTTTAAGTACAACATATCCTTTGCGCGTCTCCTCTTCATGGCTTGCATTGATGCATGTGTCTTCTTTATCAAAATCACACCATCTCCTATCTGCTCCTTCAATTCAATCTCACTATCACTGAACTTAGCCTCCCACAAGTCATAACCATAAGCATGGTCACCCGTTTTCAAAAGATAACCAAGATGAGTCTTGATCTTAAATGTCGTCTCATTCTTTCCCAAATCTTTCACCCGAGCAACCTCGGCATTAGCTAATCCGAATTTCTTACCATTAACAATAACCTCTGAACAAACCTCCTTGACATCGAGTATAATATATTCCACCAAATCTTTGCTCGCGAGCAAAGACTTGAAGGGTGCCCTCCAATACATATCACCATCTAAGCAACACTGCGCCAAGGTTAATGGATCAAACAAAGTAATAACATTGGTAACCCTGGTACAAATAACAATAGGACCGATATTTTTCAAACTCGACGCAACATTAGATGGCAGAAAAATCAAATCCTCGCTGCAAATCGGAGAAGAATGAACAGAAAAAGTGTATTTAAAATCATTTGTATCATGAGAAACAAGTTCCTTACTCTCAGAAATTCTCACAGGAAATAGTCCCTTGATAAAACCAAAAAGCTTGTTAACATGAACTCTGTCGGCGAAAAAGTAATCAGTACCGTGTTTCATGTTATTGATTTTCACAGCATTAGCAGCAACACGATGCTTGAAAATAGCATGTTGTATACGAAGGAAACTAGGCATGGGATTATCACGTCGTCTTAATTGCACAACAAAATTCCATTGATCAGGATCAGGCGGAATACTATTACAAGATTCACAGACACGTTTGTGTTGAACAAACTCAACAATATAAGATTGTTCAAGAGTTTCTCCATCGAGAACCTCTTTCTGAACAGTAGCACTAATTTTGATAATCTTTGAATCAGGTTGAGATGGAACTGTTTGAGAACGAACCAGTCTCACATTGTTTGAAGTCAGATTCGTTCCTAGTAATTTTAAACAAAGATCTAGAAGCTGATTTGATTGTATACATGATTTGAGAGGTTCAGAGTAGGTTTTGCATTGGGGGCAATGTAGGAGATGGTGTTTCTTGGATAACCCTAATGTGATATCGTTTTTTGATCGTAAACATTTAACATCGTTTTCTTCCATTGATGAAAAGAAAAAGGTGTTGTTGATCTATTTGAAATCGAGATTATGGAAATGGAATAGGAAATCAGAGTTAAAAAGAGGAAAAATTGAAATTGAAAAAGCGAAGGAGGTGTGGTTGTTACTTACTAGTTGAGGCTTCTCTAGGGTTACTAGTTGAGGCTTGTCTAGGGTTTCTATTGCTTGGAGCTTACTCCAATCTTTTTTATAAGTAAAACTCTTTTTTTTTTTAATTTTCTTTTTAACCTTAAATATATAAATATAAAGATGCTTACTCCAATCTTATTTATAAATAAAACTTTTTTTTAATTTTTTATCTTAAATATAAATAAATGTCAATAAATTTATTTTCTTGAATTAAATTATTAGTGGATTAAATTAATTAAGAGTAAATTATTTTATATAAAGAGAAAATTAAAAAAATTTAAATATTTTAAATTATCATTATCAATAAGTATAAAAAAATTTATATTCTTTTTATAATTAAAGTAGGAGTAGTACTTTTATTCAATACTAGTCCCGTGTACATTTCTCATCTAGACCTACAGCTTCATTGATCGGAGAAACACTGTTAATAATCCTTGAATGTTGATTGGAGACTTTAACGACATCATTCATTCAAGTGAACAAAAAGGAGGTAAGTTTAATCACTCTAGGGCAACTTCTTTATTAATTATTATCAATAAATATAGGTTAGTTGAAGTAGACATGATTGGTGGGAAACTCACTTGAAATATGCCTTGTATCGATAATCGAATTGTTTATCGCAAGCTAGATAGAGCCCTACATCAATAAATACAGGAGAATTGATAATGTCATTATACTCCAAGAAGCAATTCATTATATGCGTAAAACTAAAAAGGAAAAATCTGACATGGTATTCACAATAGATCTTAAAAAGGCCTATGATCATGCTAATTGGGATTTCTTAGAATTTTATTTGAAGCAAAACATGTTTCCTCCCATTACTATAAAGTTGATCATGCACTAAGTAACTAACCCCTCTATGTCTATTCTTTGGAATGGGAGATGACTCCAACTAGAGGATTACAACAAGGTAACCCCTTTTCATCCTATTTTCATCCTATCTCTTTGTTATTTGTAGAGTTATTCATGGTACACTTTAGTGAGAAAATCGAACCGAATCGAACTGAACTAAACTATAGTAAAAATTCACACGAACCGTTTCAATTTATTCAAAACTGAACCAAACCAAAGTTATTGGTTTGGTATACCGTTTTGAAACTACGAAACCTGCTAAATCACTAGAAGAAATTTTTTCTCAAACCACACTATTACAAATAATACATTTCATGACAAAAGTTTCACCTCACCCTACCCAAAACTTGTTGGAAATTCACCTCACACCCTATGAAGAATTCCCTTCAATCTTGATCTTAAGATTGACGAACAAACCCACAATATGATAGTAATGGTAATAACAAGTAATTATCAAGAACAACAAAAGAGAAGAAGAACACACAAGAGAAGAATGAGAGAAGAAAATATTTGGAGAGAATGTGTTACCCACAACTGTGGGATTTCTTATTGAACTTTCACTTGTTAACTGCAACTGTGAAATCTGTTCTGTTGTGATTGAATACAAAGCAAGGCACCCTATTTATAGTTTTAGGTTTACAAAGGCCCAAAACATAAAAGGCCTAAAATATTCAAATCAAATCAAAACAATGAATTACATTTAACACACCACCTAATTCATTGTGTCTAAACTGTCTACATTCATCATGGCTCTTAGTCTTCTGAAGGCTTCGACCGACACTCCCTTCGTCATGATATCTGCAATCTGATTCTCAGTTCTGCAGTGTTCCAACTTGATCTTCCCTTCTGCTACCTGCTCTCGAAGATAATGGAACCTCATTTCGATGTGCTTGCTTCGACCATGAGCTATTGGATTCTTCGCCAAGTTGATAGATGACATGCTGTCTATCTTCATGGTAATTGCTCCATGATTCTTCCCTGTGATTTCTTCGACCAAGTTCACCATTCAAGTTGCTTGACATGCACAAAGAGAAGCAGCTATATATTCTGCTTCGCATGATGACAATGTCACTACTGGTTCCTTTCTCTAATTCCAAGCAACTGGTGCACCACCTAACATAAACACATAACCAGCTGTGGATTTTTGTTCCTCAGCATCACTACACCAACTGGAGTCTGTGTATCCCACTAACTTGCATTCTTTTCCTTCATCGGCTGCTGGAAATAAAATGCCATAGTCGAGAGTTCCTTTCAGATACCTCAGTATCCTCTTCGCCGCTGCTAGGTGTGTTACCTTTGGCTTCTGCATGAATCTACTTACCATACCAACACTGTATGCTAAGTCAGGCCTTGTGTGACAAAGGTATCTAAGTGACCCAATAAGTCTTCTGTATTGGGTTGGGTCGACATCATCTTCATCTGAATCCTTCGACAGTTGCAATCTAGGCTCAGCTGGAGTCG